>CM053784.1:660677341-661397341 GCA_028749045.1 Cupressus sempervirens
ATCATGGATTAATATTGGATGATGATGTACTTCATTTACATAGATGTTTATTTTTTTAAGCTTTTCAAACCTTGTAACATGTACAATGGATGATTGAGCTAAACTAAAATGTAATTACAAAAAAAAGGACACTTGTATATGGTTTAAGAACATTGGATGTATCCTTTTTATTTCATTGTTAAGGATGTGATGTTAGATGAATAAGTTATGATTAGAAGTAATTCAACGTTAAGGGATCTTTAAAGAATGTAATCTGTTATGCTATGTTATTTTCAGTTGGATGTTACTATTGCTTCCGCAAGTGTTGTGTATGGTTTTACTTTCATGTTTTAAAAAAAAAATGTTTGGCAAATTTAGTGAAATTCTTTGGATCCCTTGGCAGGGCATTACACTTTATCATCACTTATATAAAAATGATATTCCTTTATAATTACTCGTGCTTGAATTGTACTCTGAACACCATCCAAATCTAACTGTGCATGTTTATAAAAAACATGTACCATAATAGTGACTTGCTTATTAAAGTAATAATTTGATTGAATTGCTTTTTGATGAACAAATGAATAGTTCTCTACAAAATCAACAACTAATACAATTGTTCCAAGTGGAAAATTATCTCTCAGAATTTGAAACTATTATGCTTGCCACTTTGCAAAAAATGCATGACGAATATAAGGTTGAATCAATTTCTTAAATCTGTCCATAAATGTTAGAACAGGCAACTCCTCTTCAACATATTTCAACCTTTTTGTTTCTTTCCCCAACTTTGTTTCATTCTTGACATACTTGTAACTTTTGCAATTCAATATTTTTGTTACATCAATATTTTCATTTTTCAAAGGAAATAGAGCCAATTCACCACATGTTTCACATAATCCTTTGATGCAATTTATTTGACCAGCTGAATCATCTATGTTGTCACACAAAATGGATGATATAAACTCAGTTCTCCTACTAGGAGGAGCAGCATGAAAACCATTTGTTTCTTCTACAAACTTTCAAAATACTTGATAGTGGAGATCAAACTCAATATGATGATGACAACAACATGTTTCAAACACTTTGTTTGACCTCACAAAGTATGGCTTCAACTTTTCAAACAATGTTTGCCCAAATTTTACATTAGGATGTTCACTACAAAACAACACATATAACTCATGTTGTGTTGTGTCCAACCAATGTTTTGTATGATGTTCATATTGACTAGGTGCAATCCTATGCCTGATAACATCTCTACTATTTGGTGAAGGATGAGTGTTATCAATCCAAAATGATATGACTAAATTTTTTAATAACTCTTTAATCCTATCAGAATGAGGTGCTCTACACATGATTGCCTAGTTGCCCTCCATAGTATTGTCATCCACAATTAAACTTCTCTTAACATATTGTCTCATTGTTTTCATACTAAAACCCATTTCAGATGAAATTGAAGATATTTGTCTATTTTGGGTCATATTCTTACTTACAACATACATCAACATCACTTTTCTTGCCTCAGACTTATCTTTAGTTCAAGAGTGTTTTCCTATGTTTCTCAAAACTTGTTTAACATTTTCAATCAGATCAGTTTGCATGCTAGAAAATTTTCTCTTCTTTGATGTTGTGTCTACTCCTAACAATTTCAATGCCTCTTGCAACTTCTTTTGTGCAAGCAAAAGTGAAAGCAACTGAGCTTGTTCAAGTGTTCTAGTGTTATCAAATTAAGTCATGATTTATCTTATCTTCTTATTCATTGACCTTTTCTTAGACAAACTTAATGGTTGAACACTAGCTACAAGTTTTCTCAATTTATCCACATCCATTTTAAGTAAATGATCTAAATTCTTATGAGAAATACCATTCTTTACAGATTGGGCAATATTTAAGAGTTCATCCATACTAGTTCCTACACCTGATCCCGACCCTTCTCTGACTTTTGTTACTAGAATTTCTATAGGGATTGATCTTGAGCCTTCTCTAACATCTATTGTTTGAGATTCTGCAAGAAAAGATTCTAACCCTTCTCTGACTTCTGTTATTTGAACCTCTATAGGGAGTGATCTTGAACCTTCTTCAACATTCATTGTTTGAGATTTTGTAGGGAGTGTTTTTGACCTCTCTCCCATATTCACTACTTCTACTTCTATTGAGCCTTCTTCAACATTTCCTTCACCTTGTTTAATTCGATCATAACATACCGTAGTCTTCTGAATATTTCTTTGTTCTGCTTCATTAGATCTCTTCCTTACATATTTGTTTTGCCTTCATTTCTTGTTTCCCATTAGAAAATCAAAATAAAATAAAATAATCCCTTCCCTCAAGATAAATTTCACGCAGTAACCAGATAAAAAATCACTGTATGGATTTGACTATCATTGTCAATATTTTTAAACAGTATTTTTCTTTTTTTTGAATGTTCAGTCGAACATCTAAAAGAGCACATGTTCAGGTGAACATGTGCTGTTAACTTTTTGACAGTCGAGAAAGTTTAGTGCTCATGTTCGTTTGAACATACGTTCGAACAAACATGGTAAAAATGTTTGTTCAAATGCCATGTTCGCTCGAATGCTAAAAATTAGGAAATTTCAAACCCTTTTTTCATATTTTATCTATTTTTTTCTCTTTTGACACCCATAATTACAAGACAATGATATCCTACTATAAAATAAAAAATATCAAAATGTGCTACTTGGAGCAAGCTTTCTAACGACTATAATTGTAATACATATTTTAGTCATTAAGAATTTCAAATATGAGTTTAACTCATTATAGGTTCATTACCAATTAAACATCAACCGACTTTGACACCTCAAAAAAATTAGTAAATTAAGTCAATTTTTTTTTGAAAAATATGTAAGAACTAGCTTATTGAGATACCTTTCTATTCAAAATAAATAAATTAGGTTTATGATAAATTGACTTCAAATTATCTATGTTAAAGGGAACATATGTATTAATTACAATTTGTGTCACTTCAAAACTTCATAAACTATACAATATTGAACCAAAATGAATTAAACCGAATGCATCCTCTAGATACTGATGTTACAAATCTAATTCCAAAAGAATTACTTCATTATCATTTCTAAAAAAAAAGTTATGTGTCAAACAAACTATCACTCTTTAAAAATATTGAATTTTATTATGTACCAATTTTTGGAGGAGATAAAAAATTGACATAAATATTTTTTTTTTTCAGATTAAAAAATATGGTTAAAAAGTAGGAACAGAGTACTCAAAATCACTAGTTTATGTCATCTTGAAATTATTTATAGTTTTGGAGATATAGTCACTTGAACGTGAGATTTGTTGCAAAAATATTGATTTCAGTGTCATAATTGGTCAAAAAGTGGAAACCATTATTGTAGGACTACCCATAATCATCTTCTTTGTTCTCATGTTGCTACAACAGATCTTTTTACAAAACTTTCTAATTGAATATGACATCCCGACTTCTTACGATTTTATGATTTTCAAAATCCCAAAGCCTATAACCAAATTCATTAATGTCATATCCAACAAATACACATTTCTTTGACTTAGCTTCTAGCTTGGTTCTATTTTTTAGAATCTATGTGAGCAAATGCTTCATAGCTAAGGTTTTGAGAGAAGAATAACTCACCTTCTTACCAGTCCATGCTTCCTCTGGAATACCATAGCCCAAAGGAGTAGAGGGACCTCTATTAATCAAATATATAGTAGTATTGATAGCCTCTACCCACATCTGTAAGGGCAACCTAGCATGCAACCTCATGCTCCTTACGCACTCCATTATAGTCCTATTCATGCGTTCAGCCACTCCATTTTCTGGTGGAGTCCTTGGAATAGTTTTCTATCTACAAATACCATTAGTGGAGCCATAATATTCAAATTCATGATAGTAATACTCATCACCATTATTAGATCTGAGACATTTTAATTTCTTACCAGTCTCATTTTTGACCAAACATTTCCATTTCTTAAAAGTTTGAAATACATCAAATTTCTATCTAAGGAAATAAACCCATACTTTTCTAGTTGCTTCATCAATAAATGTAACATAATAATGAGAGCCACCAATGGAAGATACCTGAGCCGGTCCCCATACATCTGTATGCACAAGCTCTAATTTCTCCTTTTGTCTTCCTTCCTAGTCTTCACAAAGCTCGCTCTTTTTTTTTTCCATACATGCAAATTTCATAGACATCCATATGTTAGGAACCTGTGTGTTCCTTCTGTTTATTTTGTTAGAGTAGTGTTGTTGGACGCATATGCTTTGTAAGTCGTCCCGTGAGTATATTTTATTATCCCACATGCATAGGTAGTATTACTTTTCTAGATCGTACTCAGTATATAAGAATAGGTTGAGGCCCTTGATGGGCACAGACGAATTTATTGTATTGAGCTTGCTCAAAGGAGGTTACCCCCTCGAAGTGGCCTGCGATCAGTAGATTCATTCTGAGTTCTGCTATCACTTTGTATTCTGTTATTTCGAGCATTCTCACGATATTGCTATAAGGAGGTTCATCACATCTGGTATCAGAGCACTCTCTTGGGCTCGCTGGGTGGAAATTACATCAAATTTTTTTTCTGTCGTGGCCTTCAGGTTCCTCTCACTTCTAATATCTCTTGTTATTGCAATAACTCTTTTCAGTTGTTCTGTCTGTGAATGAATTTTTCTAAGTCGACTGTTCAAAAAATTTAAAAAAAAAAAAGAGTAAATTTTTTTTTGTTTTTTAGTCGTAGCTTCCTTGTTTGCTTTCTGTTTCTGCTCATACTTCCGCAGAACGTCTGCAATATCATTTCGCATACTTCCTTCCTTGGCGACCCAACCCCAAATTTTACATATCAAAGCCCTAAATCCCTCATTTATCTAATTTTAGGGTTTGCCCTATCTTTTTCACCTCTCATCCAATCGCCACCAAACTGAGCCACAAGATTCAATTCCTCATTTTGCTCCCTTATCCCTCTTGGACTGTTTGCCTCATTTCGCCTCCCTACCCTTGAAACCCTCATTTTTCTGTTTCCCTTGTCCCCAGATAGTCTCCCACCACCCGTCGAACACCCATTTCCTATCTGAGTTTTACCCAAATCCAAGTTTGCCGTAACTAAAAAAGTTTTTGTTTCTCATCTTCTACCCATTCCAAAAAAAAAAAAAAAAAAAAACCTTGCTTTATGGTTGTTACGCGTACAGGAGCAAAAATCATGGAAGAAGAAATGGCATCCCTCAAAACCAAACTTCAAGATCTGGATGACAAAATTCTGGGTCTTAACTTTCAGCAGTTAGCCATGAGCCGAAACCATTCAGGAGATATTGGGTCCTCTTCTGGCAATTTCCATGGACCAAAGCTTGATTTTCCACGCTTCGATGGTTCTGATCCGACTGGATGGATCTATAGGGCAGAGCAGTATTTCAGCTTGCATAATACTTTGGATAACCACAAAGTCCCCCTTGCATCTTTTCATTTGGAACATGAAGCTCTTCAATGGTTCCGTTGGTACATCAAGGCTAATGTAGGCCCAACATGGAGAGAATTGTGCACCCTCATTTTGGAGCGCTTTGGCCCTAGTTCCTTTGATGATTTCACAGGAGCACTCACTAAACTGCGTCAAACAGGCACTGCAAGAGAATACCAGACAGAGTTTGAAAAATTAGCTAATCACACAGAGGGCTTGTCTGATGAATTCTTCCGTAGTTGTTTTGTCAGTGGTCTGAAGGATGCACTTTGCTCAGAAGTCAAAATGTTTCGACCTACTACAATGATGGAAGCCCTTGGGTTGGCTAAGTTAGCGGAAGACAAGATTAGTGCTCTACAACGCTCCAGATCTAATTTTGTTCCATTCAGAAATACAGGTTCTCACAACCCTCCAGACATACCAGCTCCCAGAACTACTCCGATCAAGCACTTGTTTGAAACAGAGATGCGAGTCAGGCGAGACAAAGGGCTTTGTTATAATTGTGATGCGAAATGGTCTCGGGGCCATAGATGTGTTCAGCAAAAGCTCTATCTCTTGGATGTGGATGCTCCACCGGAACTGGAAGAATATGTAGATGCTCAGGAAACAGTGGATGATGAGGTTGAGCCTCACCAGCCTGAACCTCCTTCACCAGAAGCTCCACCAGAGATATCTGTCCATGCTTTGGCAGGAGTCACTACTCCACAAACCATGCGGGTCCAGGGTTTCTTCAAGAAGATCCCTCTTACTATACTCATTGATTCTGGTAGCACTCATAACTTCATTGATCCACGAATAGCCAAACAGGCTGATTGCTTTATCCATCCCTGCTCTAGCTTTCAAGTCATGATTGCCAATGGGGGCACTTTACCTTGTAAAGGGAAATGTCGCAATGTGCGTCTCTCTATTGGCGATTATAACATGCACTCTGACATGTTTGCCTTACCCTTAGGTGGCTGTGATGTGGTTTTGGGTGCCCAATAGTTACGCACTCTTGGCCCCATTCTCTAGGATTTTGCTAAACTTTGGATGCAGTTTTCAGCCGAGGGGCACCAACACACTTTGAAAGGCTTACAACCAGGGTCTCTCAGCATCATCAGTTCACACCGTATGGAAAAACTTCTTAAGAAGAATTCACATGGTGTCATCGCTCAGCTCCATTCCATTCAGATGCAGCCATCAGCAGTCTCTAGCACTCCTGCCGATCTCCAACACATTTTGGACAAGTATTCTGGTGTATTTGCTGAACCTGTGGGATTACCTCCTTCTCGTCCAGAGGACCACCGTATTCAGCTCCTTCCTGGTAGTGTTCCGCCCAACATCAGGCCCTACCGCTACCCATTTCATCAGAAGACCGAAATCAAGATACTTGTCCGTGACTTACTGAAGCAAGGTATTATTCGCCCTAGTACCAGTTCTTTTTCTTCTCCAGTTCTGCTTGTTCACAAAAAAGATGGGTCATGGCGACTCTGCATTGATTTCCGAGCACTTAATCATCTCACTATAAAGGACAAGTTTCCCATTCCAGTTGTTGATGAACTTCTTGATGAACTTCATGGGGCTCATTTTTTCTCCAAGTTAGATCTTCGTTCTGGGTATCATCAAATTCGGGTTAATGAGGAGGATATACCTAAAACTGCCTTCCGCACACATGATGGTCACTATGAATTTTTAGTCATGCCCTTTGGCCTCACGAATGCTCCTTCAACATTTCAGGCAGTGATGAATAACATATTTTGACCATACCTCTGGAAATTCATTCTGGTCTTCTTTGATGATATCCTCATATATAGCAAAACTTGGGCTGAGCATCTCCATCATTTGGAGCTTGTCTTGCAACTTCTCTCTGATCATCAACTCTATGCAAAACTATCTAAATGTGTGTTTGGCCAGGAGGAAGTGGAGTATCTCGGGCATATTGTTGCACACCATGGAGTGCGGGTGGATCCTACAAAAATAGATGCCATGAAAACTTGGCCGCATCCTAAAACTCTCAAGAGCCTTCGGGGTTTTTTGGGGTTGACTGGCTACTACCGCAACAGGGATCAGATTCTTCGTACCTTACAGGATAATCTTCACATGGCCCGTAATCAAATGAAACAGCAAGCAGATCAACACCGTTCTGAGCGCTCATTTCAAGTTGGGGATATGGTTTTTCTTCGTCTACAGCCATACAAACAATCCTCCCTAAAGCTGAAAGGGCGTCATAAGCTGGCCCCAAAATTTTATGGGCCTTATAAGGTTCTGCAAAAGATTGGTTCAGTTGCTTATAAACTGGAACTTCCTCCTTCTTCCCGCATTCATCCAGTCTTTCATGTTTTTTGTCTAAAGAAAGTTCTGGGTACCACTGTCAGAGCACAAACTACTCTCCCTGAAATGGATATGGAAGGATCCATTATCCTGGAGCCGGTGGCAATCATTGACCAGCGCACTCGCTAGCTTCGCTCTCGCTCCATCTCTGAGGTCTTGATTTAGTGGCATGGCATGCAACCAGAGGATGCTACCTGGGAACCCCTTCTTCAGATTCAACAACAATTTCCACACCTTAAGCTTTGAGGACAAAGCTTTTTTCTACGGGAGAGGGGATGTTAGGAACCTGTGTGTTGCTTCTGTTTATTTTGTTAGAGTAGTGTTGTTGGACGCATATGCTTTGTAAGTCGTCCCGTGAGTATATTTTATTATCCCACATGCATAGGTAGTATTACTTTTCTATATCATACTCAGTATATAAGAATAGGTTGAGGCCCTTGATGGGCACGGACGAATTTATTGTATTGAGCTTGCTCAAAGGAGGTTACCCCCTCGAAGTGGCCTGCGATCAGTAGATTCATTCTGAGTTCTGCTATCACTTTGTATTCTGTTATTTCGAGCATTCTCATGATATTGCTATAAGGAGGTTCATCACACCATATTAACACATTTTAGACTTGGTAAAACATTCTTTGAATGAAGTACTTTCATATATCTTTCTCAATCATGTGCCCAAGTCTGTTATGCCATAGCACTGAATCAAAATTTACAATAGCTATTTGTTCTCCCTGTTCAACTATAACAATTGTTCCTGAACATTCATTTTTCTCTAAAAAAATTAAAGTAGAAGGAACAATATGAACTATACAAATATATAAGGTGCCTACTTTCACACCTTTTTCTACTACAAGGGAACCTTTTGTAACCTTCCAATTTTTATCATTAAAAGTAACTACACAACCCTCATCACCAAGTTGCCCTACTGAAATTAAATTCCTACTCAGCCTTGGAACATGTCTTACCTCATGTAGTAGCCAATGATTCCCATTTTACAACTTAATCTTAATTTTTTCCTTTCCAACGGTCTAACAGGGTCCATTATCCTCCAAATAAACAAGCCCAAAATTCGCTTCGACGTAATCAATGAAATAACCTCTATGAGGTGTAGCATGAAATGAAGCACCAGAATTTAAAACCCATGAATCATCAACACTTTCTAAAGATAGAAGCAAAGCATCATCTTTAGATTTGTTACTTACCACATTTGCCTCCTTCTCTTGATTTGGTTTATCTCCTTCATTTTTCTTTCGATTCTAGCAATCTTTCTTTTTATGACCTAGTTTCCCATAGTACTAGCAGTTGTTTAGTCCTCTCAATTGAGACCTCCTCCCCTTTGACTTTCCTCTTTATTTTTTACAATTTCTAGAATTACTTCCCCTCTAAGTCATTTTTCCCCTGCTTTGTGCATTCAAAGCAATTCCTGATGTAGATCCACCTAAGGTTTTCCTACAAGTTTCCTCATTCAAAATAACATCTATCACATCATCATATCTTAGGGTACTAGATCTAGGAACAAAATTATTCATAGCCATTACCAAGCCATTCCAGCTTTCAGGAAGAGAACACAAAATCAAGAGAACCCTAATTTCTTCTTCAAAATTGATGCCCACAGAAGATAACTTACTAGTAATAGTATTAAACTCATTTAAATGATCTACAATAGATCCACCTTCTGCCATTTTCATATTAAATAAATGCTTCATGAGAAATACCTTGTTTGAAGTGGAGGGCTTTTTATATAGTGTTGCTAGGGTTTTCATCAACTCTTGTGTTGTCTTCACTTTTGTGATATTAAATGCCACCGATGGTGCCAAGCATAATTGAATGCTTCCAAGTGCCTTTCTATCTAGAAGATCTCATTCATCATTTGACATAGATCCCTAATTCTAAGCTTTGCCTTCTAATGACTTCCATAAATCCTTCTGATAAAGATAGTCTTCCATTTGCATGTTCCATAACTAGAAATTCTTCCTGTTATACCTATCAACCCTCAACTTACTCTCATCTTCCATCGCTCCCACTCAACCATGAGACTCCCACTCAACTATGAGACTTTCCTGTAGAGGATACTGGAGAAACAACCTCGCTCTAATACCACTTGTTAGGATTAAACCACAGGTAGAAATAATAATTACATGCAAATATAAAAAATAACAAAAAATAATAGATCACACAAAAAAGAACAAAAGACAGAAAGATTTAACATGGTTCACCCAATCCTTGGGCTACATCCACCAAACAACTAGTTTGATATTATTATGATCCAGTGATTATAACTTGATTATAATTAGTAATCCCTTATAGCTGAATACCGCTATAAGAACCAATTTTGCATCACAACTATGAAACAATCCCTAACCCTAAGCCCTTTTATACAAGTATTTTAACATTTTAGGATTATAATTAATAATTACATGTGGGCCCAAAATCTTGAGCCAGAAATAATTTATGAAGTATGTACAATACTTTCCCGATCAATCACCACAATCTAACACTTATACATGAGCTTGTTATCCTCCATGTCTAGCCTTGTTTTATCCTTGTCCTATGCTAGCAATTAGTGGGTGGTAGTAGCAACATGAGTAAACTTCAATGAAAATTTAGAGTAGAACCCCTCCTCTAACGATTTGACACTTTTTTTTTCTAGCTGTTCCTTCTCCTCATCCTTGTTTTTTTTTCATCATTTTTATACACCTCTTTAGTCTTTGTCAAGGGCTAGTTCTCATCCTACAAAACCTGAGGGTTAATAAAAACACTGATTTTTCCTTTACCAAAGAGGAGATGGTGATAGGGGAGGTGTCTACTTTTCTCCTATCGTCATAGAAGGTAATAAGCTATAGGGTAAACCTTCCCGACACATGTGTGGTCTCAGTGGTATTGACATTACCAGAAGACACCTGGGTATTACTAGTAGACACCTCAGTATTATCAAAAAAGTTTTCACTTTTTTCTTTCTCGTCATTCCTCTTTTCTCTCTTGGAGTTAGAATATTTCTCCTCCTCCAGTTCTCTTTCATTATTTTTAGAACTCTCCTCCTCCACCTCATCAATCCTATATCTATTAGCTTTTTATTATACCTTACATATGTTTTTTCAAACCTTCCTAACCTTCTCCCACCCTTTCCACCTCCTTCCTCTTCTGACTCCTCAATTTCCACCTCCACTGGTTTTTCAATTTTGATTTTTTTACTATCCTTTTGTTCAATAACTAGTTCTGGGTTTTTCTTTTTCTCATTTTCTCTACTAGAGGAAGGGCATAGAGTGTGAATTTTGGTACCATTGCTAGTACTCAGTAGGGAATTCTTGTGGTGGCACTAATTTTCAACCACAACAACCTTAGGTGGGTAGAGGGCAAGATGGAACTGGTAGAGTCTAAAAATCAGGCCCTAGTTTATGATGGTAAAATTATTACCCTTACTTCTCTTCTCCCTAACATCACTAATCATATCCTCAAGGGAATGTAATAGAAATAATAGAATAGAAATGAACTCCCTATTTCTAAAATGGTTGAAGAGGGGGAAGTGATAATAATAATAAACTCCAAACCCATCTTTGAATGTGAGGTACTTCATTAACACTAGAAAGACATCTTCCCATGGAGCTAGTAGCTTATCTCTTCGAAAGCCTCCTCTATAGTGAACAAGTTCTCTATTTTATGCAAAAAAACTATTCATGCTAGTCTCATTGACCATTTTCGTAACCTTCTTCCATTTCTTCCCCTTCATGGACAACCTAGTAGCCATTGCAATAATGTCCTCATTAATTTGGAATGTAATACCATTTATGGTAACCCTATGGTCATTCCACCCATTTACAAATTGAAGAGAACAATTTTTGTCATACCCTACCATTGCCCACATATAAGGAAGAAATCCCCCTTCTTTTAACAAGAACTAGATTGCCATCCTATCTTTGAAATTTTATATCTTTGTTGGCTCCGAACAATTCAAATCTCCACCCATTTCTTCCTTGCTAATTCTTGGTCCACCAACTTCAATAATTTGCATTTGAACCTTCCCGTCATCAATCTTTCTATCAACAATGATATTATTAAACATCAACACTACAAAAATGATGCAAATAACCTCTATAGGGTCTTCAAACTTCCCGCAAGCAAGTTTTTAGGTCACTTCAAAATCTCATTCATTTTCATTATGGGATTCATGTGTACATAACATCATTACTCTACCATCCCTAAAATCTCTGATGGCATCCATAATTATATTTTTTGTACTTTTTAAAAGGAAATAATTTAAATTTCACATTGTGTTACCATAATGGAAAAGTAACTCATATCTCAAATTGCAACTATTTATTATCCAATTTGTATAATGGTGTCTCCTCATCTTTCCCTTATTCTTTTTATAAAATTTAGCAATTTTTTCCTTCCTAGAGATAATATTGTCAAAATTGGCACTGATCTTTATTTGTCTAGCCATGCTTAATTTTTGTTCCCTCTTCTTTCCTTGTAGATCAGGGTCTTAATTTCCTCCTTTAGGAGATCCATGCTTCTCCAATATGTCATTTCCTTTAATTTGAACTCCATGGCAGCCACAACATCCACCACCATATTACCTTCCCTGTATATGTGCTACAACTAGAATTTTTCTATCCCATCTATGATATGTCTAATATCCATGATGATATTTTGGATATTCTAGCCAGGCTGAGAAGTTCCCTTCACCATATCAATTATTAATTTTGAGACCCCTTCTATAGTTATTTCCTTTATTTGGATTTCACTGATCAATTATAGACCCCAAAGAAGAGCCATCACTTCAGCTAAATTATTACTTCCTCCACCAGCATTCCCAAAGTAGACTAGTAATGCATCACCATTTCCATTCCTTAGCACTCCACCCACCACCCCTATTCCCTTTCTTGTAGCACCATCAAAGTTTAGCTTAAGATGTGTTATTGTTGGTGGTTTCCATCTTGTCTGCTACCTCTTTATAACCTTAAAGTTATCAAATTGATTAAAATTCCATTGAATACCCCACCTTTTTTCTATTTGGCAATCCTTATATTTGCTTTCAGTAGTTTCTCCATAATTCCCATAACTACCTCCCTAGGTCTTTCCTCTTCCCAAAAGATTCTATTGTTTCTTTCTTTCCATACATGCTAGCAAATATATGGTGGGAAAATTCTCCATAAGAATACTAGCTTGGGATGATAAACGGGACAGTCCTAATTTTCCACAAATTGACTTAAGTTCTCCTTCAACAGCCAACATAGTCAAAATTTATCCCACACTAGTGACTAGATATTTAGGGAATATGGGCATTCAAGGAAAAGGTGATAGATATTCTCCTCTTTTTCTTTGCATAGATAACATCTATTTGTGATAAAGAAGCCCCTTCTTTTCAAATTGTCTAGTGATAGTATTTTACCATGTTGAATAGTCCACCAGAAGAAATTTATTTTGGGTAGAAGATTACTAATCCAAACTTTACACCATATTGTGGGAAAAAAGTCCTTTCTAAAGAGATGTTAGTAAGTTGACTTGACAATAAAATTACCAGTAGGAGTTAAATCCCATACCACTTTATCCTGTTGAACTAGAATTTGGAGTCTTTGTGCTTCAATAAGCTCTTCTAGTTCATTAAGAAGTTGGATATCCTCCTAGGAACATGTATCTTTTTGCAATTTCTTCCACTTCCTTCCAAGGTCAATATAATCCCCCACTTTCAGCCCCATCTATGTCTTTAATTTCTCCTTTAGTCTTCTAAATTTTCTGTAAACTAGCGGTTTCACCCCATCTAATTATCCTCCTAGAAATTGATGTTCTTTCCATTTCCCATAATCCACCTTACCCCTTCCCTCATCATACCTCTACTTTTGACAATATTCATCCATATTTTTGATCCTTCTGGGAGCTCATTGTTAAATAGATTATGAGTGAAAAGGGAGTTAGATAGGTATTTCGCTTTCATGATATTTCTCCAATCCGTATTGTTTTCTCCTAGTCTCCATCCAATTTTAGCAACGAGGACTTTACTTAGATCTCTAAGCCTCCTCACTCCCAAATCCCTCTTTTCTTTGGTTTGCAAACATCCTCCTAGTTGACTGGATTTAATTTGTTCTTTTCCTCTCTACCTAACCAAGAAAATTCCTCTGTATTTTCTCAATTCTATCCACCATGTTTTAATTAATTTTAAAAAGGGACATAAAGTAGATTGGAATGCCCTAGATCACTGAAAAGAGTAGCTTTAGTTTACCAACATTACTAAGGGAGATTTTCCCTTTCCATCTTGCCAGCTTCTTTTGGATTTGTTTAGCAATAGTATTCCAGAAATCATTAGTCACCTCCTTAGTGGTTAATGGTAGGCCTAGATAAGTATCTAGGAGGTTGGCCAACTGATAGCCTAAGATGTTCCTAATCTTCCTCTACATAAGAGCATTAGTGTTAAAAAATAAAGTTTACTTTTAAAGTAGTTTATTTGCTAACCTAACTTGTCTTCATAGTTTCTAATTATACTCTTCCATGCCTCAAATTCCATAATAGAGGACTCTCCAAAGAGAAAGGTATCATCAAAAAATTGTTGTAACACTTCAATTTCAGTAGTAGTAGTAGGTTTAATTCCTTTAACACAATATGTATTTACCAGTTTGGAAAATGATCTCCATAGTACCTGTGCCACCATAATAAAGAGGTAGGGGGATAACAGATCTCCTTGCCTTAAACCTCTCTCTACTTTAAAATTACTCCAAGGAGAGCCATTCAGTAGGACTGCATATTGGAAAATACCCACCATCATCCTATTAAAGTTTATGACTTTATCATTAAACCCCACTCTTTCAAGCACATCATAAAGGAAGTCGCACTTTACCTTATCATACACCTTAGAGATATCAAGCTTGAAGGCCATACTAGGTCTTTTATTTTTCTCCATGGAATGTATGATCTCATTGATAGTTATTGCAACATCCAAAAATTTTCCCCCTAGCACAAACCCCTTTTGTGGTGCTCCTATGATGCTCTCAAGGAAGGGCTTAATCCTATTGACCAAAAATTTGGCAAGAATTTTACAAACTATGTTACAAAGGCTTATAGGTCCAAAATCTAGGAGACTCGTGGGTGTCCTAGTCTTAGGGACCTGAGCAATAAAAGTCTTATTTATCCTTTTTAGCATCTTCCCTATTCTAAAAAAATCCCTGGTAGCCCAAATCAACTCATTTTTAATGACCTCCCAAAAATGCTAGAAAAATGATGGGGGGAACCCATCAGGTCCTGGGGCCTTGTAAGCTTTCATTGAAAACAAAAACCTTTTCACTTCCTCCTCTGTGATGTTTCATAGAATGCTATTATTTTCCACTTCTCCAAGCACTTGTGGGATTGTATTTATTAGACCTCTTCATGTAATCTAATTTCCTATTCTAATATCCTTTTTATAAGCCTTGCTAAAGTAATCCACCGCATGTCTTTCCATCTCCTCGTGATCCTTATATTGTCTTCCCCCCTTCTCCTTCAAACCTATTGATCATTTTTCTTCTTTTATGATTCAAAGATGACCTATGGAAAAAGGTGGTATTCCTATCTCCCTCAGTTAACCATTGAACCCTTAATCTTTGCTTCCAAAATATTTCCTCCCTCAAAATGATGTCCTTCCATTTTTTTCTATACTCTTCTTCTTCTTGAGTAACTTCTTCCAAATTATTTCCCTCAACAATCTCCCCTTGCAACTTCTTAAGTTTTTCCTCCACTTCTCTTTTAACTTTGAACAAATTTCCAAAGGATCTCTTAGCCCAACCCTTAACATTTCTCCTTAAATTATCTAACTTTTGAGTTAGTTTGTACATAGTAGTACCATTAATCCTTATATTCCACCATTCTTGGATTTGATCTTTTAATTTTGTGTGGGATTGCCACATTGTGTCATACCTAAAAAGTTTTGGACCACTTTTTATACCATCCTCCTAATGAAAGATTAAAGGGGAATGGTTTGAAGCAGTTCTTGTGAGGTTCTCCAAGAGGGAATTACTCAACTTATTCCAATTCATCATCACCATTAGTCTATCTAGTCTTACTTGAATGAGATCACCTCCTTTTCTATTATTAGTCCATGTGAATGGGTTCCCTCTTAGGTCAACATCAATTAAATCTATTGTTTCCATAAAATCATGAAGATCTTGTAAGTTTTTAGGGCAGTCTGTATTTCCACCTCACTTTTTTGAATGATAGGGGGGGTATTAAAATCTCCCATACACATTAACTATTTATCCCTCATAGTTTTTGTTATCCTTTCTAGCTTTCTATAAGTTTCTTTTCCCCCTATCTTGTTATTAGAAGCATAGATATTGATAAGCCCCCATCTTTGATTACTAGTTTGGAATTCCATTATCACAAAAAAAATGTCTCTCTATATCTCAACCTCCATCATAAAGCATAGGTTCCACATGGTGGTGATACCCCCTAAGGCTCCATCAACATCCATATGCATGAAGGCATCCCCAAGCCAAACATGACTCACTAATCTATCAAAATTAGCACTAGACATTTTTTGTTTCTTGAATTAACAAATAGTCAACCTTTTCCTAATATATACATTATTTTAAAGCATACTATTTCTAGGGGTTATTAAACCCCGTTAAGTTCCAAGAAAATAATTGCATTTCTTACCTCTTGTTATAGTCTCCAGTGTAAGTTGTTTACCACTAGCCACATTCCTTACTGCTTGTTTTGTCGTGGTTGCTCTACTAGTTGGTCTTCTAGCTATACCAAATGTTCCTACATCTAGTCCCCCCCCTTTTCTTCCTTTTCTATACTCCCCATTCCTCATTATCACTTTCTTTTAACGAGGTGGATCTTAGTTCCTTTTTAGCTTTATCCAAACTTGCCATCATTTTTGCTACTGTCTTCGCCAGGGAGGGCTTCCTCATTCTTAGAGGGGTGTATAACCTTTCCTAGGTAGCATAGTCTACATCCATATGTTCCTGTAAGCCCTTAACTCTCATACTAGAGTACTAGGAAGGGAGTGTTGTGCCACTATTTCACCTTCCTTTATCATTTCTTCTTCCTTATGTCCCCCAAAAGGTGACATTATTAATTCCTCTATTTCCCTTCTAAATGGATACTCTTCCATTTTCTTCTTCTCCTCTAAAGCTTCCCCTACTTTGAGTTCACTTTGCCCCCCAGACCCTTTGATAGGGGTATCCTATATCATGTTAGCTTCTAGGTTTTGGTCAACAATAACCATGTCCTCTAGTCTTGGGGCTTCCAAGGGTTTCCCAATTGCTTCTTTTATAATTCTTGGGGATCCTTCTTTTTGTTTCTCCTTCTACAATTGGCATTTACAGTTAACTATTACATACCCAAATTGTCCACACTTCTGATAGAAAGGTCCTGAATTCTCATATTCTATGGGTTGGCATCTCTCTCCCCATTTAGATTTTAGAGTGACCATAGTTGAGAGAGCCCAATTTAGTGCCACATTCACACAAAATCTGGCATACACCAGTCTAAATTTTTGTATTGTCACAATGTCCATAGTAACAAAGTGACCAAATGAATTCCCTATCCACCCTAGAATCTTCTCATCCTAGAATTCTAGAGGTAAACTAGGTAACCTTACCCATACAGGAGCTAGCTTGTTGAGCTATATACTAGCATTAAAGCCTAGGTGCCACCTTGTTAAGGTAAGATAGTGCTTGTTGTAATACCATGTTCCCAAGAGTATTAGATTTATATCCTCCTCTCTCATGAATTTAAAACAAAAAAGGCCATTTGGCATCACAAAGATACTAACACTACCCTTAATATTCCATTTTTAACTGACCCACTTCCAAACCATCTCTATCACGTGTCTGAGAGCAATAAATCTATCCACAACACATAGTTTGAGGCCAAAGGTAATGCTGTCCACCATAGTATCCAGAAGGGAGATCATAGGCCCATTTGCACTGTGAGCAATCTTGGGATCCTCCATTGAATCTCTAGCCACCTGGGAACCCACAAGTGAATTCTTCCAACTTTGTTACTTAATATATCTGAACTTAAATTAAATATTTTTCTACTCCCATTTTAATTTTTTTGTGTAGGAAAAATAAATAAATAATAAAAAATTTAAACTAGGGAAGAAATTTCCTTTGTAATTTAAAACTATATGTACATTTAGATTGTCAGTCTTAATCTTGTTAGTATGTAACCACATGGCATTGGGCATCACTGTCCAGCTAGTGATAGGCTAATCTCCATCCAAAATGCACTAAAGACAAAACAAAGTCAAATATTTTTTTTCCAGATTCACCAAATATTAGTGATTTTTTTCCAATTTTTTTATTGTTTTCAACTACAAACTATGTAGATCATGATTTAGAAAAATCCATGATGTTTTCAATTTTTTAGAAATTGGTCAACTATTTGGATGAAGGATAGCCGTGTCTAGCTAGCCATGTCGAAAGAACTAGCCCAGAAGTCATTTCCCTCAATCACCACTTACATTATTTTCAAACTCCAATATATACTATACAGTGGTTGATTTGACAATCTGGTTCTCCATATAATTTGACTTGACAACAATGTGACAAACAATTAAAAGGTATGAAAGTATTAAATTAGATGTAAGTAAATACCATGATGGAATTATTTGGTATTTTTAGTTCATACTGTGCAGGAAACTATTAGTTCTTGCCTAGGAAACTATTAGAAGTTCTCAACAAAAACATTAAAAAACTTTTCTCTTTTGGTATTTGGAAAGGCATCCAGATCAATAGGAACATGAACCCTTTATCTCACTCCCAATTTATATATTACACCATCTTATTCAAAGGGGACTCAAGAGAGAAATATTATGTAATCAAACAATTTCTGGAGACTGAGGAAATTATTTTAGGTTAGTGAATGAATAATCAAAAGTTGCAGATTTTTTTCTTAATACTTGCAAGTCTAAGAAGAAAAAGATTGCTAGGATCCTAGACTTTTGTGTGGGATCCTTTCCTCTAGTTTATTTAGGAACACTTCTATTAATGAGATAAATAATTCACATATGTGGGATAATAAAATTTAAAAAAGAAATGATAAATCATCCTTGTGGAAGAATAAATGGTTAACTCAGGTTGGAAAAATTCAAATGATTAAAGTTGTCTTGTTATCCATTTCTATCTACTTCATGTCCTGCTTAAAAAATTCTTTGAATGAAACATTTTATTTTGACAAGATTTTGAAGAGATGATTATAGGAGGGATCTAAGGAAGACAAAAAGATCCCTCTTATAAACTGGGAAGCAACATGTATTTTCTCAAAGAAAGGAGAGAAAATCTTAGAAAGATAGAACTATACAACTTGGAACTAGGTGTTGATTTATCGTTGAAGATGTTTAAATACCATAATAGGTTGAAGTTAAGAATATAGAACACCAAATACCTTGATTCAAGTGATCCTAAGATAACCTTCAGGATTGCAAACTCGAGAACTAGATCTCCTAGTTAGAACTTCATTTGGGCTAGTAAGCACTTGATTACAAACACCTATCATAGAAAATAAGTGATGGGAGGAAAGAAAAATTTATGTGAGATTTTTAGAATGGTGAAGAGATGATAGAAGACTTGAGAGAAGACAAATATTATATTAGGAAAGTGGAAAACTCCATCGAAAGCCATGTCTCTGACTATATTGACTTGAGCAGTCTTATGAATCAACAAATAGTGTGGACAAATATTTCAAGTGGTATCTCAACAAACCAGAACGCTCTATGTGACATTATCAATTATAGAAAGGCCTTCCAAATGGAGGAAATAAACACTCTTATATGGAATGCAACCAAGTCAAGAGAACAAAAGGTAAGCTTGAGGTACACAATCCTGAGAAAGAGAAATAATGACTACAAATGGCCTTCACAATTGTGCTAGAACAAAAGAGTTTTTCCTAATGTAAGAGAATTCCTTTAGATATATCTTGATGAGTGCATCCTAACTAGAGATAGGATTAGAATCATTGCGATTGCTTGTCTAAGTAGGTTGTATTGTGTGAAAAAAATGAGGAATCTCTAGACCATCTTTTATTATTGTCTAAGTAGGAGAGTTCCCAAAGAAAATGTCCTAGCCCCCAAAAAATAACCACAAAATGGATTATAAACAATGAAACAAAGATCTAGATCCAAAAAAATGCCATTTCTCATAAAATAATCATAATCTATTTTCATCGAACATGCCCGATTGTATGGCCTTCTAGGTTACGACCAAACACATCAGCAATTACAATAATAGTTCTGCAAGACCTTACAAGATCCAACTCCTAGCTATTCTAGACCCAAAATTTGGTAGAAACCTCAAGAATAATTTAAACTTGTGCTCACAAGCCACCAAGAAACTTCATATTTCCCAAGCCCACACTTTGCTACTAGCTCAGCTCAAATATCCTCCTCTCATCTACTCCATGCTGAATGAATGATGGATCATGACTCTAGAATTCACAAGACCATATACTTATACTAAACCATGCCATAGGTCAACCTAGAAAGTAATGTTAAATAAACCCTCAAGCCATGGGCAATAAATAAATTAAATACATGAAATAACTAAATACTTAGGACAAGTCCCAGGTTTACAATGAATAATGAACACAAATAAAAACATGAAAGTACACACCCTTAGGTATAGGTCCATGTACCATTCTATGATCCAAATACAAGAGTGCACATGTCAAATCCCATAGATCAAATCTCACACAAATAGTCTCCAAGTTTTGTCCAAGAAATCAGGAACACACTACCAACAACCACCAAAATAGCTCTAACTCCAAGATGATTTCTCCAAACTCTATGAGCACTTAGGAAAAGGTTACCTAATATGCCTCAAACACATCCCAAACTATACAAACCATAAGTCCACAAATTTGAGCTAGAATCTCTTACATACAATATTGTTGACTTGTTGTGGAAATTATCTCCTACTTTTCACTTGTTGACTACCCCAAGGTTCTCATGCATCAACCACCCCAAATGTAAAGAAAATATGTTCTTAATAGCTAGAAGAACATCTTCTAGGGTTCAAAACATAAACCTCAAACTAGTTCTTCACATACATTTCCTCCACCACATCAACTTGCACACTCTTGCATTTGTTGCACTTTTACAACTCCTTTCCTGCAACTATCATCTTCACATCATTTTTTGCGTACCATATTTTTTTTTCTGACATTGATATCTAGCCCTTTGAGAGTTATGCAACTCAACTCAGCTACCAAAACTTAGGTTCTTCCTACCAAGTTCTGCATTCCATAAATGAATCAGTGAAAACTTCTTGCCACCCTTTTCAATAGTAAAAGAATTCTTGACACAATTATGCATTACCTTAAAATTATACTGCCAAGGTCTACCAAGTAATATGTGACAACAACTCATGTGCACAATATCAAAAAACACTTGATCAACATACTGCACAATCTAAAAATTAATAATAGAACTGATCCCTTACTTCCAAAGCATGATCATCATGTAACCAGCTAATCTTATAAGGACAAGGATGTGCTAGTCTCTTGAAACCAAGTTTCTAAACCATCTCCTTAGCAACTAGGTTATCAGTAAGACCACCATCCACAATCACATTCTATCATTTACCTCTAGACTTGCATCAAGTCCTGCACAAATTCCTCCTTTGACAAGGTTCCAACACTTTCTTACCAAGAAACACTCTTTGAATCATAAAATTTACCACCTCTACCTCTGACTTATTCATTGAATCCACATTGTCATTCACAACAACTCTTCTATCATCATCCTTCTTATCAACATTGGGACATTCAAATTCTCTATGTCCTTCTTCACCACATCTATAACAAGTACCCTTAAATGAAATCTTATATGTTCTCTTCCTTTGCTGAAAATTATAAGTTTTGGTTCATCCTCCATAATCTATTTTTCCTTCACCAAGTGTTCCTTTTTATCCTTACCTCGGGAATTACCTTGACGTCTTCTCTTCAAATTTTCTTTTGTACTTAGAGCATACTAATAAACATCATCAATTTAATTATAATATTCAACATACCAATCTCATCCTAAATATTTTTTATATTGAAATCATTTACAAATCTTGTACTCATTTAAGAAAAATGATAATTACATGCTTATTCAAGTGCCTTTTGAATAGCCACACTAGAAACATAATTTGGATGATTAAGAGTCACAACTCAGAATCCACATTTTACAATTAGACAAATAATACCAATAGAAAACCATGAGTCACAACTTAGAATTCTAGAAAGATATCCCTCTCAAGATTTGAACTAGGGTCTCCACAATGAGAACTCATCACTTCGACCAACTAAGCTAAACCCCTTTGATAATCTCATCTTGAATATTAATATTCAAATTATATATATATATATATATATATAGCCACCTTTTCCTTAGAAAGTTCTCTATGTCTAGACCGAATAGTGAACTTATAAAACTCCTCTGTATAATCCTTCACAACCATATCCTTGTTCTTTAGATTCTACAATCTCTTAAACAATTTAATTTCATTATCAAGAAGAATGAACTTAGCCTTTAGCTTTGTTACCATCAATCAGCACTTAGTGATCTTCATTCTACCTTCCTCTTCTCTATCTCTTTGCAATTCTTTCCACCATAAAGAAGCATGCCCTTTCAACTTAGTTTATGCCAACCTCACTCTAAGTGGATCTCCAATATCCTCTAACTTAAATTAGTCTTCTAACTCACAATCCAATTAATTAGGTCTTCAAGATTCAAAGCACCTGAGAAATTAGAAACATCCATCTTATGCTTCAACCTCAACTAAGCTCTAGATCTATCCAACCAACCAGCTATGTCTTCCACATATCTCTCCATCTGCTCATTTCTATCTTTACCACTAGATCCATCAACCTCAAACTCTTCAACAACTTCTTCATATCCATCTACAATACCCACATTCCTCGATACACAAACCATATCTCTCATGATCTCAACGACCATGTAATTCTTCATTATATCCATCTCAAATCTGAAAGTTGATCTAATGTTTTTTGTAATCCTTGGTTCATAAGAGATCTACACAATCATCCCGGAGTCCAATCTTCTCAGAGGCATCTTCCAAGATCTTCACAAACCCAAGGCAAAAAATCCACAAGATCAATCATCTCTAATACCACTTAATGTAGTGCAAGGTAGGAGAATCCCCAAAGGAGATGTCCTAGACTCCAAAAAATAATCACATGATAAAATATAAATAACAACACAGAGATTTTGATGTAAAATTATTCTAATTCCCATAAAAGAATCATACATTTTTCATCCAATGTGCCTAGTTGTATGGTCTTCTAAGTTACATCCAAATACATTAGCAATTGCAATAATAGTTCTGCAAGAGATCACAATATCTAATGCCTAGCTAGTCCAGACCCATAATTTGGTAGAAACGCTAGGATGAATCTAAATTACTCTTGCAAGCCACCAAAAAATTTCTTATTTCCCAAGCCCAAACTTTGCTACTAGCTCTGCTCAATTTTCTCCTCTCATTTACTCCATGTTGAATGAATGATGGATCGTGACTCTAAACTTCACATGACCTAAAGATAATAGGAGAAGAGTGAATAGAAGATAACCTAGAGCTATGGAGAATGTGGCCAAAAGGTCTCTCTAATGTACATTGTGGAATTAATTGTGTAGTAATTGTCTTTGGTACACTTGCTAGGAAAATGAAAAAGGCATTGGTAGAAAAGGGAGTTGAGGAGGAGGTAGAGGGATCTCTAGTGGTGAGGTTCTATGGTCCCAAGGAAAATGAAGCCAAAGAGGACAAGATAAAGTTGTGTTTTGTTTCCATATTCTTCAATAATGTTTCTTTCAAAATAGATTTTGTTATAAATTTAGATTTCCAAGATCTAATGGGTAGGGGTAGATACACTATAGATACATGAATAATATAGTGCTACATTTTTTAATTATCAATATTAATATGGAGTATCGATACATGATATGGTTATGAAGTATATGGTGTTGTAATTATGAGTTTGATTACAGTTATAAGTATCTAGTGGGGTCTATAAATGTGGATATGATAGAAGATGTGAAATGTAGAAAAATGTAATTTTGTTTTATAATATGATAAAAAGGGTGTTGGTCTAACTAAACAATTAACTTCCCAAAAAAAACTCTACTAGTTCACATTTTATTGGTATAACATTATTGAAGATATATTTTTTATAAGGGAAACTAGCTAAATTCATAGTGTGTTGGAAAGTTCAATGTGTTATCATTATTGGTTTTATGTGACTAATTAGGCATGTACAATTAACATTTGTCATGGGGGTTTGGAGTTAGCTCATAAAGCATTTTTGAGGGTTAAATCATCAAGAATTTTCCCAAGCTAACTCATAAAAAATTTAAAAGGTTTACTTGTTAATCGACATTGGGTAAATTCTTAAAGAGATATAAATAAGCATTGTGCAATGTAAAATATATTAGATTATCATTTTTTCTTCACAAGATAATAAGATTGGCCTCTTTTTATGATGGACATAGCCAAAGATGGCATTGGATGTTAAATTTGTGTGGCTTAAGTGCTAATAATCTCCTCCTTTCATTGATAGAAATATATCAATGGAAAAAATAGGAAAAAAACCTTACAACCAAGAACTCTTCAAAAAGTATCCAAGAACTCTCTATATTCGACGTCAATGAAAAACCTAAAAGATGCAAAAAGTTTACTCATTCTTCTCATCTCCTTCTCAAATGTACAAATAAACTCACAATAATACATAGCTCCTCTTAAAAGGTGGCCACCATCATTAGTTCCATCTAAATATATGCAAAACATTCACTGGACTAATGCACTTTCATATGAATTTATTTTTGATAAGGAGGGGTTACTCAAAAGTATCCTTGAGTAATGGCTTAGTGAACATGTTAGAAATTGTCTCCTTTTTTGGTATGTAGTCAAGGTTCATATGATTCTCCAGAATATTTTCTTTGAAGAAATGATACCATATAAAAATGTGTTTTTTCTTTGTGTGATTTATTTGAAATGTCTATAGTGCTAGTATTACCAAACAAAATAGAGAAAGGTTCATCAACATTATCACAATATCCCTCAACATGTGTTTCATCTAAAATATCTAACTTCAACATTAAGAAACAACAATATATTGAAAATATATGAGAACATTAGTTTTGACCCTATGCTATCTCCCTTTAAGGAGGTTTGTATTCACTATTATGGTATAAATTTTTGTGAGTATTAGTTGAATGGATCATAGATTAATCTTGCCAATATTGATATCTCTTTCACTTCCCTTATGAATAATTTGAATGCCTTATTTGTTTATAATAATATTAAAGACTCTTTAATTTGATGAGTGAATTCCTCTAGTAACTTCTCAATCTCCTTTATTGTTTTCTCCATGTTGAGACATGATACTCATTTTCCTTTTTGGGCTAATGTGTGGAACAAAGATTTGATTCATAAAATTAATATTTTTATCTTGATCAATTTTCAAAACAAAATTTTTACGTTTGAAAATGTTTTCAAAAGAGGTATGGCTATTAAAAATATGTGTATTTTTTGTAAAGAATATTATGAGTCTATTGTTTGAACATCATGATATTGCCCCTTCTCCTAGAAGTTTGGACTTCAATTTTTTAGAGGTAGAATTTGAGTTGAATTTTGCTAGGAACTCTTCAGGATCTTTACATACAATGGAATTCATATAAGATCCATATTAATTAGCTTGTTAAAGGACTTATTTCCTCCCCATTTGATGTGGAATATTTCAAAGGAAAGAACAAACAACATGTTCATCGACATTCCCCTTTCTCCTTCTATTCTGATGGGTAAAATTAAGAATTGCATAATTAAAAACTATCAAAATAATATAAATCCAAATATTAATTTTGGAGTTGGAGGCAGTGTTTGTTCCTATACTTAGAGAAAGGATTGCAATATTTAGACAAAAGGGTTGAATCCAAATGAATGACCTCACCCCCTTCCCCCCACCATCCTCCACAAGATTAAGATAAACTTTGTTGAGGCTGCTAAAAGAAACCTTGGTGTTCGTAGATATGGAGGAATTATAATGGATGATGAAGGATACATTATTATGGAAATTTCTTATCCACTACAAATTTAGTATAATGATATGGTTAAATCTATGAACCTTCTTCATAGGCTTAGGTTTTTGATAAGTGACATTGGAAGAAAATTTGAGCTGAGGAGGGTTCTAAGAATATCCTCAATTGTTTCAAGTAAAAGTGTACACCTTTGTGGTCAATAAAAAATATTATTAATGAATCCAAAATTATTGTTAGTAATGTTGATAATGTGTTTATTTTGCATATTTATAGATAAGTGAATGGACTTGTTGATTCTATAGCCAATGTTGTTGTATGATCTAATGTCATCGTTACTTGGAATGGTAAGGAATATTTAAAAGAGGATTTAAAATATCTTATTAATTATGATGAGACACATGGAAGATGTGATAATTTATCAAATCTTCATATCAATAATTACAATCACTTTGGAATAAAAAGTTTAATTAGTTTGTGATTGCATGGAAGGCAGTGCCATTACCAAGTTCACAAACTTTGAACAGACTTTATGGGTTAAATCTCTTGTATTAAGTCTAATTTTTGTCATTTTCCTTAGTGTTGCTATGAGTTTTATTATAGAGTCTATCAAAATTTTATTTGTAATCGATACTATGAGAGTTGATTTTAAACAAAGGTAGATGGATAATTATAAAAAATGGAAGGAGCTAAAATTATGGGAGAAGCTCTTAAAAGGGGGGTCTCACTCCTTTCATGGAGAGACTAGGAGGATATAAACCTAAGATTACCAAGTGGTCTATGAATGGGTAGAGCAATGACGTTGTAACTATGGCTAGGAGATATGTGCATCTCATTGTCAAGGTTATTGCTGAAGTGATGAGCGATCTTATCTCTAGAAGTATGCATTTTTTCTATGACAAGACAAACTCTAAAAGAGTCATTCAAGTTTTTTTCCTAAGCGTGAGCTTGAGAGGGAAAAATATTACAGATTCAGATGGTTTTATGTTGATGAATCCTTGAAATTAATTAGGAATAGGATTTTGGTTGTGATTATGTAGTATATCACCCTAGATGGTAGATATCATATATCTCACTCTTATAATATTTTACTTGTTAATCATTTTATACATTTGAGGAGAGTGTGCTTTTTGTTTTATCTTCTTTGTTCACTTAGTCAGAGTATCAATGTGCATAGAAAGAATGTGTTGACGGATATTATGCATAAGGGTGTAATCCTCCTTGATGTAAAATATCTTAAAAAAATTTCTTGACCCTATTAAGCCCTCTGTGCTTGAGAAGGAACCCCTCTAAGGAGTCTAGAATTTGCAAGGGTAAGGGCAAATAGATCATAGTGAAAGGAGAGGTGGATTCTCCCCTTTTTGCTAAGAATGCTAAAACCATTGTTGATGAAAAGGAATCAGATATGGAGTTAGATGGTATTAGTGTTGAGGACCTTTTATAGGCTCCCAATATGGAAGTTGGAACTAAAAGTGTGAATATAGAGGAAGAAGGTGAAAGTGCAGAGTCATATGACTATGTGTAGATGATGTTTTCTTCTTATATGAGCCCTAATCCCACTAACCCTAATTCTCTCTCCCTCACCACTGGTTGAGGAAAAATCTCCTTTCCTAGCTCATTGTGGTGTTAAGAAAAATCAAGTTGATGTTGAGGGTGAGGAGGGTCTAGGGAAGGAAGTACTTATTCTTGTTTATTATGATGAATAGATTGAGCACGATGTTCCTATATCTCCTTATAACCCTTTAACATGGGAAAAACAAAAAATAAGAAGTGGAAAGTAAGGATTTCATCTTAGGACAAGGAGAGTGGGGAAGTGTATGAATTTATCCCTCTCATGAAGATCATTGATTTGGATGAGATTAATGTTCATATTCTATACGAGTTATTATAAGATACGAAGATGGCCCTAGATTTTTGCATTCTTTGGAATACCAAGGCCATACCTTTGTATTCTTTTAGGTTGGGAAATTGGCTTTTAGTGTTATTGAGAACCTTAATCTGAACTACAAGTTTCTCAATGTTAGGTTTGATGATATGAAAAGCAAGCTTTGAGATGGGTCTACCAACACAAGGTTGGATCATGTTGAAGGGTTAGAAAAGAAGGTTAGATGTTACTGGGAAGAGTGACCAAAATGGAAAATACTTTGAAGGGAATCCTCAAGCATTGTCTTAAAAATCTTATTAGAAAAATAAAACATGACTCTTGTGCATTGATTGTGTTGGAGGTGGATATTGATGATTCCTCTACAAAAATTGCTAGGCTTAGTAAACATATGATCAATAAATAAGAACAAGATGGTTGTGGATACTCCTCAATATATCCTCACAATCAATGCTATGGTGCAAAGGATGATGGACCTCAAATATGATATTGTTGCATGCATTAAAGAGCTGGCCTAATCATTTTTGTTTCTTTGTCGTAGTTGGGTTTTGATTTTTGGTAGGTGTTTTAGTTGTTTGATTGTCCAACATAGTTTTATCTTATGGATTAATTTTCAATCTTTTGTAGATCTGTTATACCCTCAAAACCTATTTACTATGTACACCTTACTTAAGATTACTTAGGTTAATGCATTTTCATTTTAGATGTCATGTTGATACCTAGGAGTTAGCACTCTATTTTAATACATGTTGTCTCACACCTCTCTTTGTGTGATACAACTCTATATTCTTATCCTATCATTGTATCATATACTTTCATGCACAATGGAGGATAATCCACTCTTGGTGGACATGTTCTTAGTTGAATGCTTATCTCTTTGTGTGACTCCTAGGCATCTTAATTTCCTATATATTGAGGCACTTCTACATGCTTTGTATTTGGGTATTGGACATCTTGATCCATTTTTATTTGATCATTATTGAGATTCTCATTTGATCATCTCTTGTCTCTCTTTTACTATTTATTGTGCTTCAAGATCTTGGTGTTGCATTATTGCTTTAGGAAAATTCTTATAGTATTTCATTTCTATGCACTTCAATTATGGATAGACTTCAAAAAAGAGTAAAATTTATTTTTTTACACTTCTCAAAAAAGTGTAACCCAATACAATTTTCAATTCTAGGTAGCCAGAGGGAAGAGTGATAACTTGATTTTGAGGTAGAACTAGATTTTTGGAATTCTAATTCCATTTTTCTTTTTTGGACACAAATACAAAATTTTCCAAATCTAGTATTTGCAAAAGTCAATTCTGGTCTATTTCCATGAACCAAATGGCCCTTAGTGAAGAGTACAAAGGTGAGGATTCAAGAATTATCAACTAATAAATTTTAGGATCTCCATTAACATATATTTTTATAGTTGATTACATTTTTATCAACAGTCTATTATTTTTTGGTTTTTTTGGTTGTTCATTGGCCTATTTGTGTATCACTTTTAAAATATTGCATAAATACTACTGGGACCACAAGGACTAGAATGCAAGAATATAATGGGTATCAGTCAACACATTGAAAAGGTTATTTTTTGACCATTTAGTGTTCAATGGTCTCCACATAGAGAAAAATGAATTCCTAGAAGCTGAAACCTTAGCTTTAAGCAATTAACTCACATAAAAACTTATACCAAAAAGTTATCGACATCCAACTTATTGTTTAGATTTTTAGGTGCATGAAGTTAGCTAGTGTGTCTACTAGGTCACTTCTCTTGATAATTGAACACATTTTGGAAGTACATTTGATCCTTCAATTACTAATTTTTAAAGGAGTCTAAAAAATGGTAACACACATGTCATTAGACAACCATTTTTTATCATTTTTGGTCAGTAATTGGCCCATTTGTACATCACTATTGGAACATTTTTGCACAATAATTGGGACATTTATTCACAAGTACTAACAATTTTGATTGATTGCTTCTAGGTGAATCTTTGAGGAGGCATTGGGGACCATTTTGAAATGACTAGTTTTTTTATCCTTCAATGCTTCAAATTTCTACAATTTTTTTTGTTAATACTTAAAAGCCAAGAAATTTTTTCAAGGTGTCAACTTGCATACAAAGACAAATGAAAAAAATGTTCAAATTTGATGTAAATTTTAGACTCTACAAGTGTGTGAAATTAGGGTGTACAAATACTAAAGATATTCCTCTGCCTAAATCATGACTCAAAACATTTTTTAATTATTTAAAATGTTGTAATTCATTATATGGTAATAAATATTTCCATTCTTATGTAATTAGGATTATTCTCTTTAAAATTCATTTCATATTAAACCCATAGTAAATCAATGTCCTATAAATATATCTAAATTTGTGGAAAAGGTTGAAGAGGGAATTGAAGATCTAAATGCATCATATAGTGATACCTCTTTAGACGGTGGAAGTTTGTCTCCTCCTCCACCAGGAATGATCAAAGTTTGAAGAATAAGATGGTACATAAAAGGTCAAGGATGGACTTTAGTAGTCATCCATCCTAAAACTAAAGTTGATGAAATTACAGAATCATAGGGGAAATTTAGGACAAAAAAGAAAAAAATACACTTCCTTTATCAATGAATAACAATGGAAAATCATCAAGTCCACCCTGAAAAAGACTACAATGGATTCCCAAAAAATAATCCTTTCAGGTCCAAGTGAAAGAGAAGCTCATGATGAATAAGCATAAGGGTAGAAAGCCCAAAGAAGATCCAATCTGGACACTTCACTTCGATGGTTCCAAATGTAAATTAGGAGCTGACGTAGGTATGGGTTTATCAACCCAAAAGGTAAGTATTTCTACACAGCATATCCATTCTAGTTTAGATGTACTAATAATGTCATAGAGTACAAAATATTGATCTAAGGACTTCTTTTTACATTGAAGAAAGGAGACACAACCCTCATAACAAGTGAAATAATTATACTCCTACAATGATAAGAGGTTGCTTTTTTATAGGAAAAGAGTATGGGATCTAATGGATGATTTTGAAGCTTTGAACATAAAGTCCATTCCAAGAAGGAATACAACTAGTCAAGAGAACAAAACTGAAATGATTTTTCGTATAATTGGTTGCTGCCCTATCTATCCCGAACAATATTACAAACTTTCAAGTTTTTCAAGATGATCAACATATACTCAAATTTATCATGTGAAATGGCCACTTTAAAGGTAAAAAAATTAATGAAACTCTAGAAGAGAAACCTAAGGATGATGAACTTGAAGATGAAGATGGGATCCTAAACTTAAAAACCAAAACTATTCCTAAGGGAATGGTTGAGTTGGAATGGATTTTTTATCATGATGAATCAACACTTAACAAAAGAATAGTCAGAGAAAAGGGGATCAAGGAATCTGACTCATACAAGTTAGGTACTAATGGATATCCTAGAATGATAAGGATTGGAAAGGCATGCAATACGCAAGAAAGGGAATACATGCTCACATTACTTACTGAGTATAGGGATGTAATTGCTTTGAGTTATAAAGAGTTGTAAATGTATGATCTTGAGATTATTATGCATGACATTACATTCAAACTAGATGCAAAAGTTTTCTGTCAAAGGAAAAGGCCTATTAATCCTATCATTGAATTGCTAATAATGAAGGAAGTTAAGAAGTTGCTAGATGACAAGATCATCTTCCCCATTCACCATTCTAGTATCCTTTGCATGGATTTTTGTAACTTGAACCTCGCATCTGAAAAGGACAACTATCCTTTGCCTTGACTAGATGAGATTTTACAAATCATAAATAGTTCTAAGATGATTTCTTTCTTGGATGGATATTCAGGATATAATCAAGTAATGGTTGATGATTGAAGACAACCTTCATGACTAAATGGGGAACTTTTGCTTACAAAAGAATTCCTTTTGGGCTGATTAATGTAGGGGTTACATTTCAACGAGTCATGGATGAAGCTTTTAAACGATTGATAAATAAGTGTTTAGTCATCTACATGGATGATTGAACTAACTTTTCAAAGAATCAAAGAACTCATATTATTGATTTAAGACAGGTATTCAATAGATATCGTAAATACAAAATATCACTCAATCCCACGCAATGTTCATTTGGGGTTACTAAAAGAAAGATCCTAGGTCATATCATCTCTAAAGCTGAAATTTCCATTGATCCTAATAGAATTGAAGCCATTTTGAAGTTATCACCTCCTCACAATCGAAAAGAATTGAAGTCTTTCTTTGGGAAGAAATTTTGTATGAAAATTCGTAAGCAAATTTGTAGAGATAGTTCATCCCTTAATGATTTACTAAAAAAGGGAGCAAAAAAAAATGGTTCCAGAGATTAAGAAATCATTTGAGGATATCAAAGTGGCCATTTCTATGGCCCTAGTACTAGTGAGTCTGGACTATGGACTAGCCTTCAAAATATACTCTTTTGCTTCAGAACATTCATGTGCTGGAATTCTTATGTAGAAGGAAAAAAAAGATGAAAGACCTATTACCTTTATGAGTTTCTGTCTAAAAAATTCTGAGTTAAAGTATTCTAACCTCAAAAATAAGTCTTTTTCTTTAATCAAAGTGGTAAACAAGTTTTTTCCATTATATACTAACAAGCAAGGTATATGTGATTGTGCATGATCCAACAATTAAGACATTGTTGATGCAAAATGAACTTGGTGAAAGATGAGGGAAAGGGATGGCAATCCTTCAAGAATTTGATTTAGAGATGCAACCCATGAAGTTAGTAAGAGGCCAGGATTATAAAAACTAATAGTAGATAACCAAATTGAAGATGAAAAGAAATTCTAGTTTGATGATGAAAAAATGTCTAAGATTAGAGAAAGATTGTAGTATCTCAAGTTGATATGATTAGGGTTACATAATAATAGATGTCTAGTACCAGGATATTGTTTACTGTCTTTTACAAAATTAGTATCCCAATTGGATGAATAGTTCATAGCACAGGGGACTCAAAATTAACTATGAATCCTATATGTTGCATGATAGAAAATTATACAAATAGAACTATGAAGGAATTTACCTGAAATGCTTGGGACATGAGGAAGTAAAATAAGTTTTGGAACAATTTCACGATAAACATGGTACAAGGCATGGTTCAACAGAAGCAACTACTGATATGATTTTAAGATCAGGTTATTTCTAGCCCATGATATTCAAAGATACTTTTGAACATGTGTGTACATTCCATATTTTTCAGACTAGTGCTAATAGAGGAAGATATCCTGCAATGCCATTACAACAAGTATTGAAGATACACCCCTTCATAAAGTGGGGGCTGAATTTTATTGGTCCAGTGAATCCACCATCATCAACTAGACACACATTTATTCTCATAGCTAATGATTACTATATGCACTAGACAGAATCAAAGACATTCAGAAACTGTATGGATAAGATGGTTACAGACTTCTTGGAAGAACACTTTATTACTAGATTTGGGATGCCGTTCTGCCTAGTGTGTGATAATGGATCAATTTTTTCATTGGTATTCCTAAATCAATGGGCATTGGAAAATCAAGTTGTTATCAAGTTCTCCTCAAATTATTACCCACAAGAAAATAGTGTGGTTGAATCTATGAACAAGAACTTGATCACAATAATAGGGCATTTGTTGAAGGAGAATCCTAAAGATTAGCATACACAACTCAAATACACTCTATGGTAAGACTGAGTTAGGGTCAAGAATTCTTTGGGAACATATCCATATCTACTTGTCTATGGACAAGAGTCAATATTCTCACTTAACCTTAGGATTCCTATTTTGAAATTCATGAGTGGGTATGTTGAAGATACTGATAGAGTAAAAATCAGGTTGATGAATCTTTTGGAGATGGATGAAAAATCGACAACTACTTTGGAGCACATGGAAAAACATATAGCTATCATCAAGAGGTGGTTTAACAAGAGGGTCATGATAAAGTCTTTTGGAATATCTAACATTGCTCTTCTTTGGAATAAGGAAAAAGAAAATATAGGCAGCCACACAAAGTTTCAATGCTTTTGAATTGGTCCTTATCAAATCACAAATTTTTTGGGAGAAAACACTTTTAGGCTAAGTTCCTTACAGAGGGAACTACTGCCGTTACCAGTTAATGGGAATTTCTAAAGCATTACTTTGAAGCCTAAAAGATGATAATAATAATAATAATAAAAGTGTGTTTATTTCTCCAAGTGTGTTTCTTTTTGGTTGTGTGTTTTCTTTTAGTTGTGTGTTTGTTTTCAAAGTTGCATTAGTCTAGGGGGTAGGTGCACTCAGTATTCTATCTTGACGTATCTTACTAACCTTTCTTTTGGTTCCAATTTTTGGAAAGAGGTATTTATTTGTCAAAAAAAAATTATGATTTTTTTCTTATACCTACTAAGGAATGGATGTTACTTGTAGTAATAGGGGACTTTCAGTCTTGAATTCAAAATTGTAGATTGATAAGTTCTCAACACTTTGCAAATTTAAAGATCAATTATCCTAGGTTTTTTCAAACCAAGGTTGAAGGTAGTAAGGGATAGTCCAAACGCCCACTAGTTCAAACAAATGGGTCTTATCAAAGGATTTGCTATGATTATTGTTTGGCATGAGAGTTTCTAAAAAGTTCTTAAAAGAGGAATGTAAGGGATGTTAAAAAAGATTGAATTTGAGAAATGACACCAATATCTTGGCCACACAGTCTAAGTGTGGTTAGGATATAGAAAGAAAATAAAAAAATAAAGAAATGTATTAAGAATGAAGGATACTACAAAGTCTAAGGAAGGTAATCTAGCTATAGGGATATGCACTCTAAATAAGCTATCTAGTATCGAAACAATTGTTTCTTCAAAGGATCAAAATGGTAACATTGTGAGCTACATGAAGCAAGTATTCAAAAGGTTACCCATGACTTCTAATGAGAAAGTGATAACCTGCTAAGAGCCCTCAGAATTGAGTCTCTCATTTGGTCAGATAAAGGATTGATAAATAGCTTTCATAAAGATTCTCGATGAATGAACCAGAAGGGGTGGAAGATTGTTTCCATGTTGTCAATTTTTTTTGATAGATGGCATTCTAAGATATCAAAGGAAATAAGTGCATTAAACACACACTGAACATGGAGATTTTAGATTCTAAGGTTTTGACTAAAAGGTGACTCAAAATATGCTTGGAGTGTTTGGGATTTAGTTGGTGTTTGATACATATCAGAGGAATGTTTTCTGATAAAGAAATTCCTTTTTTATTTCTTCCCTTTTCTCAGGGCTATTTGTTATGGTTTCATAATGCACGCCCCATTTTGACTATAAATGGGGACCCCCTACTTTATTTTTCAATTTTATGAATCCCTAGTCTAAGTTCCTAGTCTTTTTTAGCATTTCATTTAGTGTTTCTAGTCAGATTTGGGTCCTGGTTCAAAATGTTATAAACAATAGTCCACTAGGATAACTGAGAGGGGAGAGGCGGGTGAATCAGTTATCCAATAATTAAAATATTTATCTTCTTTAAACAAACTTAACCACTCAACCAAAGTAAACAACAACCATACAAAGATGCACATAGATAATTACACCAAATATATTGACTAGGGAAACCCTTATTCAGAGGGAAAACCCTAGTGGGAAAGATGCCCACAAGATGATGTACTAATAAAAATATTCCTTGTTAGAGGATAGACCCTGTTAGGAGTCTATTACAACATTTAGAATGATGAGTCCCTATTAGGACACTTTGAATCCCTATTAGGAGATTCCAATCCTTTTAGGAGTTGTGTTACAATGTATGCAAGAAGAGCCCACTACCCAAACATGTAATTTCAACTACAAGAAGAGCTCACTGCTCAAACAAGTAATTTACTGGTATGTTCTTCTTTATTTTGTCCTTTTATCTATCTTCTCAATTAGACCAATCACTATCAAAACTTTTAAACCAATTCATGAAGCTCAGATCCGAATACCAAACCTTAGATCACTTAGAAAAACCTCAACAATGAAGTTTCCTTCACTTCCACACTACTCTACTCAACTTCACATTCCACACTTCTATTGCTTATCACCGATCATTCAATCATATCAACTCACTACATGATAAAGGAGAATGTCCTTCCTCTATACTGAGTCCATAAAAAAATCTCCTAAGTCAGCTGTTAGCCCTTCTCAATTAATTATTATAGGACCTCACTAAGAACACATTACACTTAGTGATAACCTTAATCTTCTGCCTTTCAACTTGAATAAATTTTTTTAAATGTAATATTATGATGATCAAGCTTAGCCACATCATCCTCAACATGTCTTCTTCATGTCCTTAACCTCAATCCTCAACATATCGACATTGCTAAGAGATATAACAAGTTTACCAGAACATGCATTTGTAACTCTATCTCAGAACAAACATCACCAAGACTTACATAACTTCTTCTAGACTTATCCTTTCTTCTTCCAATGTTAACAACATATACTAAATACTCAAAATTATCTACCATAACCTTGGGTGGTTATCATGCTCAACTAGCCGCCCATACCAACTTAATCTTTTCATTATTCTTTTGTCAGGTACCACAAAATACATCAAACATGCTATGTTGACATCAATGACAAACTCAATCATGAATGTAACATACCATCATCAAACCTATCTCTCCAATCTTCCAAAAATCTTTCCAATTTTCCAATAATTTTCCCCTTTGTCATTGATGGCAACATAGATAAAAAATATCTAGTTCCAAAAATACCAACAAAAGATAGACAGTCTTTAAATCCTCTTCATCAATCATACTCCTCCATTGATATAACTCAATGTGCTCTGTACCAAACTGTTATTACAAATTCATGCCAAAATCTCCCATACTCATGCTGAACATCTTCTTAGCATAATATTTTTCATGTGAATCTCTTCCCCATTGGCATCAATGTCAAAGGTTTCCGCAACCAATATCTCTACATTAAACTCTACAACAACTAATACTTACTCAACTTGAGTTTCAAGAGACACTATTCAAAACATCATCAACAAGAGTCCTAGATGACTTTGTATATCACAAATACTCTCCCATATAGGAAGCATCAACATCTAGTCTAGACAAACAATGGTGCTCTGTTACCCTAGAGTAATGCACTCTTGCATCTTTGACTTTGATGTAGGAAGGGGCATAACCCCAAGAATACCTCACAAATACTCAAAAGTCTCTTTGGGAAGAGGTTTAGGGAATATATCTCCAATCTACTCTTTAGTGCTCACATACTTCAACCTGATTTCCTTTTTTGCAAAATTTTCTCTCAACATACGATACTTAATAGAAATGTGCTTAGTCATCAATGCAATAGTGGATTCTTAGACATATTTACCATGCTTGTGTTGTCACAATGTATAAAAATAGGTTCACTAATTTCTATCCTAATAACCTTCAACATCTACTTCATCCAAATTACTTGATTGCAATTATTTTCTGCTGCAACATACTCTACTTCTATTGTGCTTTGAGATGTACAATCCTACTTCTTGCTTAACCAAGAAACCAATCTTCCTCCAAGAAAGAAAGCTCCTCCATTGGTGCTCTTTTTGCCATCCATATTTCCTATCCAATCTACATCATTATAAGAAATTAAAGTAAAATCATTAGATCTATCATACCATAATCCAAATTTTGAAGTTTCTTTCAGATATGTAAATATCCCTTTCACTGCTGCATAATTTGCTTCTTTGGGATTAGCCTAGAATCTTCCAACAATTCAAACTACATTTGCTATATCTGGCCTTGTATGAGTTAGATATTACAAACCTCCACTCATAGATCTATACTTCTACTCAATACTAAGTGTCTCATCCTTAGTAGATAGTTTGTATCTAGTTACCATAGGTGTTCCAATAGGTTTGCATGCTTCCAAACCAAATATTTTCACTAAATCCTTCAAGTAATTAGTCTAAGAAATAAATATTTCTTCTTTATTTTGTACTGTCTATAATCCTAGAAAATATTTCATCTCCTATGATACTCATATCAAATTATTTCTTCATTTCTTCAATAAAATTCTTACTTTCTTCATCATTTCCTCCAAATATAATTTCATCAACAAAATCATCAAACCATCATCCGTTTCTTTTCAATATAGATTACTATTTCCCATACCTTTGCTATATCTAAGCTTTGTCAAATTCCTGTCCAACCTTGAATACTAGGTTTTGGGTGCTTGCTTCAATCCATATAATGCTTTCCTTAGTTTTCATGCTATTTTTTGTTATCTATCAAAGGACATCCTTTAGGTTGCTCAATGTATACCTCTTCTTCAAGTTCTCCATTTAGAAATGCTAACATGACATCCATCTGATAAACATTGAATTTCTTTTGTGCTGCATAGGCTAAGAATAATCTTACAGCTTCTATTCTAGCCACTTGATCATAAGTCTCCTCATAATCTTTTCCTTCTTGTTGTGAGTAACCTTTACATACCAATCTTTCTTTGTTTCTCACAACTTCTCCTTGCTTATTCATTTTGTTCTTGAATACCCATTTAGTTCCTATCACATTCTTATCTGCTAGTCTGGGGACCAATTCCCATGTCTCATTCTTTACTATCTAATCCAATTCCTCTTTCATAGCTTGCTTCCAATAATCATGTTTACATGCTTCATCTGCATTCTTTAGTTCAACTTGAGATATCAAGCATAGTTCTTCATTTACTCTACTTCTTGTCATCACACCTATGTCTTTGCTTCTGATGATCTATTTGGATGGATGATTCTTTATCATGGTCTTTTCTAAAGTAGGAGTTTTTATCTCAACTCTTGGTTCTACTAAAGGTTCCAAGCTTTGTTCCTTCCTTTTCTCTCCTTCACTCTACAAATCGTTGTTAGTCTTAATAAAATGCCTCATCATTCCTTGGCTTAGTAACAACATCATCATCTAAATTGTAATCAATTATACTCTCCTATACTCTGAATTTCTCATCAATTCTCACATTAGCACTTTCCATAATAGTCTTAGTTCTCTGATTATAACATCTGTAAGCCTTGCATTTCAATGAATAACCAAGAAATATACCTTTATCACTTCAAGTATCGAACTTACCAATGTCATCATCTCTCTTTATGTAACACTTACTTCCAAATATTCTAAAATATTTAGCTATATGTGAGTGACCAAACCACAATTCATAAGGTGTCTTGTTTGTGTCCTTCCTGACTTGAACTCTAATCATAGTGTAGACTGTTACATTCATAGATTCACTCCAAAATGTCTTGGATACATTATTCTTTGCTAACATATCTCTAGCTACTTCTTTTATAGAATTGTTTCTTCTCTCTACAACACCATTCTATTTAGGGGTTCTTGGAACTGATAGTTGTCTCCTAATTTCATTTTTCCTCACAAAATATGTTAAACTCATTCAAAGTGAATTCTCCTCCTCTATTTGATATTAAACATTTAATCTTTACACCATATTCATTCTCAACTCTATTCTTGAATATCTTAAACTCGTCAAATGCCTCAAATTTCTCTTTAACAAATGTAACCCACAACATTCTAGAAAAGTCATCAACTAGAATCATAAAATACCTTTCACCATTTAATCCTCTTGTCTTTGTAGGACTTTGAAGATCTTAGTGTACAATCTCCAACTTCAATGTAGTGGTAAACTTCTTGCTGGGAAAAGAAGTTCTATTGTGCTTTACCAAAACAAACTCCTTGCAAATTGTGTTAGTAGGCTTTATAATCTTTAGAAAATCTCTAACACAAAACATTTTACTAGTTCTTACAATACTATCAAAGTTGATATGATATAATCTTTTATGTCATAACCAACTATCATCTACCTTTGCACCCAACTATGTCATTTTAGTAGGATTCAACTAAAATACATTACCTCTAGATCTAGTTCCTATTCCAATTACCTTTCCATCTCTATCTCTAATCATGCATGTCTTTTCTGTGAACTAAAAATGATAACCTTTGTCTACTAGTTGTCTAACACTCAAAAGATTGTGCTTTAAACCATCAACAAAATATACATCCTCAGTATTAGTTTTACCATCAAGATTTATAGATCCATTACCTTTTACTTAGTATGTTGCATTGTTTCCCACTCTGAAAATTCCTCCATCCTGACTTTTGAATTCAAAAAAATTGTTCATATCACTAGTCATATGATGTGAACAACCACTATCAATTATCCAATTAGATTTCTTCTCAACTTGTGATACCAAAGCTACCTTCTCTGGAATTTCCTCTTTAATTGTCACAAATCCAATTTCATTTTCACTATCACTTAATGCTTGATCATCAGAATCATTATCTTTATTTGCATACAAACAATCTCTATATTTTCTAGACTTATGATTTCCCTTATACTTTTTCTCCATTTTAGGACACTTAGATGCATTATTCTTTGCTAACATAGCTCTAGCTACTTCTATTATAGACTTGTTTCTTCTCTCTACAACACCATTCTATTTAGGGGTTCCTTGAGCTGATAGCTATCTCTTAATTTCATTTTTCCTCAAAAAATATGTTAAACTCATTCGAAGTGAATTCTCCTCCACTATCTAATCTTAAACATTTAATCTTTACACCAGATTCATTCTCAACTCTATTCTTGAATATCTTAAACTTGTCAAATGCCTCAGATTTCTCTTTAACAAATGTAACCCACAACATTCTAGAAAAATCATCAACTAGAATCATAAAATACCTTTCACCATTTAATCCTCTTGTCTTTGTAGGACTTTGAAGATCTTAGTGTACAATCTCCAACTTCAATGTAGTGGTAAACTTCTTGCTGGGAAAAGAAGTTCTGTAGTGCTTTGCCAAAACAAACTCCTTGCAAATTGTGTTAGTAGCCTTTACAATCTTTAGAAAATCTCTAACAAAAAATATTTTACTAGTTCTTACAATACTATCAAAGTTGATATGATAGAATATTTTATGTCATAACCAACTATCATCTACCTTTGCACCCAACCATGCCATTTTAGTAGGATTCAACTAAAATACATTACCTCTAGATCTGGTTCCTATTCCAATTACCTTTCCATCTCTATCTCTAATCATGCATGTCTTTTCTGTGAACTAAAAATGATAACCTTTGTCTACTAGTTGTCCAAAACTCAAAAGATTGTGCTTTAAACCATCAACAAAATATACATCCTCAGTATTAGTTTTACCATCAAGATTTATAGATCCAATACCTTTTACTTAGTATGTTGCATTGTTTCCCACTCTGGAAATTCCTCCATCTTGACTTTTGAATTCAACAAAGTTGTTAATATCACTAGTCATATGATGTGAACAACCACTATCAATTACCAAATTAGATTTCTTCTCAACCTGTGATACCAAAGCTACCTTCTCTAGAATTTCCTCTTTAATTGTCACAAATCCAATTTCATCGTCACTATCACTTAATGCTTGATCATCAGAATCATTATCTTTATTTGCATACAAACAATCTCTATATTTTCTAGACTTATGATTTCCCTTATACTTTTTCTCCATTTTAGGACACTTAGATGCATAATGACCATATTCATTACAAGTCCAACACTTAAATATTTTCATACCTCCTTCCTCTCTTCTTACTAAAAGGGCTACTGCTTCATCAATCTTTCTTTCTTCTTTAGATCTGCTATAGGTAGCAAAATATACTCTAACACTTGTGCTCCTTGATAGGTTAGGTTGAATATTCAAGGCACTGGAAGTTGTTTCTATTCTAGTGAATTCTCTGGACTATCTAAGTTCATTCTCAACTATTTCAAGTCTTCCAAGCAATGTCTCCTTTACGAAATATTTGGTACAAGATATCAACAACTATATCATTTGAGCTTCTAGGTTGAATGGTGGTGTTAGAGTCTTCAATATCTTCCATATAACCTCATTATCTTCTTCTTTTCCTACTTGAGCTTTAATACCACCAATAATTTATGATATCCTACTTATATATGTTCTTATAGATTTATCTTCCATCATTTTAGCATCTTGAAATGTCCAAATCCAACTTTTTAGCCTTAACTTCTTTGAATGTGCATCACCTTCCAAACTATTTTCCAAAGCTTTCCAAATTAAATGTGAAGTAGGAAGTGATTTTACCTAATTGTACTCAATCTTAGGGAGTGTAGTCAATAGTGCTTCCCTAGCTGTCATGTCACACATGAAAAGATCTCTTAATACTTCAGAGCAACTTTCCAACTCATTTTCTTCTATGATTGTCTTCGTTGATTTTGTCAAGATCCAATATCCTAGACCCATACACAACAAATGAGTCTTCATATTTTTTTCTAGCTATCATAATTTGTTCAATCAAACTTTGGACTATCTTTCCTAAACATGTTCGCCATGGATCTCCCATAGTTGTTCAAAATTTTCTTCAAGGACCTGATGCTTTGATAACAATTGTTAGAAACAGTTGGACACAACAAGAAAAGGAAACTTATATTAACTGTGAAAATAAGCTAGTACATTCAGTATAGAGAAAATAGACTTCATAACATGCCCTATGGGTTTACAATAACATAAATCTGGAGATAATTTCTCCTTTTAGCAACTCCTCTCAAACTCCACTACAAACTGCCTATTACAATGCTAGAAATGTCCTTAAATAGACCCCAGAGGGTTAAAGACTAGGAATACATTCTAGAAAGTGCTAGTAGACATCCACCAACCAAGTAGAAGGCTCCAAAAGCCATGTTAGAAGTTGGTGCAAATCTAGAAGAATCCAAAAATGGTAACTGAACTTCCGGGAGGCATAACTTTTGAATTGTAGCTTCGATTGACGAACTATTTACATTTCTAGAAAGCTCTTGGAGTGCTCTATAGCCCAATGGACCAGCTTCGGTCATCCCACATTTTTTGTCCCTTTTTGAGGTAATTTAATGCCCCTAAGTTGACTTTGAAGCATGCTTAGGAGGTCTCCAAAACTCAAAAAACTGTGATAACTTTCAAACTGTGGGACCTTTTGACCTGATTCTTTTTCTAGAATTCTCTAAATTACAATTACATTCATCTGGCTAATTTACACCTCCTAGTTCACAAAAATGATGGCTCAATTACATACTCCTATTTTTTTGGCATTTACACATATCCCAAGGTGTTCAAATACTCTATCCTAGAACACTGATAGTGGAACTGTGAGAGTTGGAACCTTTATTTGACCCAAATGGGTATCTAGAAATGAAAACACATGAAATAGAAACTAAGTCTAAGTACATTTGTTTTGGGTGACACAAGATTGCCCTTATACCTTTGGATGCTCCTGCATCAGACACCCAAGGTAGATTGAAAAGTGACCTTGTCACTTTATGAATGGTAGAGGTAATCCCAAATGGGAAACCTCAGCTACTAAAATCCAGGTTGAGTCCTCTATCGGCCGCCCTTTCCACTTGACCAAATACTCTTCATACTGCCTATTTTTGGTACTTCTACCCACACGATGATCTAGAATGTCTTATATCTCCTCCTTCTTAGAAGCAGGAATTGGACATTGCTCTAACACTAGCTTCCCATCTGCACCATCATCATGATACTTTGTTAAGTTTGAAATGTTGAAAAAAGGAGAAATGTGAACACCATCTGGCAGCTCCACCTCATATGCATTTCCTGAGTCATATTTCTTCAAAATTTTGAACGGGCCAAATTTCTTCATTTTCAGCTTGTTGTAAGTACCGGCTGGAAATCTTTTTTTTCGTAAGTGAACCATGACTAGGTCCCCTACTAGGAATTCCTTATGTCTTCTCCTTTGATCAGCCCTAGCTTTATACTCTTGATTCATCTTGGTAATGTGTGATTGAACCTCCTCATGTAGATGCTTTATATGTTAAGCAAAATCTTCAGCTTCAACACTTGTCCTCTCCCCTTGCTCTATCTTCCTCAATTCTGGTTTAGTCCTTGGGCTACTTCCATATACAATTTGGAATGGTGATTTTCTAGTACTCCTATTTATAGAGTTATTGTAAGAAAACTCTGCTTGTGGTAGAATCAAATCCCATCCCTTGGGCTTATGCCCAACTAAACATCTCAACAAATTGCCAAGACTTCTGTTTACCACTTCTGTTTACCCATCAGTCTGTGGGTGATGTGTGGAACTAAATTTGAAGTCTATTCTCAACTTCTTCCACAACATCCTCCAGAAATACCCCACAAATTTAGTATCTCTGTCAGAAACCATACTCCTTGGAAGACCATGTAGTCTTACCACCTCTCTGAAAAACAATTCTGCAATATGGACAACATCATGAGTTTTGTGGCATGGAATGAAATGTGCCATTTTGGAGAACCTATCAACCACCACAAATATTGAGTCATTACCGCGCTGTGTCCTTGGAAATCCAAGAACAAAATCCATACTTATGTCCTCCCATGGCATTGATGGAATAGGCAATGGCTGATATAGTCCAGTATTGTGACTAAATCCCTTGGCAACTTGATAAACTTGGCAACTCTATACAAACTTCTTCACATCCTGTGAAATCTGAGGCCAAAAATATTGTTCTCTAAGAATGGCAATGGTCTTATCTCAACCAAAATGTCCTTCCATCCCTCCACTATGTTTCTCCTTAATCAGATTTTCCCTGATGGAACTCCTTGGAATGCACAATTGACTACCCTTGAACAACATGCCATCCTGAATCAAATAGTCTAACCACTTGGTTCTATCTATAGCAACAAGCTCTTTACAAGGTTTCCTTGTTTCAGAAAAATCAGGATCCTCAGGGTACAAATTTTTGAGTTCATCAAACCCAACTACTTCAACCTACATTACTATAAGCAACAATTGTCTTCTACTTAGTGCATCTGCAACCCTATTAGATTTTCCACTTCTATGCTTCAACACAAATGTATAACTCTGCAAGAACTCTGCCCACTTTATATGCCTCTAATTCAATTTACCTTGGCTATTTAGGTACTATAATTCTTGATGATCAGTATACAGAACAAATTCCTTTGGCAATAAATAATGCCTCCATTTCTTTAAGGCCTGAACTATTGCATAGAACTCTTGATCATAAACAGAATACTTCTTCTTTGCATCATTCAGTTTTTCACTAAAATATGCAATAGGCTTACCTTCTTGGCTTAATACAACCCCAATAGCACTGCCACCAGCATAAAAATCCACCTGGAACACCTTTCTAATATCTGGAAGTGCCAACACAGGTTGTTCTGTCACCTTCTTCTTCAGAAATTCAAAACTTCTCGCAGTTGCTGCAGTCCATTTGAACTCTTTTCTATCCCCTCTGATTGCGTCAGTTAGGGGTGCACATATGCCACTAAAATTCTTAATAAGCTTCTTGTAAAAACTAATCAGACCATGAAATTATCTTACCCTAGTAGTAGACCTTGGAGTAGGCCATTCCAAGATGGCTTTTACCTTCTCTAGATCCATTTTGAGACCTTCAGGTGATATAACAAACCCCAAATAGACTAACTCCCTTTTTGCAAAGATACACTTCTTCAAATTAATTAACAGTTTCTCTTCTCTTAACCTTTCAAAGACACTACGAATATGCAATAAATTTTCTTTCAAAGTCTTGCTGAAAATTAAAATATCATCCAAATAGAAAATAACAAATTTTCCCAAGAACTTCTTAAGTACCTCATTCATAAGCCGCATGAAGGTGCTTGGGGCATTTTTCAATCCAAAGGGCATGACTAACCACTCATAAAGAACCTCCTTGGTCTTGAGGGCTATTTTCAACTCATCTCCTTCTCATATCTATATCTGATGATAGCCACTCTTGAGATCGATCTTTGTGAAGTACTGAGCTCTACTCAAGCAGTCCATAAGATCATCCATCCTTGGCAAAGGAAACTGATATTTGATGGTTATCCTATTTATAGCTTGAGAATCTATACACATCCTCCACTCTCCATCATTCTTTGGTGCCAATACTGTAGTTATTGCACATGGACTGAGGCTGTCCCAAATCAAGCCCTTCCTCAATGGCTCTTGAACCTGTCTGTTTAGCTCCTTTGTTTCAGTTGGAGTCATCCTGTGAGAAGACTTGTTAGGCAAACTTGGTTCTGGAATCAAATCTATCTGATGACTAATTTGCCTTACTAGTGGTAATCCTTTTGGAACATTATCAAAGATAATATCTCCAAATTCACCTAGTAAATCTGAAACTTCAAGTGGTATTTTACTACTACCTTCTTTATCTTTCCTAGGAATCAAAGCATAGCACATACACTGGTGTTTCATTCCATCTAAAAACTTCCTTCCATCAACAAGAAAAATCCTAGCACTGCTACATACCTTTTCACCTTCTTTTTTCATGGGCTTTAGTTTGTGGCAAACTCCATCCTTTGTTAGAGAATATGTGTTTGCATGACCATCATGTACTGCATGTATATCAAATTGCCATGGTCTACCCAAAAATAGATGGAAAACATCCATTGGAATAACATCATAGAGAACTTCATCATGGTAACTCCCAATTTTGAATTTCACAAGACATTTTTCACTTACCAGGACCTTATGATCATCTTTCACCCAAGCAATTTGATAGGGCCGAGGATGTCTCTCCCTCTTGAGCTTTAGCTTAGAGACCATCTCTTTTGATACCAAGTTATCAGTGCTACCACCATCAATGATCACATCACAACATTTATCCTCACACTTCCATCTAATATGGAACAAAATCCTCCTTTGTCCTAGTTCAATCTCACCACTTAGTAGGACCATTTCATTCACCAAGGTCTCTTCTCTTTCTACATCCTCATCCACATGAGCAACCCTAGCTTGGCCCTCAGCTCTCCTATCTGTCCTTCCTTTTCATTGAGGGAATTCAAAGGCATGATGACCTTCTTCATTACAATTGAAATAGGTAGCACATAAGCCTCCTCTTCCAAGTCCATGTCCTCTACCTCTCCCTCTCTAATTTCCAAATTCTTGATCATGGGAGCGTTTGAAACCCTCATTCCTCTGGTTCTTGCTAGTACCCACATCTTCATTTTTCTTTTGGGTTTCATTTTGAACTTTAGATGACCTATTGCTTCCCCTTCCTCCTTGTCCATGCTCTCTTTGCCTCCCATAAAACCTCTTATTTGGCTTCTCTTCAACTCATAGGGCAAACTGGTATGCCTCTTCAATGCTTTTCATTCTTACGAGACTTAATTCCTCCTGGATGCTAGGTCGCAACCCACTGATATAATGAGAAACCTTCTCCTTATTTTCTTATGCATGCCCTGCTCTAATCAAAAGTCGATAAAAATCCTCTGTATATTCTTGGATTGATCTTCCTGCTTGCTTTAGCCCATGCATCTTCTTAAATAAATCAAGCTCGTAGTCCACAGGAATAAACCGCTTCTTCAATTTGTCCACCATGCGATCCCACCTTGTGATCTTCTACTTTCCACTTCATTTTCTTTCCAATTAAACCTCTTGGCACTAGATTTTGGCATGGCCTTTCAGTTTGGCCTTTGCAAACTTAACCCTATCTGGGTCCCTGATATCCTCATACTCAAAGTATTCTTCCTGTTCATTGATCCAGTGGATCAACTCATCTGGTTTTAGATTTCTTGAAAATACACCCACATACATTGTAGGTCTTTTTCCAAATTTAGTAATGGCCCTAAAAAGCCTTTCCTCTACCTGATTCAGAACTTCCGTATCAAATTCCCCTTCTGGTCCAATTTATTCTTCTTCATTGTCATCCTCACTGTCATCACCTGTAACAACATTTGTTCCTCTACAGAGCTCCTACTGTAATGCTTGTACCTGCCTTTGGAGGGCTCTAACCTCCTCAAGATTAATAGCTCTGGCCCTTCCACCATGCTCTCTTCATGGAGGCATCTTCTTAACTCAAACCCACAACCACACAGTCCTAGTGCAAACTGCCTCACAGTCGGCGCTCTATCTAAACACTCAGGAAAACTAGCTCCGATACCACTTGATGGGGACACAACCCAAGCACAAAATGGACACAACAAGAAAAGAGAAATTATATTAACTGTAAAAATAAGCTAGTACATTTAGTATAGACAAAATAGACTTCATAACATGCCCTATGGGCTTACAATAACATAAATCTAGAGATAATTTCTCCTTTTCGTACCTCCTCTCAAACTCCACTCCGAACTACCTTTAACAAAGCTAGAAATGTCCTTAAATAGACCTCAGAGGGTTAAGGACTAGGAATACATTCTAGAAGTGCTAGTAGGCATCCATCGACCATGTAGAAGGCTCGAAAAGCCACATTAGAAGTTCATGCAAATCTAGAAGAATCCAAAAATGATAACCGAAATTTTGAGAGGCATAACTTTTGAACCGTAGCTCTGATTGATGAACCGTTTACATTTTTGGAAAGTTCTCAAAGTTCTCTATAGCCCTATGGACTAGCTCTACTTGTCCCCCATTTTTTGGCCCTTTTCAAGGTCATTTAATGCCACTAACCTGACTTTGAAGCATTCTTAGGAGGTCTCCAAAACTCAAAAAACTGCGATAACTTTCAAACCGTGGGGCCTTTTGACCTGATTATTTTTTTGGAATGCTCTAAATTACAATTACATTCGTTTGGCCAATTTACACCTCCTAGTTCACCAAACTGATGGCTCAATTACATACTCCTATTTTTTCGAGATTTAAACGTATCCCAAGGTGTTCAAATACTCTATCCTACAAAACTGATAGTGGAACTGTGAGAGTTGGAACCTTTATTTGACCCAAATGGGTATCCAGAAATGAAAACATATGAAACAGAAACTAAGTCTAAGTACATTTTTTTTGGGTGACATAGGATTGCCCTTATACCTCTGGATTCTCCTGCATCAGACACCCAGGGTAGATTGAAAAGTGACCCTGTCACTTTATGAATGGTAGAGGAAATCCCAAATGGGAAACCTTAGCTGCTGAAATCCAGGTTGAGTCTTCTATTGGCCATCCTTTCCACTTGACCAAATACTCTTCATACTGCCTATTTATGCTACTTCTACCCACAGGATGATCTAGAATGTCTTCTATCCCCTCCTTCTTAGAAGCAGGAATTAGACATTGCTCTAACACCAGCTCCTCATTTGCACTATCATCATGATACTCTGTTAAGTCTATAATGTTGAAAATAGGAGAAATGTGAACACCATCTAGAAGCACCGCCTCATATGCATTTCCTGAGTTATGTTTCTTTAGAATTTTGCAGGGGCCAATTTCTTCTTTTTCAGCTTGTTGTAAGTACCCGCTGGAAATCTTTCTTTTTGTAAGTGTACCATGACTAGATCCCCTACTTGGAATTCCTTATGTCTTCTCCTTTGATCAGCCTTAGCTTTATACTCTTGATTCATCTTGGTAATGTGTGCTTGAACCTCCTCATGTAGACGCTTTATATGTTCAGCATATTCTCCAGCTTCAGCACTTGTCCTCTCCCCTTGCTCTATCTTCCTCAATTCTGGTGCAGTCCTTGGGCTACTTCCATATACAATTTGGAATGGTGATTTTCTAGTACTCCTATTTATAGAGTTATTGTAAGAAAACTCTACTTGTGGAAGAATCAAATTCCATCCCTTGGGCTTATCACCAACTAAACATCTCAGCAAATTGCCCAGACTTTTGTTTACCACTTTTGTTTGGCCGTGAGTCTGTGGGTGATGTGGGTCATAAGCCGCATGAAGGTGATCAGGGCATTTTTCAATCCAAAGGGCATGACTAACCACACATAAAGACCCTCCTTGGTCTTGAAGGCTATTTTTTTCTCATCTCCTTCTCGTATCTGTATCTAATGATAGCCACTCTTGAGATCAATCTTTGTGAAGTACTGAGCTCCACTCAAGCAGTCCATAAGATCATCCATCCGTGGAAAAAGAAATTGGTATTTGATGGTTATCCTATTTTTAGATCGAGAATTTTTACACATCCACCACTCTCCATCCTTCTTTGGTGCCAATACCATAGGTACTGCACATGGACTTAGGCTCTCCCAAATCAAGCCCTTCCTCAATAGCTCCTGAACCTATCTGTTTACCTCCTCTATTTCAGAAGGAGTCATGCTGTGACCAGCCTTCTTAGGCAAACATGCTCCTGGAATCAGATCTATCTGATGACTGATTTGCCTTGCAAGTGGTAATCCTTTTGGAACAATATCAGAGATAATATCTCCAAATTCACCTAGTAAATTTGAAACTTCAAGTGGTATTTCACTACTACCTTCTTTATCTTTCATAGGAATCAAAGCATAGCACATATGCTAATGTTTCATTCCATCTAAAAACTTCCTTCCATCAGCAAGAAAAATCTTAGCACTGCTACATACCTTTTCACCTTCCTTTTTCATGGGCTTTAGTTTGTGGCGAACTCCATCCTTTGTTAGAGAATATGTGTTTGCATGACCATCATGTACTGCATGTCTATCAAACTACCATGGTCTATCCAACAATAGATGGCAAACATCCATTAGAATAACATCACAGAGAACTTCATCATGGTAACTCCCAATTTTGAATTTCACAAGACATTGTTCACTTACCAGGACCTTTTGATCATCTTTCACCCAAGCATTCTGATAGGGCTGAGGATCTCTCTCCCTCTTGAGCTTTAGCTTAGAGACCATCTCTTCTGATACCAAGTTATCAGTGCTACCACCATCAATGATAACGCCACAACATTTATCCTCACACTAGCATCTGGTATGGAACAAACTCCTCCTTTGCCCTAGTTCAAACTCACCACTTAGTATGACACTTTCATTGACCAAGGTCTCTCCTCTTTCTGCATCCTCTAAATGTGATGATTGTGCATCATCATCCACATGAGCAACCCTAGCTTGGCCCTCAGCTCTCCTATCTATCCTTCCTTGTCATTGAGAGCATTTAAAGGCAAGATGACCTTCTTCATTACAATGAAAATAGGTACCACAAAAGCCTCCTCTTTCTTGTCCATGTCCTCTACCTCTTCCTCTCTAATTTCAAAAGTCTTGATCATGGGAGCGGTTGAAACCCTCATTCTTCTGGTTCATGCTAGTACCCACATCTTCATTTTTCTTTTGGGTTCCATTTTGACCTCTAGATGACCTACCACTTCTCCTTCCTCCTTGACCAATCCTCTTTGTCTCCCTTCAAACCTCTTATTCAACTTCTCTTACACTCGTAGGGCAAACTGGTATGCCTCTTCAATGCTGGTCATTCTTACCAGACTTAATTCCTTTTGGATGCTAGGTCACAACCCACTTATATAACAAGCAACCTTCTCCTTATTTGCTTCTACATGCCCTACTCTAATGAAAAGTCGATAAAAATCCTCTGTATATTCTTGGACTGATCTTCTTGCTTCCTTTAGCCCATGCATCTTCTTAAACAAATGAAGCTTGTAGTCCACAGGAATGAACTGCTTCTTCAATTTGTCCACCATGCGATCCCACCTTGTGATCTTCTCCTTTCCTCTTCTGTTTCTTTCCAATTGAACCTCTTGCCACTAGATTTTGGCATGACCTTTTAGTTTGGCCTTTGCAAACTTAACCCGATCTGGGTCCCTGATATCCTCATACTCAAAGTATTCTTCCAGTTCATTGATCCAGTCGATCAACTCATCTGGTTTCAGATTTCTTGAAAATACACCCGCATAAATTGTAGGTCTTTTCCCAAATTTAGTAATGGCCCCAAAAAGACTTTCTTCTGCCTAATTCAAAACTTCCCTCTCAAATTCCCCTTTTGGTCCAATTTCTTCTTCTTCATTGTCATCCTCACTGTCATCAGCTGTGACAACATTTGTTCTTCTATGGAGCTCCTCCTGCAATGCTTGTACCTGCCTTTGGAGGGCTCTAACCTCCTCAAGATTAATAGCTCCAGCCCTTCCACCACGCTCTCTTCATGGAGGCATCTTCTTAACTCAAACCCACAACCATACAGTCCTATTCCAAACTGCCTCACAATTAGCACTCTGTCTACACACTTAGGAAAACCAGCTCTGATACCACTTGATGGGGACACAACCCAAGCACAGAATGGACACAACAAGAAAAGGGAAATTATATTAACTATGAAAATAAGCTAGTACATTCAGTACAGAGAAAATAGACTTCATAGCATGCCCTATGGGCTTACAATAACATAAATCTAGAGATAATTTATCCTTTTAGTACTTCCTCTCAAACTCCACTCCGAACTGCCTTTTACAATGCTAGAAATGTCCTTAAATAGACCCCAAAGGGTTAAGGACTTGGAATAAATTGTAGAAAGTGCTAGTAGGAATCCATCGACCAAGTAGAAGGCTCTAGAAGCTGCGTTAGAAGTTGGTGCAAATCTAGAAGAATCTAAAACTGGTAACCGAACTTTCGGGAGGCATAACTTTTGAACCGTAGCTCTGATTGATGAACCGTTTACATTTGTTAAAAGCTCTCAGAGTGATCTATAGCCCTATGGACCAGCTTTGCTCGTTTTCCATTTTTTGGCCCTTTTTGAGGTCATTTAATAACCCTAACCTAACTTTGAAGCATTCTTAGGAGGTCTCCAAAACTCAAAAAATTGCGATAACTTTCAAACCATGGGGCCTTTTGACCTGATTCTTTTTTTGGAATGCTCTAAATTACAATTAAATTAATTTGACTAATTTACACCTCCTAGTTCACCAAAATGATATCTCAATTACATACTCCTATTATTTCAAAATTTACATGTATCCCAAGGTGTTCAAATACTCTATCCTAGAACACTGATAGTGGAACTGTGAGAGTTGGAACCTTTATTTTACTTAAATGGGTATCCAGAAATGAAAAAAAATGAAATAGAAACTAAGTCTAAGTACATTTTTTTTGGGTGACATAGGATTGCCCTTATACCTCTGGATGGTCCTGCATCAGACACCTAGGGTACATTGAAAAGTGACCCTGTCACTTTATGAATGGTAGAGGAAATCCAAAATGGGAAACCTCAGCTGCTGAAATTCAGGTTGAGGCCTCTATCGGGTATCCTTTCCAATTGACCAAATACTCTTCATACTACCTATTTCTGGTACTTCTACCCACATGATTATCTAGAATCTCTTCTATCTCCTCCTTCTTAGAAGTAGGAATCAGACATTGCTCTAACACCAGCTCCTCATCTGCACCATCATCATGATACTCTGTTAAGTCTGCAATGTTGAAAATAGGAGAAATGTGAACACCATCTGGAAGCACCACCTCATATGCATTTCCTGAGTCATGTTTCTTTAGAATTTTGCAGGGGCCAAATTTCTTCATTTTCAGCTTGTTGTAAGTACCGGCTGGAAATCTTTCTTTTCGTAAGTGTACCATGACTAGATCCCCTACTTGGAATTCCTTATGTCTTCTCCTTTGATCAGTCCTAGCTTTATACTCTTGATTCATCTTGGTAATGTGTGCTTGAACCTCCTCATGTAGACGCTTGATATGTTTAGCAAATTCTTTAGCTTTAGCACTTGTCCTCTCCCCTTGCTCTATCTTCCTCAATTCTGGTTTAGTCCTTGGGCTACTTCCATATACAATTTGGAATGGTGATTTTCTAGTACTCCTATTTATAGAGTTATTGTAAGAAAACTCTGCTTGTGGTAGAATAAAATCCCATCCCTTGGCCTTATACTCAACTAAATGTCTCAGCAAATTGCCCAGACTTCTGTTTACCACTTGTGTTTGGCCATCAGTCTGTGGGTGATGTGTGAAACTAAATTTCAAGTCTGTTCTCAACTTCTTCCACAATATCCTCCTGAAATATCCCACAAATTTGGTATCTCTGTCGGAAACCATACTCCTTGGAAGACCATGTAGTCTTACCACCTCTTTGAAAAACAAGTCTGCAATATGGATAGCATCATGAGTTTTGTGGCATGGAATAAAATGTGCCATTTTGGAGAACCTATCAACCACCACAAATACTGAGTCATTACCGTGTTGTGTCCTTGGCAATCCAAGAAAAAAAATCCATACTTATGTCCTCCGATGGCCTTGATGGAACAGGCAATGGCTGATATAGTCTAGTATTGTGACTAAATCCCTTGGCAACTTGAAAAACCTTTCAACTCTGTACATACTTCTTCACATCCTATGAAATATGAGGCCAAAAATAATGTTCTCTAAGAATGGAAATGGTCTTATCTCAACCAAAATGTCCTTCCATCCCTCTGCTGTGTTTCTCCTTAATCAGATTTTCCCTCATGGAACTCCTTGGAGTGCACAATTGACTACCCTTGAACAACTTGCCATCCTGAATCAAATAGTCTAACCACTTGGTTCTATCTACAACAATAGGCTCTTTAAAATATTTCCATGCTTCATCAAAATCAAGATCCTCATGGTACAAATTATTGAGTTCATCAAACCCAACTACTTCAACTTGCATTACTGTAAGCAACAACTGTCTCCTACTTAGTCCATCTGCAACCCTGTTAGATTTTCCACTTCTATGCTTCAACACAAATGTATAACTCTGTAAGAACTCTACCCACTTCATATGCCTCTAATTCAATTTAACTTGGCTATTTAGGTACTGTAATGCCTAATGATCAGTATACAAAAAAATTTCCTTTGGCAATAAATAATGCCTCCATTTCTTTAAGGCTTGAACTATTGCATAGAACTCTTGATCATAAACAGAATACTTCTTCTTTGCATCACTCAATTTTTCACTAAAATATGCAATAGGCTTACCTTCTTGGCATAATATAGCCCCAATAGTGCTACCACTAGCATCACAATCCACCTTAACAGTTTGTCTTCCCTTAACCTTTCAAGGACACAACGAATATGCAATAAATGTTCTTCCAAAGTCTTGCTGAAAATTAAAATATCATCCAAATAGACAATAAAATTTTTTTCCAATAACTTCTTAAGTACCTCATTCATAAGCCGCATGAAGGTGCTTGGGTCATTTGTCAATCCAAAGGGCATGACTAACCACTCATAAAGACCCTCCTTGGTCTTGAAGGCTATTTTCCACTCATCTCCTTCTTGTATCTGTATCTTATGATAGCCACTATTGAGATCTATCTTTGTGAAATACTGAGCTCCACTCAAGCAGTCCATAAGATCATCCATCCTTGGCAAAAGAAATTGGTATTTATGGTTATCCTATTTATAGCTTGAGATTCTGTACACATCCTCCACTCTCCATCCTTCTTTGGTGCCAATACTACAGGTACTGCACATGGACTTAGGCTCTCCCAAATCAAGCCCTTCCTTAACAGCTCCTGAACCTATCTGTTTAGCTCCTCTATTTCAGTAGGAGTCATCCTGTGAGTAGCCTTGTTAGGAAAACTTGCTCCTGGAATCAGATCTATCTGTTGACTAATTTGCCTTACTGGTGGTAATCCTTCTAAAACAATATCAGAGATAATATCTCAAATTTCACCTAGTAGATCTGATACTTCAAGTGGTATTTCACTACTACCTTCTTTATCTTTTCTAGGAATCAAAGCATAGCACATAAGCTGATATTTCATTCCATCTAAAAACTTCCTTCCATCAAGAAGATAAATCCTAGCACTGCTACATACATTTTCAACTTCCTTTTTCATGGGCTTCAGTTTGTGGCAAACTCCATCCTTTTTTAGAGAATATGTGTTTGCATGACCATCATGTACTATACGTCTATCAAATTGCCATGGTCTACTCAACAATAGATGGAAAACATCCATTGGAATAACATCACAGAGAACTTCATCATGGTAACTCCCAATTTTGAATTTCATGAGACATTTTTCTCTTACCAAGACCTTATGATCATCTTTCACCCAAGCAATCCGATAGGGCTGAGGATGTCTCTCCCTCTTGAGCTTTAGCTGAGAGACCATCTCTTCTGATACCAAGTTATCAGTGCTACCACCATCAATGATCACATCACAACATTTATCCTCACACTTGCATTTGGTATGAAACAAACTCCTCCTTTGTCCTAGTTCAATCTCACCACTTAGTAGGGCCCTTTCATTCACCAAAGTCTCTCTTCTTTCTACATCCTCTAAATGTGATGATTGTGCATCCTCATCCACATGAGCAACCCTAGCTTGGCCCTTAGCTCTCCTATCTATCCTTCCTTGTCGTTGAGGGCATTCAAAGGCACGATGACCTTCTTCATTACAATGGAAGTACGTACCACAGAAGCCTCCTCTTCCTTTTCCATGTCCTCTACCTCTTCCTCTCTAATTTCCAAAGTCTTGATCATGGGAGCGGTTGAAACCCTCGTTCCTCTAGTTCCTACTAGTACCCACATCTTCATTTTTCTTTTGGGTTTCATTTCGACTTCAAGATGACTGACGGCTTCCCCTTCCTCCTTTACCATGCTCTCTTTGTCTCCCTTCAAACGTCTTATTTCAGCTTCTCTTCAACTCATAGGGCAGACTAGTATGCCTCTTCAATGCTGGTCATTCTTACTAGACTTAATTCCTCCTGGATGCTAGGTCGCAACCCACTGATATAACAAGCAACCTTCTCCTTATTTGCTTCTACATGCCCTGCTCTAATCAAAAGTCAATAAAACTCCTTTTTATATTCTTGTACTGATCTTCCTGCTTGCTTTAGCCCGTGCATCTTCTTAAACAAATCAAGCTCGTAGTCCACAGGAATGAACTGCTTCTTCAATTTGTCCACCATACGATCCCACCTTGTGATTTTCTCCTTTCCTCTTCTATTTTTTTCCAATTGAACCTGTTGCCACTAGATTTTGGCATGGCCTTTCAATTTTGCCTTTGTAAACTTAACCCTATATGGCTCCCTGATATCTTCATACTGAGAGTATTCTTCTAGTTCATTAATCCAGTTGATCAACTCATTTGGTTTTGAATTTCCTAAAAATACACCCACATTTGTTGTAGGTCTTTTCCTAAATTTAGTAATGGCCCTAAAAATCCTTTCCTCTGCCTAATTTAGAACTTCTCTCCATAAAATTCCTCTTCTAGTCCAATTTCTTCTTCTTCATTGTCATCCTGACTGTCATCAGCTGTGAAAAAAAATTGTTCCTCTACTACTTCAACCTGCATTACTGTAAGCAACAACTGTCTCCTACTTAGTGCATCTGCAACCCTATTAGATTCTCCACTTCTATGCTTCAACACAAATGTATAATTCTGTAAGAACTCTACCCACTTCATATGCCTCTGATTCAATTTACCTTGGCTATTTAGGTACTGTAATGCCTAATGATCAGTATACAAAAAAATTTCCTTTGGCAATAAATAATGCCTCCATTTCTTTAAGGCCTGAACTATTGCATAGAACTCTTGATCATAAAAAAAATACTTCTTCTTTGCATCACTCAATTTTTCACTAAAATATGAAATAGGCTTACCTTCTTGGCTTAATATAGCCCCAATAGTGCTACCACTAGCATCACAATCCACCTGGAACACCTTTCTAAAATTTGAAAGTGCCAACACAGGTTGTTTTGTCACCTTCTTCTTTAGGAATTCAGAACTTCTCACAGCTCCTGCAGTCCATTTGAACTCTTTTCTATCCCCTCTGATTGTGTTAGTTAGGGGTGCACATATGCCACTAACAATCTTAATAAAATTCCTATAAAAACTAACCAGACCATGAAATGATCTTACCTCAGTAGCAGACCTTGGAAGAGGCTATTCCAAGATGGCATCTACCTTCTCTGGATCCATTTTGAGACCTTCAGGTGATATAAAAAACCCCAAATAGACTAACTCTCTTTTTGCAAAGATATAATTATTCAAATTAATTAACAATTTCTCTCCCCTTAACCTTTCAAGGACACTCCGAATATGCAATAAATGTTCTTCCAAAGTCTTGCTGAAAATTAAAATATTATCCAAATAGACAATAACAAATTTTCCCAAGAACTTCTTAAGTACCTCATTCATAAGCCGCATGAAGGTGCTTGGGGCATTTCTCAATCCAAAGGGCATGAATAACCAATCATAAAGACACTCCTTGGTCTTGAAGGCTATTTTCCACTCATCTCCTTGTCATATCCATATCTAATGATAGCCACTCTTGAGATCTATCAATGTGAAGTACTGAGCTCCACTCAAGCAGTCCATAAGATCATCCATCCTTGGCAAAGGAAACAAGTATTTGATGGTTATCCTATTTATATCTTGAGAATATGTACACATCCTCCACTCTCCATCCTTCTTTGGTGCCAATACTGCAGGTAATACACATGGACTTAGGCTCTCTCGAATCAATCCCTTCCTCAACAGCTCTTGAACTTGTCTGTTTAGCTCCTCTGTTTCAGTAGGAGTCATCCTTTGAGCAGCCTTGTTATGCAAACTTTCTCCTAGAATTAGATCTATCTGATGACTAATTTGACTTACTGGTGGTAATCCTTCTGGAACATTGTCAGAGATAATATCTTCAAATTCACCTAGTAAATCTGAAACTTCAAGTGGTATTTCACTACTACCTTCTTTATCTTTCCTAAGAATCAAAGCATAGCACATACACTGATGTTTCATTCCATCTAAAAACTTCCTTCCATCAACAAGACAAATCCTAGCATTGCTACATACCTTTTCACCTTCCTTTTTCATGGGCTTCAGTTTATGGCAAACTCCATCCTTTGTTAGAGAATATGTGTTTGCATGACTATCATGTACTACATGTCTATCAAACTACCATGGTCTACCCAACAATAGATTGAAAACATCCATGGGAATAACATCACAGAGAACTTCATCATGGTAACTCAGAATTTTGAATTTCATGAGACATTGTTAACTTACTAGGACCTTATGATCATCTTTCACCCAAGCAATCTGATAGGGCTGAGGGTGTCTCTCCCTCTTGAGCTTCAGCTTAGAGACCATCTCTTTTGATACCAAGTTATCAGTGCTACCACCATCAATGATCACGTCACAACATTTATCCTCACACTTGCATATAGCATGAAACAAACTCCTCCTTTGTCTTGGTTCAATCTCACCACTTAGTAGGACCATTTCATTCACCAAGGTCTCTCCTCTTTCTGCATCCTTTGAATGTGATGATTGTGCATCCTCATCCACATGAGCAACCCTAGGTTGGCCCTCATCTCTTCTATCTATCCTTCCTTGTCAGCTCTTCTATCTATCCTTCCTTGTCATTGAGGGCATTCAAAACCACAATGTCCTTCTTCATTACAATGGAAATAGGTACCAGGGAGGCCTCCTCTTCCTTGTCCATGTCCTCTACCTCTTCCTCTCTGATTTCCAAAGTCTTGATCATAGGAGCGGTTGAGACCCTCATTCCTCTGGTTCCTGCTAGTACCCACATCTTCATTTTTGTTTTGGGTTTCATTTCAACCTCTAGATGACCTACCACTTCCCCTTCCTCCTTGACCATGCACTCTTTGTCTCCCTTCAAACCTCTTATTCAAGTTCTCTTCAACTCGTAGGGCAAATTGGTATGCCTCTAAAACGCTGGTCATTCTTACCAGACTTAATTCCTCCTGGATGCTAGGCTGTAACCCACTGATATAACGAGCAACCTTTTCCTTAATTATTTCTACATGCCCTGCTCTAATCAAAAGTTAGGAAAACTCCTCTGTATATTCTTTGACTGATCTTCCTGCTTGCTTTAGCCCATGCATCTTCTTAAACAAATCAAGATAGTAGTCCTCAGGAATGAACTGCTTCTTCAATTTGTCCACCATGCGATCCCACCTTGTGATCTTCTCCTTTCCTCTTCTATTTCTTTCCAATTGAACCTCTTGCCACAAGGTTTTGGCATGGCCTTTAAGTTTGGCCTTTGCAAACTTAACCCTATATGGGTCCCTGATATCCCCATACTCAAAGTATTCTTCAAGTTCATTGATCCAGTCAATCAACTCATCTAGTTTCAGATTTCCTGAAAATACACCCACATCAATTGTAGGCCTTTTCCCAAATTTAGTAATGGCCCTAAAAATCCTTTCCTCTGCCTAATTCAGAACTTCCTCGTCAAATTCCCCTTCTGGCCCAATTTCTTCTTCTTCATTTTCGTCCTCACTGTCATCACCTGTGACAACATTTGTTCCTCTATAGAGCTCCTCCTGCAATGCTTATACATGCCTTTAGAGGGCTCTAACCTACTCAAGATTAATAGCTCTGACCCTTCCACCTCACTCTCTTTGTGGAGGCATCTTCTTAACTCAAACCCACAACCACATAGTCCTGGTGCAAATTGCCTCATAGTCGACGCTCTGTCTACCCACTCAAGAAAACCAGCTTTGATACCACTTGATGGGGACATAACCCAAGCACAGAATTGACACAACAAGAAAAGGGAAATTATATTAACTATGAAAATAATCTAGTACATTTAGTACAGAGAAAATAGGCTTCATAACATGCCCCATGGGCTTACAATAACATAAATCTTGAGATAATTTCTCCTTTTAGTACCTCCTTTCAAACTCCACTCCGAACTGCCTTTTACAATGCTAGAAATGTCCTTAAATAGACCCCGAAGGGTTAAAGACTAGGAATACATTCTAAAAAGTTCTAGTAGGCATCCACTGACCAAGTAGAAGGCTCTAGAAGTCACGTTAGAAGTTGGTGCAAATCTAGAAGAATCCAAAAATGGTAATCGAACTTTCGGGAGGCATAACTTTTGAACCATAGCTCCGATTGATGAACTGTTTACATTTTTGGAAAGCTCTCAGAGTGCTCTATAGCCTTATGGACAAGCTCCACTCATCCCCCATTTTTCAGCACTTTTCAAGGTCATTTAAGGCCCCTAATCTGACTTTGAAGCATTCTTAGGAGGTCTCCAAAACTAGAAAAACTGCGATAACTTTCAAACCATGGGGCCTTTTGACCTGATTCTTTTTCTGGAATGCTCTAAATTACAATTACATTTATCTAGCCAATTTACACCTCCTAGTTCACCAAAATATTGGCTCAATTAAATACTCCTATTTTTTTGACATTTACACGTATCCCAAGGTGTTCAAATACTTTATCCTAAAACACTGATAGTGGAACTGTGAGAGTTAGAAGCTTTATTTGACCCAAATGGGTATCCAAAAATCAAAACACATGAAACAGAAACTAAGTCTAAGTTCATTTTTTTTGGGTGACACAGGATTGCCCTTATACCTCTGGATGCTCCTGCATCAGACACCTAGGATAGATAGAAAAGTGACCTTGTCACTTTATGAATGGTAGAGGAAATCCCAAATGGGAAACCTCAGCTGCTGAAATCCAGGTTGAGTCCTCTATCGATCGTCCTTTCCACTTTACCAAATAATCTTCATACTGCCTATTTCTGGTACTTCTACACACACGATGATCTAGAATGTCTTATATCTCCTCCTTCTTAGAAGTAGGAATTGGACATTTCTCTAACACCAGCTCCTCATCTGCACCATCATCATGATACTCTATTAAGTGTGCAATGTTGAAAATAGGACTAATGTGAACACCATCTAGCAGCTCCACCTCATATGCATTTCCTGAATCATGTTTCTTCAAAATTTTGCAAGGGCCAAATTTCTTCATTTTTAGCTTGTTGTAAGCACTGGCTAAAAATCTTTCTTTTCGTAAGTGTACCATGACTAGATCCCCTACTTGGAATTCCTTATGTCTTCTCCTTTGATCAGCCCTAGTTTTATACTATTGATTCATCTTGGTAATGTGTGCTTGAGCCTCCTCATGTGGACACTTGATATGTTCAACAAATTCTTTAGCTTCAGCACTTTTCCTCTCCCCTTGCCCTATGTTCCTTAATTCTAGTACAGGCCTTGGGCTACTTCCATATACAATTTGGAATGGTGATTTTTTAGTACTCCTATTTATAGAGTTATTGTAAGAAAACTCTGCTTGTGGTAGAATCAAATCCCATCCCTTGGGATAATCCTTGACTAAACATCTCAGCAAATTGCCCAAACTTTTGTTTACCACTTCTGTTTGGCCATTCGTCTATGGGTGATGTGTGGAACTGAATTTCAAGTTTATTCTCAAATTCTTCCACAATGTCCTCCAAAAATACCCCATAAATTTAGTATCTCTGTCAGAAACCATACTCCTGTGAACACCATGTAGTCTTACCACCTCTCTGAAAAACAAGTCTACAATATGGACAACATCATGAGTTTTGTGGCATGGAATGAAATGTGCCATTTTGGAGAACGTATCAACCACCACATATACTGAGTCATTACCGCATTGTGTCCTTGGCAATCCAAGAACAAAATCCATAGTTATGTCCTCCCATGGCCTTGATGGAACAGGCAATGGCTGATATAGTCTAGTATTGTGACTAAATCCCTTGGCAACTTGACAAACCTGGCAACTCTATACAAACTTCTTCACATCTTGTGAAATCTGAGGCCAAAAATAATGTTCTCTAAGAATGGCAATGGTCTTATCTCGACCAAAATGTCCTGCCATCCCTCCACTGTGTTTCTCCTTAATCCGATTTTCCCTCATGGAACTCCTTGGAATGCACAATTGACTACCCTTGAACACCATGCCATCCTGAATTAAATACTCTAACCACTTGGTTCTATCTACAGCAACAGGCTCTTTACAAACTTTCCATGCTTCAACAAAATCAGGATCCTTAGGGTACAAATTCTTGAGTTCATCATACCCAACTGCTTCAACCTGCATTACTATAAGCAATAACTGTCTCCTACTTAGTGCATCTGCAACCCTGTTAGATTTTCCACTTCTATGCTTCAACACAATTGTATAACTCTACAAAAACTCTACCCACTTCATATGCCTCTGATTCAATTTACCTTGACTATTTAGGTACTGTACTGCCTAATGATCAATATAAAAAAAAAATTCATTTGGCAATAAATAATGCCTCCATTTCTTTAAGGCCTAAACTATTGCATAGAACTCTTGATCATAAAAAGAATACTTCTTCTTTGTATCATTCAATTTTTCACTAAAATATGCAATAGGCTTACCTTCTTGGCTTAATATAGCCCCAATAGTGCTGCCACTAGCATCATAATCCACCTGGAACACCTTTCTAAAATTTGGAAGTGCCAACACAAGTTGTTCTATCACCTTCTTCTTCAACAATTCAAAACTTCTCGCAGCTGCTACAGTCTATTTGAACTCTTTTCTATCCCCTCTAATTGTATCAATTAGGGGTGCACATATGCCACTAAAATTCTTAATAAACTTCCTATAAAAACTAACCAGACCATGAAATGATCTTACCTTAGTAGCAGACCTTAGAGTAGGCCATTCGAAAATGGCTTTTACCTTCTCTGGATCCATTTTGAGACCTTCAAGTGATATAACAAACCCCAAATAGACTAACTCCCTTTTTGCAAAGATACACTTCTTTAAATTAATTAATAGTTTCTCTTTACTTAACCTTTCAAGGACACTATGAATATGCAATAAATGTTCTTCCAAAGTCTTGCTGAAAATTAAAATATCATCCATAATAGACAATAACAAATTTTCCCAAGAACTTCTTAAGTACCTCATTCATAAGCCGCATGAAGGTGCTTGGGGCATTTGTCAATCCAAACGGCATGACTAACCATTCATAAAGACCGTCCTTGGTCTTGAAGGCTATTTTCCACTCACGTCCTTCTCGTATCCATATCTGATGATAGCCACTCTTGAGATCTATCAATGTGAAGTACTGAGCTCCACTCAAGCAATCCATAAGATCATCCATCATTGGAAAAGGAAACCGGTATTTGATAGTTATCCTATTTATAGCTCAAGAATCTGTACACATCCTCCACTCTCCATCTTTATTTGCTACCAATATTGCAGGTACTGCACATGGACTGAGGCTCTCCCGAATCAAGCTCTTCCTCAACAACTCCTGAACCTATCTGTTTAGCTCCTCTGTTTCAGTAGGAGTCATCCTATGAGCAGCCTTGTTAGGAAAACTTGCTCTTGGAATCATATATGTTTGATGACTAATTTGCGTTACTATTGGTAATCCTTCTGGAACATTATCAAAGATAATATCTCCAAATTCACCTAGTAAATTTGAAACTTCAAGTGGTATTTCACTTCTACCTTCTTTATCTTTCTTAGGAATCAAAGCATAGCACATACGCTGATGTTTCATTCCATCTAAAAACTTCCTTCCATCAACAAGACAAATCCTAGCACTGCTACATACCTTTTCACCTTGCTTTTACATGGGCTTCAATTTGTGGCAAACTCCATCCTTTGTTAGAGAATATGTGTTTGCATGACCATCATGTACCGCATGTCTATCAAATGGCCATGGTCTACCCAACAATAGATGGAAAATATCCATTGGAATAACATCATAGAGAACTAAATCATGGTAACTCCCAATTTTTAATTTTACAAGACATTGTTCACTTACCGGGACCTTATGATCATCTTTCACCCAAGCAATCCGATAGTGCTAAGGATGTCTCTCCCTCTTGAGCTTCAGCTTAGAGACCATCTCTGCTGATACCAAGTGATCAATGCTACCACCATCAATGATCATGGAACAACATTTATCCTCACACTTGCATCTGGTATAGAACAAACTCCTCCTTTGTCCTGGTTCAATCTCACCACTTAGTAGGACCCTTTAGTTCACCAATGTCTCTCCTCTTTCTGCATCCTCTGAATGTGATGATTATGCATCCTCATCCACATGAGCAACCGTAGCTTGGCCCTTATCTCTCCTATCTATATTTCCTTGTCATTGAGGGCATTCAAAGACATGATGACCTTCTTCATTACAATGGAAATAGGTACCACAGAAGCCTCGTCTTCCTTGTCCACATCCTCTACCTCTTCCTCTCTGATTTTTAAAGTCTGGATCATGGGAGTGGTTGAAACCCTCATTCCTCTGGTTCCTGCAAGTACCCACATCTTCATTTTTCTTTTGGGTTTCATTTCAACCTCCAGATGACCTACCGCTTCCCCTTCCTCCTTGAACACACCCTCTTTGTCTCCCTTGAAACCTCTTACTCAACTTCTCTTCAACTCGTAGGGCAAACTAGTATGCCTCTTTAATGCTGGTCATTCTTACCTGACTTAATTCCTCTTGGATGCTAGGCCGCATCCCACTAATATAATGAGCAACCTTCTCCTTATCTGGTTTTGCATGCTCTGCTCTAATTAAAATTCAATAAAACTCCTCTATATACTCTTGGACTAATCTTCCTGCTTGCTTTAGCCCATGCATCTTCTTAAAAAAATCAAGCTCGTGGTCCATAGGAATGAACTACTTCTTCAATTTGTCCACCATGCGATCCCACCTTGTGATCTTCTCCTTTCCTCTTCTGTTTCTTTCCAATTGAACCTCTTGCCACCAAATTTTGGCATGGCCTTTCAGTTTGGGCTTTGCAAACATAACCCTATCTGTGTCCCTAATATCCTCATACTCAAAGTATTCTTCCAGTTCATTGATCCAATCGATCAACTCATCTGGTTTCAGATTTCCTAAAAATACACCCACATCAATTCTAGGTCTTTTCCCAAATTTAGTAATGGCCCTAAAAATCCTTTCCTCTTCCTGATGCAGAACTTCCCTGTCAAATTCTCCTTCTAGTCCAATTTCTTCTTCTTCATTGTCATCCTCACTATCATCACCTGCGACAACATTTGTTCCTCTACGGAGCTCCTTCTGCAATGCTTGTACCTACCTTTGGAGGGCTCTAACCTCCTCAAGATTAATAGCTCTAGCCCTTCCACCATGCTCTCTTCATGGTGGCATCTTCTTAACTCAAACCCAAAACCACACAGTCCTGGTGCAAACTGCCTCATAATCTGCGCTCTGTCTACACACTCAGGAAAACCAGCTCTGATACCACTTGATGGGGACACAACCCAAGCATAGAATGGACACAACAGGAAAAGGGAAATTATATTATCTATGAAAGTAAGATAGTACATTCAGTACAGAGAAAATAGATTTCATAACAGGCCCTATGGGCTTACAATAACATAAATCTGAAGATAATTTTTTTTTTTAGTACCTCCTTTCAAACTCCACTCCGAACTGCCTTTTACAATGGTAGAAATGTCCTTAAGTAGACCCCAGAGGGTTAAGAATTAAGAATACATTTTAGAAAGTGCTAGTAGGAATCCACCAACCAAGTAGAAGGCTCCAGAAGCCATGTTAGAAGTTGGTGCAAATCTAGAAGAATCCAAAAATGGTAATCGAACTTTCGAGAGGCATAACTTTTGAACCATAGCTCTGATTGACAAACCGTTTACATTTCCAAAAAGCTCTCGGAGCACTGTATAGCCCTATGGACCAGCTCCACTCGTCCCCCATTTTTTAGCCCTTTTCAAGGTCATTTAATGCCCCTAACCTAACTTTGAAGCATTCTTAGGAGGTCTCCAAAACTCAAAAAAATGCGATAACTTTCAAACCGTGGGGCCTTTTGACCTGATTCTTTTTCTGGAATGCTCTAAATTACAATTACATTCATTTGGCCAATTTACACCTCCTAGTTCACCAAAATGATGGCTCAATTACATACTCCTATTTTTTTGGCATTTACATGTATCCCAAGGTGTTCAAATACTCTATCCTTGAACACTGATAGTGGAACTGTGAGAGTTGGAACCTTTATTTGACCCAAATGGGTATCTAGAAATGAAAACACATGAAATAGAAACTAAGTCTAAGTACATTTTTTTGGGTGACATAGGATTGCCCTTATACCTCTGGATGCTTCTACATCAATAACAAACTAAAAGAAAGGTCTCCAATGATATCTACTTTGATCCGATTAGGACTTGTTAGTGCAACATCACACCCAGTATCAGTGTAGTCCTCAGAGCTTATTATGACACTTGCAAAAAACTATGTTCCTTAACGAAGGGTAGTGAAGGGTATAACTGGAGATATCATCCTAGATCTTTGGCCTAATAACATAGAGAAAGTGTTTTATCTTCCAAGGGTAGATACATTCATCATATTAACCAATCACCAAGTAGAGAGATGGTACAAGGAACATGTAGATGAGGCTTCCAAAATCATCCAGTCTTCATACCTCATTGAGAAGATTCCTCTAGGATGGAAAGCAGGAAAAGTATATATGACAAGAGGCTATATGAAGGAAGATATTGGATATTCTATCATACTCTTGAGTAGAGTCATTGGTTTTCCCACTTCTGGACATTTGAACATTTTGATGGTTCATTTTATTGAGATGATCAAAACAACAAAGATGCCACTTGATTGGTCTTCTATTCTTAGTGAAAACTTGGGTGAGTAACTAGCGCTAGTTAAGAATAACCAAAAGTTTAATATGACATCATATTTGGTATACTTGTTAGCTGCAAGAGCAATAGATTACCTATGGCTTTATAAAAGGGGTAGTGTGCAAGATGGAAATTTGTGGTCATATATCATATATCCTTAGCTAGAAAAGAAGAAGCTTCAAGAGCATATTAAGGGATATAGGATTGTAAATGATGCTTTTATATTTGCAATAATTTGGTTCATAGAGGGGGATTATGCAAAGAGGATGTCAGAAAAGTCAGCTAGAAAGATTTTAGACGTTGGAGCCTATTACATCCAGTACCAAAAATTCACATATTTGAGGGTAGCTAGTACAATGATCAATCCAAAGAAACTCCCTAGATACCCAAGTGAAATACTAATACTATTGGAGATTACTCAACAAATCTTTTCTGCGTATGACAAAGTACGAAGGCAACACAAATTAACTTGGGTATGGCTTATTGCTATAGGACCATTCAATGTGGATTAGAGATAGGCTATTCCATCTTTTGAGTCTAAGTGTGATCAATATCCTTTGGATGAATATAATTCTTCAAGCCCTATTTTGATAATATATGAAGGGTGCAGTATCTAGCTGGTAAGACATTTTAGCATAAAGATGCAATTGAAGATCACTAGATGAACGCAATAGATGACTACAATATCTATATAAGGGATTATTGTAGGATGACTCTTTATTTGGAAAAGAAAGCTTTGAAGATAAAGGTTCCTTTGAAGATCGTGCAACAAGATATTGAAGATGTCCTTGAACCATTGTTTAATAGAGACAAGTTTAGTGATAGACCTATCATGAATGTTGAGGTTGATAAGGAAGAAAACCCAAACATTAATCACAGGGCTAGGCATTTCATCAAATGGAAAAACGATTGGCTTTAAAGGCCTTTCAAGCTAGATCAGTGATCTATCACACTCAAGCCCACCCAACAAGAGGTCTAGGAGCTAAGGTCACAATACCAATATTCACAACTTAGTCCCTAGTTAGGTCAGAGATAGTGCACCAACTTGACAAACAAGTTGGGTACTATACGGCTCAAAAAGGTAAAGGTAAAGGAAAGAGGAAGAGGACTTATCCTCAACAAGCCAAGCTAGAAGAGGAAGCAACTCAAGAACCTCCATAGATAGGAGAAGACAATATATAAGGGTTTGAGAATGTGGAAGCCACACTAGCCCAAGACAATCCCCGATTGACACCAACTAAACAAGGCCAAGGAGAAGTAGAAATAGAAGTACAAGGGGTGTCTCAGCCTCAACAAGAGGTACAAGCCTCTCCTTCCACTCCTAAGAGAAGAAAGATTAAGACTTTGGTCAAGAGGAGACAAAAGGTCATTAGGAGAGTTATTCCCTTCCTATTAGCCCCAGAAGTTATCTTAGAAGAAGGAGAAGAAGAAGAGGATGATGAGGATCAATAGGATAATCTTCCTTTAAATAAAAGGACCTATCTTGCTAGAGCCATAGAATTGAAATGGAGAAGAAGCTTCACAATCACACTGCCAACTATTCCTAAGAAATCCATTCAAATTACAACCTCTAAGGATGAAATGCAACAATGGATAGATGAGTAGGATGTTGAAGGGACTGATGTATTTAAGATGTCAAATTTTGATTTCATCCCAATTCGTACTCAATTAGTGGGAGACAAAATTATAGATACTCCAACTAATCAACCTTAATAGGAGGATTGGAATCAGTTGTGGCTGAGCCACAAGGTCCTAAAGTAGTTCCACCATCCCCAATGCAAGTCACATTTTGTGTGGATAAAAGTTTTGTTACTACTCTACCTCCAACAAGTTCAAGAAAAATAGGAGGAAGAGCCACAACAAGTGTACACCAATGAAGTGTCAAAAGAAGGACAAATAAGTGAGTATCCTAAACAAACTTCCCAAGACACAGAGGTGAGAACTGTGGACTCCATGGATACAAAGACTCTCAGTATAGATCTCTCACAGAAGGAGAAGACTCTAGAGAGGAGTGATATGGGGAAGAGTATAGCTGAGAAAAATCCTATGTCTTCAAAAGGAAAATCTCTGATAGAGTATGTTCCAAGATGGCTAAGAAAAAAAGTGATAAGAAACAAGAGGCAACAATTCACTACAAAAGAAGAGGATAGGATGGAATTGATTGAAGTTCTAAGAAAATCTGAGTCACCACCAAAGGATGCACAAGCATTAGCCTTCATCATGAGTGATCAGAACTAGGATTTATTTTCTCACATGGCTATCCCTCCTTTGAATGTAGATGTTGAAGGATTAACTCTAACTTATTAATAGATTAGTGAGGTGTAATGGACACCCATGAATGCCCAAAAGCTGAATCAACTGCTGAAATTATATTAATTCTAAAAATGCTGCAATCAAGTACAAAGAGATGTATTCCAAAGGCCAAAACCTAAGGGAATGACGTCTAGAATGTTACAACAGAGAATGAACGTCCTCTATTGCCAAAAAAGGAGTGTGATTCACACATCCAAGCTCTTATCAAATGCAAGTTATAATCATCCAATACAATAATCCCATGCTAAACAATCGACTCTCACCCCTATTTATCCTATTCCTTCAGCCTTATAGAAAGAACTAAAACATTAATTAATTGCAAGTGCTAGAAGCTTCCCCCTTCCAATAATTAATGCACTCTCTAGAAACTCCTCTCTTGCGATAATTAATTGTGCTTCTAGAGGCTTCCACCTTTCCAATAATTAATACACACTCTAGAAGCATCTCCTTTGTAATACAATAATTAATTAAATTAATTAAATATAAAACCACTTTTTAATTTTAATTTATTTAATGGCTTTATAAGAAATTAATTTAATTTCTTCTTATCCTCCACTTAGACTTTGGAGAATGTGAAGGCCAAAAGATGGGATCATTACAAATCTGCCCTCCTTGAAATTGCTTGTCCTCAAGCAATTAAGTAACATAATGAACTTCATCCTCCTCCTGGATCCCAATTGAAGTAGTATGTGACATCCTTATGGACATTATACCAACTACAAATCAGCATCATCTGAACCAACCACATGTCATGCAACCTAGCACCCAATACTTATACTGATGGTGAAGAAGTTAGAATGTCACCAAAAGGTAACTTCGGATAAGATCTATGAAATCTCTTCTTCCCAACTGCTGCAACACAAAACTGAATATTTGTAGATGGTGAAAACAAAGCCCAACTCCACTCAGGAGAGTGATCAATATCAACCTCAAACATCAAATTTTCATAAGACAATGTGGCATCCATGTTGAACATAGTACTATCATAGAAGTGAACATCTACACTTTGTTGATCAATAGTATAATATGACTCTTTCACTATATCACTCACCTTGTTAGCAATAATAGGTGTACTATCATCAAAGCACACATCTACAACTGCATGCATACTGCTAAACTCCTTGTTGGATGGTTCAATGGACACAACAGTGGCTACTGATAGGATAATATCCTCGCATTCTCCTAATCCCATTATTGTTGCATCACCATCCTCTAACAAAGCTTCATATGTGGACTCCTGACTATCACCAATAGCATAGCCTGGTGGTGTCTCGATCCCATCTGAAGAATCAACTACCTTCTGCGCTGGAGCAACATACAAATCATCAATGTTGATGCCCATCTGTCTAGCCATAAGTTGCAACATCATATCCATTCGCCTATTATGCTCCTGTTGCATCTGCTGCCCCTCCTCTAATGAACTAAGTAACCTAAGAATTGCATTTTCTTGATCTGGACTGGTATACATTTTGTCAGACTCTTTTCCCTTTATCTCACTATTCCAAATTCTCTATAAGAACTCCACAGGATGGTAGGACTAATAGCTCTGATACCACTGTAATGGACACCCAAGAATGCCCAAAAGCTGAATCAACTGCTGAAATTATATTAATTCTAAAAATTCTGCAATCAAGTACAAAGAGATGTATTCCAAATGCCAAACCCTAAGGGAATGACGTCTAGAATGTTACAACAGAGAATGAACGTCCTCTATTGCTAAAAAAGGAGTGTGATTCACACATCCAAGCTCTTATCAAATGCAAGTTATAATCATCTGATACAATAATCCCATGCTAAACAATGAGACTCTCACCCCTATTTATCCTATTCCTTCACCCTTCTAGAAAGAACTAAAACATTAATTAATTGCAAGTGCTAGAAGCTTCCCCCTTCCAATAATTAATGCACTCTCTAGAAACTCCTCTCTTGCGATAATTAATTGTGCTTCTAGAGGCTTCCACCTTTCCAATAATTAATACACACTCTAGAAGCATCTCCTTTGTAATACAATAATTAATTAAATTAATTAAATATAAAGCCACTTTTTAATTTTAATTTATTTAATGGATTTATAAGAAATTAATTTAATTTCTTCTTATCCTCCACTTAGACTTTGGAGAATGTGAAGGCCAAAAGATGGGATCATTACATGAGGTCATGCCCTAGAAACCTACATTGGATGCAACTATGTTGATGGTGACAACATGGATGAAAGAGATGTTTAAGCACTTAGAAGAAGATGGGGTAGAATTGATAACACTTTAGAGATAGAATGAAATCCTAAATGGATATCTAAGAAAATTTGTTGGTCCCTTAGATCTTGAGCATCCTAAGGAAACTTTAAACACAACATTGGAGAAAAGGGATAAGGAATCAATACATTTAGATCCATTTTTGAGAGCTTGTCAGCAATGGAGAGAAATTTTTGAAGAGAAAGGTGTACATATTATACAAGGAAACCTAAAGCTATTACACATTATGTAGTATAATGCAGATAGGTTAGTGACCATTTTGAATTAAGATTTTGGTTTGATGGATGAAATACATACCTAGGGCAAAGACTTGCAAGCATTATAATCAATCAAAGGAAAAAGGTATCAGATGTTGATGGAAGTATATATATAGCTAAGAAGTGAGATAAAATTGATGATTGGATAGAGAAGATTTTGGATGGAAATAAGGTAATGGAAACATTACATGTAGAAATTCACAAGCTCAAGGATCAAACCCATGAGAAAATTTTGGAGGCAGAGAAAAATTATAGTGATGTGTGTTTAGACATTTTTGAGGATGATAAAAGGGATAAATTAATAAAGGTAGAGGTAGTAGTTGAGAAATTTTGGAAAATTTTTGAGGTAGCTTCTAATGATGATGACATTAGGAAAGCATTCAGAATAGAGGAAGTATTACTAGATTTAGATGTGAAAATCAAAGATTTTGCAAAGACTTGCATTGAAGTTTGAAATTATAAATAGAAGGTGAAAGATAAGTATGAAGCATTAGATTTTCTAGATGAAACTCAAGTTACTAAGAATATTGAGAAATTCAAGGGAAAATACATAGACATAGCTCTGGTATAAAGGGGAAGAAAACCCAGAAGCTAGAATTTCAATTTTGACACTTAGTGAAATTTTACATTTTCTGAACCTACTTCTGAGGTGCATAGGTGCATAGGTGTGCTAGGTAAATAGGTGCACTACTGCACTTTTTCAATGGAATTCTAGAAAAATTTGAAAAATTTAGATGTTCACTGATAGTTAACTACCAGTTCTAAATTTAGAGCTTTCCATGGATCGAAAATGCATTCTGACAGCAGTTTAATAGCTATAGACTCCTAGTGAAGATGTAGCTTCTATTTTTTGCACTTCCAAACACTCCTACATCATCTCATTCCTTTCTTATTCTTATTTTCTCATTTTTTTATTTTTTTTTAAAGACATGTAAAGGAGCATACATCTAATTAATTATATAAATATGGATGGATTCCTACTAAACACTAGTTAGAGAGTCAATTTGTACATAAATAGATTTTTTCTATTAATTTAGAAGCATATGATTGCATAAAGATATGTCTCACTTTCAACACAAATTGAGGATAAGATTTCTTATAAATTTAGGAATGTAATATGTATTTAAAACCACTGTTATTTTGATGCAATATTATATGCTATTGGTGGTTGTACTTGGAGTGTAGTGATTCTTGCCTAAGTGTGTTATATTTTATGACTGTATGTTCATGAAGTGTGATTGAGCCAATAGTTTTATCGCATTATTTCTCGTTGTGTGGTCTTTTAATTCTAGTGTTTTCTATAGGTCTACAAATTTCACTGATGTACCTAGTTTGAGAAGAGATCACTGTGTTGTTCCTACATAGATTTTTGTCTTGTATTGGTGCACTTTCCATGGTATTGCAATCTGATGAAAAGTGAAACATCTTACAATTATTGAATTCCCATCGATGATCGCATTAGTCGAATTAAGGAAGCCCTACTCCTACTTTCATTGGTTACCTATTGATCTTTTTGAAATCTTAAATCGCAGATGCATTGGTTTTGTTGTTTATGTCCATTAGAAATTAATTTTCATGTTATTTCCTTAAATTTCCTATTACCCTAGCTTTGTTGTTTTCTCTTACAAATACTTGGTTAATTTAGGAATTCATATAGTTGCATTGTTCGATTGCATTCATTAAAAAATAGAAAAGAATTTTTTGTTTTTTTTTTTTTGTGTGTGTTTTATTCTTTTCAAATAATAAGTTGATTCTACATCTTATCTAAATTGTCAAACTAGCAAAGGCCACCTTGTGAACATTTTCATTTATCTTCAATTGAGAAAATTCTAGTAGGTCGCAAAATCACCAAAAACCTTGGAGTTGATCCTTGGATTAGCTTTTCAAGAGAGGAGTTTGAAAGGATTCCTGGCGTTAAGCATCGTGCAAAATGGCAACTCAATAGTTTTGAACATTTCAAGGGATACACAAGGAAAAAGTTTCCAATATAGTTTGGATTCCCTAGCTATCACAACTATCAAATGCACTAAGAGGCCTAATTTTTCCTAGTGGTACTTGTATGGGTTTTAGGGAAACAACATGAAAATTTCTCAATGAACATGGAAAAAACTTACAGTTTAAAATACCCTTTTGGGACTTCTTTCTATCCTCCAATTTTTAATTCTCTAACCTATACTAGCACCCTTGAATTCACATAGGCTTGGAGCAACTAGAAAATAGCAAGAATGGGTTCCTAGGCCCAAGAATTGACTCAGAAGGTCTCTTCTTACTTATCTCGACATGAAACAATCATTCCCTAAGTTCTAGGCTTCCATCTCTTCATTTACCCTACAAACCCTCACCAAACTAGTTGAATACATAAGGATATTCAACCTAGGGCTAGATCGTAGGACCTTCAGATCTTTTGACAAATTTCTACAACTTAGGAATCTATTAGTGCATTTTCTAACCTTCTAAAATATAGGAGGCCATTGAAACCCAACCATGGAGTTACAAGTTAGGATCCAAAATACATTGAAACCCTCAATTTTAGGGTATGTTGAACAAGTCTTAGAAAAATAGTGATATCTCCCTTCAAACTTAACAAAAATGAATGAAATAAAATTATATGGAATCAAAATTGATAACTCTACCAAATCATGACATCATATCTAGTCACCCAATCCATACAATTCTATACATACAATAAATGCTCAAAAAATTTATTTATTTGTCCTTAAAAATAGTTTATATGTACAGTACTTCACACCTCTAAATGTTTCCAAGGTGTAGATACCTAAATACATAATCCCCAATGATAAAAACTAGAATTTGAAAAGTTGGGACCATTGGGTGAAAAGTTGCATTTTTTGACAAAAAAATGTCAACAACAAAAATTGTTAATCAACAAATTTTACAATTATTTGCTGAAGACCTGTTTACTTGATCATTTGTCTTTCTACAAACCTTATTAATATATAATGACATAAAAAAAACATATAAAATATTCCTTATTATTTCAAATATGTAATTTTAGGATCCTTTTGGACTAAGTGAATGTAGACTTATAGACACACCTAAAGTTCCTTGACATATAGGATCATTGCTTATTACACAAATAAGTGAAACTAGAACAACACCACATGTCTTCTATAAGATCATCATATGCCTTAATCTTACATTGTATCACCTTGGTGCCCTACATCATACTCCCCTAGTAGAAAAACACTCAAGTCCCTTTAGTGGGAATATCTATAATTTTGGCACCAGCCTTGTCAATATCTTTGAAAGACATCCAAGTTGTTGTTGGAATACTTTAGAATAACTGAAGGTGGGGTGTGAATTAGTTATCCAAGGTCCAAATTTATAAATAAATCTTTTCACAACTTAGTGAACCCATAAAACATTCATATCCATGCATGCATCCTTAATATTATGTAGTCACTAAAACTTGTAGGTTACTGTCAAATCGACTTGCGGAAATGTAAAGCATGAAACATAATATATTCATCAATACACTTGACACAATGATTTATGTGGAAACCCAATTTGAGAAAAACCACTAGTGACATGCTACTCCTTTTTACTCTTTGGAAGTGATGCCCTATGAAAGGCCAACCTTGTTAAAGGTTACAATATATAGTATTAAATGTGACCTAGTTAAGGGATTTCAATCACCTTGTTAGAGGACATTAGGCCATTCACTTGGAATGCCACCTAGTTAAAGGATTTACAAATGACTCTTAGGTCAACCTTAACCCAAAGTATTTACCCTAGACTGATACAATTTTTAGAGAGTAGTAGTAGAGCTTTGATCCAATACAACTTACAACTTCTCTTACAGATTATAGATCTCTATTCAGTCCTCAATTCTACTTGGCCTTCATACTTTGAAACTCTAATAGCTTGTTCACCCTTCAAGCATTCATCTCTTCAAGCCTTCTTGCTTAATATGTCATTGTAGACTCTTCTCCTAGGCTAGTTGATGAAGCAAAACCCTTAACTCCTTCTCTTCCTTAGGTTATTGCACATGAAAACTTTGCTTCATGACTATATATTTCCCTAAATAGGAAATTAGGATATTTTCTCTCTTATTTTCCATCATCCAAATTAGGGTTTGGATGGATTAGGTAGGATATAATATATCTACCCCATATCTTGTATTTCTTCTAGAAACTTCTCTAGAATCCACTTTGAATTCACCTCAAAATAGTTTACCTCAAATTCTGTGCCATCAACTCATCAACCTTATCTTTCACCTACTTCACAAAATCCAAGAAAACAAACTTGTTGACTAAAATTTAGAAAATCTTCAATTTTTAAAATAATGTAGCAGCTTGGCATTATCAACCTTCTAATGCTTGGCACATTCTGTGTTGCTCGGTATCCACCATGAAATCACTTCATATCAACTAAAGTTTACCGATTCTCAGCATCAACTAAATATTACTAATGCTCAACTTCAACTAAACTTTACACAACATCAACTATTTTTTTCAACATCCACTAGAATTTTCTTTTACTTGGCTCCAACTATCTTTCTACTCAGCTTGCACTGAATTTTCTAAGCACCTACTATCCACTCGGTCAAGCTTAACAAACAAACTTTTTGTAACTTGTTCTTCTAAACTTTCTAAGTGTAGCAAACCTTTGTAACCTTAAGTAGATTATCAATACATCATATCATCATTTTCTTAACTAATCCCTTTAAATCATTACATAATCATAACTCAACTTTTCCTCTAGGTGCTTTTGTTACATAGTATTGATCAAATCCTCTTCATCAATCAACTAAGTTATAGTACTTGAATCTTATAAGTTGTTTTCTTACTAGAAAATAACAGGTTTGACATCAGTGACAAAACAACAATTGAAACACATAGTCATCTTCAATAATCTCCCTCTTTCAATAATCTCTCTGAACAATGATCTTTTCAATTAGATCTCAATAGTTGCTTCCTCCAATAGTTTATCCTATAATTTGATAAAATATTTATAATATGTATGCTTTCTAGTCTTCATGTTGATCCTCTTTTCTAAGATACATTCAATACTTGGAGGGTTTTATCTTGGTAGATCTTGAAGCACATCATTAGAACCTGTATCATCAATGTCAGTAGGACTAGAAATCTTATATGCATAAATATCATATAGATTAAATATTGGTGAAAGGCCTATATCATGGGGTAAATAAATATTATTTGCATTTGGACCACATTTTTTGAGAACTTGGAATGGCCCAATCTTTTTCATGTGTAGTTTGGTATACTTTCCTTCAGGTAGTCTTTCTTTCTTAAGGTGGACCATCACCATGTCTCCAACCTTAAAATGTATTTTTCTCTTCATATTTTTTGTCTACTTGTATTTTTGAGAACTTGTTCTAATCTCTCTCTAACTTGTTGGTGAATATCTTTCATCACTTCAGAAAAATCATCTTCCAATGCACTCCTCTAATGACTATTCACTATAGATCTAAGTTCAAAGACACATGTTGGATGATAACCATAGATGATTTGGAAAGGACTGAGGCCTACACTTCCTTCTATAGAATTGTTATAGGAGAATTTAGCTTGAGGTAAGATAGTATCTCATACAACACCATATTCTTTTTTCAAACACCTAAGAAGGTTACCTAGGGATTTGTTTATGACCTTAGTTTGCCCATCACATTATGGGTGATACATAGATGACATAGCAAGGTTAGTTCCTAATCTCTTCCATAGGGTATGTCAAAAATTCCCTACAAACTTAGGGTCCCTTTATGAAACAATGGTTAGAGGTAGCCCATGAAATCTTATTATCTCTTTGAAGAATAGGCCTACAATGATGGAAGCAACATGTTTTTCTTATAAGGTAGAAAATGTGTCATCTTGGAGAATCTATCTACAACAACATATATACTATCATATCCAAATTTTGTCCTAGGAAGACATAAGAAAAAGTCCATACTGACTGAATACCAAGGTTTTCTAGGCATAGGTAGTGGTGTGTATAATCCTTGATTTTAACTTGTTCCTTTAGCCCTCTAATAGATCAAGAAAATATCCACAAATTTTTTAATGTCAATCTGCATTCTAGACCAGAATTAGAATATCCTTACTAGCTCCAGTATTTTGTCAAGGCCAAAGTGGTTAGCTAGACTCCTATAATGTTTTCCCCTGATCATGTTTTCCCTCAGAGAGCACTGAGGTATATATAATTGACTCCCTTTGAATAAAATACATTCTTGGATTATGTGTCTAAAAAATTAGTGTGATACCTATGTCGCAATTCATAAAAACGTGGTAGGCTTCCTTAAAATCCTCATCATGGAGGTACATGTCTTTTAGAGAAGGTATACCAACACTTTCTAACTATACTTCTTGAATGGCTAGGTTCTTCCTACTTAAAGCATTGAAAACTTTTTTAGCCTACCCTTTCTTGTGTTTGATTGAGAAGGTATTTTTATTGTTGTGGAGTTTGATCAGTGTCCAAGTGGGAGATTTTTTTGATGTGGAGCCTAATCAGACTCACAAGTTTATTTGATGTAATTTTCTCACCATATTATTTCTATGGGGGTTTTGAGGTAGTGCCCTCAAGATAGGGTCAAGGGGTAGTGCCTCTGCAATGTCTTAGGGCAGTGCCCTAGGTGCACTCCCTATCAAAGTATAAGGTGGGATCTAGGGGCAACGTCCCCACAGGGGTTTTCAAGGATAGAACCCTTGAAGCCAAAAATGCCCTTATATTGTAAAAGGTGTCAACTGCTATTTTTCCTATTGGATGACCTATTCTAGCCCTAATTTTGTAAGCAACAAAAGCTTATATATAAAGGCTTAGGGTTAGGGATTTCATAATGTAATGGTGATATTATAGTTTTTTGTGATGGTATTGCATTGTAAGGGATTGTGAATTGTAATCACTAGATAATAATAATATTGGACTTATTGATGATGGACATAGCCCAGGGATTGGGTGAACCACGTTAAATCTTGGTGTCTTGTGTTCTCTTTTGTGTGATCTATTATTTTCTAATATTGGTTATATTTGCATATGACTATTATTTTTGTCTTAGGTTAATCCTAATAGGTGTATGACTACAAGTACTCCATCCATTTGATGTGCCTATGGTTCAACTTGTCCTGCCTATTTAGAAACTCAATAATTGATTGTCATTGCAAATAATAAATTCCTTAGGTAGTAAATTATGCCTTCATTTCCTAAGGGTTTGAACCATTGCATACATCTCTAGATTATAGGTGGTTTTTTTTTTTTTTTTCTTCATCAAGTTTCTCACTAAAAGAGGCCAGAAGCTTTCCTCTTTACTTGAGACACCACCAATTTCCCTCTTGCGAGCATCACACTCTATAGTGAAGACCTTATTGAAATTAGGTAAGACTAGTATAGGTTGTTGTACTACCCTTGTCTTCAATTATTCAAATGAGTGGTATACATCCTTAGTCCATTTAAATTGACATTCTCTTCCCCCCTTGATAGTACCAATCATAGGTGCACTTATCCCACTGAAGTTTTTAACAAAATTTCTATAGAAACTAGCAAGGCCAAGGACTATTTTTACCTCACTAGCTGATTTTGGAGTAGGCCAATTTAGTATGGCTTCTACTTTTGAGGGATCCATCTTTAAGTTTCCCTTGGAGATGAAAAAACCAAGAAATACAAGTTCCTCCTACAAGAACACACACTTTTCCAAATTGATCTTTAATTTCTCCTCATGTAACCTATTCAATACCATATCAAGATACATTAGATGTTCGTCTTTATCTTTACTAAAAATTAAGATATCATCCAAGTAAAAATAATAAAAATATTTATGAAAGGTTTGAGTACCTCATTCATTAACCTCATAAAGGTGCTTGGAGCATTAGATAGACTAAAGGGCACCACAACACATTCAAATAGTCCTTCATTTGTTTTGAAGGAAATTTTCCACTCATCCCACACTCTGATCCTTATTTGGTGGTAGCCACTCTTCAAGTCAATTTTGGAAAAATACTTCGCACTCCCCAAACAATTCATAAGATCTTCCATTTTAGGCATTAGGAACCTATTTTTGATGGTTATTCTATTTATGGCCTTAAATTTCATACATAATCTCCATCTACCTTCTTTCTTGGGAGCAAGTACTACTATAACAACACAAAGGATGATACTTTTTCATATGAAACCCTTCTCTAATAGACCTTGTATCTACATTATCACTTCTGCATTTTTCTCTAGTGTCATTTTATAGGCAACCTTATTAGGCAATGTGGAACATGTGTAGAGGTCAATACAATGACTAATCTCCATCATAATTGTAACGTGTTTATCCTTTCATCAACAATTATTCCTTTGTACTAGTCTAATAGGTTTGCAACTTCTTTTGGACCTACTCTCCTAACTGGATTTTCTATTCTTTTTGGTTTCACAATTATGGAAAAACATGGGACATTCTACTCCTTTAGGGATTTAAAGAATTTTTTCTCCCCCACTAGGGTCACACTATTACTCAAGGCTCTTCCTCCTTCTCCCTCAGGTAAGGGTGTCATAGTATAACCTACCCAATCCTTAGTTCCTTTTCCCTTTATGTTGGGCATCAACATCATACTACCATGGTCTCTCTAAAAGAAGATGACATGGATACATGCTGGTTACTTCACACAAGTCCTTGTACTTGTTTTCCCCTATCTAGAACTCTACCCAACATTGTTGATCTACTATAGTTTTTGTGTCCTTATTTAGCCAAGATACCTTGTAAGGGTTTGGGTGTAGAAATTTCTTCAAACTAAGCTTATTAATCATCTCTATCGATGTTAACTTCTCTATTGAACTAGAATCAATAATAACCTTACAAACCTTGCCATTTACCTTGCAGTGTTTCCTAAATAAATTTTTTCTTTAGGGAGGCTCCTTCTACAATGGCATCTTAAAGAGTGTTCTATTTAACATGATGCACTCTCCTTTCTTTGGTTTGGCAGGTCTAGAAATTCTTGAATGGTAAGAGGTCACACTTTGCCAGTCCTCCTCTTGGGAAAGTTGTACTCTCCTATCATTTCTTTGGTGGCTTGTGCTTTATCCATTATTTTTTGGACATCTAAAGGACTGATGGATTACTTGGTTGCAGGTAAAACAACTACTACTAAACACATTATTACCTCTTCCATTTGATCTCCCCCTACTATTTCATCTTCCTCCTCTAAATTTCCCTCTAGAACTTGTTTCTTTGTCATTTTCCTAATGAATTGAGTCTCCTTGAGGTCTTGGTTTTGATCCCCTTCCTTGGAACCTTCCTCTCTACCTTTGAATTTAGTCCCTCTCCATTTATTTTTATCATTCTTCCTCTTGAATTTGTCTTCAATCTTAAGAGAAAGTTGATAGCATTTGTATACTAATTCTACCGATGATAAAGTCAGTTAATCTTGTATGTTGTACTTGAAGTCATTTATGTACCTAGCAAGTTTTTTCTTCTCATTTTCATATACCTTATCCCTAAGAGTTAATGTATGAAACTCTTGGTTAGAGGTACTCACATCTATGTCCCTCTATTTATGGTTCTACAATTTCTTGTGGATTATTACCTCATAGTCATCAGGAACAAATTGTTTCATTATCTCTACCATCATCCTCTTCCATATGGATATGGGCTAGTTTTCCTCTTCCATCCTCTCATTTTGAAGGAAGTTCCACCAACTCAAAGTTTGTCCCTTCATTTTAGATTTTGTTATCTTCACCTTCTAAATTGCAGGGATCTCCTCATACTCAAAATGGTTTTCAAGGGCTTCTAGCCATTTCATGCACACTTCAGGTTCTTTCCATCAAACATGGGTAAGTCTCCCTTGTCCTTCTTTCCTACCCTCTACAAAGATACCACAATCATTCTATAATCGTCAAGCACATGGGGTAAGTCTTCTTCCTCCTTTGCTTCTCCTTTAGACTCTCCTTGCTCTCCTTTGCATACTTGCCCTTTCAATTTTTCAATTTCTCTTCTCATAGTCTTTTTTTCTTCTTGCATGGATCTACTCTCATCTATATTCTCATTGACAATTTTTGCCAACTCTATGTTAGTGATCCTCAAGTGAACATCCTCCTTTTCCATTATTTCCTTCAACTTGATGTAGAGGTCTTTAGAAAAAGTGTGAATGAGTCCAACACTCAATCCTTCAAGGAAATTGTGTACCTTCTCAAGGGTTTCTAAGAATCCCTTTTCCCACACTTCAATTTTCCATAAAATCCTAGAATGACTCCTTTGAACTTTTCCACAAAATTCACAAAATGGCTCTAAAAGCCAGTCTTGGAACTTAGTGCACAAACTTTGAAATGGTCACTACCCAACTCCTTGACTCTAATAAATGTTTGGAACACTTCAAGGGATACAGAAGGACTAAGTTTATACTATAGTTTGGATTCCCCAACTATCACAACTATTAAATGTACTAAGAGGCCTAATTGCTCCTAGTATTAATTTTATGGGTTTTAGGGAAATAACTTGGAAATTCCTCAAAGAACTTATAGTTTCAAATACCCTTTTGGGACTTTTGTCTATCCTCCAATTTTTAACTCTCTAACCTACTGCAACACCCCTGAACTCACATAGATTTCTTAGGGCTAATTGGCCAAAAGAGGCTTGGGACACCTATCAAGTAGGAAGAATGGGTTCCTAGGCACAATAATTGACTTATAAGGTCTCCTCTTACTTATCTCAACATGAAACAATCATTTCCCAAGTTCTAGGGTTCCATCTCTTCATTTACCCTACAAACCCTCACCAAAATGGTTGAATACATAAGGATATTCAACTTAGGGCTCGATCATAGGACCCTCCAACATTTTGATAAATATCTACAACATAGGAATCTATTAGTACATGTCCTAACCTTCTAAAATCAAGGAGGCCATTGAAATCTAACCATAGAGTTACAAGTTAGGACCCAAAATACATTGAAACCCTCAATTTTAGCCCTTGGTATGCTGAACCAATCTTAGAAAAAGAGTGATATATCCCTTCAAACTTAACAAAAAATGAATCAAATATAATTCTATGGAATTAGGATTCAGAACTCTACCCAATCATGATGTCATATCCAATTACCCAATCCATACAATTCTGTACATACAATAAATGCTTAGAAAATCTATTTATTTGTCCTTAAAAATGGTTTTTCCATGCATTACTTCACTCCTCTAAATGTTTCCAAGGTTTAAATGCATAAATACATAATCACCAATGGTTACAATGGGAATTTGAAAGGTTGGGACCATTGGGTGAAAGTTGCATTTTTTGATGAAAAGTTGTCAACAACAAAAATTGCTAATCAATAACTTTTACAACTTTTCACTCCAAACCTTTTTAATTGTTCATTTGTCTTTATAAAAACCTTATTAAGGTACAATGACATTAAAAACATATAAAATACTCCTTACCTAAAATATGAAATTTTAGGATCCTTTTGGGCTAAGTGAACTTAAGCTTATAAGCACACTTGAAGTTCCTTGACCAAACATAGGATCATTGCTTATGACACACATAAATGAAACTAAAATATCACAACATGTCTTCTCTAAGATCACCATATGGCTTAATCTTACTTTTTATCACCTTGGTGCCTTGCAGCACCCATAAGACCCCTTGGACCCATTAAGACCCATTATAATGCATTAATTCCCATTCAAACACATTAGGTCCCATTAGGACCCATTAGGACTCATTAGAACCCTTGTGATACATAATGGGTGCTAACATGCAACACATGTCTTAAGGTATCCTAATTGAGAACTAATTAGTACTAAGGGTCATATGATCCCTTAAGATCCTTAGAACCAATTAATACCTATTTTAGGAGGGGAAATGTGAATCAAAGAAACTAACCCTAAGTTCATCACATTACCACAAACACCTCAAAAGGATTCAAATGAAGGAAAGTGATTCTTTCAAACCAACCCTAAAAGATGTTAAATATTAGTGGATAAATGTCATCCAAGCAATAAAGGAGCATTAACACAAGCCAATACCTAACAATTATGAAGATAAGTAAAAGAATATACCTTTCCTTTGAGATCCTAATTAGTAACTTATAGATCTATAAAAGATATGCAATGTAAAGAAGAGAATATGAAAGTGCTGAATTAAATATAAGATCTTAAAATGATGAAGAGAGATAAACAAACTTATATTACATAATTGAACCCCAATTTATGTGTGTTGTGCTATTTCTAGGGATGAACAATGTTTAATTAAGGATAAAAACTACAAGACAAACAAAGCCCAAAAATCACTCGATGATCTATCAGGGTCGAATTGGATGATTAGGGGTGACCCTATCAAGAATTCAAGAATGAGTATGACACTAATTTTGATTTCATAGTTTTGATAGATAAATAAAAGGGTAATTTGATCAAAAATTTCTTTTTCCTTCCAAAACTTTTTGATATCTAAATGTTGGCATGTTCAATGGCTATGTAGAGGTTTTCCTTAGCCAACGCCCCATTTTAGCAATTTCCACCTCCACGGATAGTCAATAAGTCAAATGTATTATGTCTAATGCTCATGTATGATATTTGAGTGTGCAATGCAAGGATCTAAATCTTTATATCCAAACCCAACATGAAGTTTTTCTTGAACATAAATGAAGAAACAATACATAGATCCAATGATAACCTAGAAAGCATGCTAAACCCCCAAGGCTAAAGTACTCTAAGCCATATATACATGATCATTTTTTCCTACTCATTGATTGAATCTTGAATTCATGAATGATAAAATAAGAAGAGGGAGATGAATAAATCTCTTTCTTTAGAGGATTTTTCTAAGCCTCCTTGGGTCCACCTCAAAAATATACTAAGACAAATTGGGATGTTTACAATGTCTTATGCACATGAGGTATGTTTATGCTTTCTTTCTTTATCTTTATTGAGTGTGCTTATGTATGCATACTAAATTATTCCTTCCTTTCCAAATGAATTAGTTGAGGGTTCTTAGAAATTACTCTAAATTAACTCTAATCTCTTGTAGGCTAATTGGGCTAAAAACTTAGCTCTTCACCCATCAGTAGCCTACATAGAAGATATTCTCAATCTGATCATAAAAGGAAAAACCTTAAAAAACTACATGATAGACTCAAGATCCTCTAATACTATCATGCCTTTTAAAGTTATAGAAGTTTTAGGTTTGAAGGTAGATACTAAGCAAGGTAGATGCAAAGGTATGCATGGTAGAGAGGTCCTTGTTATAGGTACTATCAATGCACTACCATTCAAGCTAGTTGCACACCCTGAGGTAGAATTGACTATGTTAGTCCTTGTGGTTGACATTCCTCCACATTATGGGGTGTTTCTTTCTAGAAAATGGAGTGCTACTATGGGAGGTAGCTTACAATGTGACTTGTCTTATGAAGTTTTCCATTTAGGAGAAAAGGCTATTAGAGTAGATAGGGAGCCAAGGGTCAACAAAATTCTAGGAGAAGGAATTGATAACGATTCAACTTATTTCTTAGACACTAGTGTAAATGCATTTAGGGAATAACTAATTATTTAAGAAGTTGAGAATTTTCCTACTGTGATTGAACATGAAGTAGAATGTTGTATAGATTCACTAGTTCTATGGACCATGTACTTTCATGGGGCTAGTTCCAAAGAAGGTTTAGGTGCAAGAGTAGTTTTTGTTCCTCCTAAAAAGAATACCTTTAGATATTCATTCACTCTAAAGTTTTCTTGTTCCACCAATATAGCAAAGTATGAAGCCCTTTTGTTAGGATTGAAAGTTTCCACTCACTATGGAATCAAAAATTTGCATGTAATAGGTGACTTTGAATTGGTCACTTCATAGATAAAGGAAACTTATGCTTCAAAAAACAAAAGGTTGAAACAATGTAGGAATGCAGTATAGGACTAGATAGAGTTTTTTGATGCATTTGGTATGTCATGGAGGGATAGAAGTCAAAATAAAATGGCATACCTACTTGCAAATGTAGCAATCAAGCTAAGGAAATGTTATTTGCAAGAATTTCATAGATGGGGGTTCAAAATAGGCCTTTAATACCTACCAATATTGATGATTGGCAAGTCTTTGAAGATGAAAAAGATATTTTAAATTTCATGTTAAGAGAGGAAAAATACCATGGTCAAGAAATGGATTGTAGTGATTTAATTAAAACCATTAATGGTAAGGAAACAATCTTTGGCCAGGACATTATGCAGTTGAAAACCAACAAGGTACCCAAGGGGTTAGTGGTCTTGGAGAATATTTTTGATAACCAAGATAGAGTAAAACCTAGAACTAGGGACCCTAAGCCTCAAGAATTAGAAGAAATAAATATTGGTATTGTTGAGGCTCCCAAGATAGTTTATATTGGCCAAAACTTGCCAGCTAAAATTAGAAAACCACTAATTGATTTGCTGGGGAAGTACAGACATATCTTTGCATGGTCATATGATGACCTCAAAGCCTATAGAGAAGATTTATTCCAACATGTCATACCATTGAAAGATAATGTAAAACCTTTTAGACAGAACCAAAGACCATTAAATCCCACCCTAGCCCCCAAAATGCAAGAAGAGTTGACGAAGCTAAGGGATGGAGGAATAATCAAACCAATCAGATATTCTACTTGGATTTCAAACTTGGTACCTCTCCAAAAGAAGAATGGAGATACAAGATTATGTGTAGACTTCAAAAATTTAAATATTGCATCTCTAAAGGACAATTATGGATTACCAAATATGCAAGCTATGTTGAGATTAGTAGGCCCATTTCAAAAATTCATAAGAAAGGAGCTACTATTAATTGGGATGGTGAACCTTCACTAGCATTTCAAAATATTAAAACTACCATAAAAAATGCTTTAGTCCTTAGAACCCCAAATTATACTAAGCCAATGCACATATTCTCTTTTGCATCCTTCCATACTATAGTTGCAATCTTATTACAGAAGAATGAGGAAGGATATGAATAGCCCATTGCATTTCTTAGTAAATCATTATAGCCTACTGAACTGAAATATGAAATAAATGAGAAACAAGCATATGCCTTAGTGAAAGTTTTTTCAGGCTTTTAGGTGTTATTTGGTAGGTGCCATTGTTATTGCATTTGTACCTAGTGCAACTATCAAAGACATATTTTTTCAGTAGGATGTATCAAGTAGAAGATGCAAATGGATCAATAGGATCCAAGAATTTAACATTGAAATTCAAGTCAAAAAATTGGTAAGAGTTCAAGGACTAGCTAAGATTATGGCTCAGTCCAACTTAGATGCTAACCAAATAAATGTAGTAATAGATGACTTAAAGTTAGGTTTGTGTGATATGGAACATTGTGAATGATTTACTAATGTCATTCATTATCTACAACATATGGAAGCCCCTTCCCATTTGACTAGAAACAAGAAAAGGAGCACCAAGTTGCAAGCCATTAGATATATTATTGTCCAAAACAACTTATGATGGACAAACTTTGTAGGAGTGCTACTAAAATGTGTTGATCAAGAAAAATTAAAAGAAGTATTGAGTGAAATGCATTTTGGAGTCTATGGAGGACATATGGCCAAGACCACTGCACACAAAGTGATGAGAGCTGGATTTTGGTGGCCTTCACTTTTTAAGGATGCTTAGATAATGGTCAAAAAGTGTGATTCTTATCAAAGGTTTGCAAGTAAACTAAAATTTTAAGGTAATACTCAATGAAATATAGTGTTAGTTCACATGCCATTCTATCAATGTGGAATGCATTTTATAGGTGAAAATTCTCCCAAATCAAGTACTAGTTATTCATGGATATTGGTTGCTACTGATTACTTCACAAAATGGGTGGAGACAATTCCAACAAGAAATGAAACTAGTAAGGTTTTTAACAATTTTTTGCTAAATAATATCATTTCAAGGTTTGGTTGTCCTTAGAGGATTGTGATAGATAATGCAATGCACTTTAGATCTGAGGAGTTTATAAAATTTTGTGACAAGTATGGAATTATAAGATCAACATCTTCTCACTATCATCCATGAGGAAATGGACAAGTTGAATCCACAAATAAAAGCTTTTTGAAAGTAATAAAAAGAACATTGGATGATTACAAGAAAGCCTAGTATTCTAAATTGCAGTTAGCAATATGGGATGACATGGTGACTATAAAAAAGGCTATAGATGTAGCACCCTTTGATATTGTATATGGAATCCAGGCAAGAATGCCTCAGAATAATTTAGTTGGATTATATAATTACATTCAAATGTATGATGAAGATATCATTAATTACATGCAAGAGAGATTGAATGTGTTAATAGGATCGATTGAGACTAGGAAAGAAGCATCCCTCATAAATCAAAAGTTACAATTATAGGTCAAAACACCTTATGATAAAAGGACAGTGAGAAAGAAATTAGAACTTCAAGATTTAGTCCTCATGTGGAATGCCAGAATTTAAGACAAGGCAAAACATGGAAAGTTTGATCCTATATGGTTAGGTCCCTATCTAATTGAAAATAAATGGGGAGAGGAATCTTATATTTTGAAAGATTTATCAGGCAACATTCTTGAGCTATCAATTAATGGACAATTCTTGAAGAGGTTATTTTACTAAAATACTTATTTTCTTCCATGATTAGTAGTTTTAGGGTTTATGTACATTTGTATATCCTTTGTGTCTTTTGTGTAATCCTTGTATATTCTTTTCCTAGTGTTGTTGCTCTCTCAATGTTGTCAAGTTAGAAGGATGGTCAAGTTTGTGATGCTTCTCCTAGGGATTTTGAGCCCTCATATAAATTTTGCTTATTCATTGTCCCCAGACAGAGCCATTGTTGGCCTAGTTTTTGACCCTTTGTCACGTGTTGTACCTTGTAGTGAAAAACCCTTGGGTTATAGTCCAAAATTGGTGTTTTTTAGTTGAAAACCCTAGTGCAAATTTCCTAAAAGCCTTTTTAAACCCCCACCATGTCCCTAGTTTTCAAAAAGGTAATTGAATATAATTTTCTTATTCAAAATTATGTGGGACATGGCTATTCAAATTTTTCCCTTTTCGCAAAGATTACTTTATTATTTCCCTCGAATTAAACCTTTTTTATTTTTTTCCCTGACCATGGTTACATCTCTTAAGCATTTTACGAAGCATCTAAACTTTGATGGTTTATTTTAGTTGACTATCAATATCATCAAGATCGATGGTGAGTGCTTGCCTGCAATATAAAGATGCATGAACTTTAAGCAAAGTAGGGAAGCACCATTCTGCCACATAGTACTTGTTGATAGTAGGTCTTAACAACTCTATTAAGAATTTGAAGTTTGTTTGAATTTCTTAGTAGTTCATCAGACCCTTTTCAGAGTTGTCAGTACCTTTCAGTGCACATCCTAATTTCCTGTGATCTTATTGGTTGGCTCATTTCAGTAGGGTTTTTTTGCTATCAAAACTAGTGTGCCATTGATCTTTTCATGATCAATTTCTAGCACTTTATTTCTTGATAGAGTTTCTTGAGCATTAACCAAAGTGGGAAAGTGTTGGTGACACTTGTCCAAGCTGACATCATGAGAAATATTACACATAGCTCAAAAAAGTGCATTTTTTACACTATTGATCTCAATGAGATCGACAAATGACACTTTACTGCAAGATGAAAGTGAGCAATATTTAAAGAAAATGTGTGAGCACCTTGTTTACATTTTTCACATTATGATCTCATCAATTCAATCTCTAAAAGGTGTTACTGCTACTGACAGTTGTTAGATATGATTCTAACAAGTGTAATATGCTAATTGGCTACTGTGATTGACTCAACACTAAATGATGTAAATTTGTTCCACTATTGATCTTGGTAAGATCAATGGATGGTACTTACCTACTATAAGAAAGTGCATGACTATTATACATTGTGAGGAAGTGCCAACAAGACACGTTGTGACACATGATGATGTCATTGACCAAATTTTTTCAAATGCAGCAATGAAGTCTATACTGTGGTAGTTGTTAGACATGTTGGCTAAAAAGAAATCATTCTATTGGTTAGTCAAGTTGACTGGATGTTATAAAGCTACGATTTCATAGCACCGTTGATCTTTATCAAATCAATAATTAGTTCTTACCTCCAATGTAGAGTTGCATGGTTTTTAAGCAAAGTGGGGAAGTGCCATTCTACCATGTGGCAAGGTGGGACCTGTTGTAACAAAAGCTACTCACTCATGCTAGGCTTGAAAAGACACTAAGATGGAGTAAATTAATTGGCCAGATAAATTATTGCTGGCTAGGTTGGAGATGAGTGTGCCAATGGGGCCACCTTTCAAAAGATTTTATTAATAAGATATTGCTATTTCTTGTGATTGTTGATCTTCATAAGATCAACAATTGGCGCTTCACTGCAATATGAAGATACATGAACTTTAAGCCAAGTGGGGAAGCACCTACTTGACACATGGCAAGGATCTCAAAACTTTAAAAAATCTTTTCTCTTTCAATTAAAGTCATTTGATGCTATGAGATCGAAAATGACTTTCAAATTTGAGGCACAACATAAAAATTAGTGGTTAGAAACATAAATGTTGTTTAGGGCTCTTTCATGTGACCTTAATGCTACATTATAACTTACAAATTCACCATTACTAAACCACACAATCACAAATTTCTCAGAGCACAAGGGTTTCTAGAGCTACGACATGAAATTCTACAAGGTTTTTAGCAATCTATAGAGCAATTTACAAAGAAAAACAAGAAAAACTCAGTGGGTAAGTGGTTTGTGACTTTTGAAAATCAAAGGAATTATAATTGTGTAAAGTTGAATTTTTAAAATGCCTCCACGATAGGAATTCTTTGGTTTGACTGATTATCTTAAAAGGTCTATTCATGATGATTTCCTAGAATAATTGCCTTTGTCTATGAATGAATTAACAAAAGGGACATAACTCATCCCTAAAAACCCTATGTTGATTGTAGGTGAGGGTTTCTATGATAGAGCTAATTGGGTAAGAGATGGACAAGTCTTAGTAGGGGGTTTAGAATTGTTCAAAAAATGGTTTTCATAATGCGACTTAGACATCCCATTGAGTAATGTTTGGGAGTTTGACATTGGAGAATTTGTTGTTCCTGGGGTATTTTTTGATAGTGACTTATTGTATGACATGGCCAAGAAGTATGACTCCATCACTAGAATTGTGAAGAACCATGCTGGGGATAATCTCTTTAGAGTTTCACCTGCCTTGATTACAGAGGTATTCAAGGTTAACCCCAACTAGGAAATCCATGAGAAAATTGATATGGACAAATTTTAGGCAAGATATGATGCACAGAGGGTATACTTGAGGACATGGCCACTACAACAACATATTATAAAAATTGGATCATTACATTTGGTTACACCTAATACCCTAGAACCTCTAATGAAGAAATACTTTAATCCTAGGGCACAAGCCCTATATTTTACTCTTTGAAAAATAGTTGGGATGGATGAGGAGGAATATATCCAAGGCTCTGTTGTTCTCATTATGGCTTAGACTTTGCAATTTGGAATGAGCACAATTCTTGATTTTGCTACTTTCCTAGTTGGGGAAATTCACAATGTTTTAGTGGAAATAGCTCAAGGTAAGGTGAATAGGCATTTTTGTTGGTATTCTTTGTTGATGTATAAATGCCTTTACAAAGAAGTTACTTTTTTCTACAAGGAAATGAAATTGGAACTAGAAAGAGATGGAGAGAAACTCCTAGTTCAATTATGGAGGATTGACATGACCTAGGAAGTCACAAATGCCAGCTATGTCAGATTTGATAGGTACTTTGCGTCAAGGCTTGGATTTCTTTTGAAAGGGGATAGTCCAAGAATCTCACAACCTTGATTAGAGCTAATTAGACCCAAGGACCATGCCAAGGGGCTATTGGTTATTCATAATTGGGGGGATATAACCCCATATATTGTTTCTACTATAATCAAAGTTTATGGTTTCTTGGGAAAACCCCATGTATTGCCTTTCCATATGCCTTTGAAAATAGGAATTGCAGAGTTTCTATGACAGATTGGGTCAGTTGAAGAAAGGAATATATTGGGCAAAGGTAAAGGCACATTCTTCCCTATTTTGACTATTATACATGACTTTGTTTTTGTTAAGAAAGGGTGGAAAATTTTAAGTTTATTTTTGGATAGATATCATATGGCCCAATCTCATGCTAGGTACATTGATCCCGAAGGATTTTATGACATCCTTAGGGAAAGAACCAAAGTTAAGGTTATTGAATAGGTTGTATATTTCCCAGAGGATGTTATTAGATTTATTTTTTCATTACAGGAACAAGAAGTTAGAAAAGAAAAGTGGGTAGTTTTTAGTAAAGTTTTAGAATTTATCAATGCTTTTGAGCCCAATTATAACCCCTTTGTAGATAAAAAGTATTGGGGGTGTTGGCTCCTGATTTAACAGTGTTTTAATAACCAAGTATACAGGGTAAGATTGCATCTATGAGCAACTATCTCTAATGATGGACACAATTCACCAAGAACCTGGGCCAACTATAAGGCTAAATTCCTTCTACACTTCAGGCTCTGTAAAACCTAGGTGGGTGAACCTCTTAGGACCCAATTATGTGACTAGTGCAATGAGCATAATCAAAACCCAGAATAACAGATGAAAACCCCTAAATCTTCTATACTTAATCACAAAATCAGAACCATGAGGTAGCTAAGAACATGACTCATGAAAATGGCAAGCTAAGTGTGGGTTAAACTTTGAATAATTTTCAACATGAAAGGGGAAACATTTGATTAATGATGTTGATTCAGCACAACCTCAAATATGCAGCAGTATAACAAGTGATCCTATAACTAATCAGTGCCTAATCCATTGGGCAATTCCATGAATTCAAAACATACATTTGTGACATCAGGACATATTTTGTATACCTAGACATCAGATCTAACTAATTACCTTATGATTTAGACATCAGTATTCATTTTAGATGTCATTCTCACAAAATATCCTTCTCAAGTAACCAGTAACCCTATCAAACACATCAAGCATTTACTTGGCACTTTGTTCCAACAAAAAAATACACCAGTCATACAACCTAAAGGGGATGCAAATGGATCTTAACTCTTTGTTCCAAGACCACATAAGACTACAGATTACTGAGATAGGAGACAAGAACCAGAATGAAACTAGTGAAATTCTTGCTCATATGTATTCATTTCCTTGAAACAATAGAATCAAATGCATTAAAATAAAAACATGTAATAACTTAATAGATCTGAACTATCTATATTATCTCTACAATTTTTGTTCACATGAGAGAATTATGCTAAAGAATGGTGTCACAGTATTGGAAATACATCAAGACTGGAATGTGCAATTTTTTTCCAAAGAACTAGAACCTATACAATGAGTAAGAAAGGGAATGATATAGGAAGAAATGAATTCTCGGATCTGTTCTACAATTGACAGGTGTCCACTCGAAATTCCTTCCCAACAAGATGAAAAAATCTCTTTCTACCCTCTTTCTTCAACTACATATCAAATCCCATCATTTGGCCTCTACAAGGCATAAATATCTCATAAATCTCATGATGAAAGAATGTAATTGATTTTGGTGTTAAAATGAAATCACGGTAAAAGTGAAAAACCAGTTACAATAACCTCCAAAAGCCAAGAAAACATCTCAGAATTGATTTTCTTCATTTTCACATTTCATCAAACCTTCATATCTATCTTTTAACCAATTTTGATGAGCAATGTTGAAATTTTCCTGTTCTATTAAGAACGCCCCCAAAATTCACAAATTGGCTTATAGCTCAAACCGCTGAGCACCTGTGCACAATTTGACTTCATATTTGGAAATTTTAGATCTTCCCAATTCTTGTGGTATATTGGAACACCTATTTTCGATGAAAATTGCCCCTGTTATGCCCCATTGAAGTTTAAGCCTCTGAACTCCATGGTTTACATTAAAAACCAAAAAATTTGAAAAGTTAAAAAAATTTCTATAGTATAAACTATAGAACACTTAATTTTTAAAACAAAATTCAAATTTTGGTTTGAATGCATGGGTAGAGGGTATTATTTTACATTGAAAAACTCTTTCTCCTCCTCTAACCATTTGAATGACACCATTTGTCAATCTTTAATTGGCTCTATCTGCACAATAGTGCCATGTGTCATCGCCACCTTTGCGCCCATTCATTGCCACCTAAGTGCCACTTGATCATCGCTAAAACTCCTCCTCCTCCTCTAACCATTTGAATGACACCATTTGTCAATCTTTAATTGGCTCTATCTACACAATAGCACCATGTGTCTTCGCCACCTTCGTGCCCATTCATTGCCACCTAAGTGCCACTTGAGCATCACTACCTTGCTATGGTTATCCTGTGAGCATCTTCGCTTGGTGAGATAACGAGGTCTGCACAATTGAGACATGTGTTGCAATCTCCTACCATCTGAACTCTTTTGTCTTTCACCAAATTTCAGAGTTTTTCTGGTGACTCGCTATGTCAATAGCCAAATTTTTTTGAATTTTTTGGCTAGCGAGGTAGCGACTACCAGATTTTGGATTTTTAGGTGAGTTGTTGCTGATGTCATCTCTTTGGAATGTGTGCGAGTTCAAAATTTTACCCCTTGCCGCTAATTTCATCTCTTTGGAATGTGTGTGAGTTTAAAATTTTACCCCTTGCCTCCACCTGGCCGAGTGGGCTCCTCCATGTACATGCCACATCTTGCTTGGCTTTATAAAAGAAACCATTTCTAAGACACAATATGTGTTGTGTATAATTGCATTTAAAATTTAAAAAGCTCACCACATAGACAATGTGGGATATTGGGTTTACAACCCTGCTCATAGCGGCTTCCCTTTTGTTCGTGGTGTTCTTTTTCTTACTGCATTTGCTATTGGTGTGGAGCCTCTCATGTCGCAGGTCTTCTATTTTTCTTTGACTGCGTGGCTTCAATCTGATGTTTCCTTGGCACCAGGTATCTTCTTAAAGACTGTAGGCTTTGCTTTTAGTGCTCCTCTTCTTCGCTAAGCCGTGGCTTTTTCATGCCATGCATTGGCTATTTTGATTGAATCCCTACCTCTATGAGTGAGTGTGGGTCTCTTCTTGTTTATACTCCATGTGGGCTCCTTTATTGGATGTGGATTACTGTTTGTGGGGTTGCTTCTTCATATGGCTTCCTTTCTTTACATGTTTGTGAAAGGATTTCAAGACTTTCAGCGACTTGAATGATTTTTTAAGGTTCTTATGCCTGGCTGTTGGATATCCCTTGATTGCGTGGGACTCCTTCTATTATGTAGTTATGGATTTTAGCTTGCTACGTGGGCTCATTTACTTTGAAATGGCGTGCACTAGTCCTGTTTTGAACTGGCTTCTTTGCCTTTTATTGCGTCCTCCCTGTTAGGCTACGGCTTCAAACACTATAGTCTCTCCTTTGACTGTGTGTGACATGAGCTTTGTATTTTCTACTTTGCACAGGCTGCTTTACTTAAAACCTTGGCAGATTCCTTTTTTATTGCATTTAATACATGCTTCTCCTTAACTGGCGTTGACTACTCCCTTTTTCAAAGCAACGTGAGCCCTCTTTCTTCAAAACAAATGGTACCTTCCTCACCCATCATGTGAATTCCCTATTTTTTTTAGTGTTGATTATTCTTGGTATGGCGTGATGTTCCTAGCTGCTGCTTCCAAGTGGGTCTTGTCTTTAACGTGGGCCTGCTCTTCCTTTTTTGTGCAGGTTTGTTCTATTGTGTGCACATTTCATTCAAAGAATGAATGGCTCTATTTTTTTGGCTCAGCTTGCTTAACACTTTTTTATTAAATCAGCTTTTCTTCAAGTCTGTAGATTCCTCTATTTGTTTTATGCGTGGATCTCTGTATTAATGCGGGCTTATTTCTTTTTAACTTGTAGCTCTTTTTTAATGCGTGCTTTTCCCTTTGACAATGCAGTAATGAACATGCATTTCCCTTATTATTGATTGCCCCTCAACACTTTACTTGCATAAAGACAAAACATTGTCAATGTGCACAAATCTTTGGCCTGGACTTCCAACAGTAATACTCTCAAACTTCTTCCATGGTGGCTTTACTTGCAGTTACTTTACTTGCTAGCCGGCTATTCTTGTTTGCATAGTCTCTTCACCATTGAGTTGTATGTCGAGGCATTCAGCGTGTAGGTAGATGCATTCATTTCATCTAACATCAAATATGCATCTTGGGGTCTCTCGGCCTCTGTGAGGGCATCAACAATAAAGTTGTATTTGATAACATTAGGATTACAACCCTTTTCTTTCACAGTTTTCCAGCAATTTGAGAGCATCTTCAATCCTTCCTATCTTACACTGGCCATCAATAAGAGTATTATATGTTACCATGGAAACTTTCAACTCAAATATCCTCTCCTCAAAATACAATGTGGCATGACCAATTTTCTCTTCCTTGGAAAGAGCATCTAGCAGGATATTGAACATTACCAAGTTGGATTTGAAGCCAAACTTTTCCACCTTCTCAAAAATATAGATGGCAGCTTTGACCATTCAAACCCTAGCATCTTTATCTTCCTTCGAGTCCCATCCATCTTCAACACTTGATATTCATGGTATTAAATTGATCTGATAGAATTATTCGGCCTAAAAAGGGTCTGACTAAAAAAAAATTTGTTTTCAAACACCTGAACCATCCAACTCATCCAACGACCTTCTCAGACTAACTGGAATCCAATTTGACTGCTGAATCACCATTTAAAACTCATTTTTATCATTGTTCTACAAATTGTTAATTTGATGTCAGGAGGTCCTTTGACTGGCCTTAAAAGCTCACCAGAACACCTGATCGGGCTCTGAAAACTAACACACTGATCCTCTCTTTTGCATACTCTTACCTCATTGAATCTCGTCTCATGATGAATTTAGGGTCAAAATATATTCTCTGTCAAAGTTGACCTCTCAGAATCACCTGCAAATAAACATATCAGAAAGCAATAAACTGGGTTCAGATTTGGCCTTGAAAACTGGGCAAATTGACACTTGAGGGAACAAAAACTGGAAAGTTGGTTCACTATCACAAGGTGAATATAAATCCATGATTTGGGCTTATGACGAATAATAGGGTGCAAATGATGAGCAGTCAAATTAGGTTACTTGGATTTTGCAAACTGGAAACACTGATAGAAAAGCATTTTTGCAAATGGAATTGACCTAAAAAAGTGTGCAAATGGATTTGTTATGACTTAAAAACTGACACACTTTGAGTATTTTTAGAGGACAATATAGTGGTACAATCCATTTGATCTAGCCAATTATGAGTTTCAAGATATAACATCACGAACAGGGCTACCAAACAATCTGCAAATACTGACACTAGTAAAAAGATTAAAATTTCATTTGGAATCGCGTTTGAAAACTAATCAAATGGATTCATCATAACTTAAAACTTGAAACATAACAAGTCTCTGATGTCTATAATGCAACACAAAAATAATTTCAGCATTTCGGTCAATTGGTCAAAATTATAACTAGTCAAACAGGGCTTCCCAGAAATGTGAACAACTACACAAATGCACAGAATAGTAAATGACCAACATTGAGGGATTCAAAACCTAGTCAAACAGACTTGAAATGACTCAAAAATTAAAACATAGGTTATCTGTTATGGACACTAGACACTCCCAAAGTGGTGGGTTATGAAACATTTCTGGGTGCGAGATATTCATTTGCAAACACAGCCTCCTATCGCTGTTTGACACTCAGGTTAAAATGTAGATTTTACAATCACTCAAAATGAGACTTCACAAAATGGCTCAAAATGTCAATTTGACTTCATGAAACAAGTGGATAGGCTAAATGGAAGCTGTTAGAAACATTAAACACCTTACGGGGCTCAAAGGTATAGCCGGGTACAATCTCATCAAAAAGCATTTAAAGGGCTCGATTTTCTCAACAGTACTCAAAATTGACCATACAATTTTTAGTCCCAATAGGGGGGCCAAAATGAACACACTGATGAATACTTTTGTTCTAATAGTACAAGCTTTGAATGAGAAGAAGAGCATCTTGGTCAATGCATATCCTGATAAGTCTGTAGAGGTGGATAAAAGGATAAATAGTAGATGGTGGTTACTCCAGGCTAGTATACACTACAGAGGAGGCCTCGATATATTGTGGCTCAAATATACAACACATTCCCCCCTACAAAAGGCCAAGATCGAAGAGTCCACTTGACACCAATTCACCCAAGAGACAAAGATTAGGACAAGGATCCTCTTCTCATGTAGGAGAGTATTCACCATCTCAAACCCCACTCAGAATAGAAGATGAAGCATCTCTAAGAGAACAAAAAAGAAAAATGGGAGGGGAGGGAGATATCATTGTTACCATTGCTGATATAGAAAGAGAAGTGCCTGAGGAGCCTCTTATACCATCGTTTAACCTCACTATTACTGATTATAGAGGTAAGGAGATAGATCCCATCAGTCAAGCCTCTCAAAAATTCATAGGTGATGAAAATTTTGTTAAATCTAGGGCCTTTGCAAAAATTTTGCAGAGGAAAAATATAGATAATTTTGAGGAAAAGTGTAAAACAATATAGGTAGAGCAACCAAACAAATTGGACTCTAAAGTTGAGGAAGAGGGAAAAGAAATTTGTTTGGAGGACTTTTCCCAACTAACACCTGAGGCCGAGAGACAATTGGTTAGAGAATCGGGAATTTTGGTTTTGCCTCAATGGGACATAGCTATTGCTATGATTTTTGATTTCATTAGAAAAGAGAAAGATATGCAATATAAAACTAAAGAAGAAATTTTACAAGCACATAGTGGGGTGAAATTTAGTAATGATCACCAAACCTTGGTCATATGGTCTATTAAAAAAAGAAATAAGACCAAGATGCAAGAGATTTCAAGTGCTGAGCATACTAGTACACTGATAGTGTACAGAGTAGATGAGGTTGATAGTGGAGAAGTAACCAAAATGGCTCAGGAAATGCTAGCTTTTGGAGGTGTGGTAGCTAGGAAAGAAAAGAGCAGATTGTTAGAGCTCAATGCTAAGTTTGAAGAAATATGTAAGGCATATGAGGAAAGAGGAAAGATGATATAATTGTTGGAAAATCAAGTATCCTAGATGGACAAACAACTTGGAAAAAGGAAAATGGGAGAGTCCAATAGGCCAAGAATTACATATCCTCGCCCCCTTGTTGAGCCATTTAAATCCACCCCCATTATTGAGTTATTAGATACCCCATAGAGACCCGAGTTCTACTTTGTAGAGGAATTTGAAGAGGAAAAGTATAAATTGTGGGAAGTGCATGTTGAGGTGAATAATCAATATGAAGATAACCTTATGAAAACAATTTTGTATTTAGTAGACAAAATTGATTGGCCAACATTTTATGACTAGCTGACAACAATCCTAGAGATGTGGGATGAAATAAAGAGAGATGAAGGCACATTAAAGCCCATTGTTCAAAAATGAAGTAAGAGAGATAATAATGTCACTTCTATGTGTATCTCCATCATCTAGTTACCTTGTGATCAAGTTAATAATCTGACAGAATTTAGTGAAAAAATGGTTTTTGTCCAGAAAAGGATAACAATTTGTTTTTCTAAATATATAGCAAAGAAGTTTGATCTTTTCCCAGTGCACTTAGAAAGGTTGACAAAATAAAAGAAAAAGAAGAGTGGGGAAAGGAATTAGATGAATTTTTATGCCATAGAATGAATATCGTTATAAATGAAAAGGGGCATGTACTATGGGCAATGACTAATGAAGAACTTGTCAAAATACAATTGTTCTATAATACTATTAGAAAAGATTTTGTTGAAATTGAAAAGATTGGAGATTTTGTAATAAAAATGAAATGAGAAATCCTAAATTTTGATTGGCCCAATGATACTATTTTCAACAAATGGAAGGAAGAAATTTTGTCTTCTAAATAGGTGGTAATGGAAGAAGGTGATATGGTAGCTAAGGACTTAGAAATAACTGTTACCCTAACAATTCATGACGAGGACAATGGAGATCCCCGAGTTGAGGTTAACTTGGAAGCATTAGAACCTGGCACATCATTAGTAGGTTTGATAGCTACATATTCCAAGGAATCATAATAGCACAACAACCAATCATGGAATCCATAGCATTTGAAGATGTCACAAAAAATGGGCCCACCAAGAGAATACTCTGATGTCAAGTTTTTCTGCTACACAAAATTTTGTTTTTTTGTGACAACAATAAAATGTAAATATCTTTTGTCAAAATGACAACTATTAGTTCTCTATGTCTAAAGCTTGTTGCATCTCACATTATATAAGTGAGATTCTAGGGATAGAGAAAGAGTCAGAATTATTGCATATTTTAATCTTTACAAAGACTTGTTTGGTCCATTTTTTTATGTACACTTTGTGACATGTTTCCTCTACAAGTTTATGACAATACATTATTTTGATAGGATTTAGATATTTTATCTTGAGTCATTCCGAGTCTTGTTCAATTGAATACAATTTTCAAAGGAAATTAATACAAAATTGAACTATCCCCATATTTGTTATGGTTGAATCTTCTCTCCATTTTATTAGTTGGTTATGTTGATATTGTATGAGCAAGGCTTATTCAATTGAATGCAATTAAATCTCATTGTATGTCAATTCACTATTACTTTTAATTCAATGAATTAAGTAAATGCTTCAGTGAGATTGATAGGATTTCCATGGTGATGGGAAGGATATTTGTAAGAATGAGTTTCAATGAGAATTGCTGACAGTATTGATTGTAATGCAATCAATTAGATCTAAGAATTGAATGGACTTTGAGTCCCAATGGATGAGGCACTGATTTGATTGATTGAGTCTGCAAATGGAAATATCATAAATAAACATCAAACTTAAATTCAAAATAAATTTTACTTTACTGTGTGAAGAATATCAATGTTGGTCAGCACTTATTTGCATTTGATCTTTGAGTCTTAGTTAGCTACTATTGCCAGAAATACTTGTAAACCTAAGAAGAATTGTGACCAAATCTGCTGTAAGGGGTGGGTGTCTATAGTAAAATGTCATGAAGTAAACTAAATATGTATGTAGTATCAAGTTGAAATTTCTCCCATCCCTAAGGTATACCGACCTTGGTTTTCTAGAGCCTAAAGAGTAGAAATTCTATCTTGATTTTGTTGAAGTTGGGTCTTGATATGAAACACAGATAATTGTTTAAAGGAAGTAGTTGATCCTCAAATTATTTGTGAATGTATGGTCTTGGTATTGAGTATTTTGTTGCTATATAGTTGAAAGACACCAACAAGGTGAAAATACATTTTAAATTCAAATATATCATTAAATTACATTAAATTGGTGCTTAATAGTCACAAATTGAAGTGTTTCCAATTTATGATGGTACACTACTAGGATACATAAGGAAAATTATGAAAAAACAAAGACCTATTAGGACATATTAAGACAATTATGGAAAACTAAGACCTATTAGAACACCTTAGGTTCCATTGGAAGCTATAGGACCCCTTAGGACCCTATAGAACACATTACATATTATACGAGACCACCATGACATATAAGTGGTCCTAACATAAGATAAGGGGTCCTAAGTACTCTTAGGACCCATCATGACCCACATGTATCTAATAGTTCCTAATTAACAAGGATCCATATCTAGGAACACACTTTTTTATTTTTCTCATCCCTATGTCATATTTTTAGAATTAATCCTAAAAATGCCTCCATTTTAGTTATACATTAGGGTTTCTCACCCTCATCACATAGTATGCCAAATCCATTTCTATTCAGAAGAATCCTACTTACAAAATTGAGAATGAATTGAAGGAAAATATATATTGTTATTATGAGGTTTTCTCCACTTTTAATTTTGAGGACACCACTAATAATGTGGGGGTATCTTTTCATTTAGGACAATGAAAAACTCTAAAAAGGGTACCCTAACTCACCATATAATTGATGTTTTTGATGAAGAGGACTCAAATTATATCTCATCCAAATGATTTTTTCCTAATTCATATGCCGCTAGTAATGATGCTAAAGAAAAAGATAAATTGTCCAGTTCTCATTTGTTAGCTAAGGGAAAGTGAAATATCCCTACTAGGTCTAAATCAATGGGTGGTGGTAGGGATTCCTCCATTCTAAAGAAACTCAAGAAGAAATTTGATATAAGCACTAATCTTATTTTTTATTCCACTACATTGTAGCCTTTGGCTATTGCTGATCCTAAAGTGGGTATCCATACTAACATTGTAGTAGAAAATGATAAACATTTCACTTTAGAAAATGTTTCTTATGTTCGTGCTACCATGATAATATTAATATGAACACATATATCAAGGAGGTTATAGATAGTTAAAATTCACTACTTTTGTCGATCATGCAGGGGATTAATGCTCTAAAGAATAAGATTGTTCACACTCCTTTTGTGAAAAGTATGGATACAATTATTGTAGGTACTTAGCGTCTGACCAAGGGCATCAATGAGTTGAAGGGATGGCATGTAAAAGGGTGTATATACCAAGATGGTGTGTAATTTAGTGGACATAACACAAAAAAACAGAAAAATGTTAATAACCTGATCAGGTTATGAATAACTTGATCAGGGTTGTTTGAAATTAAAAAATGTGGTCAAGCTTGGCTACCAAGCTTGGCCAAAATACATAAAAAAGAAAACTCGATCGGATTTTTAAATTTGATCATTTTTCAAGGATGAAAAAACCTTTTCAAAGAAAAACCTGATTGGATTTTCAAGAAATAAAAATAGGCTTTACTCCGGAAGCCATAGCATTCATATCTAGAGTCTGATTGAGTTTGTTCGAGATGTGTTGGAAATATATTGAAAAACTCTATAATATGATGTAGATAAGTCAATACTATTCCATAAAATAATTATTTTCTATCAATTTTAATTAAACATAGTCTAAAACATGTAGTCATTGTTTTTCAAATGCATAATCAATAGGTAAATACAAATGCTAACACATATTTTTAACTCTCTCTCTCTCTCTCTCTCTCTCTCTCTCTCTCTCTCTCTTTGAGAGTAGAGAGAGAGGGGATCTGATAAGAGATAATGTAAGAGAGATAGAGAGAGTGAGAGATGAAGTGGTGGGGAGATAGGGAGATATGATGGATAGAGTGAGAGGGGATTATACATGGACAAAGAGAGTGAGAAATATGGAGAGGGAGAGAGAGGGAGGGGCTTGGGGATTACCCAGAGAGAGACAATGCTTATGGGTAACAAGTAGACATCGAGAGAGGTTAGGAGCTAGTTAAAGAATGCAAGAGTTTAGGAGTTATTAAGAGATATATCTTAGGAGTTATTTAGTTGGTGAGTGAGTGTGTGTATGTGTGTTTGAGAGAGAGAATTAAAAATATGTTAGCTTTCATATTTACCTATTGATTATGCATTTGGAAAATAATGACTACCTATTTTAGACTATGCTTAACTCAAATTGAAAAAAAATAAAATTTTGATGACATGGGATTTAAATCTACACCATGTTGTAGATCTCTTCAATATCTTTCTAAATGATTTTGAGAAAAGTCAATTAGACTATATATGTGAAAGTTATGGGTTTTGGAGTACAGCCTACTTTTAATTCTTCAAAAGCCAGTTAGGTTTTGAACAAGTAAATTTTACTTCTTCAAAATCCGATCAAGTTTCATTAACTAATCAGGTTTTGAAAGTGCTTTTTCATTTTCATAACCTGGTTGGGTTATTTGAATCCTAGAAACCCGATTGGGTCATGGCTTGGTGATAGCATAGGAAAATGAACCAAAGGCTTGGGAGACTATTTTACCTCCATTTGTTTCTTTTAGACATATTTTTATCTTTTAAGATGATTCTCATCTTTGCCTTCATCAACTTTTCTAATGGTGAAGTGGGTATCTCTAAAATTACTACCATAATATTACACGTATTTTTAGCTTTCTAACCATTATTTTTTTTTTTTCTATTTTTGGACAATATTAACAATGCAAACTTTAATTGCTTTACCAATGCCTTGACATTCCTCATAGACATATGTCTACTATTTTTTAAAATAAAATTGATATACTTAACCTAATTCAAAATAATTCATATATTATTATTCTACACTTGATTCTATACAATTTTAAAAAGGAAGTTTCCATTTTTTATTATTTTGGTGCAAGTTATGCTCAACACATTAATAGGTACCAAAATTTTAAGATGTAGTTAGTTCAATAATTCATAACAAAACAATTACTCATCAAGAAATTATAAAAAAACCCACAAATTCTAGATATGACTCTTAACTATCATCTTACCAAAGGGATATGCAAAATACTAAATATAACTATGTCTTTTGTGTTGCACACGAAAATAGCAATGTTATGTTTTCTAAAAAAATCAAGAACTATTTTTCATGTGTGGTTTGACCCACCTAATCTTATCTATTTTGTAAAAATATAGTAGTTTAGAAAGTAGATTCAAAGTACTAAAATTTATATTGTTTACACATATTGTCATTTTGAGTGAATGAACATCAAATGTGTTGTCCAAGTTTAAATTTACTTGATTTCATTAAAAAAAGGTGTCCACTTATACCCCCATTTTTGTACACCATCTTGGTAAACTAACCAAAACTTTACATCAAAACCTTGGAGGAGTCCATTACAATAACTCTAGAAAAAATGAGGGTCATTATTATACTAAGTTTCACATGACCATGGAGAATAACTTTGAAGGACTCAAGTTTTTGAAAGCCTAGAGTTGAGGCTATACAAGACCTTCTCAAATGTGTATCTAGTTCCCCACTTCCAATGCAATGTCTAAAAAGAGTGTTCCTATTAATGAAAAAGCATCTGGCTCTATCCCTAGTCCAACTATCACATTTCATATAGTAAGGACAAGGGTATGAGTCCCATTGATAATATCATCCATAAGGCTCATAGCATCAATGAAGATATCCTTGAAAAAATTAAAGTAAATAATAAAAAATTATATGGTCTTTGGGGCTTTGTTTCCTTGTTTGTTGCTATTGTGTTTCTTGTGTCCATCAATTGGCTAACACATGATTTATTTTAACTAGATGATTTTTTTTGTAAAAGATTTATAAGTCCCTTGAAAACTGATTTTCCTTTGATTAGAAAATAATTATCTCATGAAAAACTAAATAATGGTTATCATAGTTTCAATTCATCTATATAATCCATAATTATTCAAAATCTAATAATAAATATGCAAATCCTAGGATGTTGATATCAAAACAAGTCTATCAAATATGCATAGAATTATAAGGAAAAGTTGATACCCCATCTAAAGAAATGTAAAATATTCTTCTCCTAAAGTTTTATGGTATAGGTCTTGCAAAGGAAAATATAAATTCAAGGTCGTGCTTGAAACACAATGAAGAAAAAGGTAAAATATTTGGTTTGAGTAGAACTCCAAAATAATTTGGCAATTCTTGTTGTTTAAATCTAAAGACTTAAAAATGGAATCAATTGAGCATGATATTTGTTAAAAGTTCGTGGTTGTTTGTAAAAAAATGTAGCTAGATAATTGCTATAAATAGTTCATCTTATAACTTTTGCACCCTTTTTTAAATATTTATTTAGATTAGGGGATCATGTAAGAACTAGCCTATAGAAAGGAACTTTTAACTATTGTGTATGAATTATTTAATTTAATTTCTCAAGAAGAGACACAATGCATCAAAGTTTTTGCCAATAGTTAAAAAAGGAAAATAGAGATCTATAGATAGAAAAGAAGGATATGAAGAGAGAGTTTAAAGAGAGAGAATGATATATTATTATAAGGAAAAATAAAAGTACAATGATAGAGATAGTTGGAAGGAAATTTTAAAAAGATTAATAATTATATTATTCGAAGTAACATATAAATAAGAATAAAAAATTAAATTAAATGAATGAACTACTCATTTCTATGATCTCAAATGTAAATTGAAATATTTAATTTAATTTTTAAAAAAATTGACTACTTGATTCAAATCACCAAAAGAGATAGTAAGTTTGAGGATTAATATTAGTTTTACAATTTTTTAAATGCCAAAAAAAATAGAACAAGGTTGTAAAACGTGGTCTAATCTAGTTCTTTTTAGTATCTTACAATTTGAAAAAATAAACATTAATGTAAAACTAATAAATATATTTAAAATAAGAAACATAAAATACTTAAGTTGATAGCATGTATAATCTATTGATATATTTAAAATATTTATATTCTTTAAAATATATTATAAATCTCTTAAAACAATATTTATTTGATTGCTATCTATTAAAAAATAAAAAATATATAGGCAAGAGCCTACAACACAACGATAAATTATAAACCTTTTATTTGGGAGGTCTTGGGTTTGACACTACTCGAGCTTAATGAATAATAATTAATCAAAACACATAATAATTAATCTTGGCTTGAAAAACTAAAAATCAAAATGTAAAAAAATAACATTCAAAATATACAATGGATAATAGGGTATGTGCAGGATCATGGTGTGCCAAAAACTGGTGATCTAAAAAATCTATAGTTTTGAAATATCTCAAACCATTTCAAAATCTATTCCAAATTTTTTCCCACCCTCCTTGATACTAAATGAAAACAATTAATATCTTTATAAGGTCTACTATATTTTTTGATACCAAACCTATATGGTCAACTTTAAAAACATCCTTAAAATATGTTTTTGGCCTATTTTTATGTGATTTTTACTTCAAACGTGTAGATGCTGACTTTTTTTCACCAAAATTTGATGAAATGAAAAGGGTTTCTTAAGAATGTTCTTATCTTTCCATAAATGTAAAGTTTGTGAAATTATGAATTTAGTACGTAATTATTACTTATTTTCTAATGGAGTTACATATAAAGTGCTGATTGACATACTACTTGAAAAACAACTATAACTTTCAAATGGTACAACATTTTTTAAATCCAAAAGATGCATCACATTCTATGTTTCTTCTATTATAAGGAAAAAAAAATGAAGAATTGAATTTTATAGAGTTTTGAATTAGTTAAGGTAGTCAGACACGAGGTTTTTTTTATTCCAAAAATACTAAAGTCAAAAATTAATTAATTATTATTTATTTAGAATAACAATACCCAAAAATATGTGTCACATCCAAGCATGAGTCTACTACTTATATCTAGAATATTATTAAAAAATATTGTCATTTTGTTTTGATTAAGGTGGTTGGACATACATCTACTTATTTTTGTTCTAATTTTTTTGTAATATTGCATCATAATTCAAAATTTTGACCAATCAATTTTTATTTTTTTGAGATAAGTCCTAGTGGTTTAGAAATTAGATTCAATTTTCTAGAGATTCTTTTCTTTCAACTTTTTGATATGAAGTTAATAACAAGTAGAAAATTGTATGTCAAGTTGACATAACCTTGATTTTCTAATTTTTTATTGCCACTTAAGGGCATAGTTTGGTTGACCACGATCCTGCACATACCCAAATATTTATTTTCTTAACCTTTTAAATCTTATCAATAATAATTAAACTAAATTAAATTGTAGATGTTATATTGTAAAAACACTCCTAGAAATTAGTGACATGTAACTTAACTATAATGACAGATTTGTCAACAAAAATAACATGGCCCAAAAAAATATCATTATAGTGTAACTTCAATTTAAAATGAACAAATAAATATTGAAGGTAGATATTTCCATGCTTGCACTTTTCGATTCTATATTTGAATTGGCTAAGAAAAATAAAATCTTATTTAATTAATATTTGATTAAACATATATTTTTTCCCATGGTGTGAGGTGGAAGATAAAATGATTATTTTTTTCAAAAATCTAATCAAGTTGTCACAAATGTAAAAAGGAAAAATTTATAATTAACACAGTCATTAATGTATGATAGACTTGTTGGAAAACTATTTATGTTTTTGTTGGAAAAAAGTTGAATTTTGTCCTAAGCAAAAAAAATTATGGTACAACAGAGTGAATGAAAAATATGATTTATAAAATTTAAAAAAATTAGAAAAAGATATACAAATTTAAAGTTTTATTTAAACTTTTAAATTCTATGAATTGATTGGTCAATTTAATATTAAAATTGAATTGAACAAATGCAATGGTGTCCTTAGGAACTAATAACAAGCCTCGCATCCACATATTTTTTTAATAGGTATGAAATCTCCTATATAAACATTTAATGCAACAGTTGTAAGAGATGAACTAACATTTTTAATAGATATGTGCATTATTTAATAGATAGCAACATATTTGTAGTTATATATTAAATTACAATAATTTGAATCAGAAAATCGACGAAGGAGTTTTCTCAGTTATACTCTTCTCCTTATCACTCCTCTCTAGAGTCTTCTCCTTCTGTGAGAGATCCATACTAAGAGTCTCTATATCCATGGAGTCCATAGTTCTCATGTCTGTGTCTTGGGAAGTCTATTGAGGATACTCACTTATTTTTCCTTCTTCTAACACTTCATTGCTATATACTTGTTATGGCTCTTCCTCCTATTCTTCTTGTACTTGTTCTTCTTCATTGTTTAGAGGCAGAGGAGTAACAGAACCTTTATCCACACAAAATGTGACTTGCACTAGGGATGGTGGAACTACTTCATGGACCTTGTGGCTTAGGTGGTAACTGATTGATATCCTCTTGTTAAGGTTGATTAGTTGGAGTATCTCTAATTTTGTCTCCCACTAATTCAGTACCAACTAGCATGAAATTGAAATCTAACATCTTAAAGACATCAAACCCTTCAATATCTTGGTCATCTATCCATTGTTGCATTTCATCCTTAGAGGTTGTAATCTGAATGGGTGGGAGTGTGACTATGGAGCTTCTTCTCTATTTAGATCCCATGGCTCTAGCAAGATGAGTCCTTTAGTTCAAAGGAAGATTATCCTCTTCATCGTCATCATCATCTTCTTCTTCTCCTTCTTCTAGGATATCTTCTAGGACTGATGGGAATGGAATAACTCTCCCAATGACCTTTTATCTCCTATTGACCATAGTCTTAATCTTGTTAGAATTGCTTTAGAATAACTGAGGGGTGGGGGGGTTGGTGAATTAGTTATTCAAGGTCCAGATGTCCCTTTCTTACTTTTCACTAAGTGTAGTGAATCCAGTCAACCATTCATTCATCCAAACTTTAACTTATCTAATTAGCAAGTTACTATAAATCAACATGTATGCATAACACATAAGAAATCAACACATGAGATAGTGATTTAAGTGGAAACCCAATTTGGTAAGAACCACCAATAACATGCTACTCAATTCTCACCCTTCTAAAGTGATGCCCTGTGAAAGGTCTGCCCTGTTAAAGGCTTACAACATACTGTTAAATGTGACCTTGTTAGAGGATTTAACCACCCTATTAGAAGTGGTCCTAGTTAAAGGACTTTAGAAAATTCACTTGGAATGCCACCTTGTTAAAGGATTTACAAATGGTTGTTAGGCCAACCTATGTCCATAGGATTTTTAGATCTAATACAATTGCTAGAGAGTATTAGAAAATCTTGACTTGACTACAACATATAACTTATCTTGTAGATCTTAGATCACTTCTTAGCTCATACCCTTGCCTAGCCTTTTATCTCTAGTACTCTTAATTGCTTGCCTTATCTTTCAAGCTTTGTCTTCTTGAGTCTCCATACTCAATGTACCAGTGCAATCATCTCTTCATGACCACTTGTAGAAGCATAGCCTCTGTCCTTCTCCTAGATGTCTCCTTCTCGACACCCTTTCAATCACTTCATAGATTTGGCACTTCTACAGCAACAGTATCAGCAACTCTTTGCTTCTTGGTTTATGACTTCTTAAATAGAAGTCTTGGAGTTCCTTTTCTTGCTTAATTTATCTTTTCTACAATTTCAATTTGCATGGATTAGGTAGGATTCATTGCATCTAACCCATATTATGTTTCCTCTAGAAACTTCTTGAATAATCCATTAGAATTCACCCAAAATGATTTACATAGGTTTCTGTGCCAATAACTCATCATCCTTATCCTCTAACTTGTTCACAAAATTCAATGTAACCAATAAGTCAGCTTGGATTTGGTGAATCTTCATTATTTGAAATAATGTAGCAGCTTGGCACTATTGAAATACAGGTGCTCGACACATACAGTGTTACTTGGCATCAACTATGTTTTTCGTGATGCTCGACACCTGAAGAACATTCAGCACATGAAGATCCCTTGGCACTAGCTGAATTTTTTTTGATGCTCAACACTTGATCTTCACTCGACACACACTAGAGTTTTTTTTTTTTGTTACTCGGCTTCTACTGAGAATTTTCTTAGCTTCAACTAACTTGCTCGGCATCCACTAAAGATTTTAGTCTAAGCTTTGTAGTCATCCTTGTTATAGCTTCTTCCTCCAATGTTTCTAAGTGTGACCAACCTTTTTGTCTATGAGTATGTCATTAATACATTACTTAGCTACTGTCTTAACTGATCCTTGCACTTCATTACAACATCATAACTCAACCTTTCTCTTAGGTGCTCTTGTTACATCTTGTTGATCAAATCCTCTTCATCAATCAACTAAGTGATAGCACTTGGATCTTATAAGAAAAATTCATTGCTACGAATATGAGGTTTGACATCAATGGCAAAAAAATGATTGAAAACATTCTTTTACAACAATCTTCCTCTTCGATTTTCAAGAACAATAAGATTTTTGATCAAATTTCCAACAATCTCCCTCTTTGGCATTGATGGTAAACCAAGCTAATCAACCATTAGACTAAACTATTCAACCACAAACTAACTATGTTAGAATAGGAAGTCAAATGCCAAAAAGTAAATTGTACATCTCCTTCTACTATTCTGATTGCTTCATTTTTGCTTCTCCCTCTTTGCTATTGTAGCCTTCTTCTTTGTCTTTCTCCCTTTGTATTGTTCTGATCAACCTCTAAAATCTTCATCTATCTTTATTTTTTTAGTTGTGTAGTTCTCCCTTTTTCTAAATCTTTTATCTTCAATAGTTGTTGATCATTTGTTCACTTCTCCCTCTTTGACAACAATGCCAAAGATATATTAGCATCTTTAATATGCAAGTGTAGCTTTTATAGGTTTAGTGAATTTATCCCTCTGTCACCTTGCTTGTGACTGATTTGGAACTTCAGAACTTCTACTACTTTAGGCATGAATCCCAAAGTAAACATCTTCTACATCAATGTGTATAATTTTCAACATTCAACTTATTTGATGCAGGGCATTCTTGCTTTTGCTTTAAGTAGCCTTAGCTAGGGGTATCACCCCTAACTTGCTTCTAAGATACTCAGAAGCATCTTTAGGTAGTTCTTTTGTGAAGATGTTAGCAATCTGTTCCTTTGAGCTAACATATTCCATCTTCACTTGTTTATCTTCCACTACCTCTCTTACATAGTGATACTTAATTGCAATATGCTTGGTTTTGGCATGCATTACAGGGTTCTTTGATATGTTAATAGCACTTGTATTGTCACACTAGAGTATTATAGGCTCAATTATCTCTTCCTTCATACCTTGCAACAAATGTTTGATCATGACAATATTGGTGTAGTTTATAGTAGCTGCCACATATTCAGCTTCAGCAGTAGACTGTGAGGTGCAACTTTGTTGTTTTCTTGTCCATGTAATCAACCTTTTTCCTAAGAAAATTGCTCCTCCATTGGTGCTTTTTCTATCATCAATGTTGCCTCCCCAATCTGTATCAGTGTAGGCTCTTAGTTCAAATTTCTCATTCCTTTTGTAGTACAAACCAAAGTCATTAGTTCCTTTCAAGTATCTCAATATTCTCTTTACTAACATTAAGTGGTTTTCTCTTGGATTGGTAGAAAATCTAGCCACTATTCCAATAGCTAATGCAATGTCTGGTCTACTATGTATAGCATATTGCAGCTTTCCAATCATTGACCTATACAATGGCTGATTTACTTCAGCAGATTCATCATTCTTGGATAGCTTATGTCTAGTTGCCATTGGTGTGCTGACTGGTTTTGAGTACTTCCTTGATGTATTTGGATTGAGTCACAAATATGCCATGCTTCAACTGATGTACTTTTAATCCAACAAAGAATTTGATTTCTCCAAACATTGACATCTCAAATTCATGCTTCATTTGATTGGCAAAATCTTTGCATAAAACATCTTCTCCTCCAAATATTATGTCATCAACAAAGATTTCTGAAATTAAAATGTCTTTACCTTCTTTAGATTTGATGTACAAATTGTTGTTGTCATCTATTCTTTCAAATCCTATCTTTACAAGATATTTGTGCAACCTTTCATACCATGCTCTTGGCACTTGCTTCAGTCCATAAAGTGCTTTGTGTAGTTTGTAGACCATGTCCTTATTCTTTTCATCAACAAATCCCTCTGGTTGTTCTATATAGACTTTCTCTTCCAGTATACTATTCAAAAAAGCTAATTTCATGTCCATCTGGTAGACTTTGAAACCTTTATATGTAGCATATCCAAGTAATGTTCTTACTCCTTCCATCCTTGCAATAGGGGGAAATGTCTCTCCATAATCCAGTCCTTCTTCTTGTGCATAGCCTTTTCAAACTAATCTAGCTTTGTTTCTTGTTATTTCATCATTCTCATCAAGTTTGTTTCTAAACACCCACTTGGTACCAATCACATTTTTATCAGCTGGTCTAGGAACTAGAGACCAAGTTTTGTTCTTCTCAATATGTTCTATCTCTTCTTTCATGGCTTTATAACATTCATCATCTTGTAGTGCACCTTTTACAATTTTTAGTTCAACCTTGCTCAGTAGACATGATTCAATTTTGAGCCTATTCCTTGTCATGGGTCTAGCATCCTTGTCACCAATGATTTGATCTGTAGGGTGATGTCTTCTTACATAATTAGCTAATCTAGGTTTAGTCCTTCTTTCCACATTTGATCCTTTAGCTTCAGAGTCATTTCATTCTTCTTCATCTGGTAATTCATCATTCCTTTCATTTATACTATTTTCAGAACTACTATGTTCATTGTCTACATTTTGCAACTCAGATTCTGAATGTAACTCGGCATTCACAAGCTGAGACTTGGCAGATACTCAAGTTTGTCACTGATTTCCAAATTGATTTGCAGCATTGTCTTTAGCTTTCATTCCTTCATAGAAGTATAAAAAGGATCTATAATCCTCTATCTACTTTGACTCATCAACTTGAACTTCTGCATGCTCATCAAAATTTACATTTGCACTCTCCACAACTCTATTAGTGCTAGTATTAAAACACTTATATGCCTTGCTTTTAGTGGAGTATCCAAAAAATATTCCTTCACCACTTTTTGCATCAAACTTGCCATTTCTAGTGTCTTTTAGAATATAGCATTTACAACCAAATACTTTGAAATGTTTAACATTAGGTGAATGACCATACCACAATTCAAAAGATGTTGCATTTGTACCTTTCTTGACTTGAACTCTATTTAGTGTGTAGACTGTAGTATTTATAGCTTATCTCTAGTACTTAAGGACAACATTTTTCTCCATCATTAAGGTTCTAGCACAATCAATCACTGACCTATTTCTCCTTTCAACAATACCATTCTATGGTGGAGCTCTTGGTGCTGACATTTGCCTTTTGATACCTCTGTCATTGCAAAATACCTCAAATTCTCTTGATGTGAACTCACCTCCTCTGTTTGACCTTAAGCATTTCAAGTTCTTTCTTGTTTCCTTCTCAACTCTAGCCAAATACCACTTGAACATTTGAAATGCATTAGATTTTTTCTTTAAGAACATAATAGACATCATCCTGGAATAATCATCTCCAAATAAAATTATGTATCTATCTCCTAGGTAGCTCTGCACTTCTATTGGGCTACATAAGTCTGTATGAACTAACTCTAGAACTTCATTGGAAGTGTATGATTTCTTTTGAAACTAGATTTAGTCATCTTCCCTAGTTGACATTGTTTACACATTGTGTTTTCAGGTTTCTTCAACTTGGGCAACCCTCTAACTTTGTTCTTCCTGCTAATGTTGACCAGATTATCAAAATTAGCATGACACAACCTTTTATGCCACAACCACACATCATCAAGTCTAACAATAAGACATGTTGCTTCTTCCATATCTAGGTAAAATATATTACTCCTAGTTTGTTCACCTTTTCCTATAAAATTTCCATCAGTATCATAGATCAAGTGACAATTTTGTTTCCAAATTCTACTTTGCAACTTACATTGCCTAACTGAGATACACTCAACAAGTTGTAGTTCAATCCTTCAACATAGTATGCATTATCACATGAAATTTTCTCTATAAGTTTGATAGAGCCTTTTCCTTTGATTTGACATAGGGAATCATTGCCAAATCTAACGTTATTTCCATCATATTGAGTAAAGGTAATGAGCTTACTTTTATCTCCTATCATGTGATGTGAGCATCCACTATCTATGATCCTCTTGTCACTCTTGTTCACACAGGTAACCAATGTTGTTGCTTCATCTTTATCTTTGTCTGATTCATCCTTCATGGCTACATAGACTACTTCATCATAATTTTCATTAGAATCTTCTTCAACAATGTAGCATCTCTTACCTTTCTCCTTATAGTCCTTACTATCATCTTCTTTCTTTTTCCTATACTTATTTCCTTCTTTGCAATTCTTCTTCTATGTACATCTTGCAGCAATATGACCTACTTCATTTCAATTGAAACATATGATAAGAAGCTTACCTTTGAATTTTCCTTTTCCTATATGGAATCTCCTAGCCAATAGTGCTTCTAACTGTTGCACATCTTCTTCATCTATGCTGCTATCATTGGGTGAATGTTTTCCATTTCTTCTCCTTTTTCTTGGTGTGTCCTCCTTAGTACCTTTTATTTTCATCTTGGCCTTGAAAGAAGATTCAAGGTTCTTAGGTCTATAGTTGTCAAAATTGGATAGCTCAAATGTAGTCAATCTTGGATAGCTCAAATGTAGTCAATCTTCCAACTATTCCTTCAAAAGTTAGTGTGTTCCCTTGTACACACCTCAACTCTTGGATGGCTGAAACTCTTATGGCATAGATAGGGAGAAAAGTTCTTAAGTATTTGTTGATGGATGTTTCCTCTTCTGGTTGACCATCTAGACTTCTTATTGCACTCACCACTTCTTTTATTCTAACAGCATAATGAGTAGCATTTTCACCTTCCTCCATCTTCATGTCATCAAACTTCCCTCTTAGGCTTTCTCTCTTTGCTCTCTAGATATTTTGATCTCCTCCATAGATTTATAATATGGTTTTCCACATATTGAATGCAGTGTCACAGTCTTTGACATCATCATATTTGGCATAGCTAAGTGAAGAGGCAATCTCCAACATTGCTTGATTGTGCTCCTTTTTGTTCAAATCATTTGTAATAAGAGGACCTACTGGAGTTACATGTTTTGTTCCAATTGAATTTTGTGCATAGTCTCCTAATTATCCAAAGTGCAATTTCTTCAAACTCTACCATGCAAAAAAGTTGTCTTTATTGAGCTTGGGAACTTCTCTCTTGGACATCTTGATCTTCTTGCTTCTAGTACCTTGAAACTAAATCAGCAGATGGCTCTGATACCAATTGTTAGATTTGTTTTAGAATAACTAAGAGGCGGGGGGGGGTGTGGTTGAATTAGTTATTCAAAGTCCAGATGTCCCTTTCTTACTTTTCACTCTAAGTGTAGTGAATCCATTCAACCATTCATTCATCCAAAATTTAACTTATCTAATTAGCAAGTTACTATAAATCAACATGTACACATAACACATAAGAAAACAACATATTACACAGTGATTTATGTGGAAACCCAATTTGAGAAAAACCACCAATAACTTGCTACTCAATTCTCACCCTTCTGAAGTGATTCCCTATTAAAGGCTTACAACACACTATTAAATGTGACCTTGTTAGAGGATTTAACCACCCTATTAGAAGTGGGCCTAGTTAATGGACTGTAGAACATTCATTTGGAATGCCACCCTATTAAAGGATTTACAAATAGCTATTAGGCCAAACTAAGTCCATAGGATTTTTAGATCCAATACAATTGCTAGAGAGTATTAGAAAATCTTAACCTGACTACAACATAAAACTTATCTTGTAGATCTTAGATCACTTCTCAGCTCATACACTTGCCTGGCCTTCTATCTCTGCTACTCTTAACTTCTTGCCTTATCTTTCAAGTTTTGTCTCCTTGAGTCTCCATATTCAATGTACCAATGGAATCATCTCTTCATGACCACTTGTAGAAGCAGAGCCTCTATCCCTCTCCTAGATGTCTCCTTCTTGACATCCTTTCAACCACTTTGTAGATTTAGCACTTCTACAACAACAGTATCAGTAGCTCTTTGCTTCTTAGTTTATGACTTCTTAAATAGAAGTCTTGGAGTTCACTTTCCCACTCAATTCATCTATTCTTCAATTTGAATTTTCATGGATTAGGTAAGATTCATTGCATCTAACCCATATTATGTTTCCTCTAGAAACTTCTTTAATAATCCATTAGAATTTGCCCAAAATGATTTATATAGGTTTTTGAGCCAACAACTCATCATCCTTATCCTTGAACTCATTCACAAAATTCAACGTAACCACTAAGTTGGCTTGGATTTTGTGAATCTTTGTTATTTGAAATAATGTAGCAGCTCGACACTAATGAAATAATGGTGCTCGACACGTACTGTGTTACTCAGCATCAACTATGTTTTTCCTGATGCTCAGCACCTAAAGATCACTCAGCACATGAAGATCACTTGGCACCAACTAAAATTTTTTCGATGCTTGGCACCTAATCTTCACTCAAGAAACACTAGAGTTTTTTTTGTTACTCGACTTCTACCAAGAATTTTCTCAGCTTCAACTAACTTTCTCGACACCCACTAAAGATTTTAGTCTAAGCTTTGCAGTCATCCTTGTTACAGCTTCTTCCTCCAATGTTTCTAAGTGTGACCAACCTTTGTGTCTATGAGTATGTCATTGATACATTAATTAGCCATTGTCTTAACTGATCCTTGCACTTCATTATAACATCATAACTCAACCTTCCCCTTAGGTTCTCTTGTTGCATCTTGTTGATCAAATCTTCTTCATCAATCAACTAAGTGATAGCACTTGGATCTTATAAGAAAATATCATTCCTACAAATAGTAGGTTTTGTTAGGAATAAGGTGTCTCAACCTTGTATAATTCCTATTATTATTATTTTTTTTTTTGTAAAATGTATTTTTGCAAATAATATGTAAATGTGAGTGTACATGTCTAGTTGGCATGTTGATCAGTTATATGTGTCGGCATCTTGAAGTGTGTGAAGGAGATCATGGCTGAAATGGTTATGATGGATTCCTATGATGTGTAAGAGCTATTTAAGGAATAAGCTATGACATGTGTAAGAGCATCTTATGACATGAGGCCTATTTGGGCACCCAAGAATGAATGGTTGGTGTGTGTAAGAGAATATGCCAAAAATAGGTTGGTATGACAGATTCCCTTACACTTCTCTTGTGACCGCTATTTTTGGCGGATTCTATGACAAGCTGTCATTGCCTATTCAAGGGATGGATGCCCTTTTCTTGGTATTGGATGTACATGTGGCATTGTGCATGTTTCTTGGTGGTTGAGCCATGAAAAATGTCCAACTCCTTTGTGGGCATTTTGTTGGGTCTTAAGATGTTCATAAAATGAGTATTGCATGTTGTAATGCAATAGTGTGATAGATGAAAGTTTGTAGGTACCGAGGTGTTTCTGGAATCTTCTATCATTGATGTTGTACTTTCATTGCAAGTGTATTGTAATCTTGTGTTGAAGATAATACATTGTGCAGGTTCTGGAGCAGTGGGGTTGTTTTACCAAAAGGTTTTTCCCCACCAACAAATCTTTGTGTTATGTGTTTCTTTCTCTGTCTATTTTCTGTATGAATGGTTGGCTACTATATTGGTGTTTACATGATATTTAATCTGTAAGTGTAGAAGATTTTAAAAGTATTTTTACCATACTTTCCTTATGATATTAGTGTAGGAAGCTATTTCTGCACTTGAGTTTCCTTACAGGTTTGAAATCAATGGCAAAACAATGATTGAAAACATTCTTTTACAACAATCTCCCTCTTTGATCTTCAACAACAATAAGCTTTTCAATCAGATTTCCAAAAAATATTTCTTATATTAGGAGTGGAAGGAGAGGCTTGTATCTCTTGTTGAGGCTAACACACCTCTTGTATGTCTATTTCTACTTCTCCTTAGCCTTGTTCAGCTGGCAGCACTTGGGGATTATTTTGGGCTGGTGTGGCTTCCACATATTTTGACCCTTGTATATTTTATTCTCCTATCTATGGAGGTGCTTGAGTTGCTTCCTCTTCTAGCTTGACTTGTTGAGGAGAAGTCCTCTTGCTCTTTCCTTTACCTTTATTTTCCTGAGCCCTATAATACCCAACTTGTCTATCAAGTTGGTGCACTATCTCTAGCCTCACTAGGGACCAAGCTATAAAAGAAAGTATTGTGACCTTAGCTCCTTGACCTCTTGCTCTTTAGGCCTGAGTGTGAAAGACCAGTACCTAAGGAATTGGATCTAACTTAAAAGGCCTTTTAATCCAATCCTTTGTCAATTTGATGACATGCCTATCCTTGTGATTAATGTTTAATTTTTCTTCCTTATCATCCTCAGGATCCATTATAGGTCTATCACCAATCTTGTCACTATTAAACAATATATCAAGGACATCTTCAGTATCTTGTTGCAAGATCTTCAAAGGAACCTTTATCTTCAAAGATATCTCAACCAGATAATGAGTCATACTATAATAATCCCTTATATGAATATCACAGTCATCTAGTATGTTCATCCAATGATCTTCAACTTCATCTTCATGCTAAAATGTCTTATTGGCTAGATACTGCACCCTTCCAATATTATCAAAATAGGGCCATCAAGAATTATATTCATTCAAAGGATATTGATCCCACTTAGAATCAAAAGATGGAATATCCTATCTTCGATCCACACTAAATGGTCCTATAGAAATGGGCCATACCCAAGTTGTTTTGTGCTACCTTTGTACTTTTTCATATGTAGACAAGAGCTGTCGAGCAATCTCCAACAGTATTAGTATTTTGGGTATCTAGGGAGTTTCTTTGGATTGATCATTGTACCTGCTACCCTCAAACATCTAAATGTTTAGTACTGGATGTAATAGGTTCCAACCTCTAAATTCTTTGTAGCTACCTCTTTTGACATCCTCTTCGCATAATCACCCTTTATGAAGCAAAGTATTACAAATGTAAAAGCATCATTTACAATTCTATATTCCTTACTATTCTCTTGAAGCTTCTTCTTTACCAGTTGAGGATATACTATATATGGCCATGCATTCCTAACTTGCATACTGTCACTTTTATAAAGCCCTAGATAATCCATTACTCTTGCAGCTAACAAGTATACCAAGTATGATGTCATATAAAACTTTTGGTTATTTTTCATTGCCGCTGTATATGAGAAATGTTAGTATACTAATAGAAACTAAATTTAAATAAAGCTTCTACAAACTAAACAAAATTCATAAACTTCAAGATATACTAAGATGAACTCTCAATTGAGAATATGAGCCATTAATGGACTCTCTCAATGAGAAGCTCTCTTGTTGAGTGGCTTTGTCTAAATACATAGGATGTATGCTCAAGCTTTATGCTTCAAAAAGGGCTTCAAATGGAGTTGGAATTTGGGTGTGAGTGTATGGTTTTGATGTAAAATGGCTTCTTAAAATGGCATTATGACTTTACTTCATGGATTGTGTTAAAATGGCTTGGGAGAGGATTCCTTAAATAGGCAAAGGGCTTGAGGGATCAAAGGCTAGGATGCAAGGATGTGAAAAAGCTTATGGAAGGCTCAGATTGCATGAGAGGAGAGCACATGGATTGTGCTTCCTTACAACCAATTAGAGAGTGACACATGTCACAGGGTGAGAGGATGGAGGAAAGGGGAAGGATGAGTCAAAAAAGGAGGCTCAAAGGATAAAATCTTCATAAAGACCCTCATAATGGCTTCTAAGAGCAGTAAAAGGGCTTGGAAGAGTCATTTCTGGCCTAGTGGGCTTCATAAAGTTTTATGGTTGGGATATTTTGAGGGAGATGAGAGGAATTTCGACTTGGGCTTGATTAGGAAGGTTTTAAGCTTGCTTAGGCTTGTACAAATGATTAGAGGATGGATTAGGATGGTTTAGGATTAGCTTAGGGATAGGCAAGTGGATGGTATTTAATGAGGGTGGGTAAAGGAGGAGATATTTGTTAACTTTGGCTTGGGTTAGTAAGTTTTAACCCATGTTTAGAGAATGTGACAAGGTTAGGAGGGGATTAGGATTAGGTTTAAAGAAATCTTCTAGAAGAGTCTAGACTTTGGATGAGGATAAAGACTTTCTAGAATATTCTAGAAATTCCTAGGATGAGGATGAAGACTTTCTAGAAGAGTCTAGAACTTCTTAGGATGAGGATGAAGACTTTCTAGAAGAGTCTAGAACTTCTTAGGATGAGGATAAATTAGATTTTTAGGAAATAAATAAAGTTTTATTTATTTCAAGGGTTTGGGTTGACGAGATATTTATTAAAACTTTTTTAATAAACATGAGGATTAATATTTAATCTTAATTAAATATTTTGAGTTGGGATTAGGGGTAGGAAATGATGGGATTAGCCTTTAATCAAAATTAAAGAAGGATTAGAAGATTTTGGAAGAGGTTAGTGGTCTTAAGGAAATAGGCTAAGTTTTGGGCAAAAAATAAATTTTTCATTTATTTTGGGTTTTTTGGTCCATTTATTAATTAAATAATTAATAAATAAGGAAATAATGTTTAAATAAGATTTAAACATTTTTGGGAGGGATTCCTTAATTAAATATTTTTAATTAAGATAAAGGGATTTAATGGCATAAAAATAAATAAATTAATAAAATAAATAATTAATTAATAAATGATGATGTCATTAAGAATTTTTCAAAAAATAAAAATACTTTATTTTCTAAAGGTTTTTAGGTGTCTACATTTTGCCCCTCTTTGATGTGATGCTGCAAGTGGCATGACATCAAAGATAAGAAAATAAGATGCCCAAGGCTAGAGCAGAAGAGGAGAGAATGGACTCCAAGATGCCCCCTCAAGAAGGCGGCGGGGAGAGAAAGCGAGGCTCGATGACTTTTTGAAAAGTACAAGAATCCGAGATGAGCAAGAAGACTCAAATTGGTTTAAGAGAAGAGGTTTAGTTAGCTCAAACTCTCACTACGGGAGAATGATAAAGGGAGAATCAGAGGTACAAGAGGAAGCAAGCTTAAGATCTCAGGGATTGCAGAGGATGAAGGAGCGGAGTGATATAAAAGGAATCCAGGATGGGGAGATGGATGAGGGGATTAAAAAGCTGATGCAATAGGATTTCAAAGAGTTAGATTGGTGGAAGATGGGTTTCAAAGATCCCTAGGACTAGGATTGTGGATCTCGAAAGATGAGGCTTGGTGGATTGATTTGGATTGGTGGATCCCTAAGACTAGGATTGTGGATCCCTAAAGCTAAAGGTGAGGAGTGATTCAAAAAGATACTGATGCATAAGCTAGGGTAGGAGAGACGGATGCTAGATATGGATGGGGGATAATCGAGATGAAGGGAAACCATTGAAGCTTTTTTGAGCAAGGGGATACATCAAAAAGAAGTACCACCATGTAGTTGAGCACTAGATTTGCTATAGGACTGTTGGTTAATTGCCAAGGTTACCAACAAAATCAAGGCCATGTCACCAACCATCCAGAGGACTGATAGATTGACTCGAAACAAACACACAAGGATTGCGCTAGTATCACACATGAAACTCGGAGGAAATAGTGTGGAACCAACACTGGGTAACCCACAAGAAAAAAAAAACAAATGAAAGACTTGATCAAAACTGTACGCTCAAAGTGCCCCATTCGTAGCATACCATGATATGGAAGATCGTGGCAACCTTGAGGAGGGAACAAAAAGATTGCTTGGAAAAGATACTTCAAGACCCAAAAGGGAAGATTCCAAATCAAAAGAAAGTGAAAATCCAAAAGAGAATCGTTTTCCAACGAGATGGGTAGGATGAGGTACTAACAGACCAAGATCAAACATGAGGAAATCTATATCCTACAAGGATCTATCAGAGAGCACCTAAGTTGATGGATCTGGGTGAGTGATGTGTCTGGCAAGCTGAACTAAGAAGGATAACACTTTGGTGATAGGAGATCTAGTTAAAGGATGCATTGGAATAGCTAACCAAGATGTGCAATGTGTGCAAGATGTCGATCAAGGAGGACCTGACACAAAAGCTGGATAGATACAATGGTAATAAGCTAAAGAGGATTTACAAGCTGACGGACCAAGATATTTACAAGCTAAAGCTGACCAAGATAGTTACAAGCAGGCAAAAGCTCAGGATGATAGGATAGCAGGATGGTTTGATGTTGTGCAAGATGCGAAAGCTAAGGGTGGGGTGATAGCGAAAGATATGGATTTGGTAGGATGCATCCAATGATGATGAGAGATTTTGTTACCAAGGATAGCTAGAGGAGCAGGATGAGATGGATGGATAGGATGGTAGATAGCTAGGATTATGATGGATATAAAGAGATGACATTGGGTTTGCATGAGGATAGCCTAGAGCTAGATACCAATGACAAGGGAGGATGGACAAGACAAGATCTCCAAGGAATATAGTGCCCCCAATCAGAAGATAACATGCGAAAGGAGGTCTTATGATGGATGTGATAGGATTGAAGCTAGGATGGAAAAAGCTGAATTGGCTAGGGAGATGGATGATAGCTGGGATGGTTGGTTGAAGCTGCAGGAGATAAGTGGATGGTGTGAGATGGAAGATGGAGGGTGGAGGATAGGTGGATAGATTGGAAGATGGAGTTGGATGTCAAGAGATGACCAAAAGCATGAGGGTGATAGGCTAAGCTGGGGATGGCGAGATTACGCATGACGCTTGTTTGCCAAGTTTTCATCATGGTACTTGTCCAAAGTGCTTGAATTTCCAAGTTTTCACCAGTGCACACTTTATGTTTCTTTATTTTTTTGACTTTTTGACTTTGGACTTAGCTAGAATGATTTTGGCTTTCTTCATCTTTTTTGGCTTTTTTGGGATTTTTCACTGGCTGTTAGAATGTTCAATTTTGTTGCTAGCTGTTGGTACACCGGATGTGTGATTTATGCAATAGATTGGATTAGATGGGATTGATGGTAGGAGATGGAGGGATGAAAAGGTTGGAAAGGAGCATGAGATGGGGATGCTTGCAAGAGCAACATTGGCACATGTTGGGATGGGTGTGAAAAGAGCATATGGGGGATAGATGGTAGATGCGGGCGTGATGGAGGATTTGTGGAAGCGTGCTTGGGGATATAGGCACCCAAGATGGAGTTAGGAGATGGGAGACATGAGTCACTGGATGGAGGATTAACAATGGTGGATACCATTATGCATTGGGTTTCAACTTTTTTCTTTGGGATCCACATGGTTTTGGATTTTCTTTTCATAGGCTTTTGCATTATTTTGCATTCTTTGATTGGATTTTTCCTTTTTGGAGTATGTATTTTAGAATAGACATATGATTGCCTAGGATGTGGATTTTTAGCTTTATGCATTTTGAAGTTGGCATTTACATTGTTGTGGTAAGCTTTGAGAAGATGGTTAGGAGAAGCTTTGTGAGATGGAGGGGATATGGGAGAGCGTGTAAGGGGATGATGATGGATGATGTGCCTCAATATGTGCCTTTGCTGATCTTGCATAGGAATGGAGGGAATAGGATTTTAATGATGGCTGATAGGAGGATGGAGGATGGTAGATTTTGGGACATAGGGACCCAAAATGGATTTAGCGGATGAAGGGGGGATATGGTAGGTTGTTTTAGGTTGTAAAGATGGTGGAGGAGGGATGACATAAGATTTCTTGAAGGAGTGATGGGAGGCTGGCATGGGGGGTTTGGAGATAGGCTTGGTTTGGGGGTGTGGTGTACCAACACCTTTAGATGGTGAGCCTTTGGATACATATCCAAGACCATGAAATACTAGATTTTTTTGTGCAATAATAGGCTTTCTGATTCCTTGCTCTTGTGGTCTTAAACCTTGACCTTGAAATACCATCGATTGAGCATTTGAACTAGCTGAGGATACTTTTTGCTTGTAGAAAATGGTGGAAGTGCTTTATCAGATGTACTACAATAGGGAGATACTATTCTTAATTCTTCTGCTAAGAGGAGGCCACTATGGATGAATGTAAGTGAACCAAGAGGGTATATTATAGATGGTGAAATAGCTTGGATAGGTGGTAAGATGGAAGCAAGGAGTGGAGGAGATGGTAGGATAGGATCTTGATTTAGCTAATGGGATGAAAAGATATCTTGCAGTAGAGGAGGTATGGCTTGAACTTTTGGAGATGGAGGGGATAGTGACTGCACTATGGATGGAAGACATGGTATGATGATATCTTCATTTATGCTTTGGGGGATGTCAACATGCTTTTGGGCAGGATCTTGATAGGATTGGTTTGGAGTGGATGGTGTTATAGGAGGTGAAGGGATGAACTCTTCAAAGGCAGCAGATGGATAGATGGAAGATTCAGTAGTGGAGATGGGTGAGTAGAAGATGGATGCATAAGGGTCATTATGGGAGATTTGGGAAATTCTTGGAGGTGATGTGGATATGATTTGGAGGGTTTTGACAAATAGTGGGATTTTGATGCTTGCAGGAAGTGGAAGGATTTTAAGAAATTTGATGGATGGTATGGGGATGATAGCTATGGGAGATGGAGGTGATATTATAGATGGGGAAGCTTCATTACTGACTACTTCACATGGTTGGATTAGATGACATGGCTTATCGACTGCTGGAGGTGACTTTTCTTGTATTTTCTCTAGGAGATTCCTTGGAGACTCGTGTGTTAGAGGTGGAGGTGGATTGATAGGAATAACTAGTGCGATGGGGGTGGAAGATTGGAAGCTTGGTTGATTGGGTGATGGAGGAGAAGTTGGGATAACAGATGGCATGACTAGATAGTTTGGAAGAATGAATGGATTTTGTGGGATGCTTGGGGGAATGTTTCTAAGGCTTTCAATATACCTGTCATAGTCAACAAGATTTTCATCATCATTGGAATAGGAGGTGGCAAGAGCAAGGACAATATGGCCAAACACATCATGATAGGTTTGGGATTTCATGTTTTAATGATGAGTTAGATGGGGATGGGGTTTTGCATATGGATGAACACGAAAGCTCATGGTTGGATTTGGATTAAGCGCAGATTTTGGATTGGCTTATGAAGGATATCCTAGGGAGAGTCAAAGCTATATGACAGACCTAAGGAGGATTGGCTAGAGATTTTTGGCTTTCCTGTGGATGGAAGACTTCAAGGGCATGCTGTCAAAAAATGAGAGTTTTGCTTTCCTATGTGCTGGATTGGTGGAGATTGTGTCAACTTAAGGATAGACTAATGATCCTATGGATGAACACGAAAGCTCATGGTTGGATTTGGATTAAGCATAGATTTTGGATTGGCTGATGAAGGATTTCCTTGGCAGAGTCAAAGTTGTATGACAGACCTAAGGAGGATTGGCTAGAGATTTTTGGCTTTCCTGTTGATGGAAGACTTCAAGGGCATGCTGTCAAAAAGTGAGAGTTTTAATTTCCTATGCGCTAGATTGGTGGAGATTGTGTCAACTTAAGGATAGACTAATGATCCTATGGGCATGACACGAGATTGACCACTTGTGGATCCTGACCTTTAGCTCAAGGTGATGAGGGACAACAAGTGACAAAGCTAGATTACCCTAGACAAAGCTCTGTCAAAGGGATAACCTTGGTGAGGCTGGTGGATTGGTTGGATTGATTGGATAGCAAATTCTAGTAGAATGACCACAACTCTCTAAAGGCTTGGGTGTGATTTTGGATTGGGTTGCTAGCTGGCTAGGGGGGATGATTTGGAGAGACTTTGGATTTGGGATTTTTCTAAACCAAGGAACTAGATAGATTCAGTTGCAGCGAGGGAGCTTGGATGATTTTTTGATGAGGCAGTGACTACGCTAAGTATGCCTTGAGCTGGGAGATTTCTACATTTTTGGGATTTTGACCAAAGGTGGAAAACATTCATTCAAAAGCTATGAACAAAAAAGAAGACAAAATTTTGGATCAAGCACATCAAACACACCAACATCCTAGGAAGCTTTCTACAAGGATGAAATTTCTTATAGCTAGGGAGTCCTTGATATACACAAGGTACGTGAGGCCCAAATCTGTAGATGAAACCAAAAAGATGTCACACAACTAAGAGGAGTGGTAACCCACTTCTCCTCTTTCACTTCTCAAGGGTATAAAGTTCCTTGAGACTTAGCCCAAGTGACAGAGTCTTGATTCCAAGAGAGGTGTCTTTGGATTCACCTCCGTATTTTTATACTCTGCCAGAATGCTAGAGTTGAGGTCGTCCAAAGGGGTGATGAAATCCCCAAGCAGGCCTCCTAAAAAGTGTAAAACAAGACCACATACATGATCTTTGGCTTTAAAAGACACACATTTATTCCAATTGATGATTTAGATTTTGTAAGCTGTGATTGAAGACACTTGTGATTATGGCATACAATGTTCATTCCAATTTGATAGCATCGTCAGCATAATGAAAGTTGAGAGATCGTCAACATAAGAAATGTGAGCGTCATTGAAAATGCATCCAAACCATGCAATGTTCATTGATTGTTAGGCATTCAAAATTGAGTGTGATTTTTTTTTAAGCCCAAAACAAAGATGTGTGAAACTCGATCACTAAGCGTGTGCTCGGAGGCCCTCCATGTCAAGATTTGTCCAATTTTTATGCCCAAATGAAGTGTGAGCGAGATTAATGCGCATTCAAGGAATTTTCTAACTTAGAAAAAAAACTAAAGACCCAAGTGAGTGGAGTTTGACCTTTGTGGAGCACTTAACACCCTCTTAGGTAGACCCATCCCCATAGATGGCGCTAAGATTGCAACCAATGGATAAATTGATGGGTGATTAAAGAGGGTGAGTCCAACTAAAAACTTACTCAAAGCATCTTTATTAGGTTTTATAACTTAGAATATTTCAAAAATGTGGATTTTTTTTATGCCCCAAAAGATGATTATTTGATCTATGGCATTCAAGATTGGATTTGTTGTTTTAATCATGCATTCATAAAAAAAAAAAAAAACTTGATTTCAATCCATGACACTCAAGAGTAATTTTAGCAACATGCATTCAAAGACAAGTGATTAAACATTCAAGTTTTTTCCATTGAGCATTCAAGATTGAGATTTTGTGTGTTATTTTAAGAACTTTGAAGTGCTTTGTTTTAACCTTAGATCATTCAAGATTGTTTTGGACTCAAAAGTGAAAATGACTCTTTGGACTTTGGTTTTCATTCAATATTTTGTGTTCTAGTCTGCATATTTTAAGCCCAAAAATGATATTCCTAGATTGTTTTGATGCATGAAAAACCTAAGAAACATTCAAGATTTTGCAACAAGACATTTGTTTGGAACAAATAACAAAGCTTTTAGGACAATTTTTTTGGCAACCATTTAGGACTCTTAGTTTTCATGAGATTTTTAAAAGAACTTTAAAATATTTGCAAATGAGGTTCATTTTATCCTTGATTGATGCTTTGAGTTCGATTTAGATTTTAGTGTGCACTTAGTGTTGATTTTGAACCTTTCGAAATGGAAACTTGAAGTTCTTTTTAAAATTTCAAAAATGAAGTGTTCCTAACTTTGCATGAATGCATCTAAAACCTTGATGTTGCAAGGATGCAAATTATTGAATTAGTTTAGTTTCACTTGTTAAAAGGCTTTTTTTTTTTTTTTAGCAAATTTTTAGTTTTTAATGGATTTAAGTATGATTTAGGGGTTCATCTTAAGCACTAAAAAGAAGTGTGTATGATTTTGATTCCTTCAAAAAAAAAATTGCCAATATCTCCCACAAGAAGAAGAAGAAGAAGTAGATGGAATAAGAGGAATATAGACAAGAAGAGGAAGAAGAATTCCAAGTGTTTTGTCCACCTATAAGCTTGAAAAATCTGCAAACACTATGAGATAGATTATGAGTTCCTTTGTCTTTTTCATGCTCATGTGGACCTACAAAACCAATTTATACAATCCTACCAATCACAAAAACAAACAAAATTAGCCAAAATTAGCAAATGACATACAAAACTTGACTAAAAGGGCTAATGAAGATGAGCCATGTGGGGTCCCACCGGGCATGCCAAAATGTATATGAGCAATGTTAGTATGCTAATAGAAACCAAATTTAAATAAAGCTTCTACAAACTAAAAAAAATTCATAAACTTCAAGATAGACTAAGATGAACTCTCAATTGAGAATATGAGCCATTAATGGACTCTTTCAATGAGAATCTCTCTTGTTGAGTGGCTTTGTCTAAACAGATAGGATGTATGCTCAAGCTTTATGCTTCAAAAAGGGCTTCAAATGGAGTTGGAATTTGGGTGTGAGTGTATGGTTTTGATGTAAAATGGCTTCTTAAAATGGCATTATGACTTTACTTCATGGATTGTGTTAAAATGGCTTGGGAGAGGATTCCTTAAATAGGCAAAGGGCTTGAGGGATCAAGGGCTAGGATGCAAGGATGAGAAAAAGCTTATGGAAGGCTCAGATTACATGAGAGGAGAGCACATGGATTGTGCTTCCTTATAGCCAATCGGGGAGTGACACATATCACAGGGTGAGAGGATGGAGGAAAGGGGAAGGATGAGTCAACAAAGGAGGCCCAAAGGATAAAATTTTCATAAAGACCCTCATAATGGCTTGTAAGAGCAATAAAAAGGCTTGGAAGAGTCATTTATGGCCTAGTGGGCTTCATAAAGTTTTATGGTTGGGATATTTTGAGGGAGATGAGAGGAATTTTGACTTGGGCTTGATTAGTAAGGTTTTAAGCTTGCTTAGGCTTGTGCAAATGATTAAAGGATGGATTAGGATGGTTTAGGATTAGCTTAGGGATAGGCAAGTGGATAGTATTTAATGAGGGTGGGTGAAGGAGGAGATATTTGTTAACTTTGGCTTGGGTTAGTAAGTTTTAACCCATGTTTAGAGAATGTGACAAGGTTAGGAGGGGATTAGGATTAGGTTTAAAGACATCTTCTAGAAGATTCTAGACTTTGGATGAGGATAAAGACTTTCTAGAATATTCTAGAACTTCCTAGGATGAGGATGAAGACTTTCTAGAAGAGTCTAGAACTTCTTAGGATGAGGATGAAGACTTTTTAGAAGAGTCTAGAACTTCTTAGGATGAGGATAAATTAGATTTTTAGGAAATAAATAAAGTTTTATTTATTTCAAGGGTTTGGGTTGAGGAGATATTTATTAAAACTTTTTTAATAAACATGAGGATTAATATTTAATCTTAATTAAATATTTTGAGTTGGGATTAGGGGTAGGAAATGATGGGATTAGCCTTTAATCAAAATTAAAGAAGGATTAGAAGATTTTGGAAGAGTTAATGGCATAAAAATAAATAAATAAATTAAATAATTAATTAATTAATAAATGATGATGTCATCAGGAATTTTTTAGAAAATAAAAGTACTTTATTTTCTAAAGGTTTTTAGGTGTCTATAGCTGCTAGTGGTTCACCCAAGTTTTCACTAAGAATAGAAGACCAATCAAGTGGCATCTCTGCTATTTTGATTGTCTCAATAAAATGCACCATCCAAATGTTCAAATGTCAAAAAGTGGGAAAATCCATGACTCTACTCAAGATTATGGTAGAATATCCAATATCTTCCTTCATATAGCCTCCTGCCATATCCACTTGGCCTACTTTCCATCCTAAAGGAATCTTCTCAATGAAGTGCAAAGATTGGATGATCTCAAAAGCTTCATCTACATGTTCCCTATGTGATCTCTCTGCTTGGTGATAGGTTAATCTGATGAATTGATCTTCCCTTAGAAGATGGAATGCCTTCTCTATGTTATTAAGCCAGAGATCTAGGATAATCTCTCCAGTTATGCACTTCACTGCCCTTTCTTCAGGAACATAGCTTTTTGTGAGTGCCATAATAAGCTCTTAGGATTGTACTAATACTAGGTGTGATGTTGCACTAACAAGTCCTAATCGGATCAAAGGAGATATCATCAGAGACCTTTTTATTGGTTTGTTACACAATGCTAAGAATGTACCCAAATCTGTGTGACCTAGTTCGGTGTCTCAGATCTTTGAATAGTCATCTTGAAAGTGTGACTTGGCCACAACACCTTGAAGCTTGAATACTACAGGCTTTGGGACCATCTTTGCTACAAGTAAGGATGATGAAGAAGCCATTGAATCTACACAACAATAATGTCCATTACTCTAGAGTCGAAGAAAAAAATGATTAAATAAAACCCTAATAGAGACATAAAAAAACAATAGAAACCCTAATTACTCAAAAACACCTTGAAATCCTAATTTTACCTTTTTTTTACAAAAAGGGTGCACCTGGTACACCTAATAGGTGCACGTGGTGTACCATTTCCTTATCAAAGTTTTAAAAGGTATTGGGTGTGCAACTTAGTGCACCTAATGGGGTGCATTGATGTGCACCCATTAGACACTTAGTGCAAAATGATGATTTTTATTTAAAGGTACATAGTAGTGCACCTAATTAGATGTGTTACTGTGCACCCTAGTTTTTTCTTTTTTTTTTGTGTTTTTTTTCCTTTTAAGGTTTTTTAATATGCTTTACAAAGAAAAACAAAGGTGCATAGTAGTACACCTTAATGGGTGTTTTAAAATTGTTTTATGTTTGTGTGGAGGTGTAGGAGAGTTGGGGAGGCACATCTTAGGAGGTGTGGTGGTACACAAAGAGGAGCTGAAAGGAGAAAATAAGATGAAGGGAAGGAGGGGGTCCCTAGGTTTTATAGGCCCAAGCCTTAATGCAGTTGTTTGGGGGTGCACAGTTGCACTGGTGTGCTAGTGTGCACTTACCTATAGTAATTTCTTTCTTGAAATGTTTAGCGCACTAGTGGGCCTAAGGAGGTGCACATTTTTTCTTTGTAAAAAGATTACTTTTCACTCTGTTGATGAATTCTAGACTTTGGGTTTTCAAACTAGGACCTAGATCTGACTAGAAACACTAAATGAACTGCTAAAAAAAACTCAAACCCCTGACTAGGGATCTAGAAAGCCAAAAAATAAAGTAGGGGGTCCCCATTTCTAGTCAAAATGGGGCTGGCATTGTGAAACCACAATAAAAACATTGATTAGAGTCAGTGAATTGGATAGTGACCATTTCCAAGTTTGTTCCCTAAGGTCCAAGATTGGCTTTTGGAGTCATTTTGTGAAGTTTTTGGAGAAGTTCAAAGGAGTTGTTCTAAGAGTTTGTGGAAAGTTGAAGTATGGGAAATGGGAGTCCTAGAGACCCTTGAGAAGGTACAAGGTTTCCTTGAAGGATTGAGTGTTGGACTCATTCACACTTTTTTTGAAGACCTCTGCACCAATGGGTTCCAAGGATCACTTAGAACTAATTAGGACCCTCTACAACTCTTATTAAGTATTAGGTCATGCATAAGGACCCATTGGAAATCATAAGGGTTGTAATGGTTCTTAAGGTGTTCTAATAGATCTTAGGATCACTTGGGACTCATTATGAACCCTTATGATACATTAGGATCAATTATGTATCATAAAGGTGTCGTGTAGTAAGTAATGTGCTATACGAGGTGCTAAGGGGTCCTAGGGCTTTCTACTGGGACCTAATACATCCCAATGAGTATTAATTTTTCTTAGTGGGCCTTAATTTATTGTAATTAGTCACAATGAATTGTAATGGGTTTTAAGGGGTCTTAGGAAAACTTAGGAGTACCTATTAGGATGTTTATTATGCATTGGGTCACATTAGCACCCATTTGGTATCCTATGTAGGAGCACCTAGGAACTTGACATGTTCAGGAATTTTTTTCTTTTAACCAACCATTAGGTAATAAGGACTAGAATAAATTCCAAATTCTTTTGTAGAGTCATTGTGTTTAGGTTGATAGGTGTGTTGAATTAGAGTCAATAAGTTATCCATTCAATAACAAAAATGCGCAATGTTGCTAAGTTGGTCAAACATGGTCAAAGTTGACCTAGAGTGTCAAAATAGTGGAAAAGGTGTGAAATGATGTTGGTTAGTGATTTTGAACTTAATGACACCATATTTGATCAAGTTGGGGATACGTAGCAAGAAAATGCAAAATCTTGCAAAGTTGCTCATGATAGCTTTGCAACTTTGCAAAGTTGTCATGACAACTTGATAAAAAGTTGGAAATCCAACAAGATCAGTTAGGAGAGTGAAATATTTATTTTCCATACATACACAAGACCTATATAACACCTTTCCAAACCTATCACAATGGTTGGCATCCATTTTGTGTGGACATTTTATTTGAAGGATAGAGAAAGTTGTAGTAACTACTTACAGTCATGAGTTCGAACCCTTGATCAATACTTTAATAAATTGAATAGGGCACTATGTTTACATGGTTGAATAGTTTTTTGAATTCAATTTCTTAATGTGCCTTTGAGTTTAATAGTTCAACTAGTTTTATAGGTGTTTTGCAGATACTTTCATACTACCATGTTTAGTATTTTGTAAGTTGTTAGAAGCATAGAAGTGGATCTTTCTTGATTTCCAACATTCAAACCTTTATGGCCACTTGGAATCAAGAAGAGAGCTATGAATTATTTATACACATGAATTTTGGAGGCTCTAGGAGGTGGTTTTCTATTTTTCCAAGCATTTCCCAAGTGAATTTGTTGCATGTAGCCAAGTGTGTAATGTTACAAAGCTTGATATATTGAATGGATGGATTGGTTTATGCCAATCAAGAGTATGGAGGTGTATGAAATTGAGTGGATGTACTTTTTTTAGGGTTTAGTGTCTAGATGAATCCATAAGGTTTCCCATTCTATCCAATTTATCATTGGTTGTTGTTAAACCGTTGAAACCCTTAAGAATAGGGGTATTTTTCTACTACAATGTATAGACAAGTTGGGGATTTGAAACCTATTAAATCTTGAAGGTTGTCCAAAAGAGTGCCAAAAAATTATTATTTTTAGGTATCTTGTTAACATTTTTTGGAAGTTATTGCTTAAAATCCCTATTAGAAGACCTAGTTGAGGGATCTAGGTCTATAAGGCCTAATTAAGAGATTTGGAGAGATCAATAATAAACTTAAGGCCATAACCACCAAAATGATTCTAGAATCCATGGAATGGACCAAGAAAGAATTCCTAACATAACATCTTGATAGGATGATAAGACAAGATGGTTAGATAGGAGTTTGGAACAAAGGAAATAGTTGGAAGGTGTCAAGAGTAGTATGGTTATTCAAGTTGATTGGTAAGGAAAAAAAGGAGGCTTAGGGAAATAGAGAAATGCTTCCCTTAGGATAGGGTGAACAAGAAAACCCTAAGAGGCTTGTACAAAAGCCTATGAGTGTCCTATTTGGTGATCTAAGACTCTATGGTGATCATACCACATAAAATTGGTATTATAGGCTAGTTAGGTTTGGGAATAAGCATTGTGTGTGTCACAGTTTAAAGGTAAATCAGTGGGAGAAATAACCATGTTTACAAATTTTTAGTTGGAAAAGGAAGTGATAGAGAAAAAACATCAGAATAGTCTCCTAGAAGAATCTCTAGAGGCTATGAAGGAAAAACTTGAAGAAGTGGTAGAGGAAACTAATAAAATGAAAGAAAAGTTGGACATTGGTGAAGATAAGGGAAATGAAGTCGATGAAGATGACTATATACCTAAAACTAGTCCCCCATTGCAAGAAGAAACATTCTTAAGAGCACTAAAGGCATTAGGAGGCAAGGCTCTTGAAGGGAGACCCCTATTTATTAGAAAGATGGATTCAAATTTGGTCATGGAATGGATTGAAGGGATGGAAAATAATTTTGAATCTAAAGGCATCATAAAGGAATAGAAGGCGAAGGTTTTTAAATTGAGTTTAAGGGGATCAACACTAACTTGGTAAAAATTCCTTCAAGAAGAGAGGGAAATGCAATAAAAGAACCCTATAGCTAATTGGAAAGCTATGGTGTCAAAATCAAAGATAACTACCTACTCAGAGACTATGAAATTTAGCTAGATAACAAGAGACAAAGCCTAAATCAAAGACACATGGGTGTGGCAACATACATCAAAGAATTTCAAAAACTTTGTTTATGATCGAAAGTCCAAGAAGAGGAAAATATCAAAGTGGCAAAGTATCTAGGTGGATTGAAATAAAATATTCAAGAAGAGATTAGCCTTTGGACTCCTACTATTTTTTATAAGTTCTTTTAGTTGGCACTCAAAGTGGAAGAAATGAATAGGAAGAAACAAGACTCTAACTCTAGAGGTAGAGGAAGAGGGAGAGACTCTAGAAGATATAGAGGAGGATATAGTGGTAGAAACAATGAATCCAAAGCTCAAAGTGTCTCCAAGCTAGTGGAAAAAATTAGTAAATTCAATCATAAAGGTGGATACAAAAAAGGATGAGGCTCTAATAGTGGAGGAAAAGGTAGAATAGGGAACTTGGGAAGGAGCTCACATTTTTAAACCATGAAGTGTTACAATTCTGGCAATCTAGGACACTCATATTACAATTCTTGAAAAGGCTTCATCATCTCAAGGTGAGAAGAAGATTGCATATGTACAAGATGAGGTTAGAAAAAATTATCATTTAGTGGTGAACTTGGATTTTGAGAGTGAAGAAAATTTGATGTTTAGAAGGGTGTTTATGAGGGAGCCAAACAAGGAAGAACCTAAGTAAATGAGGGCATTGTTTAGGATCAAATGCAAGATCCTTGGTAAGGTATGCAAGGTGATTATAGACTTAGGGTCTAATGATAATATAATATTAGATGAATTAGTAGAGAAGTTGAAACTCAATAAATTACCTTACACTCATCTATACAGAGTGACTTGGTTGAATAAAGGAAAAAATATGCTAATAAATGAGCAAGTTTGGGTAGATTTTTCTATAGGAGAGTACCATGACAAGTTTCTTTGTGATGTTGTGCCTATCGATGCTTTCCATTTTTTATTGGGTAAACCATGGAAATATGATGGAGATGCAATACATCAAGGTGAGAAAATTAAATATACCTTCAAGAAGGATGGAATCACATACAAGATCTAGTCCATAGTTGATGAAGACTTAGGTAAATGAGCAACACCTAATACCTTATTAATGAGTAGGAAGGAGTTCTTGAAGGAAATAAAACATGTTGAATGATTGGGATTTTTTGTGATGGTGAAACCTAAGGAAGAAGAAGACATGAAATAGTCCAACATGCAAGCTGAAGTGAAGCTACTTTTGAAAGGATTTAAGGACATTATATATGATGGGATCCCAACTATCTTTCCTCCTCAAAGGTAAATCAGTAATCAAATTGAGTTCATACCAAGAGCTTGATTGCCCAATAAAGAAGCTTACAAGATGACCCCTGACTAGAATAAGGAGATAGCTAGACAAGTGCAAGAGCTATTGGATCTATTAGAATAGTTAGAGTTTCAATTGCACCAAAAGATTGACCTATCAATGCTTGATATGACCAATAATCTTATAGAACCAAAAGAGGTGGTTAAACCATGTTATGAATCTTGCAATGGATGCTGGCCCACTTCCAACAATCCCCCTCCCAACGTCACTCATCATGGCCTATGAGATTCAAACTTGTGACCAAGCTTTAATACCAATTATTAGAATAAATAGTCCACCAATATAACTTTTAGGGGGGGGGGGGGGGGGGGGAGGGGCTTAGCTATCCAACTATTAAAAAAATTAACAACCTTATTAAACCTTAACTATGTCAAAAATATAATCAGCAACCATAAAAAGATACTCATATATAATGACACCATATATGTTAACTAGGAAAACCCTTGATCAGATGGAAAACCCTAGTGGGGATGGTACCCACAAGATGATGTACTAATATAAATATTCCTTATCAAAGGATGGACCTTATTAGGAGTCTATGAAATCATTCTATATATATATTAGTTCTTGTTAGGAGATTCCAACCCTATTAGGAGTTTTTGAAGGCAGATGGACCCACTATCCAATCAACTTCAGGGGAAAGACTAATGAACCCACTGTCCAAATGATCTATGTACTATTCCTTGTAGAACAATAGAATTGAACTATACCTATCCTTCCTCTTCCTCTATCCTATCATCTAGACTTCTACTCCTTCTGATCTTGATACCTGTACACAAACTTAACATCCAATAATCCCTTGGATTACTTAGTCACATTTACCAAACACTTTGCTTCTTCTTTGCACACTTCACAATTGATTCACATCATAGAAACACTTTACAATCAAGGAAAATTCTTTTTTTTATACCAAGTCCTCAAAATAATTCCTTTATTGGCCTTGAGGCTTTCCCAATCAATTACAATAGGACCATATTATGATAATTAAATATTTTGCAATCACATAACACTATTAGCTCACAGTCTTAATAATTTCTCACATGTTTGAATTTAGGACTTTCACACTCATTGACATCATCATTATACTATCCTCTATCACTGGATAACTTTAGATATCATGATTATATCTTTGTTAGAAGATACAATCTAATCATCATAAAATACTTGTTAGATACTCTGTCTTTGCATTGCTCTCTATAAATCTCACATATCTTCTACATGACTTTAACTTATGTTATGTGCACTTAACCTCATCATTAGGACACAATGTGGAACATATCCTTAATCACATGTCATTTGAACATCAAAACTCTATCCATATCTTCTGCATGACTTTGACTTATATTATGTGCACTTAACCTCATCTTCAGAACACAGTGTGGAACATATCCTTAATCACGTGTCATTTGAACATCAAAACTCTATCCGTATGACCAAGATCTTTGTCTGCTGCTCTCCCAGTCTTCACAAAATTATTGCTATGTTGATACTAATGATGAATAAAGTCATGAATGCAACATGTCAATACTTCCACATTCTCTCCAATGCTTAGGATACTACCCCAAAGGAATACTAGCATCATTCATGCTAAAAATTTCTCGCTTTGCATTGATGACAACATAGATGAAAAGCATCAAGGTTCCAAGAATACCAAACAACACTCTATTGTTTCCATTATTGTTCTCATCTTCTCAAATTCTCTTCATCAATAAAATCTGAAATCCTCTCAAAAAATTCTCTATTCAGCATCTTCTTAGGATTGGAATTAATTGTTCACACACTAAATAACTCTCAACTTCTCTCCCATACATCACTTTTATTCATGATGTGTATCTCCCCTATAGAGAAATTCCTTCTCCTTACTGACATGAATATTTCTAAATCTCCCTAATACATATATGTTTATCTAGCTCTCCCCCATTCATCTATAGGATGTTGTCATATTTCTCTCCCCCACATTTGACACTTCTCTCTTGCATATTTTAAGAGATGTTTTTCATGATTTCTCTCCCCCATTAACATCAATGAAAAATGCCTCATTATGTCATGTATCTACTCCAAGTATTCAACCAACTCAAGTATCCAAAGACATTATAGAAGACCAATTATCAAGAGTCATTAGTGACTCTTCTCATCATAGATACTCCACCATATAGAAAGCATCAACATTTAGTCCAGTCAAACAATAGTGATTTTTACTACTAGACTGATGCAATCTTTACATAATCTATTCTAAAGTAGGCAAGGGCATAACCCCAATCATACCTCTCAAGCACTCAAATGCATCTTTAGGCAAGGGCTTTGTAAAGATATCTACAATCTGATCTTTAGTACTCACATACTTCAATATGATCTCTTTCTTTGTTACCTTTTCTCTAAAAACATGATACTTGATAGATATATGTTTAGTCTTAGAATGAAAAATAATATAATTAGACATACTTACTGTACTTTTATAATCACAATATATGATATTAGGTTCTAAATTTCTATCTCAATGTTCTTTAGCATCTACTTCATCCACATGACTTGGTTACAATTATTCACTACTAATACATACTCTACTTTAGCTATACTCTATGAAATACAATCTTGTTTCTTTCTTAGCCAAGAAACCCATCTTCCTCTAAGAAAAATGCTCCAACACTGGTGTTTTTCTATCATCCATGTTGCCAACCCAATCTACATTAGTATAATCACATAAAAGTGAAATCACTTAATCTGTAATACCATATCACATAATTAGATGCTCCCTTCAAATATATAAACATCCTCTTTACTGCTACATAATGATACTCCTCAGGATCATCTTGAAAACTAGCTGTAATTCCAACTACATTATATATATATATAGTTTGGTGTGAATTAGATATTGCAAACCACCAATCATGGATTTTTACTTCCTCTGCTCAACCATAGGTGTCTCATCCTTGCTAGATAACTTATGATTATTTATTATTGGTGTACCAACATGCTTACAACTTTTTGGTGCAAGAACACCTAATCATTTGATGTTTCATGGATAAATTAATATTTTTAATTGTACTTAACATGGTTTCAATGTCATGTAAGGACCTAAATACCATTTGGAGTTCATTCAAATTATTTTGTGAGGCTTTAAAAGCCATTAAAAGCATAGTGACTTACAAGGTCTTGAAAACTGTGTGATAAAACCACTCAAATGTATCAAAATAGAGTGGAAATAGTTTAATTATAGTATTAAATTTATCTCTATCATATTTTAAGGTTTTATAGAAAGTTTAAAGCCATTTGGATAATAATTGTAAAAGTTGTTCAAAAGTTGCCAAAAATTGTAATGACAACTTTTACAACTTGGTGACAACTTTTTAAAAGTTGGTTTAAAGATGTTAATGGGTAGTTGTAGGTTGGTTGGAGAGTTTAACGTGATTACAAATGATATATATTTTGTCTCCAAAAAAAAAAAAAATAAGTGGGAGAAGTTGGAGGAAGGATTTGGAATGGAAGAAAACTTATTTTGTGATTGTATATTTCAGTTTTCTGGTTATTGTTTCCTACAATATCTCTAATGTTTTAGTTGAAAAAAACTCATTGTGAATGATACAAACTTGAAAATTACATTTTCAGAAAGGTATATGAGTTAGATTTTATTTTGGTCATTTTAATTATGTTTACAAGAAGCTATGGCCATTTTAGTGAAGACTGGTTAGATTCTATCATAGTATGAATAATTTTGAGAAAATTGCAATAACATTTATTTCCTTGATTGGATTGGCTATAACTTGGAGAAAATTTTGGTAAATCACTCTTATTTAATCTCATAAAAATGACTATTTTAATTATTTCATTTATGGAATTTATCAATGACTGATTGAGCATTTTAAATTCTTCACTCATTGAGAAATTGTTCTTAAAAGTTGCAACATTCTTGCATTCATTTGGATCATTGGAAAAGATTATAAATGTGAATGCCTACCTAAGAATTGAGTGGACTAATATTTTTTATTTTTTAGATTGATTCTATGTACCCATTAGGGCCATTACTTGGTACTTTATTTGTAATCCAAATCTAATTTGGCCTATTAGGTCTATGAACATAGTAAGGATTAAGGAGTGCTTGAGTAGAGTTGGTTCTATAAGTTTGAAATTTTGTGGAAGGCCCATAAAACATACTTTTGTTGTGCTCTTTGCATCACTTTCCAAACCAACTATTTTCAGCAAGTCTTCCAAATACTTAGCTTGTGAAATAAAAAATTTATCACTATTTTGCACAATTTGCAAACCTAGAAAGAACTTCATGTCACCAATCATGCTCATCTCAAACTCATTCTTCATTTCTACAAAAAAATTATCACTTTCTTCATCATTGCCTCCAAAAATTATTTCATCAAAAAATATTTATATTATTAGGAAACTATTCTTAATTTCTTTCAAATACAAGGTACTATATGTAATACCTTTAGCAAATCCAAGCTTTGCAAAATACTTGTCCAACCTTGCATACCAAGTTCTAGGTACTTTCATTAAACCATATACTTGTCCCACATTGCAGCCTGAAGGTTCTAGGAAATCCTTTTGGCTTCTCAATATATACCTCTTCTTCAAGTTCTCCATTGAAAAAGTTTGATTTCACATCCATCTAATACACTTTGAATTTCTTATTTGTTGCATAAGCCAAAAACATTATCACTGCTTTCATTCTAGCTATAGGGGCATATGCTTCCTCATAATCTATGCCTTCTTATTGTGAATGACTTTTACATACCAGTCTAAATTTTTTTCTTACAATTTAACCTTTTTCATTCATCTTGTTTTTGAATACCCATTTAGTTCCTATGACATTCTTGTCTTTAGGCCTAGGAGCCAATTCCCATGTGTCAATCTTCACAATTTGATCTAGTTCCATTTCATTGCTTGAATCCAATGATCATATTTGCATGCCTCAATTTCACTCTTAGGTTCAACTTGAGAAATCAAACATAATTCCTCTTATTATCTATTTCTTTTCATCACCCCTTTGTCTTTGCTTCAAATTATCTACTAGAGAGGGTGAATCTTTGTCAGGTTCCTATTAGAAGTAGGAGTTGCTAACTCATCTCTTATCTCATCTCTTTGTTTAGATCTCTTTTCTCCTCTTTTTCTCAACAATTTTCACATCATTCTACAAGTCAATTTTAGTCTCAAGGAAAAATTCCACATTCTCTCTAACAATTATAGTATTTTATTCTTCTTCATCAAAATTTTAATCCATCATCTTTCCCTTAATTCCAAACTTCTCATCAACTTTTACATTTGCAAACTCAACTATTGCCTTTATTCTAAGGTTAAAACATATGTAATATTTTTTATTTAATGAATAACCAAGGCATATACCTTCATCACTTGGATCAAACATATCAACATCATCATCTCTCTTTATATAACGCTTGCTTCCAAAGATTTTGAAATACTTTACTGAAGGTGTATGATCAAATTATAATTCATAAGGAGTCTTATTCATACCTTTGCTAATCTATAATCTATTTTAGATTTGTTTTTGTAGTAACTGATTCACTGCTCCCCTCTTAGTTACTCCTTTCAATTTCAACAATTGGTATCAGATGTTCTTTGTAGCTCAATCAACTCAAATAATATTTTCTTTATAGATATCCTTCAAATTCTCTTCCTTAATTCATCTTGAATTCCACATTTCAATCCTCAACTTGACCTTTCATATATATGATTCACCTTGTCAAGTCATCTTGAATATTCTTTAAATAAAATAATTTTCATCCCTTAAGTTGGCTTATACTAACCAATAAATTTATTACACTAAATATGCTGATAGTGGCTAATATAGAATAGAGTACTTGATCAACACATAGAATACCTTTGTTAACTGACCCAACTCAGTCAATACTAACTTAATGTTGACTTTCCTTTAATAATAGATTGAAGTTGGTAAGTATAGAGTCTACTTCATTAACTGATTGAGCTTAGTCACTATTGTCTCTAAAGTTGGTTATAACTAAATGCTCGACATATATAGGAAACTATCTTTGATACCCAAGTGAGCTTAGCTATCACTGAATACTTGGTAAAGGATTAACATTTTTTGTTTTCATCAATACCAAAGAGGGAGATTTTTGAAAACATGATTTGTTATTGTAGTAAATGATTCATCCCTTCCCTCTTAGTTACTCATTTCCATTTCCAATAATTGGTATTAGAATATTCTTTTTAGCTTGGTCAACTCGGATACTTTTCCCTTTATAGATATCCTTCAAATTTTCTTCCTTAATTCATCTTCTTCAATCCCACATTTCAATCCTCAACTTAACCTTTCTTATATAGGATTCATCTTGTCGATTTGGCTTGGATACTCTTTTAATAAAACAATTTTCATCCCATAAGTCAACTTGTATTAACCAATAAATTTATCAAAGTAAAGATAATAACAGTTAGCTAATACAGAATTGAGTACTTGGTCAAAATAGATTATCCCTTCTTTAACCAACCCAACTTGGTTAGAATAGGAATTCTAGTGTTATCTGACCCAACTTGGTCAATACTCACTTCATGCTTAATTTCCTTTGGTAATCAACTGAAGTTGATCAATATAGGCTTTGCTTCATTAAGTGACTAAGCTTGGTTAATAGTATATCTGAACTTGGTTATAACTAAACAATTGCCATATACAAGAAACTTCCTTTGATGCCTGAGTGAGCTCAGTTATCACTGACTACTCGATAAAGGCTTGACATTTTGTGTAACATCAAAACGAACGTATAATTTAATAATTGTTTTCAACACTCTATTCATGGTGGGCATAGCTATATTGACTACTTCCCTCCAAAATGTCTTCGATACATCATTCTCAAAAATCATTGCTCTTGCTACCTCTGATATTGATCTGTTTCTTCTTTCTCCTATCCTACTCTACTCAAAGGTCTTAGGTGATGATAAATTCCTCTTAATTCCATTCTCTTTACAAAACATGTTAAACTCTCTAGAAGTAAAGTCTCCTTCTTTACCTCATCTAAAACATTTAATCTTAACTCAAGATTCATGCTCAACTTAGGGTAAAAGTAAAAAGTTATATCACCTTTCAAGCTAACTTATCATAATGAATAAATTTGAGTATTTCTATCTAAAAATCAATTTTTTTAAAACATATGATCTATATAAATTTATTCTAACTAAGTTATACATGGTCTCGCAATTTTCAAATTGGAAATGGCTATTAAATGCATGTTTAATACTAGTTTATATCCAATTACTAAGGAAATAAAATTATTTTAGAAAAGTGGCATTTCAGTAACTCTTGCTATTTTTTATGATATTTTTCTCATAACATATAAACACCATTTTATAGAGCTATGAGTCAAGAATATTCTTATATAGAGTTTATAGTGTTTTAATTAAATATAGTATATTGTAATTAAAAAATTCTACAAGCACGTATTTTAACACTTGGAATGATGTCAATTTTGAGAAAAAAATATTAAATCATATAAAAAAACTAAAAATTGTATGACATTCTAGAGGAGAGAGTCATCTTCTGGAATGCATATTTTTTCTCTTGGTTAGAATAAATTTTTTTTGAAAAATGTGTTGGGAGATGAAAACTATCAATTTTAGATGAGTTGAAATTTGAATCATTTTAAAAGAGAAAATATAGGTCTAAAGCTAATTTTTATTTTTGATTGTTCTAGATATATATATGTTATCTATAACATAGTATGAGATCAAAAGAAAACAAATTTATTTCCCTATAGTTTTGTGGTAGGAACTAGACCCCCAATTTTCAGCATTTTTTAGTAGCTTAAAAATTTTCTATAAAATATAGGGAAATATATCAATTATTATTCCAAATAATGATTAAAAATTATAATCCTAAATTGCATCCATTTATACACATTTCATTAATTTACTTTATTTCCAAATTCAAAATATTAATACCAATTTTATGTCATTGAAGGTTAATAGTTATGATTTTGTCAACATGTTCCTTTACAAAAGGGTGACATAGGTTTGTGCTTTCACCCCTCTATTCTTAAATTATATCTTGGACTTTTCAAATGCTTCAGATTTCTCTTTAAGAAATGCTACCCACATCTTTCTAGTGAAATCATCAATAAAAATCATAAAATACCTCTCTCCATAGAATCCTCTTCTTTTGGTAGGGCTTCTTAAATTTGTATGAACAATCTCCAACTTCTTTATGGTGGCGAACTCTTGCTAGAAAATGATACATTCTTTGCAAACAACATTAGTAGGGTTCATTATCTTAGGAAAATCTCTAACTCCAAATGTGCTACTAACCTTCACTATGTTATCAAATTTTATATGAAAAAACCTTCTATTCCATAACCAACTGTTGTCCACCTTTGCAACCAAAGATGTCATCTAAGAAGGATACAACTAAAATACATTACCTTTAGATCTTTTACATGTTCCTATCATCTTGCCATCTTTATCTTTTATAGTGCAAGTCTCCTCTATGAATTGCAACTCATAACCTTTATCCACCAACTGTCCAACACTCTACAAGTTATCCTTTAATCCATAAAATAAGTAAACATCATTAGTTTTCATTTATCAATCAAGAGGAATAGATCCTATCCCTTTGATGTGGTAGACCACATTATTACCAACTCTAAAAATACCTCTATCATGATTCCTAAATTTAACAAACTTGTTCATGTCACAAGTCATGTGATGTGAACATCCACTATCTATTATCCAATTATATTTATGTTCTACCAATGAAACTAGACACTTCTCTTCTCTAATTTCTATGTCAAGATCATCTTCTTTTATGGCTACAAATCCTAGCTCATCACCACTTTCACCTTGAACTCTTTCCTCATATTCCTCATCTTCATTTGCATACAAAACAATTTCTAGGTCTTTGAGACTTAAAATTTCCTTTATACTTTTTCTCTCTATTATTACACTTAGATGCATAATAACCAAATTAATTACAAGTCAAACATTTAAATATTCTCTTACCATCTAGTTCTCTTACCATCAATAAGGGCTATACCTTATTCAATCTTTCTATCTTCTTTTGATCTTGTTCACAAACTAAAAAACTTTCAACTTCTCCCCCATACATCATAACTATTCATGTTGTGTATCTCCCCTATAGAGGTATTCCTTCTCCTTACTCAGATGAATATTCCTAAATCTCCCTAATGCATATATGTTCATCTAGCTCTCCCCCATCCATCTAGAGGATGTTGTCAAATTTCTCTCCCCCATATTTTACACTTCTCTTCCCCATCTTTTACAAGAATTTTTTCATGCATTCTCTCTCACATTGACATCAATGACAAAGGCCCCATTATGTAAATTATCTTCTCCAAGTGGTCATCCATCTCAAGTTTTCAAATACACTATTCAAGATCAATTACCAAGAGTCCTTAGTGACTCTTCTCATCACATATACTCCCCCATATAAGAAGCATCAATATTCAATGCAGTCAAACAATAATGTTCTCATTTCACCAATTAGAGTGGGGTTGTCATTGCACCAAAAGACTAATCTTTTCATTCCCAATACAACCACTCAACTTATAGTACATAGGAGGTTGTTAAGACCTTGTCTTAAATCCTGAGAGGAGCATTGAAAACTTTTCCAACAATCTCTGTAAGGAAACTCAGGTGCGGAAACAACTTTTTTACATTAATCTCTTAAGAGAAGTATGGTGCAAATCTTATTAAAATGTCTTACACTTACATATTCAATATCATGTAAACAAAAATATTACAACAAACCAAGCATAAAGAAAATAGATAGAGAAAGAAACACATAACACAAAGATTTTTTGGTGGGGAAAAACCTTTCGGTAAAACAACCCCACCCCTTCAAAACCTGCACAATGTATTATCTTCAACACAAGGTTACAATACACTTGCAATGCAAGTTCGATAGCGAAAACAAAAGACACCAGTAGCAACTCATATTACCAACAATACATTTTCTTGCATCCCTCCTCTTCGTAACCCTAAAAATGCTTATATCATGTGCTTCACTTTAGGGTTACTCCCAAAGGTAACCATATTAGGGTTTTACCATTCTCTGAGAAAATAGGAACCCTAAAAATTTTTTTGGGGCGATGACCTGAACCCCACTATTGGGGTTGAGTGTATAGTACTCAAATTTATTAGTTGCCACATGTCTTCACATATCATTGAATCTTCTTGACATAGCTCTTACATGTCATAGGAATCTGACATAACCGTTTTAACAATGATCTCCTTATACACAATTCAAGATGTTGACACATCAACATTATTTTCAAGAAATACATATTACAAAACAAATAATAAGAATAGGAATTATCCAAGGTTGAGACACCTTATTCCTAACATTCTCCCACTTGTCAAACACCTTGTAAGAGCAACAGGAACATAACAGGAACTAACCGCTATAGGCTAAAAGGCCCATAGACTCTGAACACCATTTGAACTTCTCAGTGCCCCCTAGTTTCGTTAATGCATCTGCAACATTCTTTACAGTATCTACCTTCTCCAAATTTACCTTTCCATCTTCCACCATATCTCTCACAAAGTGATACTGCACATCAATGTGCTTCATTTTGGCATGGAAAGTTGGATTCTTCACAAGGCAAATAGCACTCTGACTATCACACAAAATAGTAATCTATTTTGCATCAAGACCAACATCAGAACACAATATCTTAAGCCAAATGGATTCCTTACAAGCATGAGTAGCAGCCATGTACTCAGCTTCTATAGTGGACAAAGAAACCAAAGTTTGTCATTTTCTCATCCAACTGATGGTACCACCAAACATAGTGAACATAAGCACTAGTGGATCTCCTGTGGTCAATAGCACCTGCCCAATCTAAATCCACAAACCCATGAATACAAACTGAATGCAAAAATCCAAAAGAGTTACCATGATAACATATGGAGTAATCTAATGTACTCCTCAAATATTTGAATACTCATTTAACTACATCCCAATGTACTCATCCAAGATTAGCCATAAACTAACTCAGGACTCCCACTACTTGGGCAATGTTTGGTCTAGTACAGACCATAGCATACATAAGATTGCCAACTACACTAGCATAGGGTACTCTACTCATGTCCTCCACCTCACTAGGAGATTTTGGACAATCATCTATAGATAAATTTGTTCCCATAGAAATAGGAACACATAGTGGTCTACAATCTACCATGCTAAACCTATCCAACACAGACTTCACATACTTACTCTGACTCAACCAAAGTTTTTTGTTAGACCTGTCTCTACTGATTTCCATACCCAAGATGTACCTAGCTGCCCCAAGATCTTACATCTAAAACTATGCTAACAACTAAGATTTAAAATCAAAAATCATACCCTTACCCTTTACAAATAGTAACATATCATCAACATATAATGCAACAATAAGAAGGCGATCATTTTCAACTTTGAAATAAACACTATGATCTTATTTCGATCTTACAAATCCAATTGACAACACAAAGACTTCAAAGTTAAGGTACCACATCCTAGGAGATTGTTTCAAACCATATAGAGATTTCTTTAATCTACAAACAAAGGATTCTCTACCTTTAACAATGTAGTGCTCAGGTTGTGATATATAAATCTCTTCCTCCAAATCACCATGAAGGAAAGTTGTCTTCACATCCATCTATTCTATCTCTAAATTAGATGATACAGAAAGAGATAACATAAATCTAATGGATGTCAACTTTGCAACAGGAGAGAATATTTCACCATAATCTATTCCCTCCACTTGTGAATACCCCTTTGCAACCAATCTAGCTTTGTACCTTTCAACACTGCCATCTGCATAGAATTTCTTCTTGAACACCCATTTATAGCCAACAAATTTTCTCCCTTTAGGCAAAGGTACTGTATATGAGCAATGTTAGTATGCTAATAGAAACCAAATTTAAATTAAGCTTCTACAAACTAAACAAAATTCATAAAATTCAAGATAGACTAAGATGAACTCTCAATTGAGAATATAAGCCATTAATGGACTCTCTCAATGAGAAGCTCTCTTGTTGAGTGGCTTTGTCTAAATAAATAGGATGTATGCTCAAGCTTATGCTTCAAAAATGACTTCAAATGGAGTTGGAATTTGGGTGTGAGTGTACGGTTTTGATGTAAAATGGCTTCTTAAAATGGCATTATGACTTTACTTCATGGATTGTGTTATTTTGCAAAGGGAAAGGATCCATTTTATAAGCAAGAGGCTTGAGGGATTGAGGGCTAAGATGCAAGGATGGGAAAAAGCTCATGGAGGGCTAAGATTGCATGAGAAGAGAGCACATGGATTGTGCTTCCTTACAGCCAATCAGGGAGTGACACATGTCACAAGGTGAGAGGATGGACAAAAGGGAAAGGATGAGTTAGCAAAGGAGGCTCAATGGGATAAAATCTTCATAAAGACCCTCATAATGGCTTGTAAGAGCAATAAAAGGGCTTGGAAGAGTCATTTATGGCCTAGTGGGCTTCATAAAGTTTTATGGTTGAGATATTTTGAGGGAGATGAGAGAAATTTTGACTTGGGCTTGATTAGGAGGGTTTTAAGCTTGCTTAGGATTGTGCAAATGATTAGAGGATGGATTAGGATGGTTTAGGATTAGCTTAGGGATAGGCAAGTGGATGGCATTTAATGAGGGTGGGTGAAGGAGGAGATATTTGTTAACTTTGGCTTGGGTTAGTAAGTCTTAACCCATGTTTAGAGAATGTGACAAGGTTAGGAGGGGATTAGGATTAGGTTTAAAGACATCTTCTAGAATAGTCTAGACTTTGGATGAGGATAAAGACTTTCTAGAATAGTCTAGAACTTCCTAGGAAGAGGATGAAGACTTTCTAGAAGAGTCTAGAACTTCTTAGGATTAGGATAAATTAGATTTTTAGGAAATAAATAAAGTTTTATTTATTTCAAGGGTTTGGGTTGAGGAGATATTTATTAAAACTTTTTTAATAAACATGAGGATTAATATTTAATCTTAATTAAATATTTTGAGTTGTGATTAGGGGTAGGAAATGATGGGATTAGCCTTTAATCAAAATTAAAGAAGGATTAGAAGATTTTGGAAGAGGTTAGTGGTCTTATGGAAATTGGCCAAGTTTTGGGCAAAAAATAAATTTTTATTTATTTTGGGTTTTTTGGTCAATTTATTAATTAAATAATTAATAAATAAGGAAATAATGTTTAAATAAGATTTAAACATTTTTGGGAGGGATTCCTTAATTAAATATTTTAAATTAAGATAAAGGGATTTAATGGCATAAAAATAAATAAATAAATTAAATAATTAATTAATTAATAAATGATGATGTCATAAGAAATTTTTCAAAAAATAAAAATACTTTATTTTCTAAAGGTTTTTAGGTGTTTAAATTTTGCCCCTCTTTGATGTGATTCCGCAAGTGGCATGGCATCAATGATAAGAAAATAAGATGCCCAAGGCTAGAGCAGAAGAGGAGAGAATGGACTGTGAGATGCCCCCTCAAGAAGGCAGCAGGGAGAGAAAGCGAAGCTTGATGGCTTCTTGAAAATTACAAGAATATCGGATGAGCAAGGAAACTTAGATTGGCAAAGAGAAGGGGCTGAATTAGCTCAAACTCTCACTATGGGAGAATGATAAAGGAGAATCAGATGCACAAGAGGAAGCAAGCTTAAGACTTTAGGGAAGGTTTAGGATGAAGGAGCGGAGCGCTATAAAAAGGAATCCAGGATAGGGAGATGGATGAGGGGATTATAAAGCTGATGCAATAGGATTTCAAAGAGTCAGATTGGTGGAAGATGGGTTTCAAAGATCCCTAGGACTAGGATTGTGGATCTCGAAAGATGAGGCTTGGTAGATTGATTTGGATTGGTGGATCCCTAAGACTAGGATTGTGGATCCCTAAAGCTAAAGGTGAGGAGTGATTCAAAGAGATACTAATGCATAAGTTGGGGTAGGAGAGACGGATGTTGGATATGGATGGGGAATAATGGAGATGAAGGAAAACCATTGAAGCTTTTTGAGCGGGGGGATACTTCAAAGAGAAGTACCACCATGTAGTTGAGCACTAGATTTGCTATAGGACTGTTGGTTAATTTCCAAGGTTACCAAGAACATCAAGGCCTTTTCACCAACTATCCAGAGGATTAAAGAACTGACTCAAAAAAAATACGCAAGGATTGCCTTAGCATCACACATGAATCTTGGAGGAAGCAGTGTGGAAATGACACTAGGTAACCCACAAGTAGAAAAGAAAACAAGCAAAAGACATGATCAAGACCTTATGCTCTGATTGCCCCATTCGCAGTATACCATGATACGGAAGATCATGGCAACCTTGAGGAGGGAACAAGGAGATTTCTTGGAAAAAATATTTCAAGACCCAACAGGGAAGAGTCCAAATCAAAAGAAAGTGAAAATCTAAAAGAGAACCATTTGGCAACGAGATGGGTAGGACGAGGTACTAATGGACCAAGATCAGACATGAGGAAAGCTATATCCTGCAAGGACCTATCAGAGAGCACCTAAGCTGGTGGATTTTGATGAGTGATGCGTCTGGAAAGCTAAACTAAGAAAGATAACACTTTGGTGATAGGAAATCTAGCTAAAGGATGCATTGGAATAGCTAACCAAGATGTGCGATGGGTGCAAGATACTGATCAAGGACGAACTAACATGAACGCTGGATAGATACAATGGTACTAAGCTAAAGAGGATGTACAAGCTGATGGACCAAGATATGTTACAAATGTACAAGTTTGTTCATGTTTTGGTTTTTGTGAGATGGAAATGTTTGTGAAGGATGGGATGTCTACAATAGGTGATAGGTGGATAGGTAGATGGTTTGCGAAAAGCTTAAGTGAAAATGGGGTTTTGTGTGTGCACGTGATAGTATACAAGCTAAGATACAAGATTATTTACAAGCTAGAATATGGTAAAACAAGATTCGGATATACAAGGTATGGTATAAGATTTACAAGGTATAATACAAGATTTGGTACAAGATTTTACAAGCTGAGGTACAAGATTTTACAAGTTGTATAGGAGGTATTTACAAGCTCCATTAGATTTTGGATATTTGGTTGGAACACCAAGGGAACAAGCAAGTGTTTTATGGGATGGTGGGTGAATGGATGAGGGATAGGATAGTGATAGATAATGGATTAGTCTTAGTACACAAGACACCTGAATTACCAGGTTTTCACCAAGGTACCTATCCAAGGTGCTTGAATTGCCAAGTTTTCACCATTGGATGCTTATTTCTCTTTACTATTTTATTTTTTTATTTTTCAAAAGCTGGGTATACCAAGGATTTTCAAGCATAGAACTTCTTCAGATGAATGATGTTAGCAGGATCATTAAAGAGTTTTCCTTTGGGTGTAGATAGCTAATAGGTTCCAGAGCCAAAGGATGCAGTGACAACATAAGGACCAAGCCATGTAGGTTCAAACTTGTCTTTCTTTTCTCGATCTGCTTGGGCTTCCATGTTTTCTTTGAGGATCATGTCACCTGGCCGAAAGTGTCGTGGAAGCACCTTCTTGTTGAAATTCCTTTTGAGATGAGTTTGATAGACTGTGAGATGATTATAGGCTTGTTGTTGCTTCTTGTCTAAGAGATCTAGCTGGGTGAGTTGAGCTACTCTGTATTCTTCATCTGATATTTTCCCTTGCAAAGATATGCGCAAGGAGGTAAGTTCAACCTCTATAGGTAGTACCGCTTCAACACCATAGACTAGGGAGTATGGAGTTCTGCCTGTGGATGTATGGAAGGAAGTTCGATAGGCCCATAGGGCTAGATTTATTTGTAGGTGCCAATCACGGCCAGAATAATTTACAACTTTCTTTAGGATTTTGAGGAGGGTTTTGTCAGTTGCCTCTACCTGGTCGTTACCTTGTGGGAAATATGGGCTAGAAAAGTGGTGATGGATGCGGAGGGAAGTGCATAATTCTTCCATGTTGAGATTTTCAAAGTTACCTTTGTGGTCGGTGAAGATGGTAGATGGGATGCTGAAGTGGCAAATAATGTGGTACAAGATGAACTTGGAGACCTAAACTCCTGTAGCTAAGACTAGGGGGATTGCTTCCACCCATTTAGTGAAATAATCTGTAGCTATTATTATCCATTTATGTCCATTAGATGAGAGGGGTGTGATAGTTCCAACTAGATCAAGGCCCCAACAAGAAAAAGGCCAAGGTGGTGCAATAGGTTGTAGATCCTGTGCTGGAGCGTGCACAAGATTTGCGTGCTACTGACATGGGAGGCACTTTCTGACAAAGTCGCAGGAGTCTTCTTTATATGAGCAATGTTAGTATGCTAATAGAAACCAAATTTAAATAAAGCTTCTACAAACTAAACAAAATTCATAAACTTCAAGATAGACTAAGATGAACTCTCAATTGAGAATATGAGCCATTAATGGACTCTCTCAATGAGAAGCTCTCTTGTTGAGTGGCTTTGTCTAAAAAGATAGGATGTATGCTCAAGCTTATGCTTCAAAAAGGGCTTCAAATGGAGTTGGAATTTGGGTGTGAGTGTATGGTTTTGATGTAAAATGGCTTCTTAAAATGGCATTATGACTTTACTTCATGGATTGTGTTGATTTGCAAAGGGGAAGGATCCAATTTATAGGCAAGAGGCTTGAGGGATTGAGGGCTAAGATGAAAGGATGGTTAAGAGGCTCAAGGGATAAAATCTTCATAAAGACCCTCATAATGGCTTGTAAGAGCAACAAAAAGGCTTGGAAGAGTCATTTATGGCCTAGTGGGCTTCATAAAGTTTTATGGTTGAGATATTTGAGGGAGATGAGAGAATCTTGACTTGGGCTTGATTAGGAGGATTTTAAGCTTGCTTAGGATTGTGAAAATGATTAGAGGATGGATTAGGATGGTTTAGGATTAGCTTAGGGATAGGAAAGTGGATGGCATTTAATGAGGGTGGGTGAAGGAGGAGATATTTGTTAACTTTGGCTTGGGTTAGTAAGTCTTAACCCATGTTTAGGGAATGTGACAAGGTTAGGAGGGGATTAGGATTAGGTTTAAAGACATCTTCTAGAATAGTCTAGACTTTGGATGAGGATAAAGACTTTCTAGAATAGTCTAGAATTTTCTAGGATGAGGATGAAGACTTTCTAGAAGAGTCTAGAACCTCTTAGGATGAGGATAAATTATATTTTTAGGAAATAAATAAAGTTTTATTTATTTCAAGGGTTTGGGTTGAGGAGATATTTATTAAAACATTTTTAATAAACATGAGGATTAATATTTAATCTTAATTAAATATTTTGAGTTGGGATTAGGGGTAGGAAATGATGGGATTAGCCTTTAATCAAAATTAAAGAAGGATTAGAAGATTTTGGAAGAGGTTAGTGGTCTTAAGGAAATAGGCTAAGTTTTGGGCAAAAATTAAATTTTTCATTTATTTTGGGTTTTTTGGTCCATTTATTAATTAAATAATGAATAAATAAGGAAATAATGTTTAAATAAGATTTAAACATTTTTGGGAGGGATTCCTTAATGAAATATTTTTAATTAAGATAAAGGGATTTAATGGCATAAAAATAAATAAATTAATTAAATAATTAATTAATTAATAAATGATGATTTCATTAGGAATTTTTCAAAAAATAAAAATACTTTTTTTTCTAAAGGTTTTTAGGTGTCTATAGGTACAAGGTCCCATGTTTTTTTTTTCTCTGATGAAGCCATCTCATCACCCATAGCCTCAATCTAGGAACCTGCATCTTCCATGCCCAAAGCTGCTTTCACAGATCTAGGCTCATCAATGTTAGTAATCAAAGCAAAAGCACAATTGGAATCTAACATAGAATAACCAAACCTTTTTGGTTGCTTTGTTTCTCTTGTGGATCTCCTCAAGGGCTGTGGTTGAGGTTGTTCTTCCTCTTCTTCTAAACTATCAGAGTTGCTAGAGCTCTCCTCATCATTAGACCCAACATGGTCTCTCTGTTTAGTCTTCTCAGGGGTAGGAGGCATCTGAACAACATCTTTTTCCTTTTCTTTTTCATCTGGTTGTAGCACAATAGGAGAAGATGTTAGCTCTCTGAAAATAACATTTCTACTACACAACACCTTACTAGTCACATCATTCCAAAGCTTGTATCCTTTCACACTAGCACTGTATCCAATTAAAATACATTTAACAACTTTGTTTTCCAACTTAGATCTTTTCTCCTTTGGAACATGTGCATAAGCTTCACAACAAAAAACAAAAAGATGTCTAATTGAAGGATTCTTACCATAACACACCTCCATGGGTGTCTTCCCAACAAGGGGTGATGAAGGAGATCTATTAACCAGATAGCAAGCAGTGGCCACAACTTTAGCCTAGAACCTTTGTTCTAAACTAGCTCCACTAAGCATACTCCTAGCCTTCTCCATCAGTGGTCCTAGTTCATTCTCTTTGCAAATCCATTTTTTTTTGGGGTATAAGGAGTTTTCTTATGCCTCTCAATACCTTTTTCTTTATAGAATTGTTCAAACTTTGCCAAGAAAAAATCACCACCATTGTCAATTCTCATACACTTAATCTTCTTACTAGTCTGATTCTCTACAAGGGCTTTAAATTCCTTGAATCGACTAAAGACTTGTGTCTTTCTTTTAAGTAAATAAATCCATGTCCTTCTACTATAATCATCTATGAAAGATACAACAAATATAGACTTGGAGATTGAAGGAACTTTTACAGGACTAAATACATCAAAATGAATAAGATCCAAAATATCAAAAGATTGGTGAGAACTAGAGTAGAACTGAACACGATTTTGTTTACCATAGACACAGTATTCATAGAAGTCAAACTCGAGATTGCAATCATTTAACCCCTCAATGAGATTTTTGTTTTTCAGGGTTCTGAGACCCTTTTCACCAATGTGACCAAATCTCATATGCCACAATATTGTCTTTTCTATAGGAAGCTTTCCTTCCAAAGTGTTTGCATTGCCATCGGAACCAATAACCACGGAATTCTTCAGTACTCATTTAGATGGTGAGGATGAAGAACTATTACATAGAGGAATACATGCATCTAGCTGAAATAAGGTACCTCTCCTAGTACCCCTTGCAAGCACTATCGATCCTCTCATCATCTTGCATCCTTCTTTCAAAAAAACAACTTGCACACCTACATCATTCATCATACTTATAGATAATAGGTTTCATGTCAAACCTGGAATGTGCATAACTCCATTGATTCCCTTTACTCATCCATTAGGAAATTTAATAGTGACCCTTCCACATCTAACTATCTTTAGGTGAGAATCATCACCCAAGTACACTTTTCAACCATCGAACTCTTCATATTTTGAGAACTAGTTTTGATGAGAGGTCATGTGAAAAGATGCACCCGAGTCAACCAACCACACATCATCAGATGCATGGGCTGCCAAAGCTATGATGAATGCATCACCATCTTCTTGAGATCTTTCAAAAGCTGAATTCAAACCTTTCTTCTTCTTCTTTGGTTCTTTGCAATCTTTACGGAAGTGCCCAAGTTTATCACAGTTCCAACATTTTGCATTGGACTTATTGGAATTCTTTAACTTCCCATGGAATTTGGATCTACCCTTATTATTAGACTTATTGTAATTTTTCTTCCCTCCTTTCATGGATCTCCCACGAATAGCAAGGGCTTATTTTTTTGAAATGAAAGCCTTTTTCTGCATCTCCTCTAATAGCAGTGAAGAAACCACATCGTCCATTTTGAAGGTGACTAACATGCTTCCAAGAGCCATCACAGGATGGTCCCATGAATCTGATAAAGAACACAAAAGTGTGTAGCAATGATCCTCCTCCTCTAACTTGACACCAGCTGATGTCAACTATGCAGCTAGCAGATTAAATGCATTTAAATGATCCATTAAGGATCCACCTTCCTCCATTCATAGAGAGTATAGCTTCTTCCTAAGGAACAACTTGTTCACCAAATATTTGGCCTGATACACAGCCCCAAGTCTTTCCCACAAACTATATGCAATTTTCTCATCTAGAACATTCAGAAGAACAACATCGATTAAACAGAGTCTTATGAGACCCTTAGCTTTACAATCTTTGATATCCCAATTTTCTTGAGCTACAGTTGCTGGTCTTGTAACATTTGAAGTTGCTTCCCATAGGTCACGATCTTCCAACATGTCTTCCATCTTGAGTTTCCACAACTAGAAATTAGTGCCATTAAATTTCTCCACCTCCATTCTTCCATATGATGAACTCACCATCTCAATCTACAAATAAGATTCAAGATGCTCTGCACAAGACTCCCACTCAAATTGAGATTAGCTCAAAACCCTACCCAACAACTAGGATCAAAAGTTGATTAGGCTCTGGTACCACTTGTAAGGAAACTCAGGTGCAGAAATAGCTTCCTACACTAATCTCTTAATAGAAGTATGGTGCGAATCCTATTAAAATATTTTACACTTAAAGATTCAATATCATGTAAACAACAATATTACAGAAAACCAAGCATAAAGAAAATAGACAGAGAAAGAAACACATAACACAAAGATTTTCCGGTGGGAAAAAACCTTTTGGTTAAACAACCCCACCCCTTTAGAACCTCCACAATGTATTATCTTCAACACAAGGTTACAATACACTTGCAGTGCAAGTTCAATAGCGACAACAGAAGACACTAGTAGAAACTCACAGTACCAACAATACAATTTCTCGCATCCCTCCTCTTTGCAACCTTAAAAATGCTTATATGATGCATTTCACTTTAGGGTTACTCCCAAAGGTAACTGTATTAGGTTTTTACCATTCTCCAAGAAAATAGGAACCCTAAACAATTTTTTGAGGTGATGCGCTGAATGCCACTATTGGGGTAGAGTGTATAGTACTCAAATTTATCAGTTGCCACATGTCTTCACCTATCATTGTATCTTCCTAACATAGCTCTTATGTGTCATAGGAATCTGACATAACCATTTTAGCAATGATCTCCTTATACACAATTCAAGATGCTGACACATCAACATTATTTGCAAGAAATTCATATTACAAAACAAATAATAAGAATAGGAATTATCCAAGGTTGAGACACCTTATTCGTAAAAATATCCCCCAAAGTATTACCCAAGAGTCTAAGGATTTGAACCTATGACCAAGCTCTGATACTAATTGTTAGAAAGGCCAAAGTTTTTGTTGCACCAAAAGGTCAACCTATCAATTTTTGATAAAACCAATAGTCTCATATAACCATATGAGGTGGTTAAGCTATGTTACAAATCTTGTGAGGGATGCTGGCCAACTACCAATAGGATCAAGGTCTCATTAGAAAGAGCACCAGTCTATGTGCAATACCAATTGTTTTGGCACCCAAAAAGGGAGCTAAGTGGAGAATGTGCACTAATTCTAGGGCAATAAATAAGATTACTATTAGATATAGGTTTCCTATTCCTAGGATAGAGGACTTAATCGATTATTTAGGGGGTACTAGATACTTCTCAAAAATTGACATAAAAAGTGGATATCACCAAATTAGAATAAAGGAAGGGGATAAGTGGAAGAAAACCTTTAAGACCACAGAGGGGTTATATGAATGTCTAGTTACTCATTTTGGCCTTATCAATGCTCCTAGTACCTTTATGATGTTAATGAATGAGGTGTTGAAGGACCTCATATGAAGGTTTGTAGTAGTTTACTTGGATGATATTATTATTTTTAGCAAGACTAACAAGGAACACATGCATCACTTAGAGATTGTGTTGAAGAAATTACAAGAGGAGAAGCTAACTATCAACCCAGACAAGAGTGAATTTTTGAATCAAGAGCTAGTATACCTTGGCTTTTTAGTTTCCCAAGGAGACATAAAATGGACCTAAGTAAGGTAGAAGCCATATTGAGTTGTCCCACTCCTAAATCAATGATAGGTTAGAAGTTTTCATGGTTTAGCCTAATTCTATAGGAAGTTCATAAGGTGATTTAGTGAGATTTGTGCACTAGTATTGGATACTATAAAAGGAGGGCTTAAAACCAAGATTCAATGGACCAAGGATGCCATTTAAGGGTTTGACAAGTTGAAGAAGGAGGTAGCCACAAAACTAGTACTCATTTTACCAAGTATTCAGAAAGTGTTCATTGTTGAATGTGATGCTAGTAACATTTCTATATTAGAAGACCTAAGCCAAGAAGGAAGACCAATGGAACTTTTGAGTGAATGGTTAAATGAGGCTAAGTCTATGTATTCATCCTATGATTTAAAGCTTTACGTCTTAGTTCAAGTACTTAGAAAGTGGTAGAACTATCTCTTTCCCCAAGAATTTTTTTTGTCTATATAGATAATTAGGCCTTGAGCTACCTTAATATCCTAGAGAAGCTAAGTCTTAGACACATCAAATGGGTGGAACTCCTATAATCCTACACATCACTAAAGGGGAAAGATAATAAAGTGGTAGATGAAATTAGTAGAAGGCTTCTCACAATCCAAGAGATTTAGTTAAAGAGCATTGGAATAGAGGAATTCAAGGACCTCTATGAAGGAGATGAAGACTTTGCACAAGCTTATAAGGTATGTTCAGAATTTAAGAATAATTTTTATGGTGATTATGCTAACTATACCTTAAAAAGTGGCTTACTATTTAGGGATAACCAAATATGTGTGCCAAGAGATACTATGAGGAAAAACCTCATCCAAGAGAAACATAATGGAGGTTTAAGTGAACACTTTGGATTGGATAAGACTTTGGAGCTAGTAACAAGGTTCTACTATTGGCCAAGAATTCACAAGGACATTAGGAAGCATGTTGATGTATTGTTTGTCAAAAATCCAAGGGAACCTCATAAAATACTAGACTTTACCAAACCTTACCTACTCCTCATAGACCATGAGAATGCATCATCATGGACTTCATAGTGGGTTTATCAAGAACCAAAATAGGTTTGGATAGTTTGTTTGTGATTGTGGCAAGATTTAGAAAAATGAGTCATTTCATTCCTTGTAAAACTACAACTCATAATGCTAGTCATATTGCCTACTTCTTTTTCAAACAAGTAGTGGGGATTCATGGCCTACCAATTAGTATCGTATCAAATACGATACTAATTGAGTATATCAAGTTATCCACCAAGAATAGTTTTCCTATAATGAGAATATTAATAGGACTACCAGGAAGAGCCCATTTGAGGTGGTGTATGGAATGCATCCTAGAGGTATTTGTGAATATAGAGATTTGAAAACTCAAGATGAAACTAGTGGGCATGCTGATGATTTTTCCCAATCCATGAAAGAAGTACACGAGCAAGTCAAATGAGCTCTAATGGAGGCTAACTACAAGTTGAAGGAAAAGAAAGATGCAAGGAGGAAAGACTTACAATTTGAAGTTGGTGATTTTATTTTGGTACACTTAATTAAGGTTAGGTTGAAAAAAAACATGTCAAAAAAACTCTAGATGAGAAGGATAGGACCATGTAAGATCTTGGCCAAGTATGGGAAAAATGCCTATAAGGTGGATTTACCAAGGGAGTTAGCTATTTCTCCAATTTTTAATGTGCAAGGCCCTTATGAAGTACAATGGACTTTCTATAACTAAAGGAGAGACTATATGAATGTAGAAGATGAAGTACAAAAACTTCAGCTACCTACACAAATAAAGTCACAAGCATAACATATTCTAGACTCAAGAGGAAGTAAGTGAACTAGGCACCAAGTTTACATGGAGCATCTAGTAAAATGGATAGCTAAGAGATATTTCAAGAATCTTGGTACCAATTTGGATCATTTACCTTTAGGTTTAACCAAGGTTCCTTGTTATTGGGGGACAATGGTGTGTGTGTGTGTGTGATTAGAGTCGATAAGTTGTCCATTTAGTGATAAATTGCACAATGTTGCTAAGTTGGTCAAACATGGTCAAAGCTTACCAAGAGTGTAAAAATAGTGGAAAAGGTGTGACATGGGGTTGGTTAGTGTTTTTGAACTTAATTATATGATATTTGATCAAGTTTAGGATATGGAGTGAGAAAATGCAAAATCTTGCAAAGTTCCTCATGATAGCATTGCAAAGTTATCATGACAACTTGATAAAAAGTTGCAAATCACACAAAATTAGTTAGCGGAGTGACATAGTTAGTTTCCACATGTGAAAAAGACTTATATAACACATTTTCAAACCTATGACAAGGCTTGACATCCACTTTGTAGAGATATTGTGTTTGAAGGAAAGAACAAGTTCTAGAAACTAGTTATAGTTATGCGTTCAAACCCTTGATATAAAAATTTAATGGATTGAGTAAATTAATATTTTTACATGGTTGAATATCTTGTTGAATATAGTTTCTTAATTTTTCTTTGATTTTACAATTTCAACTAGTTTGATAGCTATTTTTTAGATACTTTTATACTTCCCTATTCATTGTTTTGTAAGTTGTTAGAAGCATAGAAATGGATCTTTCTTGATTTCCAATGGTTGCACCTTTATGACCACTTGGAATAAAAAAGAATCATGTATATAATTTGTATATATAAATTTTGGATGTCCTAGGTGAAAATATTGCACCTAGCTAGGTGTTTAATATTGGTGCAACGCTTGGAAGGTAGAATGGATGGATTAGTTTTGGCCAATCAAGAGTATATAGGTGTAGAGAATTGAGTGGAGGTCCTTTGGTTAGAATTTAGTGTCTAGATAACTGCATAAAGTTTACCATTGTATCTAATTTATCACTGGCTATTGTAAAACCCTCGAAACACTTAAAAATAGGGGTATTTCACTATAGTACTGTACAAAGAAGTTGGGGATTTGAAACCTACTAAATCTTGAAGGTTTTCCTAATGGGTTTTAGAATCAAAAATTGGTTTGGCATCTTTTTAACATGTTTTGGAAGTTATTTCTAAAAATCCCTATAAGGAGACCTAATTGGGGTCTCTAGGGTTACAAGGCCTAATTAGGAGATTTGGAGAGATTGGTAAGAAATCATTGACATAACCACTAAAATGATTCTAGAATCTATGGAATGGACCAAGAAAAAATTCCTAACATAAAATCTTGATAGTGTTGGTCATGTTTTTACCTTGTACTTTGTTGAACATGTTTCACTATGAATGTTAATAGTTTTATATGCAGATTAGGGTTCATTTTTTCTAAATTGACTAACCTTGAGAAAAACCCTAATTGAACAAGTTTCATGCCCTAATCAAGTCCTTTAGGTTATTCATTTCCACTTTATAAATTGATCAAGAAAATCATTTTGAAATAATATATGTATATTTTTTAGGAACCTTTGAAAGATGTTTTACTTTATAAATCTCCCATAATGATCTTTACCATTATAGTTTTTTAGATCTATGGTGGTTGCCTTGTCGCCATAGAAAGCTATGTTCATTTTAACACATGTGACATAGAAACCTCTGGGCCTAGTTTAGTTTTGACAAGGTTTTATTATGCTTTTCCTATGCCATTAGATCTATTCAAAATCTACAATAAAAACCAAGTCACTATCAAAATTTGCATAGTGTTTTACTACATGTGACATGTCAACCAAGTGGGACCCAGTTAAATCTTAAGCATGACTTCAAGGTGAATCACCTAGACTTTTAGATCTCTCAATGGTTGATTATGGTTTCTATGTCACTATCAAAAGTTACAAGGTTTTTATTGGTCATGACATGGAAACCTCCTACAAAAGTGAAACATAGTGGGACCAAACCTAAAGATGGGTGCCAAGATTCTGGTCTATCATATAAATTATTTTTTCCAGCATGTTGGATGTGAGAAGTGTTAGATGCATTAAAGAAGGTATCATGGAAAGAACATGTTATTTTCTCGATGCTATATTTCTACAGAGTCATGGTGGTCGCTATGTCACCACCAGGAATCACAAGAACTTTTCTGCTAGTGACATGGTGACCTCACATGAAATAAGAAAGTAGTGGGACCTATTTCCAAAAGATGGCACCATAGGAACCACCTATCATAAAGAGACCTACCAAAATGTCAAGATGGTATTACATCATGTACCACATGGATTCACCCTCAAAAAAGATGTTGGGTGATTGGTATTGTTAGATCTCCACGAGATTGATGGTAGGTGCCATGTTGCTATAGGAACTTGATCAAAATTTAGTGCACATGACATGGAAAATATAGGAAATTTAGAAAGGATCAAACATAGTTTCAATAAAATAATCATGAGATATGCATCCTCTGATTAAAGTTGCATCAATGAAGGTCATTATGTCACATGCAGGAGTTGCTTGATGTTTATGAATAGTGACATAGCGAGAGTGTGACACATGTCCAAAGGTACCAGTGGGTCTAGTAAAACTTGTTAGTGGTGGAAAGAAAGGCTTATGTGGTGAAGTTTGATTGGGTTGATCACCAACCTAGCTGATTGAAACTAAGTCATTAACAATCTTATTCCTGGATCATTGGATTTTTTGAAATTAGTAGCTTGTTTTAAAAATTGGAAGGTGATGCCACCCTATTCTTCCTTATAGTCCATTTATGAAAGTTAAGGCTCCTCATGCAAAGTAGAACCAAGGATATATTAAAAAGGTTTCACCAATTCTTCTCTATACAAATAATTTTTAGATTCCCAGAGAGCTTAGAGCCTATTGAAAGCCTTCTCAAGTGATTAAAGTGCAAAAGAATTCCTAGTGTTCACCTTGTCTTGTGGAATTTTAGTAAAAATGTAACAAACAACCAAATGACATACTTTTTAATAAATGGATGGCAGACTTTATTTATGCTAGATAATTAGAACTTGATGAAACTAATGATGATAAAGATGAAATTCAAGTAATTGATACATCAGTACAAATGGAAGAGGGAAATAATGGACAAATAGTTTTAGTTGCAAGCACAAAAATTCAAACCCATAACACAACAACAAAAGAATTAGATGTAACTATAATATCAGTAGTATGTGATGATGTGGATGGAAATTCTTGAGTTGAAGTAACTCTACAAATATATGAGCTAGATCCATCATGTACAATTCCATTGGTTACATCCTCCAAGGATTTGTAACAACATCAAGGTAAATCATGAGATCCTCAGTAGTAAAAAGATGTAGCAGAAGGTGGTCCCACTAGAGAATATTCATGATGAAGACATCCTATCACACCAATTTTTTTTTTTTTGTGATAGTAACAACGTAGATATTTTTTTGTCTTAAGGACAACTATTAATTTTATATACCTAAAGCTTGTTGCATCTCACACTAGATAAGTGAGATTCCAAGGTTGGAGGAGGGGTCCAAGAATTTTGTAATTTTTCCTTGTTCAAAAGAACAATACATCCAATAATGTGTAGCTTTCTAAGTTTACTCTGAAGCTTTGTAATTTTATGATGTTTTCATATTAATGATAGAATCAACAAGATATTCTAAGTTTCATTGAGTTTCTATTAGTTATTGTATTAGTCTTTTCAAAGGATAATACAAAAGGGCACTTACACTACATCAATGTTATCAATCTTTGTCTCCATTTTATGAGTTTGTTTATTTTGAGATCAGTTAAATAAGGTTTAATTGATTGAATGCAATCTGGATAGGTTTTATATTGATTCTATTGTTGCTTTTAATTCAAGGAGTTAAGGAAGTTCTTCAATGAATTAGTAGGGTCTACAAGTTTGTAAAAGGATATTTCATAAGAATAGGAATTGGTGATTACAGTTGATAAAATTCATTTACAAGTTATTTGAATTAGATCTACTACTTATAATTGACTCTATGTAGCAATGGATAAGGCACTGGTCATATAAATTAGAGACAAATTGAAGTAAATTTTGCTACATGTATCAAATTTATACTCAAATCTAAATCAATCAAAAATTGTATCAAGTGTATAAGGGTGGTCATTATCTATCCATAGAAATTTATGAGTTAATGTGAGCTATTGTAGCTCATCTTTGTTTCACATATATCAAAGAAATTGGACCATATCTAATGCTTTTAGCGATTATGGGTAAGAGTCAAGATGTTAATTGAATCCCTAAGGTACTCCCACATTGGTTTTGTAGAGCCAGAAGCATAGGAAGCATTGTGCTTTGTGCAGTTGGCCCAGAGACAAAATTTATTATACTATTCATGAGCATTGGCTACCTCTAGGTATAATAATTTTTTTTGTCTACTGGTAATAATAATCACTATTAAATCAGGAGCCAACAAAATTGGTGACTCTACTAGGGACATGATTAATGTTATCATAAACTAGCATTATTTCAAGATCTGTTGTCTTCCCTTGGTAGAGTTTGAGAAAGGATTTTCACGTGGAGTTTTTCACAGTTTTGTGGTTTTTTGCATTTTTGCCTAAAATTGTTATTAAAGTGATTATGGTCTATTCAAAAATCATTCCCATTTTGATAAAGTGGGTGGCGACTCAAAAGGTTTTAACCAATGCCAAGTTTAAGGAAATTTTCAAATTATGGAAAATATGGATAACACATGGGCAAATGTGAAGAAAAACCTAGGAAATAAATTACAAGTTGATCTTCCTCCTAAAGGACGATAGAATTGGGCCGTGAAGAAAGCTCAAATGCAAAGAGGAAACCATTCCCAAGAGCAAGTAACAAGGGGAAATAATGTTTATCTTTCTGCTAATGAAAGGGAATCCTCTTATAAATGTTCTAGATCCCATTCAGGACTACGTGATGATGATTTCTTTAGCACTGCTAAAGTAGTATATTAGGAGAAGGTTGTAAAACCACATTCACCTAGTTTGGATGCTAGAAGTGGTATTGATTTCTTCCAATAGAGTAGGAACCCTTTCATGTTAGACCATTCTCCTAAAAGAGTCAGACCAAGACACCTAGAGCTTGAGACTTTTAATGATGAGAAAACTTCTAGTTCTGAGTTTACTATTCTTGATCCTAATAAGATTGAGATTTTGGGGAAGAAACTTGCTATGCAAGAGGCCATAGATAGGAAATTTGAAAAGGAAAGGGAAGAAAAGATTATGAAAGCATTTGAAGAAAAGAAAACAATACTTAGGTGAATTACTACCTTGAAAAAGAAAAAAGAAATAGAAGTCAGTGTTTAGCAACCTAAAATTATAGGTCAAGTTGAACAACTTAGGATACAAGAGAAAAGGTTGTTAGAAAATCAAGATGTAAATTTAGAGGGTGCTATAGTACAATAGATTAAAACTTATAAGACTCTAGAAACTAAAAACAATAAAGCAAGAGATGTAGAGCATGTTGTTCATGCCAAGCATAAGGGAAAAAAAAGGATGTTGGTATTAAGATTAAGGAACTAGAAAAGATCATTTAGATCCATGATTCTATGTCACCTTCTGATATTGAGTTGGAGAGGAAGAGGAAGGAGAGGGATGCTTTAGCTAAGAGATTAGAAATTATAGAGAATGAGATAGACATATTTGAGATGAATAATAAGATTAAATTCCTAGAAAATGCTAGGAAGCAATTTCTAGTTATTCCAGAAGATAATGTAAATGATAGATCAATTGATGTAAATTAGAATACTGCTAAGTTGTCTACTTCTTTCTTATCTTCTTCTTCATATAAAATGGATCTTAATCAATCTACTATAGATGCTAGTACTAGTAATACTTTGAATAATAGTAAAAGAAATGTTGCCAATAACCTTAAGATTGACCTGTAAAGGAGACCTATTTAGTTAGAAGGTTATAAGCAGATATGTTTTGATGGAATCCTTAGATTCCCTAACCCCATTCCACAAGAAATGAGGAAAAAGTTTCCTAATTTTTATGGGAATAATGCTATTACTTGTGAGGATCATTTAAGGATTTTTCTTGATATGATGAGTGACTATGAGGTTGAGGCTAAAGATGCTATCATGAAGTTATTTGTTCAGTCATTAATTGAGGATGCTAAAGAATGGTTCAAGAGGCTTCTTGAATTATCCATTATATATTGGAAAGATATTGAGTATTGTTTCAAGGAGAAATATGGTGTCAAATAGAACCCAAGATATATCCTAAGTGAGTTCAATAACATTAAGAGGTTACCTAATGAGTCTATCACTAATTTCAATACTAGATTTTAGAAAAGGATGTAGAAGCTAATACAACCCATGCAATTTGATGAAAATATATGTATGATTATGTACTTAAATGATTTTGATGGTAAAATGGCATATCAACTTAGGGATAAGGAACTAGGACCTTAAAAGATGCTTTTATACTTGTCATAAATATAAAAATTAATTTGAGAATCTTAGAAAGCTAGAAAGAAAAGGAGATGATCCTAGATTGTTTGGCAACAAGGGAAGTAGAAAGGAAGAACACAAGCCTATAGGTGGTAGAAAACAAGAGCCTAGTGAGATGAGTCAAATTTCAAATGCCATAAAAGGTTTAAATTATCCTTAGGCTAAGATTGATAGAAATCCCACTAAAAATAAAGCCCCTTATCAATCCAATTTCAATAGGTAGAATAGGTTGCAAAATTTCCCTTATAATACTACTTGGAAAGATGGTCAGCTTAGTGTTCCCCTTACAAAGAATATCAATAATAAGGTCACCCATCATTCCTTATCTAGAAATTTTGTAAATGTGGTAGATGATCCTGAGTTCACTATTGAACCAACATGATGTGTTGCTTGTCAACTATCCCATGCTCCTGAATATTGTACGGCAACCTTGTCATTTTCTAGAAATCATACTAAGGTACAAGAGTAGTAGGAGAATGAAGAAAATATTGATGATGTAGGATGCATTATGTTTGAATCACATTATTATTATTCTAACTATGAGGATTATGATAGAGATGTTAATGAGTAGAGGTAGTTCCAAAATGATATGCAACAACAGGTATTTTTTGATGAAGGTGATGTTGAGGATAATGTGTGTAACATGGAAAATACGAAGGAAGAAGTGATATTAAGGAATCCTTCTAGAGAAGAGGTTGATTAGATTACTTCCATCATGATAGCTCAGGTACAGACTAGAAATATGGCTTAGAAAATTGATAATGGCATGGTTGCTAGTATGTTTATTAGAAGGGTTAATCCTAAGAAAATAGAAGTTGTGAAGCCTAAAGAAATTCCTACTCTGAAAGTCAAAGTTACCAAAAATAAATGTGAACCAAACAAGATGGATAGTCCCAAGGTTCCTGAGCTTTAGAATAATGTTCCTAAGAAGTTGGAGGAGAAGATATCAAAGGTACTCACTGCAAATGACAAGAATCATCAAGGTGTTGTAAGTATTTATGATAAACATAAGGAGAAAAAGGGTATGATTATTGATGTCCCTCTAATTCTTTTATTATAGATCACTATCAAGGTCCATTTGTCCAAATTATTAAGAATCCTTGAACAACAAAATAAAGCCATAGCATCGATAGGAGGTGTTGATGAAAAAGTAAAATATGATTGTAATGAGAGTCATACTCCTAAGGAAAGTAGTAAAGAAAAGGTCAAAGAAAAAGAAATTGGAGTAGACGTGTCTCAGATTCCCCAAATGTTTTTGGATAGTTCTATGAATCAATGTTTAGGAACTATACAACCACTTTTCTTGAATATTCTTGTGAATGGTAGAATATTGGAAAACTATATAGTTGATTTAGGTACTTCCAATACTATTATGCCATTTGAAATAATGAAAGGATTAGACCTGAAGGTTGATACTACTTAGGGAAGATGCTATGCTATGGACAAAAGAGAAGTGACTATCATAGGTACTATTAATGATTTTCCATATAAGTTGACAACTTATCCTAACAAAGAACTTACTATGAGTGTGTTGGTTGTTGATATTCCACCTCAATATGGCATGTTGTTATCTAGAAAATTGAGTGCTACCATGGGTGGGAGTTTGCAATGTGACTTGTCATTTGCCACTTTCCAAATTGATGAGAATTTAGTGAAATTAAATAGAGAAACTATGAGTGTATACATGATTGAAGAAGAGATAGAGGATGACATGACAAAATTTGTTGATACAAATGTTAATGAATTCTGAGCTGAGGTTCTAATTTTGAAGAAAGATAAGTGTAAATCACAGATAGAAGTAGAAGCTAATACAAAGATAGACAAAGGTGATTTATGGACTATCTTTTTATATGATGCCTATTGCAAATATGGATCTGGTGCATGCACTTTATTGATTTCTCCTACAGGGGTAACATAAAAATTCTCTTTTACATTGAGTTTCCCTTGTACTAATAATATAGCAGAGTATGAGGCCTTATTGTTAGGCCTCAGATTAGCCCACAAGCATGGGATAAAATTCTTACATGTCATAGGGGATTTTGAGTTGGTTGTGTCCTAGGTAAGAAATGTATATGTGTCAAAAAAGAAGAAGATTGAAACAATACAAAAATGCTATGTGGGATATCATTGAATTTTTTGATGCATTTGGGATAGTTTGGAAAGATGGGACTAATAATAAGATGACATATTTGTTGGAAAATATAGCAATAAAGCCTAATGACATTATATTTTCTGGTATATCCAAAGTTGAATTCTAGACTAGGCCCTTTGTTCCTAACAATGTCCAGAATTGGCAAGTTTTTGAAGAGATAGAGACATTTTGAGATTTTTAAATTGTGAAAATATGTTGTCAGGTCAGGAAGTTGATTGTGCAACCTATGTGGAAAACATAGATGGAAGAGATATTTTCTTTGGAATCAGAATAGCTTAGAACTACTTTTACTACTCCATGGGGTACTTATGTGTATGTTAGGATGCTTTTTGGGCTTAGTAATATTGGGGCTACTTTCCAACATGCAATGGATGTGGCTTTTGTCGATATTATTGATGAATTCTTGGCTGTGTATTAGGATGATTTAACTACATATTCCAAAGATGAGAATGATCACTGCATGCATTTAGGAAAAGTATTTATCAATGCCCCTAAGTATGGTATTTCTTTGAATCCCAGAAAGTTTATCTTTGGAGTTACCAAGGGTAAGTTGCTAGGGCATCTAGTCGGTAAACATGGAGTGAGGATTGACCTTGAAAGGTTAGAAGCAATAGATAAAATTTAGAAGCCTAAATTTGTGAAAGGAATTTAGTCATTTTTTGGGTGAATCAACTTTCTTAGAAGGTTTGTGACTAATTTTGCAGAAATTAGTGGACCGATATCGAAGATGTTAAAGAAGGGATCTAAGATAAAGTTGGATGGAGAGCCTGGCTTTGCATTCTAGAAGATTAAGCAAGCTATTAAGTGTAGTGCCTACCCCTAGTTCACATTTTGTTTTAATTGCCAAACTCTTTTAGGCCAGTTTTATACTTGATGTTTAGTAGCATTACTTTCAGATTATCAGACGTTGTTTTACACTCAATTTATTATATGATGAGATGACTTGGTACTGTATATTTCATGCATGCATGATGATTATTCAATGTTTTCAGTTATCGATGATGATTAGTTAGATGGTTTATTCTCACATGTGCTTTCTTATGGATACTTACCCCATACTGTATGTGTATGGTGTGCATGTTTGTTTTCTTTATGTATGGTGTTTCTGATGTGGTTAAGGAAGGGAGTCGTAGTCACCTGCTAGTCTGGATCTACACGATGCACCACTTCCTGCCATTGTCTGTTTAGCTTAAAATATTGTGTCTGTACATGTGTGGATTTTATGCAGGTTGCAGGTACCGGGTATCGACTTCCCTGAATTGCCAGGATGAGCGTACCCTATCGCATTATCTCAATGGTAAGAGAGGGGAGATAAACTCTTAAGTCCAATTCCTAAACCCTTTAGCCAATTGTCCTAATTGATAATTAGGGCAAGTATCTGAGTTAAGTACCCTCCGAATGCATCAAATGATGTTATTTCGTGATTATAACCCTTTTGTTTGATTTAGTATGTATTTTTCTATGATGGGTTTTCGTATGTTGCTTTATGAGCCCTTGATGTATTTTCTATTAATTAAGTTTAATTAAAAGGATTAATTAATGATTTAATTTAATAGAAAATTATTATGATATTTTAATATTTAATTATATTTAATTAATTGAAAAATTAATTAAATAAAAAGAATTAAATTTGGAAATAAAAAGTTTAAGTATAATTTTAGAATGTGATAATATTTATTTAATTTAATAATAATATATATTTAGAGTTCATTTTTAAATAAATGCTAAATATTATTATTAATTGAATTAATAAATATTTTATCAATTAAAGTTTCTTAAATAAATTAAAAGTGGGAAAGATATTAAATTATTAAAGGTTTCTAGATCGCATGATCTAAGCATGAGTTTAAATATAAAAGAAATTAATTAAAATGATTAATTAATGATTTAATTTAATAGAAGATTATTATGATATTTTAATATTTGATTATATTTAATTAATTGAGAAATTAAATAAATAAAAAGAATTAAATTTGGAGATAAAAGTTTAAGGATAATTTAGAACATTATAATATTAATTTAATTTAATAATAATATATTTAGAGTTCATTTTTAAATAAATGCTAAATATTATTGTTATTTAAGTTAATTAAATATTTTATCAATTAAATTCTAAAATAAATTTAAAAGTGAAAATATATTAATTATTAAAAGTTGTAAGATTGCATGATGTGAGCATGTGTTGAAAATAAAGAAATTAATTAAAAAGATAAAATAAGAGGAAATTATAATATTATTTTAATCTCATAAAGTGTGCATGGGATTAAAAGTAATAAAAATTAAAAATAGAAGTCAAGTGGAATATTAAATAAAGTTATTTAATGATTCATTTAATATGCATTAAAAAGATAAAGCAAAGATTAATAAAAGATAATTTTGGAGTTAACTCAGTTGAGCAAAGAGTCTTCTCGGGTGAACGCACAATTAGTGCCCCGATTTGAGGAGAAGACTCCTTATCACAACTTTGGGGGTTCATTTTTGGGGGACACGAATTTGGACCGTGAATTTTGGAGACAGGAATTTTGGAGAGAGTTTTTGGAAGCAAATTTCAGAAGGAGAATTCTAGGAAAGATTTTCAGAAGAAAGTTATTGAAGAGGAGCGAGTTCTCTTACAGATTTTGGGGATTGTGTATTAGCATCAGGTTCAGGTAGGGTCTGGTATTTTGAACCCTAAATGATTTAAGAAATTTAATATGTTCTATCTACTTCGTGATTGTAAGAATCTTGTCTTCTTGAATGTATCATTTCTTCATTCTGGATCTTTTGCTATTCGATTTCATTTGTAAATCTAGATTGAAAAAAATTGTTCAGGAACATCCTTCAACAAAATTAAATCAGGATTTAGGATTGTATTAAAATAGAGAAAAGAGAGAATTGAATTGGGGAGAGTTTTGAGATTAAAAAGAAAATTCATAGGGTTGGAATTATTTTCTCTATTAGATTGCAATTGCTAATGTTTAACAAAAAAAAAAAAAAAAAAAGAAGAAATAATAATAATAATTATTATTATTATAATTATATATATATATATATATATATATATATATATATATATATATATATATATATATATATATATATATATATATATATATATATATATATATATATAATTTTATTTATTAATCTTTAAGCAAAAATTTTTATATATAAAAACAAAATCGTTTAAGCAAATATATATATATATATATATATATTGTAAAATCTAAATTTTAAAAAAAAAAAAAATAAATAAATAAATTAATTAATTGTTTGGGGAGGCGGGGTCATCACCCCCCCACCGCCCCTTCCTTTGATGTCGTGTCGCAACAAGTACTGCTGCGACAGCAGTACTGCTGTGGCAGCAGGTACTGCTGTCGCAGCAGTACCTTGCTGCGGCAGACTGAAGTCTACCGGCCGACAGGCCTAAAACGTTGGCCGGCGGGCCTAAAACGTTTTTTTTTGTTATATAATACCTTTTTTTTTTAAAAGACTTTTAGGGGTTAGTTTTTTTTTTTGTAATATGATTTTTTAATTTTTTATTTTTTTTAATTTATTTATTAAAAATAGATTATAATTAATACAATTTATTAAAAATAGTATTATTAATAAATTGTATTTAATTTCTAGAAATAAATTAGTAATGCTATTAAAGTTAGTTTATAATGAATTAAAATTATTAATTATTCATATTGTTAATAAATTTTATTAATATATATTAATAATTAATTAAATATTATTGATATCGTTTAAAATTTAATTATTAACTTAATTAGAATCAGTTGAATTAAAGTTATTATTAATAGATATTATTTGATTAAATTGTAGATTTAGATTATTGATTTAATGGAGGTTATTATAGAAATGGGTTAATTGTAAGGGGGTAGTTGCGAAAACTTAGTTACTTGAAATAGATGTTAAACTGGAACTTAAATCTTACCTTAACTCAACAGTATATTATCGTTCAGATCCAACTATGTGATGACTTTTTTTCTATAAGATTATTTTGTTGTCTATGTTTTGAGGTTTTGGGGTTTGTTCTAGTATTGACCAGTTTAGGTTGTTACCAGAGGCTCGAGGTTGTGAATGTGATGTTATGATGATTTGGTCTCGATCTTTCTTAACCCAACCATGGTAGTGTGATGGAGTGCTCTATGACATGATTGTATTTATTGTTTGTTATTGCTTCCAATTTCCTGGTGTGAAGCTGAAGTGTATGTATATAAGATACCTGACTTAACCATTTTTGAGTCATCGATCAGTTATATTGGATAACCATTTTTGAGTCATCGATCAGTTATATTTGATAACCATTTTTGAGTCTCGATCAGTTATACTTGGATTGCTTTTCGATCGCTTGAGAGGATTGAAGTGTTTGTTATGTTCTTGATGATGTCATGTGTTGACTTGACCATTTTGGAATCTTTGATCAGTATTGTGATTTATCATTGATGCCTTTAGTTGCTGATAGAGAACTGTTGTGATCATATGATTATTATTTGATGCTTACCTGTTGCTCATGAAGAACTGATGTAATTTTTGTGGCTTATCTTTTATGATGTTTTTCAGTTGCTTGTATAGGACTGAGGTGATTTTATTGTGATTCTTTGATTTGTGATTTCATCAGCCTAGGGTAGGTTATCTATGTGTAGTGTCGGGAAGTGGCTTGCAATGGGGATCGGGGCCCTAAGAGGCTGCCTGGAGTAACCCATTGTAAGTTGTTTTAACAAGTGAAAACATCTCACCTAAATACTGATTTAAATGAACCTAATAAGATAATTGTATGTTCTCTCCCATGCCATGAGTGCTAGTATAGGCTAGGATGGGGTAGAGAGAACACTTGGTTACGACCTTGCATTCTGCAGTATGCCTCGTCAGTACGAGAGGATACTAGTGGCCGCAGGAATCACTAGGGACCCAAGATTCCTAAGGGATTGCTCGGGTAACTTCTACGTGACTTTTGTGATGACACTTTCCCGCTTGCATAGCAGGTTTCCTACGTGTCTTTGTGGTGCCTCTGGGTCTAGATGTCTTTCTATGTTGGAACCTTTGAGTTAGTATACTTTTAGGATTTCCCAGACTTAGAGAGTACTTGTGTTTTGTGTTTGATACCTTGTTTGGGACTTGAGACTATCTCCTCAGCGCGGTGGGAGTGGACCATTTAGGTTCCACGCGGTTGGGTGGTAGTGCTTTTTACTCTTACCATTGAGATCCGTTCGTGGTCACCGTGGCTGAAGCTTTCTTGGTTGGCATTTACCTTCACTATGTTCTTGGATTACTATGATGGATGGTTAGATTTTATGATAGATGTTTTATCATTATGGATGTATGGATGTATCAGGTATGTTATTAGTTCCATTTATTTTACTGTACTTTGTATCATGGATTTGAGGATGATGTATCTTTATCTTTACATATGTATATTCTTTTAAGCCTTCCATACCCTGTGACATGTACAGTGGATGATTGAGCATTCCGAATTAAATTGCCAAGAGGCATTCGGAGAAAATGTATATTATGGATATTGGACTTTCTGATTATTCTTTCATATGTATGTGGTAGTTGTTAGACTTAGAATTAATTAAATTTAAATGTGACTCAACATCTTGGGATCCTTAAGGAATGTAGCTTGTGATGTATGTTTGTTGATGATTACATGTAATTGCTTCCGCTACTATGTGTTTGATGTGTATATTATACATTCTTACTTAAAAAAATTAAAAAAAAATGTTTTGCAAACTTAGTGAAACTTTAGGTTAATTCTTTTGGATCCCTTGGCGGGGCGTTACATTAAGGATGCACCTATTTTTAGGGCACCTAATTATGATAAACCAATGCATATATTTTCTTTTGCTTCATTTTACACAATTGTTTTAGAGCTGTTACAGAAAAATGAAGGAGGTTATGGACAACCCATTGCATTTTTTAGCAAATCATTAAAGGAAGTAGAACTAAAGTATGATATTAATGAGAAATAAGAATATGCACTGGTGAAAGGAGTGAAGGCTTTTAGGTGTTATCTAATGGGAGCAATTGTGATTTCATTTTTCCCTACTACTGTCATTAATCACTAAAAGAGGTATCTAGTAGAAGGTGTAGGTGGATTAATAGAATACATGAATTTAATATTGATATTCAAATCACCAAACTAGTTAGAGGTCAAGGCTTGGACAAACTAATGACAAAAGATAATTTAGAAGAAAATCAAATCAACTAGTTTGATGATGATTGCAAGGATAATCTCTATGACATGGACACTTTTTATTGGTATGGAGGTGTAATTTATTATTTGAAAAATATAAAGTTCCCACCAAGATTAATAGATAACCAAAAAAGATCCCTAAAATTGTAGGCTATGAGATATGTTATAGTGCAGGGGTAGTTATGGTAGAGGGATATGGAGGGAGTACTTTTGAAGTGTGTAGATGAAATTGAATCTAAGAAAATTTTAAGAGATATGCATGAGGGTGTGTGTGGAGGTCATTATATGGCTAAGACCATAGCTCACAAAATTCTCAGAGCTCACTTTTGGTGGCCAAAAATCTTTAAAGATTCCCATGAGTTTGTTAAAACATGTGATGCTTGCAAAAGATTTGGTAGAAAGATAAAGTTCTCTAAAAATTTACCATTAAGACTATTAAAGTACAAGCACCATTTCAATAGTGGGGAATTGATTTCATTGGTGAGATTCCAAACAAGTCAAATGGTGGAAATTCTTAGATTTTGGAAGCTATTGATTATTTTACTAAGTGGGTTGAAGAAATTCCTACTAAGAATGCAACAAGTAAAGTAGCGATTAATTTCATTTTGAATAACATTATAACTAGGTTTGGATGCCCACAGAAGATTGTAACTGATAATGCTATGTGTTTTAAATCTAAAGAATATAAAGATTTTTTTAGGAAATATGGCATTACAAAGTACACATCTTCACCTTACCATCCCAAGGGAATGGTCAAGAAGAATCAAGAAATAACAAAATATTCAAATTATTAAAAGGATTCTAGGAAAGAACAAGAAGGCCTGAGATTCAAAATTTGCATTAGCTCTATGGGCTGATAGGGTTACTATGAAAAAAGCCATTGGATGTGCTCCTTTTGATTTAGTTTATGGTATACAAGCTAGACTTCCACATAATAATTTAAAGGAGATGTATAAATTTAGATGTATAAATTTATTCAAATTTATGAAGATGATATTATTGATGAAATGTAACTTAGGCTAGATGATATCCTAGAACTGGAAGAAACAAGAAGAGATTCCTTTATTCAGAATGCAAAGCTACAATCACAGATGAAGCATCTATATGACAAGAGGGCTACTGAGAGGAAATTTGAAATAGGTGATATGGTGTTGATGTGGAATGCTAGATTGGAAGATAAAGGAAAGCATGGTAAGATTGACCTCATCTAGCTTGGCCTATATAATATTCATGATAAAAATGGTGAAGATTCATATTTTCTAAAGGATTTAACTGGAGGTATTCTTGAATTCCCAGTTCATGGAAAAATTCTTGAAGCGGTATTTTTGTTAAGATATCTTTGTTTCCATGAATAATAGTCTAGGGTTTTCCTTGTACATTATGTAAATCCTTTGTGTCTTTTTGTATAGCCCTTGTATATTTATTTTCATGTGTGGTTTCTCTCTTAGAGTTGTCCAAAAAAAAATTTGGGTCAAGATTGTGGTCTGCTTCTCCCAAGGATTCTGAGCCCTAGTATGAATCTTATGTATTCATCATCCCCAGACAGAGCCATTGTAGGTCATAATTTTACCTTGTGCTTCGTTGAACATGTTTTTATATGAATTGGTTTTATATGCATATTAGGGTTTGGTTTTTCTAAATTGATTAACCCTGAGAAAAACCCTAATTGAACAAGTTTCATGCCTAATCAAGTCCTTTAGGTAAATTGTTTCCCCTTTATAAATCAACCAGGAAAATCATTTTGAAATAATATATGTATATTTTTTAGGAACCTTTGAAAGAGTTTTTACTTTATAAATCTCTTGAAATGATCTTTACTCTAAGATCTTTTAAGAACTATGATGGTTGCCTTGTCGCCATAGAAAGTTGTATTCATTTTATCACATGCGACATAGCAACCTCTGGGACCTAGTTTGGTTTTGACAAAGTTTTAGTATGTTTTTCCTACACTATCAAATCTCTCCAAAATCTATGGTAGGCACCAAGTTACTATTAGAATTTGCATGGTCTTTTACTACATGTGACATGGTGACCAAGTGGAACCTAGTTATTTCTTAAGCATAGCTTCAAGGTGAATCACCTACACTGTCAAATCTCTTAAGGATCAATAGTGGTCGCTATGTTGCTACCGAAAGTTGCAAGGTTTCCACCAGTTGTGACATGGAAACCTCCCACAAAAGTAAAACACAATGGGACCAAACCTAAAGATGGGTGTTGGGATATTGGTCTATAATAAATGAGCTTCACCAATACATCAAATGTCAAAAGTGGTAGACACAGGAAAGAAGGTATCATGGAAAAAATGTGTTGTTTTCTCAATGTCAGATTTCTATGGAGTCATAGTGGTTGCTATGTCACCACCAAAACCTATGAGAACTTTTCCAATAGTAATATGGTCACCACCCATGAAATAAGAAGGTAGTGGAACCTATTTCCAAAAGATGGTGCTATAGGAACCACATGTCATAAAGAGCCTTGCCAGCATGTTAAGATGGTACTACATCATGTATCACATGGATTTACACTTAGAAAAGATGTTGGGTGATTGGTACTATTAAATCTCCCCTAGATCAATGGTAGGTGCCATGTTGCTATAGGAACTTGCTCAACCTTCAGTGTACACAACATGGAAAACAAAGGAAATTTAGAAAAGACCCACCATAGTTGCAATAAAATAATTGTCAAATATGCATAGTCCGATCAAAATTGCATCAATGAAGGTCACTATGTCTCATGTAGGAGTCACTTGATGTTTATGCATAGAAACATAGTGAGTGTGTGATACATGTCCAAAGGTGCCAGTGGGTCTAGTAAAACTTGCTAGTGGTGGAGAGAAAGGCTTATGTCGAGATTTTGTTTGGGTTAACTACCAACCTGGCTGATTGAAACTCAGCCATTAACAATCTTATTCCTAGATCGTCAAATTTTTTGAAATAGATACCTTATTTTCAAAATTAGAAGGTGATTCCACCTTGTTATTCCTTATAGTCCATTTATGAAAGTTAACACTCCTTGTGCGAAGTAGAACCAGGGATATATTGAAAAGATTTTGGCAATTCTTCTCTACCCAAACAATTTTTAGATTCTTAGAGAGCTTATAGCCTATTGAAAGATTTCTCAAGTGATTAAAGTGCAAAATAATTGCAAATAGCTAGATGACATATTTTTTAATAAATGGATGGTAGACTTTATTCATGCTAGACAGTTAGAACTTGATGAAACTGATGATGATCAAGATGAAATTCAAGTAATTGATACATTAGTACAAGCAAAAGAGGACAATAATGGACAAAGAATTTTAGTTGCAAGCACATAAATTCAAATTGATAACACAACAACAAAAGAATTAGATATAACTATAATTTTAGAAATATGTGATGATGTAGATAAAAATTCTTGAGTCAAATTTACTCTACAAACATATGAGCTAGATCCATCACATAAAGTTCCATTGGTTACATCTTCTGAGGAGTGGTAGCAACATCAAGGCCAATCATGAAATCCTTAGCAATAAAAAGATGCAACAAAAGGTGGTCCCACTAGAGAATGTTCATAATGAAGACATCTTGTTGCACCAATTTTTGTTTTTTGTTATAGTAACAACGTAGATATTTTCTTTCTTAAGGACAATTATCAATTCTTTATACCTAAAGCTTGTTGCATCTCACACTATATAAGTGAGATTCCAAGGCTAGAGGAGGGGTCCAAGAATTTTGTAATTTTACCTTGTTCAAAAGAATAGCCAGTCCATTTTTGTGTAATTTTCTAAAGTTTTCATATCGATGAAAGAATCAGGAAGATATTCTGTGTTTCTATTAGTTATTGTATCAGTCTTTTGAAAGGATAATACAAAAGGGCACTTACACTACATCTATGTTATCAATCACTGTGTCCATTTTATGAGTTTTTTTACTTTGAGATTAGTTAAATAAGGTTTAATTGATTGAATGTAGTATAGATAAGTTGTATATTGATTCTATTGTTGCTTTTAATTCAAGGAGTTAAGAAAGTTCTTCAATCAATTAGTAGGGTATGTGAGTTTATAAAAGGATATTTCATAAGAATGGGAATTGGTGATTATAGTTGATAAAATTCATTTACAAGTTATTTGAATTAGATCCACTACTAATAGTTGACTCTATGTAGTAATGGATAAAGCATTGGTCATACAAATCAAAGATAAACTGAAGTAAATTCTGCTAAATATATCAAATTTATACTAAAATCTAAATCAATCAAAAATTGTATTGAGTGTAGAAGGGTGATCATTATCTATCTATGGAAATTTATGAGTTATTGTTAGCTATTGTAGCTCATCTTTGTTTCACATATATCAAAAAGATTGGACCGTATGTGCTATTTTTAGTGATAATCGACAAGAGTTAAGAAGTTAATTGAATCCCTAAGGTAATCCCACCTTGGTTTTGTAGAGCCAAAAGCATAGGAAGCATTGTGCTTTATGCAATTTCCCCAGAGAGAAAATTTATTATACTAATTATGAGAATTGGCTATGTCTAGGTCTAATAAATTTTGTTGTCTATTGGTAATAATAATCATTGTTAAATTAGGAGCTAATAGATAGGATGGTAAGGTAAGATGGTCAGATAAGAGTTTGGACACAAAGGATATAGTTGGAAGGTGTCAAGAGTAGTGTGGTGATTCAAGTTGATTGGTAACAATCACAAGGAAAGGATAAATACACAAAGGTTTCCCTTAGGATAGGGTGAACAAGAAAACCCCAAGAGGCTTGTAAATAATCCTAGGAGTGCCCTAGTTCTTGATCTAGGAATATATAGTGATCATACTGGTGGTGTTTGAAACTACTGAGCAACAAAATGCTCAATACCAGAATGAAAGTGCTCAAACAATCTAAAGATTAGCTAATTCTCATAATCAATTACATAAGTAGATCATCTGGACCCAACTTCAATGAAATTCAGGATGGTTTCCTACTTTTTAGGCTCTGCTAAACCAAGGTGGGTATACCTAGGGATGATTCTAAAGCAAACGGTTGTATGAAATTATCTTAGTTTCATTCTAATTTTCATTTTCTACCCTTAGGTACATACACAGTTAATCAATTTCTTTGAAGCTCTCAAATCTATATGCATCCCCTATAAGTAGATCTAGTCATAAATCTCCTATAGTTTACAAATATTCCTAGAATTAGTGGCTATCTAAGACTCAGAAAACTATATGTAAACAAGTGGTAACTAGCATTGCAACCTTGAACAAAAATAGAATAAGAATGATTTTGAATTTATAATAATTTTAACATGTAGAAGTAGAATGTACTCTCAATCATCTTTGATTTATAAGACTAGTACCTTATCCATTGGACATAAAGAGTCACTTATGGGTAGAAGACCTTGTTCAATTAACTTGTAATTGAATCTATCAGCTATAATCACCCATTTCCATTATTACTTGATATCCTCTTCATAAACTCATGAATTCTATTGATTTATTGAAGCATTTACATAATCCATTGAATTATAAGCAACAATATAACCAATATACACCCCATCAAGAATGCATTCAACCAAATGAACATTATTCAAAAAGGAGATAAAAAATGGTGACACAGATTCGGTGTAAATACCCCTTTGTATTATCCTTCTTGCTAACTAATACAATAACCAATAGAAACTCAATAAAGAACCCAGAAAATCATACTTGTTTTGCATTTCTATGTTTTATTAGAAAAGTACATGACTAAAAATAAACTCCAAACAACTACATATGATTGGACCAAATGTACTTTCTTGAAAACTAGAAAACATACAAAATTTTTGGACCCCTCACAATACCTTGAAAACTCATTTATATAACATGAGTTGCAACAAGCAAAGGGAAATTGTGATTGATAGGTGTCTTTTTACAATAATGAGTATAACAACCTTTTCCAAAATATCTGGACACCTATTTCAAAAAGAAATAAAGAAAGACAATTACAAATGACAGATGGAGCATAAAATCTTCAACTTTTTCTTTTTCTTTAACTACTTCCTATTGGTAGGGCCTTGATTTCTGCAATTGCTTCCCAGACAATAACTACTCTTTTGGTGGGCCACTCGTAAGTCTTGGTTGTCACTAACTCACCAATAGATTTCTTCCATCTAGCATTAGTAATCACCTTTCCTTCTGTAGTAAACCTATTCATTGTAGTTTCAATCTTGAATAGGGTGTCAATAAGTTCATTAAAAACACACTCATCAATATTATCTTGGAAAATGGATACCACCTATGGCAACTCTACAATATGATCAAAAGAACTAGAACATTCATTGAAATCCCTTAATTTATTATCAGAATCAAGAACAGAATCAATCAAAGAATAAAAACTACTAGTTAATACTTTCATTTTATTTTGCATGGTTACTAGCTTCCCTATGAAAATTTGCAATAGGTCTTTTACCTTGTCCATACCCTCCTTTACAACAATAAATTTATCTAGGAGATCTGGCTTCTTGGCTAACAAGGGTATCAATCTATCAAAGAATTGCATATATGGTCCCCATCATTAAAAAATTAGCTCAAGCCATCCAATTGCATCCTTGCGTACCAGCTCTACAAATTTTAGACTTAAGAATGCATTATAAGAATCTTGAGATATTCTTTTCAAAGTGCTTATTCTATGGCTTAACACATTCATCATAACAATTTTCTTAGTTATATTGTCTAACTTAGGAGCCTCTATTTCCACATTTACTACAAGTATTGGCACTATTACCCCTATAGGAATCTCCTCTATTTGGGCCTCTACCTTTATAGTGTGCCTTTCTTCTTCTATCTTCTTGGGTGCATGTACTATCTTAGCTACTGCCTTGAGTTGCTCCTTGAGGGATATTATTGTAAGGAAACTCAGGTGCAAAAATAGCTTCCTAAACTAATCTCAAAAGGAAAGTATGGTGCAAATCCTTTTAAAATCTTCTACACTTACAGATTCAATATCATGTAAACAACAATATTGCAGCCAACCATGCATACAAAAAATAGATAGAGAAAGAAACACAAACACAAAGATTTTCCGGTGGGGAAAAACCTTTCAGTAAAACAACCCCACCCCTTTAGAACCTGCACAATGTATTATCTTCAACACAAGATTACAATACACTTGCAATTCAAGTTCAACATCAACGATAGAAGACTCCCGCAACACCTCAGTACCTGCAAACTTTCATCTATCACACTATTGCATTACAACATGCAATACTCATTTTATGAACATCTTAAGACCCAACAAACTGCCCACAAAGGAGTTGGGCATTTTTCATGGCTCAACCACCAAGAAACATGCATAATGCCACATGTACATCCAATACCAAGAAAAAGGCATCCATCCCTTGAATAGGCAATGACAGCTTGTTATAGAATCTGCTAAAAATAGCGGTCACAAGAGAAGTGTAAGGGAATCCGTCATACCAACCTATTTTTGGCATATTCTCTTACACACACCAACCACTCATTCTTGGGTGCCCAAATATGCCTCATGTCATAAGATGCTCTTACACCTATCATAGCTTATTCCTTAAATAGCTCTTATGCGTCATAGGAATCTGTCATAACCATTTCAGCCATGATCTCCTTCACACACTTGAAGATGCTGACACATGTAAGTGATCAACATGCTAACTAGACATGTACACTCACATTTAAATATTATTTGCAAAAGTACATTTTACAAAACAAATAATAATAAGAATAGGAATTATACAAGGTTGAGACACATTATTCCTAACATTCTCCCACTTGTCGAACACCTTGTAAGAGCAGCAAGAACATAACATGAACTAACCGCTATAGGCCGAAAGGCCCATAGACTCCGAACACCATCTGAACTTCTCAGTGCCCACTAATTTCATTAATGCATCCATAACATTGTTCACAATATCTACCTTCTCCAAATTTAACTTTCCATCTTCCACCATATCTCTCACAAAGTGAAAATGCACATCAATGTGCTTCGTTCTGGCATGGAAAGTTGGATTCTTCGCAAGGCAAATAGCATTCTGACTATCACACCAAATAGTAATCTGTTTTGCATCAACACCAACATCAGAACACAATCTCTTAAGCCAAATGGCTTCCTTACAAGCATGAGTAGCAGCCATGTACTCAGCTTCTATAGTGGACAAAGCGACCATAGGTTGTCACTTACTCATCCAACTGATGGCACCACCACAGATAGTGAACACATAACCACTGGTGGATCTCCTGCGATCAATATCACCTACCCAATCTGAATCCACAAACCCATGAATACAAACTAAATGTAGAGATCAAGAAGAGTTACCATGATAACATATGGAGTAATCTAATGTACCCCTCAAATATCTGAATACTCGCTTAACTGCATCCCAATGTATCCATCCAGGATTAGCCATAAATCGACTCAGGACTCCCACTGCTTGGGCAATGTCTAGTCTAGTACAGACCATAGCATACATAAGACTACCAACTACACTAGCATAAGGTACTCTACTCATGTCCTCCACCTCACTAGGAGATTTTGGACAATCATCTATAGATAGCTTTGTTAGCACAGAAATAGGAACACATAGTGGTCTATAATCTGCCACGCTAAACCTATCCAACACAGACTTCACATACTTACTCTGACCCAACCAAAGTTTTTTGTTAGACCTGTCTCTACTAATTTCCATACCCAAGATGTACCTAGCTTCCCCAAGATCTTTCATCTCAAACTACGTTGACAACTGAGATTTAAAATCACAAACCATACCCTTACCCTTCCCAAACAGCAACATATCATCAACATATAATGCAACAATAAGAAGGTGATCATTTTCAACTCTAAAATAAACACAATGATCTAATTTTGATCTTACAAATCCAATTGATAACAGAAAGACATCAAACTTAAGGTACCACATCCTAGGAGATTGCTTCAAACCATATAGAGATTTCTTCAATCTGTAAACAAAGGATTCTTTACCTTTAACAATGTAGTGCTTAGGCTGTGACATATAAATCTCTTCCTCCAAATCACCATGAAGGAAAGCTATCTTCACATCCATCTGTTCTATCTCTAAATCATATGATGCAGCAAGAGATAACATAAATCTAATGGATGTCAACTTTGCAATAGGAGAGAATATTTCACCATAATCTATTCCCTCTACCTGTGAATACCCCTTTGCAACCAATCTAGCTTTGTACCTTTCAACACTGCAATCTGCACAAAATTTCTTCTTGAACACCCATTTACAGCCAACAGGTTTTCTCCCTTTAGGCAAAGGTACAAGGTCCCAAGTTTTGTTTTTCTCTAATGAAGCCATCTCATCATCCATAGCCTCAATCCAAGAACCTACATCTTCTATGCCCAAAGCCTCTTTCACAGACCTAGGCTCATCAGTGTTAGTAATCAAAGAAAAAGCACAACTGGAATCTAACATAGAATAACCAAACCTTTCTGGTTGCTTTCTTTCTCTCATGGATCTCCTCAAGGGCTAAGGTTGAGGTTGCTCTTCCTCTTCTTCTGAACTGTTAGAGCTGCTAGAGCTCTCCTCATCATTAGACCCAACATGGTCTCTCTGTTCAGTCTTCTCAAGGGTAGGAGGCAACTAAACAACAGCTTTTGCCTTTTCTTTTTCATCTAGTTGTAGCACAATAGGAGAAGATGTTATCTCTCTAAAAATAACATTTTATCTATACAACACCTTACTAGTCACAAGATCCCAAAGCTTGTAACCTTTCACACCAGCACTGTACCCGATGAAAATACATTTAACAGCTTTGTTTTCCAACTTAGATCTTTTCTCCTTTGGAACATATACATAAGCTTCACAACCAAAAACTCAAAGATGTCTAATTGAAGGCTTCTTACCATAGCACACCTCCATGGGTGTCTTACCAACAAGGGTTGATGTAGGAGATCTGTTAACCAGATAGCGAGCAGTGGCCACAGCTTCAGCCCAAAACCTTTGTTCTAAACCAACTCCACTAAGCATACTCCTAGCTTTCTCCATCAGTTTCCTGTTCATTTTCTCTACAACTCTATTTTTCTCTGAGGTATAAGGAGTTTTCTTATGCCTCTCAATACCTTATTCTTTACAGAACTGTTCAAACTCTGCTAAGAAAAAATCACCACCATTGTCAGTTCTCACACACTTAATCTTCTTACACTAATACATTTGGTACCAAATTGCAATGCTAGTGTCGTTGTAGTTTTTTTGTCACAACCTTGTCATCATCGCAATTGTGACGGTAGATTGTCACAATTGCAATGACGACAAGGTTGTGATGAAAAAACTGCAACGACACTGCTGTTGCAATTTGGTACCAAATGTATTAGTGTTACTAGTCTGATTCTCTACAAGGGATTTAAATTCCTTGAATCGACTAAAGACTTGTGTCTTACTTTTAAGGAAATAAATCCATGTCCTTCTACTGTAATCATCTATGAAAGATACAAAAAATAAAGACTTGGAGATCGAAGGAACTTTTACAGGACCAAATACATCAAAATGAATAAGATCCAAAACATTAGAAGATTTATGAGAACTAGAGTAAAACTAAACATGATTTTGTTTACCATATACACAGTGTTCACAGAAGGCAAACTTGAGATTGCAATCATTTAACCCCTCAACGAGATATTTGTTTTTCAGGGTTCTGAGACCCTTCTCACCAATGTGGCCAAATCTCATATGCCACAACATTGTCTTTTTTGTAGGAAGCTTTCCTTCCAAAGTGTTTGCATTTCCATCGGAACCAATAACCATAGAATTCTTCACTGCTCATTCAGATGGTGAGGATGAAAAACTGTTACATAGAGGAATACATGCATATAGCTAAAACAAAGTACCTCTCGTAGTACCCTTAGCAAGCACCATCGATCCTCTAATCATCTTACATCCTTCTTTTGAAAAAACAACTTGCACTCCTACATCGTTCAGCATACTTACAGATAATAGGTTTCGTTCTAGACCTAGAATGTGCATAACTCCATTGATTCCCTTTACTCATCCATCAGGAAATTTGATAGTGACCCTTCTGTGTCCAACTATCTTCAGATGAGAATCATCACCCAAGTACACCTTTCCACCATCAAACTCTTCATATCTTGAGAACCAGTTTTTATGAGAGGTCATGTGAAAAGATGCACCCGAGTCAACCAACCACACATCATCAGATGCATGGGCTGCCAAAGCTATGATGAATGCATCACCATCTTCTTGAGATTTTTCAGAACTAGAATCTGAGGCTTTCTTCTTCTTCTTAGGCTCTTTATAGTCTTTACGGAAGTGCCTAGTCTTTTCACGGTTCCAAAATTTTGCCTTGGACTTATTGGAAGTCTTTAACTTCCCACGGGATTTGGATCTACCCTTATTGTCAAACTTATTGCCATTTTTCTTTCCTCTTTCCATGGATCTCCCACGAACAACAAGGGCTTCTTTTTCTGAAATGAAAGCCTTTCTCTGCATCTCCTCTGATAGCAGCAAAGACACCACATCATCCATTTTGAAGGTGACTAATGTGCTTACGAGAGCCATCAAAAGATGGTCCCATGAATTCAATAAAGAACACAAAAGTGTGTAGCAACAATCCTCCTCCTCTAACTTGACACCAGTTGAAGTCAACTGTGCCGCCAGTAGATTAAATGCATTTAAATGATTCGTTAAGGATCCACCTTCCTCCATTCATAGAGAATACAACTTCTTCCTCAGGAATAACTTGTTCACCAGAGATTTGGCCTGATACATGACCACAAGTCTTTCCCACAAACTATATGCAGTTTTCTCATCTAGAACATTCAGAAGGACTGCATCGGTTAAACAGAGTCTTATGAGACCCTTAGCTTTACGGTCTTTGATATCCCAATCTACTTGAGTTATAGTTGTTGGTCTTGTAACACTTGTAGTTGCTTCCCATAGGTCACGATCTTCCAACATGTCTTCCATCTTGAGTTTCTGCAACTCAAAATTAGTGCCATTAAATTTCTCCACCTCCATTCTTCCATATGATGAACTCGCCATCTCAATCTACAAATAAGATTCAGGATGCTCTGCACAAGACTCCCACTTAACTTGAGATTAGCTCAAAAAACCCTACCCAACAACTAGGATCAAAAGTTGATCAAGCTTTGATACCACTTGTAAGGAAACTCAAGTGTGAAAATAGCTTCCTACACTAATCTCAAAAGGAAAGTATGGTGCAAATCCTTTTAAAATCTTCTACACTTACAGACACAATATCATGTAAACAACAATATTGCAGCCAATCATGCATATAAAAAATAGATAGAGAAAGAAACACATAACACAAAGATTTTTTGGTGGGGAAAAACCTTTTGATAAAACAACCCCACCCCTCCTAAACCTGCACAATGTATTATCTTCAACACAAGATTACAATACACTTGCAATGTAAGTTCAACATCAACAATAGAAGACTCCAGTAGCACCTCAGTACCTGCAAACTTTCATCTATCACACTATTGCATTACAACATGCAATACTCATTTTATGAACATCTTAAGGCCCAACAAACTGCCCACAAAGGAGTTGGGCATTTTTCATGGCTCAACCACCAAGAAACATTCACAATGCCACATGTACATCCAATAACAAGAAAAGGGCATCCATCCCTTGAATAGGAAATGACAGCTTGTCATAGAATCCACCAAAAATAGCAGTCACAAGAGAAGTGTAAGGGAATCCATCATACCAACCTATTTTTGGCATATTCTCTTACACACACCAACCACTCATTCTTGGGCACCCAAATAGGCCTCATGTCATAAGATGCTCTTACACCTGTCATAGCTTATTCCTTAAATAGCTCTTATGCGTCATAGGAATCCGTCATAACCATTTCAGCCATGATCTCCTTCACACATTTCAAGATGCTAACACATGTAAGTGATCAACATGCCAACTAGACATGTGCACTCACATTTACATATTATTTGCAAAAATACATTTTACAAAAAAAAAAATAATAAGAATAGGAATTATACAAGGTTCAGACACCTTATTCCTAACAATTATTTCTACTTCCAAATTTTGAATTTTCCACTCCAACTCTTATATTCTCTATTTTTGTACATGGCTCATTTTGATCTCTTCTTCATACATCTTTCTAATGTTAAGACAGTCATTGTACACTGTAGCTAGCTTATCCTTAATTTCATCCACCTTTACCTCATTCATTAGGGAAAAATGTTTAACCAAGCTAGATATTTCTTTGCCAGTAATGTTCTCTAATGTCCACACAATCATATTGCCCTATGCAATTTCCTGTATATCCATCATTTTGGGCTTTTTGGTGTCAGGGGCCACACTCCATACTGCTAGGGTTTTTGTGTTTATGTTAAATCTTGACCCTCTCTTTAATCCTTCACTACTAGTGGCTTCATAACTTATGGCCTTGTCTTGTCTTTTCATTTGGTCTAGAAGAAAAGCCCTCTCAATATCCCAGTTTGGTATTAGAATCATGCCACTCCTATGTACCAACTCCCTAGCTTTTGTAGAGGTCATTGTTTCACTCTCAGGATCATAAGCTAATAGTTTCTCAATTAACTCAGTGTTCTTCTCTAGATCCTCTCCAAGCATGAGACTCAATCTGAGCTCATTTTGTTTTATTTTGTAGAGAAACCTTTTAAACTCTGATGATTTAATAAAATCATCGTCTTCCATAAATTTTTTAGATTGAATGAGCCTGTCATCCAATCTTGATGCTGCAATCTAAAGATCAGTAGAGGCCTTTCATGCCTTTGTAGCCCTTTGATGTAAATAATTTTGCCTAATGTCAGAAAAATACTCACTATTTCCTGGAAATACTTGTCAAGCTCTACTTACCACCCTCTCTAGGATGTGCATTGTCTTTTTCCTTTTGTTCCCCTTGGGCACCCAAGCTGAAGTTAATGGTTGGTCCTCTTCCAACTCAGTCTTCAACTACACATCTAGCTCAAGGGATTCTCTATTTACAATGGCTTCCTCTCCCTCTGGCTCATGTGGCATTTGTGACATGATATAATCAAAATTATCCACCATTTGTCTTAGGTTACCAGGGTATGGAACCTCTGTATAAAAACCCTTAAAGTCATGGTTGGTCCTTTTCAAGGCCTCCTCTACTTTCCTTATCTCTTCATATTTGCTTAATAGCTCATTAGCCTCTCTTGTTGCTACTATGTTGGCAATTAAGTCCTTTATAAGGATTGGCTTGCTTAGAGGCAAGATGTATCCCCTAATAGCCTTGACCTCATTTGTAATGTAGTTGTTAGGGTCATACATCCTATAGGGCCCAATAGAAAATTTGTACTGGCCTAGGTGCTCACTCAACTCCTCATATGCATTCTTTCCTATCTCAAAATCTCCCACTTTAAAGGTTTTACAGAAAAAAGTAGGATTGTGCAAAGAAGGAGGTATCATTTCTTTATTCATCAATAAAAACTGCCAACATAATTCAATAATAGCCAACCTAGGGGATAAATATTTAGGTAGAAGGTAAGGAGGTTGTGGACATGTATAGACTATCATCAATATGCACTCTTTGAATAAAAATATGCTTCCCCAATTATGATCTAATTTTTTTTTCTCATCTAAGAATGAGGGCCTAAGAAAAGTCTTCAAAATATTTGGTGCCCTAAAGAAAGTATGGTCTAATTGCCTCATGATAACAGAACTGGTAAGTTGAAAAATGTAAGGGCATTTGAATAATAAAAGTTTTTGTCCCAAATTGGAGTCCAAAGTTGCATAGGTAACTAACCAAATTCACCAAAAGTTTGATCAATGAAGTTTGGGCTGATGTAACCAATGTTGTGATACAGAATAAGGTGCATCAGTAGTGAGTAATGGTGGAATGTGAAATTCTTCATTTCTCCCTTCTTTGCACTGACAAGCTGATTGTGCATGCTATCCATAATAAAGGCTACATAGTCATACTCATTATGGTGGAAAGGGTCCTATATATCACACACCATCAAGAATAGGGAACCATAAACAAAATCCTCTGCACCATCACTCCCTAGAACTTTGTGTAGCCCATATACTATATTCTTGAAATAATTCTTGAATTTTCTTAAGGGAAAAAAATCTCCCACTTTCCTTGGAATCATTCCTACCTTTTTCACATTATAAGGGATGTGGGGCAACATGACATTGTTTATAAAGTAGGTCTTATTACTCCCAAATTTCCTCTTCAGGTCTTCAATATCAATAGGCTCATCCATCTACCCTTCCAATCCAAAAGGTTCTATAAAAGAAGTTCTATCCAATGTGCATTAAAAACTCCCATTGTGCCTTTGAAATGTCCTAGTAACTGGATTGTAGGAATTTATCAATGCTTTCAATAGGTCTACATCAACAAATACCTCTACAAATATTATTTTTTCCATGTTTCTATTCCATGGTTTACAGATTGGCACCTTTTCTATTCCGTTATGGTAAAAATATAAAAACAAGTTGAAACCATCAATTCTAGGGCACTATGCATCCCTAACCATGAAATTAGGGTCTTTGAAGATGTGGTCATTAGCTAAGATAGTGTTTGACAACCTTGGAAGAAGTTTTAGCTAATCTTCAACATGCTTGTTGGGCTTCCTAACCCTCAATTTCTTCTTAGTTTTAGTAGTACTCTTCTTTCTTTTACCTTCTACTCAAAATTCTACCACATCATCTCCTTCATCCTCAACCTCAACCTCTTCTTCAAGAACCTCTTTGACTTCTTTGCTAGCCATCTTTTCTACAAATTATACTTTGAATCTTTGCACAACAATATAGAAATTACGAAGCTATGGACACTTGAATAAAAATTTCAGAGCAAGAACACAATTTCTTCAAAGTGGCGATATTATGGACATTCAATCAAATATTTCTGTTTTAATGATTCAATCCACTAGCTTTTTAATTAATTCTACATGTATGAGAATTTAATACCACCTTCATAGGCTGATAACAAGGGATATCAACCATGAAATTTGATCTTGATGTCCTTTTCAATGTTTCAATCTACTTGGCTATGGTGATCTTGTCATTTTTTGAACTGTTATGACACTTTAGCAGCTTTCTTTTCAAATTCTAGTCTTGCATTCTTACGCTGAGTCAAGACCTCCAATCTTCATAACCCCAAAGACACCCCTAGCTAGAATTTATGCTCCTTTGGTGAGGCTTTAAAACATCCCAAGAATAGAATCATTAGGGCTTTTTAAACACTGAATTGAAATTTCATTTATGCCCATATGTGACACTTTATAGCTTAGAATCTCAAACCTTCAGAACTGACATATGTGCTCTTAAGCATCAAACATTCCTCCTATGAGCATAAAACCCTCATTTCTACCTTCTCTTTACCTTTTACACTCACACACACATGTATCATTGAAACCTTGAAAATTTTCTTAATGTTGCTCCACTTACTTCATTACCTAGGACATCATAACACTTTAAACATTCATCCTTCAGTCATTCAATCTAGGCTTTACACATGGCACTGTAATGCCTTTTATCTTTTCTTTATTCCTCCTTTACATTCACACGAGTTACCCTATCCTCCTAACATCAGAAAGCTTCTATAGATGGCATTCTATTCTTACATTTTTCCTTTCTCATATAAATGTAAAGCCTTGTATTCATTTCTTCACATTTCCTTTTATGCTCATATGCTTAGACCTAACTTGTAACCACGGAGAAAGGATAAAATAGTTCTTCATTCATACACTTACCTTGCAAGAAAAAAGGAGAAATGATAAAATTTTACTTTTCACTAATCAACAACCCAAATTGCAACATAAATAAATAGAAAATAATATCGCCATTGATTTTTAGCACTTGCAAAATTAAGAACTTAAGTTGTTTGCCACATGGGTTGGGCCCATCTGATGTTTGTGATGTGTCACCATTTGATTGAATTGCACTAGGGCTCATCTAACAACTCAATAGGTCCCACTTTAAACAATCACTATTATAATCTGGCTTTATAGTTGTTCACAAGCCCAAGGAACATATGCACATAAATACAACTGAATCTCACTTTCTCTCCTATGCATTCCTTTTACATGTAGAGCCATAAAACATTTTGTACATTCTTTCAAACCACTCCTTTATGCTATGCCTAGGTATTATGCTCTTACTCCAATCATTAGGATGTAGATGGATAGATCACAACTCAACACCTTTCTGCCCTCTCGCTCAACTATTTACTCATATCCTCGTAAAATTGCTTTCAAAGCATAAAAAGCCTTTACATTTCTTTTCTCAAAGACCAAACGTATGATTGGGGAGACTCTAAATGAACTGTTCTACTATTATGAAAGAGAAAAGAGTATTCCCATAAAACAAAACTTCTTTATGCTCTTATGCTCCACTATAAAACATGAGCACAAAAACAAGTGGAAAAAGGTATTTCACTCTTACATGAAACCCTACACTATAAGACCATAAAGGGCAACATTTTAAGTGCATTTCTAATCTTTTCAAAAATTTGAAAGGAGACCTAGGGTTTTTCACACTTAGGGTATTTTAATGGCTAGGTTGAGAGAAAAACCTTGAGAATTTAATAGAATTCCACAACACATGAATTAGGGCATGACTAGGGTAACCTAAAATTATGAAAATCATGAGGAATCAAACCCTAATCTACAAAATGCAATGACTTAACTAATTTTTCACCCAACTTTTTAGATATTTTTCTACACTGTGAAAAATCAGACCAACACATACCACATTAGTATTATAAGGGTTGCAATTGGTCCCAATGGGTCCTCGAACCAATTAGGATCAATTATAACCCTTCTAATATGATATGACCAGTTATTTATAATGACAATGGCATACAATATGTCATGTTATCTATGGGGTTCTAACTTATCTTAGGGTACACTAATGGGACCTCATATGTACTAATAGGTCTAACTTTTTTCAATAGGTATATTAATGTGTACTAATTAGTCATAATGGGTCTTATGGGGTCATTGGACCCCTAAGTACTAGTTAGTTTTTGATTAGGACCGTTCGTAAACTTGTCAAGTATTAGGAACAATTATGTATATAAGGGTGATAATGAGTTTTAATGGGTCCTAACTGGAGATAATAGTTTTGAATTCTAGTCTTAATATATCTTATTGGGTCTTACTAAATACTAATGGATTTGAACAAGTCCTAGGATTGCTTAGAACCTATTAGGACCCTTATTATGAAATAGGTCCTATTAGGACCCATTATATATCACAAGGGTTGCAATGAGTCCTACGTTGTTTAGCTTAGGAGCCATTATGATTCCTTATGACAAGTTAGGACCACTTATGTATCCTAAGGGTGTTGTAAAATAGGTAATGTATTCTAAAAATTCCTAAGGCACCCTAGGGTGTTCTGATAGGATCTTATGTGTCTTATTGGGGCTTTATTTTTCATGATGTATCTTAATGTGTTGTAGTGGGTTTTAATGGGTGTTAAGGGGTCTTACAACCACTTAAGACCAACATTAGGTCTCATGAGGGCCATAATGGGTATTAAGGGGTATTAATGTGTCCTAATGGTGCCCAAGACCACTTAGGACCCCTTAAGATATGTTAGAACCATTTATGTATCATGCCATTATCGTATAATAAGTAATGTGTTTTATGGGATCTTAAGGGGTCCTAGATTGTTCTAGCAGGATGTAATATATCCTAATGTGTCTTAATAATTCATAATTGGTCCTAATATTTCCTAATATATAGTAATTGGTCTTGATTGGTTTTAATGGGTCATAGGACCCCTTAAAATATCTATTGTGTATTAGGGCCCATTATGTATGACACAAGTGTTAATGAGTTTTATTGGGTCCTAATGGGACCTAATGTGTTGAAATGGGTCTTAATGTGTTATAATGGCCTCTTAATGGGTCATAGTGTGTTGTAAACATTCCTATTACTAATTAAGACCTTTTAGGACCCTTATTACACATTACATACCATTATAACCAAATATGTATCATAAGGGTTGTAATGCATCCTAAGAAGTCCTAATGGGTCCAAAGAGGATATAGGACATATTATGACCCCTTGCAATATATTAGGATCACATATGTATCATGATGGTATCATATAATAGGTAATATGTTCTATGGAGTCTTAAGAGATCCTAAAGTGTTCTAATGGGTGCTAATGTATCTTAATGTGTTCTAATTTGTCATGATAGATCTTTATTTTTCATAATAGGTATTAATAGCTCTTAATTTTTTTCAATGCATCTTGATGGGTCCTAATAGGTCTTAAGGGTTTTTAGGCTCCCTTAGGACTCATTAGGACCCCTTAAGACCCTTATTACACATTAGGTCACATTTAGATCCATTAGGTATCATAAGGGTCATAATGGGTATTAAGGGGTCATAATGGGTGCTAGGATAACTTAGGACCCATTATGACCCCTTACGATATGTAAGGACCACTTTTCTATCATAAGGGTGTCATGTAATATTTAATGTGTTCTACAAGGTCCTTGGGTGTGCTAATTGGACTGAGTGTGTCGTAATGGGTCTTAATTCATCATAATGGGTCTTAATGTGACTTAATGGGTATTAATTGGTCCTAATGGGTCTTAGGATCACTTAGGACCTATTGTGGCCCCTGATAATACATCAAAACCACTTATGTACCATGATGGTGTCATATAATAGGTAATGCGTTCTACATGGTCTTAAGGGTTTCTATTGTGTTCTAATGCATCCCAATGGGTCTTGATTTGTTGTGATGGGTCCTAATGTTTCCTAATAGATATTAATTGGTCCTAATGGGTATTAAGGGATCACAAGACCCATTTACACCAATTAGGACCCTTTTTGTCACTTATTGTGTGTTAGGACCTATTATGAATCACAAAGGTGTTGATGATTGTTAATGGGTTTAAATGGGAACTAATGTGTTCCAGTGAGTCTTAATGCATTATAATTGGTGTTGTTGGTCCTAATGGGTTCTAGGATCTCCTAGGATCCTTTTTATGTGTTAGGCCCTAATGTTCCCTAGTCAGTACTAATGGGTCCTAGAATCACTTTTGACCAACTAGTACTCAATTAGGATTCCTTAGGATACTTATGATGCAATAGGACTCATCCTATATCATAACAGTCATCATGGGTCATAAGAGTTTCTAATGGGTCCTAAGAGGTTCTAATGGGTTATAATGGGTCATGAGGAGTTCTATGAAAACTTAGGATCCATTATCATCCCTTACTATAGGATAGGACCAACTAGGATCTATTAATGATTTTTAAGACCATTAAAGACCCCTTATTATACGTAATTTCTCTTAATGAGTCTTGTTGGCCTAGTTTTTCACCTAGTAAATAAACCTTCAAAATTTGTTATGAAAAATATACTTATCCTTTTTTTATTAGGGTTTTTATGTCTCTTGATTAATTGTGCCCTAAAAAATCCTTAATTGTTATGCCCTAGTACCAATTTGTGCTCTAGGTCCCTTCTGAAGATTGCTAACATTGATCACATTCTCGAAGTTACATAAGAGATTTTAAATAGAGCCCTTATACCCTTTAAAAAGTTCATTATTATAAGGTTTTCCTACAATCTTTTAAATTTTTTAAGAAATTTTGTTTTACCCTAGTGCATAACTCTTTTCTAACGCAAGGTCTCATCATCATGGTTATCCTACGTATTATTTTTCTTTGTTTAAAACTCATCTTGTGAGTTACTTTTGGAGTCATTGATCAGATGAAGAACAACTATCATCACTTTCTCACATTTTCAAGATTGAAGGAGTTTACACAAAGTGAGAAACTGACGACACGACACCTATCCGTGTGGGCTCTTTTGGTTTTAAACAACATAAAAATGAGCATCTTCTAGATTTTGGATGTAGATGAAGATCAATGATCATCGCTCTCACATTTTGATGATCATCGCTCTCACATTTTGAAAGTACTTGGTGTTTAGCCAAAGTGAGAAAGAAACATTTTAACATTATGGAACTTGTGGGACCAGACTAGGTTATGAGTTGGAAAAGAATATTGGTAGCATATTTTTCCAAGTGGTATATTTTAGTTGGCCATAGATATTAACTAAGACAAAATACATTGATCTCTCAAAATGTCAAATCTTGAGTTGATCAATGGATATCACATTCTCACATTATGTTTAGCCAAAGCAAGAATGTGAGAAGTCATAATGTGTCCATGCGGGCCACATAGTGTATACAACCACAAGAAAAGATCTTAACTCTCCACCTAATGAAGACTGATAGATGTCACATTCACATAGAATGGAGATACACAATGTTTAGTTAAAGTGAGAAAGTGACATGTTGACACTTGTCTCTATGGGCCCAAGCTTTTAAAAGGAATGTGGCAACAACTAGGATCTTTCATTATTATAGGATTTGAAATGATCAATGATTGTCACTTTCTCACATTTTTAAAGTGCTCAATGTTTAGCCAAAGCGAGAAAGTGAGGTTTTGACATGTCCAACTTGCCAAAAAGGTATTGTATTCATTAATTTTAAAATAAGACCATTTGATCATGCTCAGATCAATGACCAACTTCCAAGTTTTCAATGTAACATTTTTAATTTGGTTGTTGGAGGATTGATGGTAAACTAAAGCAAATTCATGTGAAGGAAATATGCATAAAACATACAATTCAATGTTTAATCAATCACAAAGTAAAAGAGAATTCAAGTGAAGAGAACCATAGCTGAAAATGTGATTTTTCAAATAGTGAATTATTACATACATGGTTTTCAACTGAAGGAAGAAATTTGTAGGTAGGTATCAAAACTTCTGATTATTTGGGAAATTGTAGTATGAATTCTATTAGATTGATAAGATTCCTCCATAAAGATATTTCTTTGGGAAGGTGGACTACCAACATGGGAATATTTATGATGACCTTCTAGAACAATTTCCCTTTTCCACTAATAAAATAACCAAGGGAAAGAATTAGTCCCCAAAAGCCCTATATTTTTGGTTAGTGAGGGTTTTTATGATAAAGAAAATTGGTTGAGGGATGTGGAAACATCTACTAGTGGTTTGGGGTTATTTAGAAAATGGTTCTTTTAGAAAGGAAACATGATACTCCATTAAGCAATGCATGGAAATTTGATATTGGGAAGTTGGTTATCACTGATGCTTTCTTTGATGATAATTTGTTGATGATTATAGATAAGAGGTATGATGTAGTGCTAAGAGTAGTGAAGAATCATGCAGGGGAAAACCTTTTTAGGTTCACACCTAAAGAAATTAGTAAGGTTTTTATGTTAAAACCTAACCATGTATTAGATGAGAAGATTGACATGGATGACCTATAGGCACAATATTATTCTTAGAGGGTATACCTTAGGGGAGGGCCACTATAAGAACATTTTGTGAAGATAGGGCATCTACCTTTGGTGACATCTCAAACCTTTGAGCTACTATTAATAAAATACTACAATCTAAGGGCATAGGAACTTTACTTCTCCTTCTATAGACTTTTTGGGATGGATGAGAAATATCACATCTAGGGATCCCTCATTTTCATTATTGTCAAATGGCTCAATCCTATCCTCATTTTATTGATCCTAAGAGTATGAGTTCCATATTTTATTTTGCTTCATATATTGTAGAAGAAATTCATAATGGGATAATTGGTATTAGTAAGGCTAAGGTTGAGAAGCCTTTTTGTTGGTATTCATTGTTGATGTACATGTGTCTATACATAGGCGTTTATGCTTTCTCTAAGGAGATGAAGTTGGAGTTGGAGAAGGATGGGGAGAAACTACCTATTTAGCTATAGAGTGCGAACATGACCTAGGATGTTACTAATGCCAACTTTGTTTGATTTGACAGATAATTTTCTTCAAAGTTAAAGAATTTTATTGATAGGAAATAACCCTAGAATTCCCTAGCCCTTACTAAAGCTAATAAGACCTAAAGATTATGCCAAGGAACTAAAAATGAGCCACAACTAGCTAGATATCATGCCATACTCTATTTATACTATTTTTAGAGTGTACAGTTTTGAAGGGAATCCTCATGTTCTTCCCTATCATCTACCTTTGAAGGTTGGGATTGTAGAAATTTTATGGCAGATAGGATAGGAAGAAAAGGATCTAGTAGGCAAGTCTAGAGGCACAAATTTCCCTCACTTCACTATCATCCACAATTTTATGTTCGCTAAGGGAGGATGGAGATATTTAGGTAAGTTTTTAGATAGATATCAAATGGGTTGGTCCTATCCTCATTTTATTGACCCTAAGGGTTTTTATGATATTTTTAAAGATAGAACTAAAGCTAGATCTTATGAGCATTTTGTTTACTTTCCTAAAGACATTATTAGAAATGAATTTTCATTACAAGAAAACAAAGTAAGAAAAGAAAAATGGAAAGTGTATAGTAGAGTTGTGGTGTTTATTAATGCAGTAGATAGAAAGCATGATCCCCTTGCTGATATCAAATATTGGGGAAATAAAATTAATAAAATTATGAATAATTTTGTTGGGTTCATGCAAACCCTAAATATGAAAAAGGAAATTTTGATACAAGCCTACCCAAACTAGGCCATAGAAATTGAGAAGAGTTTGGAAAGCTAAGAAATTATAAGCCCTGGGCAATAGACCTTATAGAGGAAGGTAGGATATGTTGTTGCCAAAAGTGTGAATATACAACCTATCCCTTTATACATGAGAAAACTCTTAGAAAGTTGTCCCTCAGCACCAATCATTATCTAGTGTTGAGGAGTACTCCCACTCACAGACTCCCCTCCATTTTGATAATGAAGTGTCCTTAAGGGAAAAATTAAAATAGATGGGAAGTCAGGGTAACATTATAATAACTACAACAAAGGTGGAGGAAGGAGCACTTGAAGAGCCCCCAATGCCACTCCTAGCCCTCACTATAGAAGAATTTAGAGGAAAGAAGATTGACCTTATTGTGGAGCAAACATCAAATAATTTTTTGTGTGATGAGGATTTTGTGAAGTCTAGGGCCTTCATTTAATTTTTGTGGAGAAATAACATTGGAACCTTTGAGGCCAAGTGTAAGAAAATCAAAGCAGAGCAACATACTGAATGCATCCTAAAATGTTCACCTAGACTATGGGCCCCCATTCTTCAATTTATCACTTTCCTAAATCAATGAACTACAATATTTTATTGAATCAATTCAAATCATTTTCCTTAATCAAATTGAAATTAATTTAATTATTTCAATATTTCCTAGGGTTTGATCATCTTATTCTAAGTCTTATTTAATTAAAAGAAAACTTCTCTTTTAATTAAATAAATAACTCCTATTTAATTAAAAGAAATTGATCCCTTTTAACTTAATAAAACCCCCACTTAAATATCTCCTTATGACGGGAAAAAAGAAATAAATTAAATAAAAATAAATAAATCTTTTTTTCTACACTTAAATGCACATATTTCTAAGTGGGATTCTTTAATTTCCTCTTTTCACTTTCTTGTCAAACAATGCTCTTTTCTCATTGGTGGAATTTTGTCTCACATAGATCAAGCCTTTTCATCCCATATTGATTGTGAGAGGCCTTCCAGCTCCACACTTTCCTTTATAAGGATCCCTCTCCTTCTCATTTTCATATAGAAGAAAAATAGATGTTAGTTGCTATAAAGGAAGATTTAATTGTTATGCTAAAAGTTTAGAGAGTGATCTTGGAGAAGGAGTTTGAGTATTAGAGTTTGAGCCTTAGGTTTTAGACATTGGAGCTTCATTGCAACTTCTCTCTTATTGTCTTCTTCTCTCATGCATCCATGTCTTCCATCATCATACTTCATCCTTGCATTTTCATATTATCTTAGAGTTATATTTTCTTTCATAGATTAATCTTGCATTGTTATTTCCTTTCATAGATTAGATTTCCTTTCTTGTATTGCTTTGCATTGTTATCATTTAGATTAGCTTGCATCTTCATTTGCATGCATATTTGATGAGCATGGAGACTAGCACTCTTTATTTTGCTCTTTAAATCTCTCATTTTATAGTGTACTTGCATGGGCACAAACTAGGTCAAGCTAAGGGCCTCCATTAAAAACCATTGCACTCCATGAATAGAGAGCTATGAATCACCATTTGAGATCTCATTCTTGAGAAAGCTTGGATATAATGACTCCAAGAAGTGTGTCAACATTTTAGCACACATTTTTTGGCACCCACCATGGGGTTGTTGGTGTTTGAAAACGTTACCCATTTCCAATTACCCTAATGAGAACAAGATGCATCTAGGGGAAGCTAACTCCCATTATCAACACATCCATTCAGACACCAGGCCAACTATAAGGCATGACCCTTCTTCTTCTTCAGGCTCTGCAAAACCTAGGCGGGTAGACCTATAGATTCTTTATATGGTACCAGCTGTCAAAGCATACACTGAATCTAATATGAAGCAGATAAAACCCTTATTTCCTCTATACTCAGCCAGGAATCACACGCATGAAATAGCTAAGAACATAACTCATGAAACTGGCAAGCTAAGTGCGGGTTAACATTGAATAGCTTTCAACATAAAAGGGAAAATTGATTTAATATGTTGATAACAGCAAGACCCAAGTATGAACAACAGAACTTAATGATCCTATCTCTGACCAGTGCCTTATTTATTGGGCAATTAAATGAATCATAACCATACATCTCCTGGAAACCTCAGATGTATCTCTACATCAAGATCCTTGATCTATCTTTCACCTTGTGAATAGACATCTGCTACAGAATGAATCTCATACTCAGAACATCCTATCATGAAATCTGCAAACCCTGTGACAAATATCAAGCAATTACATGGTTCTTTGTTCCATAAGCAAGACATTTTAACCCCATACATTTCAAAACGAAATGCAACCTAATTCATGCTCTTTGATCACAAATTAGAAGAATTAACAAAGCCATAATCAGGAGACAAGATTCAGACTAAACTTCAAACCTTTGCTGCTCTTTATTTGCTTTCCTTGAAACCAAATACATGAAATGTACAGGAAACAACTCATAAATCACCTAACAGACTAGAACTATCTGCATAAAACATGAATGTTGCTCAATACAAAAGAGAAATGCTGGGTGTGTGGCTTTCACAGTCCGAGCAGAGCTCCAAGAACTGGAAATAGAAAACCAACCAACAAAACCTTTTTTTTAGGGAAGAAGACAGAATATGTATGGAGAAGGCAATTCCCGGATTTGATTTGCAATTGACACTTGTCTATCTAAAAAACCTTCTTAACAGGTTAAAACAACTCTTTAATCTTTCCCCCCAACTGGTGAATCAAATCTTTTCATTTTACCTCTCAAGAGCCTCAAATATCTCAGCAACCTAATGATGAAATAATGTAACTGATTTTGATAAAAAAAAGAACTCAATGTAAAAAGTGAAAATCAGTTCACAGTGACCTCCAAAATGCAAGAAAATTGCTGAGAGTTGATTTTTCTCCATATTCAGATCCCAACAAGCTTTTAAAATTGCCCTCTAACCAATTTTGATGCTCTAGAATCAAGTTTGCTCATTCTGTCGCTAATGGCCCAAGAAACACAAATTGACCTATAACTCGAACTGGTGAGCACCTGTGCAAGAACCAACCTCAAATTTGGAAAATTCAGATCTTCCCAGTTCCGATGGTATATTGGAGTGCCCAATTTGGTTAAAAATTGCCCCAGATATTGCCTTTTGAAAATCTCAGTCTTGTTCATGACTTCCATGTAGTTTTGCAAAAATTTCAACTTTTATATAGTTTCAAACTCTATGATAAGTGAAAATTTATTTAAAAAAATCAACCCCACATGATCTTTTAGAAAAAAAATTAAATTTTTTATTTTTTTAACCTTTGAAAATTCCACCATATGTTTCACTCGGGTCAAACTTGGTTTGACCATATCGCCATGTGTCACGTGTTGATTCGCTGATTTGACTCTTGCCGGATTCTTGAGTTTTCTGGCAACCTCGCTATATCGCTAGCCGGATTTTTGAGATTTTCCAGCAAGCGACATAGCGACCTGCCGGATTTTTGACTTTTCCGGCCGGATTAAACTGCTGACATCATCATTTGGGCATGCATTTTTATTTAAAATTTATTATGTCATTTCACCAGGTTGGATGACTGGGACCCGCACAGTCAAGCTTTGCCTTCAAAAGGCTCACATTTCAATTCACAATGTTATGTGAGTGCAATTGTATTTAAACTATGAAATAGCTTCTCCACTTACCAATGTGGGATAATGCTTTTTGACTGGTTCCTCTCTGTGCACAGCCTTCTCATTGAATATCCATCTCTCACTAAAACATGAGCTCCTCTTTATTTGCCCATGGCTTCTATTTTTAATATGCGTGGGTCTGATTGTCACGGGCTTCATATAATTCTTGGACTACCCTTATTTGCTGGCTTCTCCAATCAACTTGCTATTAACGTTTTTTATTTACTACAGCTTCCAATTTTGGCATCCCTTTTAATGCACAGACCTCTATTTGCTTTGCCATTTGCTTGAGTTCTTTGGTATTTGTTGTGGCCTGTTCCTGTGGCTTGCCTTTTTACTTGCAACAAGATTCCTTTTAACAAAGTGTGGTTTGTTTCTTTTGTATGGTTGTGCAAGCTCTCTTGCTGCAAACTCTGCCTACGTGGATATTTTTCTTGCATGTTTTCCCTTTAAATGCATTTGGGACTAGTTTTTTATGCTATGAGCTATGTTTTTGTCTTAAACCACTGGAAGCTTGTTTCATGGCCTGCTCTTTGATTGTGTTAGTGCTCTGCTCTCTTCATTTGTTTTGATGTTGAAACTTCCTTATGATGGTGTTGACTACTGCTCACTGCCCTTTATCTTTGTCATTTTGTGGCTGTAGGTAACTCCTTTTGTATTGAATGGCCTGCTTTGCTTGAAAGCTGCCCTGCTCTGCTCACGTGGCCTTTTGCTTTTATGGTGTGTGCCTTGAGAAAGGCTACTTCTTTGACCTGTGTGCATGGGGTCTCCTGCATTTCACTCAGCCTTGGAAGGCTCTCTACTTTTTGTAGCCGGCTGCATTTTTTATGTCTAACCTCATTCTTCTCCAATGCAACTTACTTTCAATTTCACCGTGGTGGTCCAATTCATTTTAGAAAGTAAATCATTTTGTCTCATTGTAGATTTATCCAATGACACCATAGCAATGACACACTGCAAATTTTTAGCCCATGACGAATTTCCAGTCAAAAGATTTTAATTGCCGAACATCCATACTTCAAATATCCTGCAGGCAGACAATGTTAAAAAACATAAACTGGGCTCGGATTCGGCATCATAAACTAGGTTATTGATCACTTGGGTTTCTGAAAATTGGGATATAGGTTCTTTGCCATGAGGAGAATGGAATTCTATAGTTTGGGCTCTTGACGAATCACCGGGCACATTTGGCGAATTTCCGAAAATAGGCACTTGGAAATTTTAACTGGGAAATGTGTCAAAAAGTGATTTTTGGCAAATGTACGGACATAAGAAAGTATGCAAATGGATTCATCATGACTTAAGAATTGGCATACTTCAAGCTTTTCTAGGACACAACACAATGGTACAATCCATTTAGGCTAGCCAATCACAGGATCAAAGTTATAACATGCCGAACAGGGGTACGGATCAATCTGGATACCTTAGCCGTAACAAAACAATGCAAACTGGGTTTTTGATCATGTTAGCAAACTGATCAAATGGATTTGACATGATCTCAAAATTGGAATATATGAAGTGTCTTACCCCTAGAACATAATGTAAAAAGAATTTTTTCATTTGGGTCAACTGGGTCAAAGATATGATTGGTCGAACAGGGCTTCCCAGAATTGTGAACAACTAGTTAAATGCACAAAGCAATGAATGACCAACTTTGTGGGGTGCAAAACCTAGTCAAACGGATTCAAAATGATTTGAAAATTGAAACATAGGTTCTCTATTATGGACACTAAACATCCCCAAAGTGACTAGTCATGAAACAGTCCTGGGTAAAAGATATTCAGATGCAAACTGGGCCTCTGATCGCTATTTGACACTTGGGCAGAATTGCAAATTTTGACACTAGCTCAAAATGGGACTTCACAGAATGGTTTGAAATGTCAGTTTAACTTCATAGAACACATAGATGCACTAAATGAAAGGTGTTAGAAACATTAAACACCTCTTAGGCCTCAGACTAACAACCGGGTACAATCTCATTTAAAAGCATTTATAGGGCTAATTTTTCTCAACAGGGTTCAAAATTGACCATGCAAATTTTAGCGCCAATAGTGGCTCTGTCTGGGGATGCATGTCCCTTGCGGGCATGGCAAGGATTCAGATCTCTGGAGGAAGCAGACCATACAACTGAACAGCAAAACTCTCTCGAACAGCTTTATTGAAAACAGGGAAACAACTACAACTACCAAGACTATGTACACACGATGGCCCCGGGCCACTGAACTTCAGCAAAATTGTTTACCTCTGTCATAAACATGATTCTTATCTGAACTTTCATGAGGTAAACTGAATTTTCTTCTTCTATTAGTTTCACCAATCATATTATCATCGTATGACAAATCACTTGGCAAAACAAAATCAGCACTCTTACTTCCATAATGCATATAAAAACTATATTCATCTTCAACCGTTAGCTCATTATGAAAGTTCTGATCAGCATGCTCAAAAATATCAGACTGAAACTGAAAACCTTCTCTAACAAATGACTCATGCATGCTATCATTTTCGAATATGAAGGTTTCATATTCAACTTGGGGAAAAGGATCACTCATACCTTGAAAATGTGTTTCCTTATACATAACCGGATGATGTTCAAACGAACATTCTGACTTGTACTCACATATATCATCAATGTCAAAATCTGAGACTAATCTATAATCTTCAAATGGTTCTTCACAATCAGCAAACAAATTAGTCTTCACATCGGAGAGTTCATCATGAATCTCGTTGCAAGGTATAGGTAGATTTTCAATAACTGTCTTATTAAACACCTTGTTATCATAATCAGATGTAACATCATGATCATACTCACTGTCATATTTGGAAGAAGAACAGTTTGGCCTCGTACAGCAGTAAGACAAAGTATCATCATTAAACTTATTTTCTTCTAAATCTAAACTCTCCATGTGTTCTTCAAAAAGAGGATTGATAACTCCATGCAAAACACCTTTGTAGACATTAGGACAAGTAATGTGCTGATCAACATCAAACTCCTCACCATATAACGGATTAGTGAAAACTTTAAAATCATTTCTAACATCACTGTCATGGACACTTTCAACATATGAAGAAGAAAAATTAGAATCGTATGAAGACCCAACATCCACTCTGTCAACGAAGCATGTAGAATTTAGATCAAAGTTATTTTCATTGTCTCCATATAGGTGATTCAAATGTCTTGCAAGAAAATCATCATTTATCTTACCAATAGGTGCTGATGCATTAATCTCAGAGTCAATCACGTACTGATCATCATTACATTCATCCTCAAAACACTCTTCTACACAATTAGGTAATACGTCTTTATGGATAACCTCTTTGTCTTCATATTGTGTAGACACATTTTCTTCATAACTTTCAATCTCAAACTGGTTTACACAATTCTGATATGGAAACTCACTTTCAGATTCAGAAACAACATTCGTACCTTTATTAGCAAGAGAACACTCACTTCCATCATTGTTCTCTTCTTCCCAATCAGCATCTGATTCACATGAAGACGAACACATACTAGCACTATCCTCTTCTTGACTTGAGTAATAACTCTCATCATCAGCTTCATATGACACCTCTTGATAATATATTGGATCAGCAACATAATTATCACTTGGAAAATGACTCTCAGCTTTATCATACTCACATTGATATGATTGTCTTTCAACTTCAAATTTAATAACGTTCTCAACATGATGCAATCTCTCAATGAGATAATTCATTTCTTGCCTATCCTGTTGGTCAAGAGAATGCATCTCTACCGCTGAAACATTATCAACATATGAGCTTAGTTCTTCTGACTGTGACTGAGATACATATGATTTACATTCTTTATATTGTGTCATCTTGCCATGACATGTCGGATCAGCAATTTCACCTTTATCACTTGATAGATAACTTCTGGTTTGCTCCTCCTCATACTGAGATGAATACCTTTCCTCTTCCTGATTTATTATGTTTTCAACACAATGCAAATTATCAATGGGAAAATGAATGGCTGGATTTATATCTTGCGTGGATGACTCATCAAGTGAATCAATTCTATCATTCACTGTTGTAATACCATAAACATGTGCATTCACTTCATCATGAATGGAATCATTTCTTTTTTCCAACAGAGAAATTTCATGTTCACATGTTTTTATTTCTGAGGCTTCAACCAAATTATTTACAACAGCAGGAGTGCTTATTTGTTGATCTGAAATCAAACACTCCTTATGACATTGGCTTGTGCTTTGCACCTCATATTGCCAGCCAATATTTCTAGAGAAGTGACTACGGCTTAAGCCATATTTTATGTTATTCTCAATCTCTATAGCTGTCATGAATGCATGATGTAAAGTTCTAGGTTCCTTATCTCTCAACAGATAGTTCATCTTTTTATCAAAAGCACCGAGATAAACCACTAAACACATTTGATCATCCGGCTTGTAACTTTCAAGAAATTCACTCAAAATCTTTGCAAATCTGATATTAAATTCAGGAACTAATTCACCATTCCTGATTTCAATCTTCAAAAACTTATCAAAATATTCAGAGATGCTTACTCTTTTCCCGAACTGCATCATGAAGGCTGATAATAATTCATCCCAGGATGAAATTGAACATGCTGGTAAAAATGAAAACCAGTCCCTAGCATCATCCTCTAAAGTCTGAACAAACAATTTCATCTGAATGTCTTCATGAGCAATTTCAAAATCACCAACCAAGTCACTAAACAACTGAACATGATGACTGGCTGAATTTTCATGGTTTCCACCAAACTTAGGCAAATACTTTCTGAGGTTACAAGGCATAGTATTCGGGAAACCATGAATACCATTAAAATTCAATGGCATATACCTCCTGGTAGAAACAGATCTAAAACTTTCACTAACAGGCTGCATATTAGATGAGATAAAACTTAACATTCTTCAAAGTCAAGACTCATTCACCATTAAACACTTCCAGAATTTATTAATTGCAGCAGATCTGGAGTTCTTTCTACCAATTCAAAACTTCAAATACACTTCACAACTTCAAAACAACAATTGAAACTCGTTCTGATGAAGTGCATAAAACTTATCAAATCATTCTCCTCTTCTTAGTGCTAAAACTTCACTTGATGGAGAACACATATGTGGAACTCACTTTCATTGAAAAGAAATCATATGAAAGCATAAAATACCTCAAGTGTTGCTGCATGAAACCATTGATCTGCTGATTGGCCTGGTGCTAATCTAAATTCTTTACACCACTGATCAAACCTTATAGAGTCGCCATCTCCTTGAGGAGAATTAAATGACATCACTGCTGTGATTCATCTTTATCATTACAAATTCTTATAACAGCAAATCAAACAACACTTACTAGTCAGAAACTTATAATAGATATCTCTTCTTGCTTGCAAATTCACCTAATTTTCAGATCTGCTTGATTACACTGAAAACTCTTGAAAACAATTTATACATCACTGATCTACAATGATTTAGAGATCCTTTAAGTAGAGTCGCCACTCACTATTGTGAGAAAGATTTGAAACAATGATTTATAACATGGCAGATCTGTACTGACAATTCAACTTGAAAATTTTGAAAGTCACCAAACACCTTGAAGAGAAACAAACTTTTAATCACAATTCTGACTCTGAAATTACAACAGCACTTTGAAAACAAGGTCCGGTTGAATTGATTGAAAATAAAACTTGAGGAGAGCACAATCTGAACTCAACCAATAAGTCACTATTGCAAGTGGATAAAACATACTGGGGTGCATGATTTGGAGTAAGAAAACTGGAAAGAACATCAGAGAACTTACTGCTGAAAATTTTTAATGCACTTCTAATGCTGTATTGAATCTCTTCTTTTCAAATTCTCAAGGTTTGTCTTGAATCTGATCCAATACATTCCCCAGCAGAGTCGCCATTTTGTTGGTGTTTGAAAACGTTACCCATTTCCAATTACCCTAATGAGAACAAGATGCATCTAGGGGCAGCTAACTCGCATTATCAACACATCCATTCAGACACCAGGCCAACTATAAGGCATGACCCTTCTTCTTCTTCAGGCTCTGCAAAACCTAGGCGGGTAGACCTATAGATTCTTTATATGGTACCAGCTGTCAAAGCATACACTGAATCTAATATGAAGCAGATAAAACCCTTATTTCTTCTATACTCAGCCAGGAATCACACGCATGAAATAGCTAAGAACATAACTCATGAAACTGGCAAGCTAAGTGCGGGTTAACATTGAATAGCTTTCAACATAAAAGGGAAAATTGATTTAATATGTTGATAACAGCAAGACCCAAGTATGAACAACAGAACTTAATGATCTTATCTCTGACCAGTGCCTTATTTATTGGGCAATTAAATGAATCATAACCATACATCTCCTGGAAACCTCAGATGTATCTCTACATCAAGATCCTTGATCTATCTTTCACCTTGTGAATAGACATCTGCTACAGAATGAATCTCATACTCAGAACATCCTATCATGAAATCTGCAAACCCTGTGACAAATATCAAGCAATTACATGGTTCTTTGTTCCATAAGCAAGACATTTTAACCCCATACATTTCAAAACGAAATGCAACCTAATTCATGCTCTTTGATCACAAATTAGAAGAATCAACAAAGCCATAATCAGGAGACAAGATTCAGACTAAACTTCAAACCTTTGCTGCTCTTTATTTGCTTTCCTTGAAACCAAATACATGAAATGTACAGGAAACAACTCATAAATCACCTAACAGACTAGAACTATCTGCATAAAACATGAATGTTGCTCAATACAAAAGAGAAATGCTGGGTGTGTGGCTTTCACAGTCTGAGCAGAGCTCCAAGAACTGGAAATAGAAAACCAACCAACAAAACCTTTTTTTTAGGGAAGAAGACAGAATATGTATGGAGAAGGCAATTCCCGGATTTGATTTGCAATTGACACTTGTCTATCTAAAAAACCTTCTTAACAGGTTAAAACAACTCTTTAATCTTTCCCCCCAACTGGTGAATCAAATCTTTTCATTTTACCTCTCAAGAGCCTCAAATATCTCAGCAACCTAATGATGAAATAATGTAACTGATTTTGATAAAAAAAAGAACTCAATGTAAAAAGTGAAAATCAGTTCACAGTGACCTCCAAAATGCAAGAAAATTGCTGAGAGTTGATTTTTCTCCATATTCAGATCCCAACAAGCTTTTAAAATTGCCCTCTAACCAATTTTGATGCTCTAGAATCAAGTTTGCTCATTCTGTCGCTAATGGCCCAAGAAACACAAATTGACCTATAACTTGAACTGGTGAGCACCTGTGCAAGAACCAACCTCAAATTTGGAAAATTCAGATCTTCTCGGTTCCGATGGTATATTGGAGTGCCCAATTTGGTTAAAAATTGCCCCAGATATTGCCTTTTGAAAATCTCAGTCTTGTTCATGACTTCCATGTAGTTTTGCAAAAATTTCAACTTTTATATAGTTTCAAACTATATGATAAGTGAAAATTTATTTAAAAAAATCAACCCCACATGATCTTTTAGAAAAAAAATTAAATTTTTTATTTTTTTAACCTTTGAAAATTCCACCATATGTTTCACTCGGGTCAAACTTGGTTTGACCATATCGCCATGTGTCACGTGCTGATTCGCTGATTTGACTCTTGCCGGATTCTTGAGTTTTCCGGCAACCTCGCTATATCGCTAGCCGGATTTTTGAGATTTTCCGGCAAGCGACATAGCGACCTGCCGGATTTTTGACTTTTTCGGCCGGATTAAACTGCTGATGTCATCATTTGGGCATGCATTTTTATTTAAAATTTATTATGTCATTTCACCAGGTCGGATGACTGGGACCCGCGCAGTCAAGCTTTGCCTTCAAAAGGCTCACATTTCAATTCACAATGTTATGTGAGTGCAATTGTATTTAAACTATGAAATAGCTTCTCCACTTACCAATGTGGGATAATGCTTTTTGACTGGTTCCTCTCTGTGCACAGCCTTCTCATTGAATATCCATCTCTCACTAAAACATGAGCTCCTCTTTATTTGCCCATGGCTTCTATTTTTAATATGCGTGGGTCTGATTGTCACGGGCTTCATATAATTCTTGGACTACCCTTATTTGCTGGCTTCTCCAATCAACTTGCTATTAACGTTTTTTATTTACTATAGCTTCCAATTTTGGCATCCCTTTTAATGCACAGACCTCTATTTGCTTTGCCATTTGCTTGAGTTCTTTGGTATTTGCTGTGGCCTGTTCCTGTGGCTTGCCTTTTTACTTGCAACAAGATTCCTTTTAACAAAGTGTGGTTTGTTTCTTTTGTATGGTTGTGCAAGCTCTCTTGCTGCAAACTCTGCCTACGTGGATATTTTTCTTGCATGTTTTCCCTTTAAATGCATTTGGGACTAGTTTTTTATGCTATGAGCTATGTTTTTGTCTTAAACCACTGGAAGCTTGTTTCATGGCCTACTCTTTGATTGTGTTAGTGCTCTGCTCTCTTCATTTGTTTTGATGTTGAAACTTCCTTATGATGGTGTTGACTACTGCTCACTGCCCTTTATCTTTGTCATTTTGTGGCTGTAGGTAACTCCTTTTGTATTGAATGGCCTGCTTTGCTTGAAAGCTGCCCTGCTCTGCTCACGTGGCCTTTTGCTTTTATGGTGTGTGCCTTGAGAAAGGCTACTTCTTTGACCTGTGTGCATGGGGTCTCCTGCATTTCACTCAGCCTTGGAAGGCTCTCTACTTTTTGTAGCCGGCTGCATTTTTTATGTCTAACCTCATTCTTCTCCAATGCAACTTACTTTCAATTTCACCGTGGTGGTCCAATTCATTTTAGAAAGTAAATCATTTTGTCTCATTGTAGATTTATCCAATGACTCCATAGCAATGACACACTGCAAATTTTTAGCCCATGAGGAATTTCCAGTCAAAAGATTTTAATTGCCGAACATCCATACTTCAAATATCCTGCAGGCAGACAATGTTAAAAAACATAAACTGGGCTCGGATTCGGCATCATAAACTAGGTTATTGATCACTTGGGTTTCTGAAAATTGGGATATAGGTTCTTTGCCATGAGGAGAATGGAATTCTATAGTTTGGGCTCTTGACGAATCACCGGGCACATTTGGCGAATTTCCGAAAATAGGCACTTGGAAATTTTAACTAGCAAATGTGTCAAAAAGTGATTTTTGGCAAATGTACGGACATAAGAAAGTATGCAAATGGATTCATCATGACTTAAGAATTGGCATACTTCAAGGATTTCTAGGACACAACACAATGGTACAATCCATTTAGGCTAGCCAATCACAGGATCAAAGTTATAACATGCCGAACAGGGGTACGGATCAATCTGGATACCTTAGCCGTAACAAAACAATGCAAACTGGGTTTTTGATCATGTTAGCAAACTGATCAAATGGATTTGACATGATCTCAAAATTGGAATATATGAAGTGTCTTACCCCTAGAACATAATGTAAAAAGAATTTTTTCATTTGGGTCAACTGGGTCAAAGATATGATTGGTCGAACAGGGCTTCCCAGAATTGTGAACAACTAGTTAAATGCACAAAGCAATGAATGACCAACTTTGTGGGGTGCAAAACCTAGTCAAACGGATTCAAAATGATTTGAAAATTGAAACATAGGTTCTCTATTATGGACACTAAACATCCCCAAAGTGACTAGTCATGACACAGTCCTGGGTAAAAGATATTCAGATGCAAACTGGGCCTCTGATCGCTATTTGACACTTGGGCAGAATTGCAAATTTTGACACTAGCTCAAAATGGGACTTCACAGAATGGTTTGAAATGTCAGTTTAACTTCATAGAACACATAGATGCACTAAATGAAAGGTGTTAGAAACATTAAACACCTCTTAGGCCTCAGACTAACAACCGGGTACAATCTCATTTAAAAGCATTTATAGGGCTAATTTTTCTCAACAGGGTTCAAAATTGACCATGCAAATTTTAGCGCCAACAGGGGTAACCCACCTTTACATGCTGGTTTTGTCTATTTTTAGAGCTAACCCCCTTGTGTGGATTTGTTTGGAGATGAAAAACCCTAGATCTTAAAGATTTGATCATATATCCCAAACAAAATATTTTGGTCTGAATTGGTTTTTGCAAGTTGGTGATATATCAGAGAAGCTTCAGTTAAAATTTTAGAATTTTTTGAGCTAATTCATATTTTTCTTTATTTTTCATGAAAAATTGTTTTTGGATGCAAATTAGCAATTTTTTTGGAAAATTCTACATTTTTGGAAAGGTATTAGAATTCTAAATAGGTTTGTTTCTTTGTGTTTTGAGTTTAGAGCTCATATGAGGGCTCAAATTGTCAATTTAAAAATAACTGGTCTATTTTAGTAAAATGGGTCCCTAGGGCACAAATAAAAATATTTTTCTAAAATTCTAACAATTTCAAAGGTTTCAATTATTTAATAGGAGTTATTTTATGTATTTAGGGTCCGAATTCATGGCATATAAGTCCAATCCTTTTGACTAGATCAAAAATCAAAATTAAAAAAAAAAGAAAACATTTAATGATTAACTTGCATTTAATTTTTACATGGTTCAATGCATGATGTGAGTTTTAATTTCAGTTATTTTTTGGTTATTATTACTCCTAACAATTAGATTTTTAGATCTAACCCTAGGGTTTGCATAGGACATATCTATCTTGTATTGGTTTTTTTTTCGTTTTCTTGGAGCACTTGCATGGTTTGTTAGATCAATGGAGTGATATGCATGTGTTGCTTTGGATATGAGGTATTCTTATACATATCTTTAGAATTTGGAGTTTGGAATTAAAACTTAACCTCTCATGTGTTTGGCTTGAGTGTTTTACATGCTTTTGTAATTCACATTTCGATTGGTGGTCTAAAATTGGACTTGGATTTTCTTTCTTGCATAAATGTTTCACATAGTAATTAGGCCCTATGAATACTATTTGTGGTCAATTTGATAGATTGGGCTTCATTTTCTTTCTTTACATGTGAATTTGTAAGTGATGATAGATCCCCTTGTAGAGAGGGAAGGATTTGATATTATTTCATTGTCTCACTTGGTTTGTCTGTGACATTTGTTGGTACTTTCTCTCTTGAGATTGGTGGTGATTGTTGTTGGCTTTCCAAACCTTTTAAATGTCCCTTTTCTGATTTTGTATGATATTTCCAATCTTTAATTAGATCTTTAAGATCAAACAACTAATATCAGAAAGATCCTCCAAATTTCTCCAGAAACCCCAAATCGGGTATGCCAGAAATGGTGCCAAAAGCTTCACAGCTTCACCTATTATTAATAAATCTGAAAATGGCCATTTTTACAAATTTTTCAGCAGCATAATAGCCTAAAAAATGAAATTTCTAGATCTATATAACATTTACACAACAGCTCACAAATGTAGGAAAAAAACTATGCTCATCGGGCTCCCGAAATTAACACAAAAATGCCCGAAAACACCACAAAAACACTAATAAACTATCTCAGAATTTTAATCCTGTCCCAATACATATATTCAGCTCTATTTTAACAGCTTAAAGTTTGAAATACAGCAGCAACCAAAACTGATATGAAATGCTCAACTGAAAACACCAAACTCATGCAAAAAACACACCCAAAAACCCACAAATCTACACTGTTCAGCACAAAGGCAAAATCTGTATGAGCATGCACATGGAATGACTTCAAACTCACATCCTTAGCCTTCCTATAAACCTGCAAACTCCCATTCTTGGGTCTCCCTGGAAACCTACAAACTCCCGTTCTTGGGTCTCCTTCTCCACAGGTTTGGCAGCCTCTGAAGAATAACAAAGAATGAGCAAAAATCAAGTTCCCCTCCCTGCCCAAAATGCCTCCAAACCCCTTAAAAGAGGCCATAACTGTAACTCACATCCAAGAGAGGTTAATGAAACATATTTTAATAATAATTTCATTTATTAGTCCAACGGTTTCCAAAGATTAACCCCCCCTTTTTCCGAAACTTCACTTTCTTGGGCCTGCCTGTCTTAGCAAAGATTATTATTTTTTTATTATTTGAAAAGGGGACATGACAAGTCCTCCCCTCCCCAAAAATTGCTTGTCCTCAAGCAATGGTTGAACAATAAACTAATCAATCCACCTGGATCCCAAATATAGTCATGAACTATACTACTACCAATTAACACAGGCTCCTGCAATATCCTCTGCAATATGACCAAGAGGAATCCATAATCAAACTGACAATTATAGCTAAAACAAACTCCAAAATCACCACCACCATAGTCAAAAACCCATGAGACACAAACTCTTAGAACATCAAAAGCCAAGTAAAGTGGACAAATCAAACTGCCAACACAATAAATACCATCAACGCATCCCACTGGCCTATACAAAATGTACAATCCAACTCTGCAACAATGGTGAATGCTCTCATATGAAACTATACCAAGTATGGAGAATCCACACACTGTACAACTCCTACAATCAACACAACTCTGTAGATCATCAACCACTATCTCATAACCATAACTCCCATGCACCCCTGATGGTGAAAAGCCATCACAAGATGAACAACAAGAAATGGAACCCAAACCAAATTTTCCTACCATCAACTCCTCAAAACAAGGATCAATTGCTAACTGATGTACATACCCTACTGAAGCATCACTCAAAAACTCCTGCTCTAAGTCATGTATTATCAAGCTATCAACTGCAGGACCTATCACCATGTCGTGCCCATCACAACTCTCATCCCGAGGCATCAAACTATTCCATAACTGATGATAAGCACTAGGAACCAAAGTACATCTCTGTATCATAATCTTATTAACATGGTCATCAAAGGTAAATTGATGAGCATACCTCATAGTGTAATGCCGATAGAATGTGCCAATCTTAGTTAGTGGCTCAGACTATAATCCAGATGAAACTAACTACAATTGATCATTAACCATGTTGGAATTGACTACTATCTCTGAAGATATCACCAAGGGAGTAGTATTACTAGTAGGAACCATGCCAACTTTCGACTCACCAACATCACACATGCTCTTTGATACATCTCTAGTCTTTGTGCCATCCGTACTAGAGGCCACCACCATGTCAGGCATACAACAATCTGCTACAAAACCCAACTCAACTGAACCCGACTCTAGTGGGAATGAACCTGATATGCCAATGTTAGTATCAAGGATGGATGCATCCCCATCTCCACTATCTCTGAAAATCTCGGCCATGGACATCCTCGGATCACTAAACACCATAGCTTGTGACTGTATAGAATTAGGTAAAGACTGTAGCTACTCTAACTCCATGGTCGCCTTAGCCAAATGAAACTATGACTCCTTGAAAGCCAACTGTGTACTCTCAAGAATCTCAGAAGTCACCTCAAGTTTCTCAGTAAGCTCACTCACCTCATCTTCCTTGGCCAACAATGCATCATATGCTATACTGCCCCACTCCATAAGATAATCTCTGTCAGCTACCAACTGCATATAATTTTGTCTCAAAATCTAAATAGCCTCCCATAAAGAGTGGATCTCTGTTAAGAAAAGATAACTGCCTTCCTGCTCATCACTAGTAGGAGAACCCCATCCATAAACTGCTAACAACTGACGAGCAGCATCAAAATGCTGGCAAGCGATAGCAATGTCTCGGTCACTAACTCTTAACTGATTAGGCACATGATGGCATTGGCTTGACTATCTCCTACAAACCTCCTCTGATGCACTATCTAAAGGAGTATCCTCAAAGTCACTAGTCTCTAGAGTATTACAATCCATACCTTGTGAATTAAATCTAAAGCTCATATCAACATACGGAGTATCAAAAACATTAGCACTACTGTCCGACTCCTCTGTACCCAAGGAAACTAAGTCTTCAAAACTGCCCACTACATCCTCCTAGATGTCATCAATGCCAATATGATCCTGGCACTCATCTATACACACTGCCAAATATGAAATATCATCAACACATTCCAGCAAGTATGGTCGACTAGATATATGAACAAAGCCCAACACCGGTGTATAAAAACTAATACAAACATCAGATAAGCTCCTGGCACAAGAAAAGACAACTCCATGCAATCGGCTAATCAAATCCATGGTAGCACCCAAACAATCACTGCTACCAAAAAGTGTTAATGATTTACAGTCAACTGAACCCCAAATGCCAATATAAGAATCTCGAGTCCATATCTGTAAACTAGAATTAGCTGGTAACTCAAGCAAAATCCTGGCTTGAGTAATATGACCAATACCAACTAACTCCACATACATGTCATGATGAGATAATGTAGTGACAATACTGTCTTCACACACCTTTAGCTAGTGGGATAAATCATGTGAAGTACTACTAGCCTCAACCTCATGTGACGAAGCATCTAACTGTGCCTGGTACTCTCTCTCAGAAAAGTCATGAATGCTCAATGTCTGCTCATCTACACCAGGTATCTCACCATCATGCACAACAACATCCTCATAATCATCATCCTTGAGTTCAAATCTATCTATCACTCTTTGACTAAAATCATCAAATGTAGTTACCTGATCATGACCTTGAGTAGTCATTCCATGATACCACCAATCATAGGCTGCATCTTCCAAGTGTAGACTTACAATTTGAACAACATCACTCTCCTTCATGGGGTTAAGTGTGAAGAAGGTCTGTAATTTTTGTAGCCATGCTCTAGCTGAAATTTTATTTGTTCCATCAAAAGTAGGTGCTATAAACTTGCTTATTTTATTTTTGAGCTCTCTTCAACTTATGTCATGCTCCCTTCTGTACTCTTTCTTGGGCATCAAAGTGTTCATCATATCCACATATTCTCTAAAAGGAACTAAACTACGAAAGTCATCATCTAAGCCATTATAAGTAGCTCTTAATGTAATCAAGTTACCTGTAACCTCTTCCATAGGATTAATTGTTGGATTTGGTACTGGTGGCTCATCTGCAGGCAAGAAAATAGTTTTGGTTGATTCAGATGGTGTGGATTTCAGATTTCTTGGCTCCTCTGAAGTGCTCCCTTTCTCATTAATAGATGCAACTCCTTGTAGTTTTTCTGTCAATATTCGCAAAGCCTCTCTAGTTTCTGCCAAACTATCCACTGTTTGCTTCTGAGTATTTTGGATGTCTTGGAAGAATTTCTTTGCCATCTCATCTGGATCAACCATACTTTTCCCTTCCTCGGATTTTGTACTTTTACTTTCAACTAGAGGTTTGATCAAAATTTCTTTATTCTTTTCTCGCTGCAAATATCTTTCTTCTCTTTCACTTAGTTGCATGCAACCATAAATTTTGACATGCAGCTGATTAGAAGCAACATGCAACCACAAAATTCACCAAGAACTAACATGCATATGATTAGAAGTAGAATGCAACCATAAATTTTGACATGCAAGATTTGAGTAGTTATCAAAATTGACATGCAAGATCTGGGTAGTTGTAAAAACTAACATGCAAGATCTGGGTAGTTGTCAAAACTGACATGCAAGATCTGGGTAGTTGTCAAAACTGACATGCAAACTTCTACAACCACCAAATTCACCAAGAACTAACATGAAAATGATTAGAAGTAGAATGTAACCATAAATTTTAACATGCAACTGATTAGAAGAAACATGCAACCATAAATTATGACATGCAAAATCTGGGTAGTTGTCAAAACTGACATGCAAGATCTGGGTAGTTGTCAAAACTGACATGCAAGATCTGGGTAGTTGTCAAAACTGACCTGCAACTTCTACAAACCCTCAGGCTAGCAAGATCATGGCTCTGATACCACTGAAATGTCCCTTTTCTGATTTTGTATGATATTTCCAATCTTTAATCAGATCTTTAAGATCAAACAACTAATATCACAAAGATCCTCCAAATTTCTCCAGAAACCCCAAATTGGGTATGCCAGAAATGGTGCCAAAAGCTTCACAGCTTCACCTATTATTAATAAATCTGAAAATGGCCATTTCTATAGATTTTTCAGCAGCATAACAGCCTACAAAATGACATTTCCAGATCTATATAGCCTTTATACAACAGCTCACAAATGTAGGACAAAAACTATGCTCATCGGGCTCTCGAAATTAACACAAAAATGTTCGAAAACACCACAAAAACACTAATAAAATATCTTAGAAGTTTAATCACGTCCCAATACATATATTCAGCTCTATTTTAACAGTTTAAAGTCTGAAATACAGCAGCAAAAAAAACTGATATGAAGTGCTCAACTGAAAACACCAAACTCATGCAAAAAACACACCCAAAAACCCACAAATCTACACTGTTCAACACAAAGGCAAACTCTGTATGAGAATGCACATGGAATGTCTTCAAACTCCCATCCTTGGCCTTCCTAGAAACCTGCAAACTCCCATTCTTGGGTCTCCCTGGAAACCTGCAAACTCCCGTTCTTGGGTCTTCTTCTCCACAGGTTTTGCAGCCTCTGAAGAATAACAAAGAATGAGCAAAAATCAAGTTCTCCTCCCTGCCCAAAATGCCTCCAAACCACTTAAAAGAGGCCATAACCATATCTCATTTCCAATAGAGGTTAATGAAACATATTTTAATAATAATTTCATTTATTAGTCCAACGGTTTCCAAAGATTAACCCCACCTTTTTCTGAAACTTCACTTTCTTGGGCCTGCCTATCTTAGCAAAGATTATTATTTTTTTATTATTTGAAAAGGGGACATGACAACCTTAGTGAAGTGATTTCAAATTATCATGTCAATAAATCTATTTTCTATGTTTTGGTGAGATGAAGAGGTCAGAGGAGTATACTCTATTCCCTTTTGGGTACATCAGAAACTTGGAACCCTTGAATCTAAACTAAGTCCCCCTATGGTCCAATTTTGTGAGTCCTCCATGATTAGAGAGGGTTAAACATAGTGGAAACTCCCTTTATTGGGTAAACCATGTGGAGGGAACCTCAAGTAGTAATAGTCACTTTCTTCATGGTAGCAACACCATGCTATATAAATTTCCTTATGGAAGAAATCTCCACAAGTGTAGTCTTTTGTTGGCCTATCAAATTTCCTCAGCATCTTCAATTGATTAAATTCTCAGAATGTGTCAAAACCTTACTGTGTCGAGATTGGATTTCTTCCACTTGAGATTATAAGAGTTGCATAGTTGACAATTACTAATGTTGTGGTTTTCACAACACACACCCCTTTTCTTCTCAAAATGTGGACCCTCTAGTAATTTTGTTTGTTTTTACAAACCCCTAGTCTGGGGTTTGGGTCTTTTTAGGGTTTTATTTGGTGTTTGAGTGTACCTTGGTCCTCTACCTAAAAACCCCAATTGCCATAAATTGAAGAATTTGTATAAAAAATGGATTTTAGAAGTGAGAAGGGTGCACTAGCACACCTAGCGCACCCCTCAAGGTGTGCTAAGTGTGTTAGATGCACTAGCATGGGACACTTGCCTTTGGAAGTGCACACCTACACATGTGTGGAGGTGCGTACCAATAAAGGTTGTGCTAAATCCCAGGCCTATAAAAACCCAAGATCTCCCCTATTCTCCCTATTCATTTCCTTCTTTGAGCCACAGACTGGTAGATCTTTACAACATTTGAGGTGCCCAACTTTCCTCATATTCTCTATGCACACAAAAAAAAATCACCAAGTTAGAAGGTGTGCACTTGTGCACCTATCCAAGGTGCAAAAGTGCACATCTTCTTACTCACAAACACAAAGCACTAAAATTTTAAAGGTGTTCACCTTGTGCAATTATCCAAGGTACACAAGATACACACCTTTACTCACTAAATAAAAACTAAAATCAACATTTCTTTGTAAGGTGCACATATGCACACCTATATAAGGTGTGTATATGTGCACCTTAAAAATATGCTAAGAAAGAATTTCTAGGCTAAATGGTGCACACATGCATGCTATTTTTGACACTTAAAGTGCCTTTGCAGAGATGTGCACCCCACAAGGTGTGCATGTACGCACCTTGATTTTTTAGTTTTCTAAATTATATTAGCATACATAGCACACCCTCTAGGTGCCTAGGGTGTGCCAAAAAAACTATCTATTAGAGGCTAAAAAGAGGTTTTTAGGTATCTTTGTGGATTTTAAGGGTTCTAGGTTAATTTTTTTAGTGATTAGGGTTTGTTTAGGATTGTATTTTCCACCTTCTAGACTAATATATGTTTGTTTTATGTAGATACAATGAATTTCTCCTCATCCACACTCACAAAAAAGATTCCTCCAAAATTGGTGGTCTTTAAGTTTCAAGGTTTTCAACTGAAATCATGGTTCTAGGATGCACATTCAGAGATTCAAGATACTGAGTTAGGTCATATTGACTAGAATGCATTCTTAGTACTTTATAACCAACCAAACAAGAGATCCCCAATGGCCTTAGTAGAGAAATATGTTTCAAAGGAGAGAGTTGTGAAGAGCATAATAGGAGAGATCATCTTGGATCTAAGGACAAAGAACATCGAGAAAGTATTCCATCTTCGAAGGGTAGATCAATATATTAGATTGACTTATCATCAAGAAAAAAGGTGGTATAGGGATCATGAATAGGAAGCTACTGAGATTATTCAAGCATCATACTTGATTGATAGGACATCTGTGGGATAAAAAGCTAGAAAAGTTGATATGACTAGAAGGTATATGAAGGATGACATTGAATATTCTATTATGCTTTTGAGTAGGATTATGGGTCTACTAGTAGTAGGGCACTTGAAATTTTGGATGGTACATTTCTTCAAGACCATTAGAATGGCTGAAATGCAAATTGACTGGGCCATAATACTTAATAAGAATCTAGATGAACAACTATTGGTAGTTAAAGATGACCCTAGGTTTTATATGAGTTCATATTTGGTATATCAATTAGCAACAAGGACTACGAACTACCTAGGATTGTTAAAAAGGAGAAGCATGCAAGATACTAATGCATGGCCTTATGTGGTATACCCCCAGTTGGTAAAGAAAAAGTTGTCAGATCAAAGTAAAGAATATAGGATAGTAAATGATGCATTCATTTTTGTAATCATATGATTCATTGAAGGTTATTATGCTAAAAGGGTGCCAGTACCGGAAAAATCAAGAATTGTAGAAAAAGACACCTACTACATCCAACATAAGGCATTCACCTACCTAAGGGTAGTAGGTACAACTATAAATCCTAAGAAGCTCCCTAGGTATCCATGTAATAGACTCATTCTGCTGGAGATTGCATGACAACTCACATTTGTATATGACAGAGTGAGGAAATAATATAGGAAGACCTAGGTATGGCACACCACCGTAGGTCCATTTGGAGTCAAGAAAAAGTAGGATATAATGAAATTTGATTTAGAATGGGATTGATATCCCTTGGAGGACTATAAGTGCCCTTGTCCATGTTTTGACAATATTGGCAGGTTTCAATACTTGGTAGGAAAATAATTTAAGCATGAAGATGCCATAGAGGATCATTAGATGAACATAGTAGATGACTATGATATCCAGATAAGGGATTATTGTAGGATGACTCTTTATTTGGTAGAAGTACCTTGAAAATAAAGGTCCCATTGAAGGTTGTTCAGTAAGACACTCAAGAGCTCTTAGATCCCTTGTATAATCAAGATAAGATATACAATCAATCAATCATGACTATAGAAATTAATAGAGAAGAAAATGTAGATATTGATTAGAAGGCAAGGCATACCATCTAGTTGACAAAGGAATGAATTTAAAATCCATTCAAGTTGGATCTGGCTCCTAAAACAATAGTTTTATAGGCCACAATCAGCCCATTAAAGGGAAGAGGAGAAAAATTTATAGTGCCAACATTCACAACCCAATCTAAAATTAGGCTAGAAATAGTGTATCAGCATGATAGGAAAGTTGGATACTTCAAGGCATAGAAAGGAAATAGCCAAAGGAAAAGAGTTTCTCCACAGCAAGCTCAGCTCAAAGTTGAAGGGACTTATGCCCAGGAGGCAACTCAAGCCAAAGAAGCCACTCAAGCCCTAGATAATCCGTAAGTGCCACCACCAAAATAGGGGTAGGGACCTAAAGGGGAAGCATAAGAGGTGTCCCTGTAGGTTCAAAAAGAAGAAGCCTTTCCATTAGCTCCTAAGAGAAAAAAGGCTAAGAATCCAATTAAAAGGACTAGAAGAAAGAAAGTGCAAAGTAAGGTTATTCATATTTCTTTAGTCCTACAAACTATTCTTGAAGAAGCTAAAGAGGATGAAGAAGATGAAGAGGATAACCTTCCCTTGAGTTAGAGGCCTTGTCTAGCTAGGGCTACTAAGGCCGAACAAAGAAGGAGTTCCACTATAACACCTCCATCTACTCCTACACAACCTATTCAGGTTACAATCTCAGAGGCTAAGCTACAATGGTGGATTGATGAACTTGAGGAACAAGGGGTTGATGTCTTTAAGATTTCATATTTTGACTTCATTCCTATAGGTATTAAACTCATAGTGACCAACAAGATAAGGGATACATCAACAAACTAACCTTTGGGAGAAGTTATCCCTAGGTCAGGATTTATCTTAGTGGATAAATGTTCGACCATTCATCTCCCTCCTATTAATGAAGAAAAAGTACAAGCTATGTAGGAAGAAGACCTAGAACAAAGACCTATTAGAAAAAATAGTTCACCAAGATAATTGAGAGGGGGGGGTGAATCAATTATCTAGCAATTCAATTTTTATCTCTATTAAACAAACTTAACCATTTAGCCAAAGTAAACAACAACCATACAAAGATGTACATCAACAATTATACTAGATATGTTGACTAGGGAAACCCTTCATTAGAGAGAAAACCCTGGTGGGAATGATGCCCACAAGATGATATACTAATATAAATATTCCTTGTTAGAGGATGGACCCTATTAGGACTCTATTACAATGTTTAGTATAATGAGTCCCTATTAGGAGACATTGAATCCCTGTTTAGAGATTCCAACCCTATTAGGAGTTCTAGCAACCCTGATAGGAGTTGTGGTGTAATGTATGTAATAAGATCCCATTGCCCAAACATACAATTCCAACTACAAAAAGAGCTCACTACTCAAACAATTAATTTATTGTTATCTTCTTCTTTCCTCTACCCTTCCTCTATCTTATCAACTAGACCAATGACTGCCAGACCTTGTCCAAATAGCAAACCTAGGATCACTTAAAAAAACCTTAGTAATGAATTTTTCTTCACTTCCACAGTACTCTACTCAACTTCACATTCTACACTCTCTGCTACTTTCTGAACATTCATAATTTGCATTCATCCATACCATGATAAAATAAAATTTCCTTCCTTTGTACTGAGTCCATAGAAGAATTCCCTAAGTCAGTTGTTAGTCCTTCTCAATTAATTATTATAGGACCACATTAAGAGAACATACACACAATATTATGATGGGTGAGCTTAGCCATGTCATCCTCAGCATGTCTTCTTCATGTCCTCAACCTCAATCCTCAAGATATCAACTCTACTAAGAGATATACAAAGTTTACTAGAACATGCCTCTATAAACTCTATCTCAGAATAGACATCACCAAAACTTACATAACTTCTTCTAGACTTATCATTTATACTTCTAACATTAACTGCATATACCATATGCTCAAAAGTATCTCCCATAAACTCAGGTGGTTATAATTCTCAACTTGTCATCTGTACCAACTTGATCTTTCTACTATTCTTCTGTCAGATACCACAAAAGACATCAAACATGCTATGTTGACATCAATGAAAAAATTAGTCATGAATGTGACATATCATCAGTATTCATGCATCCAACCAATCTTCCAAGAATCTTTCTGATCTTCCAACAATCTCCCCCTTTGGCATTGATGGCAACATAGATGAAAAATATCTAGTTCCAAGAATACCAAAAAAAGACTACCAGTCTTCAAATCGTCTTCATAAATCATACTCCCACATTGATATACCTCAATCTTCTCTGTACCAAAATATTATTACAAATTCATGCCAAACTTCTCCCTTTTAGCATCCTATTTTTCATCCAATACTTCTCCCCCATTGACATCAATGTTAATGGTTTTTGCAACCAACATCTCTGCATCAAATTTAGCAACAACTTGCTAGCTTGAGTGTCAAAAGACACTATTCAAAATAACATCAACAAGAGTCCTAGATGACTCTATCCATCATAGATGCTTCCCCATATAGGAAGCATCAACATCTAGTCTAGACAAACAATGGTGCTTTGTTACCCTAGACTGATGCACTCTTGCATCTTCTACTCTAATTTAGGAAGGGGCATAACCCCAAGCATACCTTATAAATACTCAAAAGTATCTTTAAGAAGAGGCTTAGTGAATATATCTACAATCTTCTCTTTAGTGCTCACATAGTCTAATTTGATTTCCTTTTTTGCAAATTTTTCTCTCAACATATGATACTTAATAGAAATGTTCTTAGTCCTTGAATGTAATACTGGATTCTTAGACATATTTACCATGCTTGTGTTATCACAATGTATGCCAATAGGTTTAGTGATTTCTATCCTTATATCCTTCAAAAACTACTTCATCGAAATGACTTGATTGCAATTATTTTCTATCATAACATACTTTGCTTCTACTATACTTTGAGATGCACAATCCTACTTTTTGCTTAACCAAGAAACCAATCTTCCTCCAAGAAAGAAAGTCCCACCACTGGTGCTCTTTCTATATAAATAGTTAGAGCAAAATAATTAGATCTATCATACCATAATCCAAAATTAGATGTTCTTTTTAGATATCTAAATATCCTTTTCACTACTACATAATGTGCTTCTCTGGGATCAGCCTAGAATCTTGTAGTAATTCCAATTGCATTTTTTCTATCTAGCCTTGAGTGAGTCAAATATTGCAAACCTTTGATCATATATCTATACTTCTTCTACTCAATGGTAGGTATTTCATCCTTCATAGATAACTTCTATCTAGTTACCATAGGTGTTTCAATGGGTTTACATGCTTTCAACCAAATATTTTCAATAAATCCTTCGAGTACTTAGTCTGATAAATAAAGATTAATTCTTTATTCTATATAATCTGTAATCCTAGGAAATATTTTGTCTCTCATATCATACTCATCTCAAATTCTTTCTTCATCTCTTTTGCAAGCTTATTACTTTCTTCACCATTTCCTCCAAATATAATGTCATCAAAAAATATTACCAAAATCATCAAACCATCATTAGTTTCTTTCCAATATAGATTACTATCTTCCATACCTTTTTTGTATCCAAGCTTTGTCAAATGCTTGTCCAACCTTTCATACCAAGTTCTAGGTGCTCGCTTCAATCCATACAATGCTTTCCTTAATCTACATACTTTGTCCTTGTCATCTGTCAAAGGAAATCCTTTAGGCTCCTCAATATATACCTCTTCTTCAAGTTCTCCATTTAGAAATGTTGACTTGTCATCCATATGATATACATTGAATTTGTTTTGTGTTGCATAGGATAAGAATAATCTTACTACTTTTATTCTATCCACTAGAGAATTAGTCTCCTCATAATCTATTCCTTCTTGCTATGAGTAGCCATTACATACCAATCTTTCTTTGTTTCTTAAAACTTCTCCTTGCTCATTCATCTTGTTCCTGACTACCCATTTGGTTCTTATCACATTCTTGTCTGCTAGTCTGGGGACCAATTCCCATGTCTCATTCTTTCCTATCTAATCTAATTCCTCTTTCATAGCTTGCTTCCAATAATCATCTTTACATGCTTCATCTATGTTCTTAGGGTTAACTAGAGATATCAAGCATAGTTCTTGATTCACTTTATTTCTTGTCATCACACCTTTGTCTCTACTTTTGATGATCTATTTAGATGGGTGCTTCTTTATCATGTTCTTTCCTGAAGTGAAAGTTGCTATCTCAACTTTTGGCTCTATTGAAGGTTCTGAGCTTTGTTCCTACCTTTTGTCTCCTTCATTCTATAAATCATTTTTAGTCTCAAGAAATACCTCATCATTACTTGGCTTAATAACAATATCATCATCTAAATTTTAATCAACTATTCTCTCTTGAATTCTGAATTTTTCATCAATTCTTACATTTGCAATTTCCATAGTAGTCTTAGTTCTCTGATTATAACATCTATAAGCCTTTCTTTTTAATGAATAACCAAGAAACATACTTTCATCACTTCTATCATCAAACTTATCAATGTCATCATCTCTCTTTGTGTAACACTTACTTCCAAATATTTTAAAATACTTAATTGTAGGTAAGCGACCAAACCACAATTCATAAGGTGTCTCATTTGTGTCCTTCCTAACATGTACTCTATTCATGGTGTAGATTGTTATATTTATAGCTTCTCTCTAAAATGTCTTGGATACATCATTTTATACTAACCAAACTCTTGCAAGTTCTGTAACAAACTTGTTCCTTCTCTTTGAAATGTCATTGTGTTCAAGGGTTCTCAGAGTTGATAGTTGTCTTTTAATTCCATTTTCTTCACAAAACATGTTAAACTCATTCAAAGTAAATTATCCTCCTCTATTTGATCTTAAACATTTAATCTTTATACCAGATTCATTCTCAAATCTATTTTTGAATAGCTTAAACTTGTCAAATGCCTCATATTTCTCTTTAAGAAATGTAACCCACATCATTCTAGAAAAATCATCAACTAGAATCATAAAATACCTTTCACCATAGAACCCTTTAGTCTTTGTAGGACTACTGAGATCTGTGTGTACAAGCTCCAACTTTTCTATAGTGGTAAACTTCTCATAGGGAAAATAAGTTCTGTTATGCTTTGCCAAAACATATTCCTTGAAAATTGTGTTAGTAGGGTTTACAATCTTAAAACTCTTATGCCATAACCAATTATCATCTATCTTGGCAACCAAACCTATCATTTTACTAGGATTCAATTGAAATACATTACTTCTAGATCTAGTTCTTGTTCCAATTACCTTTCCATCTTTATCTTTGATCATGCATGTCTTTTGTATGAACTGTAACTGATAGCCTTTGTCCACTGGTTGTCCAACACTTAAAATATTGTGCTTTAAACCATCAAAAAAGTATACATCCTTGGTATTAGTTAAATATTATCAAGAGTTATAGATCCAATACCTTTTAGTTTTCATGCTACATTATTTTCAACTCTGACAATTCCTCCATCTTGACTTTTGAAGTTAACAAACTTATTCATATTACCAGTCATATGATGTGAACAACCACTTTCAATTATCTAATTAGATTTCTTCTCAACCTATGATACCAAAGCTACCTTCTCTAGAATTTCTTCTTTAATTGCACAAATCAAATTTCATCAACACAAGCACTTAATGCTTGTTCATCAGAATCATTATCTTTGTTTGTATACTAAAAATCTCTATTTTTTTTAGGGTCATGATTTCCCTTATACTTTTTCTCCCATTTAGGATACCTAGATTCATAATGACCATATTCATCACAAGTCCAACATTTAAAGATTTTCTTATCTCCTTTTTATCTTCTTACTAGAAGGGGTACTACTTCATCAATCTTTTTGTCTTCCTCACATCTTCTATTGCTAGCAAAATCTCTTTTAGCACTTGTGCTCCTTGATAAGTTAGGTCAAATATTCAAGGCACTAAAAGTTGTCTCTCTTCTAGTCAATTCTCTCGATTGCCTCAATTCATTCTCAATTTCTTGAAGTCTTCCAAGCAATGTCTCCTTTGTAAAATCTTTGGTACATGACATCAACAACTGTATCATCTGAACTACTAACTTGGTTGGTGGTGTTAGAGTCTTCAATATCTTCCATATAACCTCATCATCTTCTTTGGTTCGTGCTTGAGCTTTAATACTTGTAGAAATTTTTGATATCCTTCTTATACATATTCTTATAGAGTCATCTTCCATGATTTTAGCATCTTGAAATGCACAAATCCAACTTTGTAGCCTCAACTTCTTAAAATGTGCATCACCTTCAAACTATTTTCCAAAACTTTCCAAATCAAATGTGCAATAGCAAGTGGTTTTGCTTTATTGTACACAATTTTAGGAAGTGCAATTATTAGTGCTTGTCTAGGTCTTATGTCACACATGGAAATATATCTTTCTTCTTCGATAGAAATTTTCAAATCCTTTTTCTCAATGGTTGTCTTCACTAATTTTGTCAAGATCCAGTATCCTAGACCCATAGACAACAAAAGTGTCTTCATCTTTTCTTTCTAGCTATCATAATTTGTTCCTTCAAACTTTAGACTATCTTTCCCAAATATTTTTTCCATAGATATCCCAAAGCTTTTAAATTTTTTGTTCAAGGATTGATGCTCTGATACTAATTGTTAGAAACAATAGTCCACCAAGAAAACTGGGGGGTGAATTAGTTATACAACAATTAAAACATTTATCTTCATTAAAAACACTTAACCATTCAACCAAAGTAAAAAAAAACCATACAAAGATGCACATAGACAATTACACAAAATATGTTGACTACAAAAACCCTTAATCAGAGGGAAAACCCCAGTGGGAATTATACCCACAAGATGATGTACTAATATAAATATTTCTTGTTAGAGGATGGACCCTGTTAGGAGTTAATTACAACATTTAGTACAATGAGTCCCTATTAGGAGAGTTTGAATCCATGTTTAGAGATTCCAACCCTATTTGGAGTTGTGCCAACCCTGATAGGAGTTGTGGTATAATGTACACAAGAAGAGTCCATTGCCCAAACATGCAACTTCAACTATAAGAAGAGCTCACTACTCAAACAAGTAATTTACTATTATCTTCTTCTTTCCTCTATCCTTCCTTTGTTTTGTCAACTAGACCAATCACTATCAGACCTTGTAGACCACATCACAAACCTCATATCCAAATACCAAACCTCAGATCACTCATTAAAACCTTGGTAATGAAGTTTCCTTCACTTCCACACTACTCTCCTCAACTTCACATTCTACACTCTTTGCTACCTTTTGAACATTCATAATTCACATTCATCCATACCATGATAAAGGAAAATGTCCTTCCTTTATATCAATTCCATAAAAAAATTCCCTAAGTCAATTGTTAGTCCTTCTCAATTAATTATTATAGGACCACATTAAGAACATGTTACACTTAACGATAATCTTAATCTTTTGCCTTCCACCATGAATAAATTTATGTACATGTAATAGTATGACAAGCAATCTTAGCCACATAATAGTATGATGTATTCTTCATGTCTTCAATCTCAATCCTCAAGATATCAAATCTAATAAAAAATATAACAAGTTTACCAAAACATGCATCTATAAACTCTATCTTAGAACAAACATCACCAAAAGTTACATAACTTCTTCTAGACTTATCCTTTCTACTTTTGACATTAACTATATATACTAGACACTTAGAAGTATCACCCGTAACCTTGAGTGCTTATAATGCTCAACTTGTTGTCCGTAGCAACTTGATCTTTCTATTGTTTTTCTGTCAGATACAACATAAGACATCAAACATGCTATGTTGACATCAATGACAAACATAGTCATGAATGTAACATATCATCAACATTCATGCTTCCAACCAATCTTCCAACAATCTCTCCAATCTTCCAACAAGACCAACCCATGAAGTATCAAAAGAGGGGCAAATATATGAAGAACCTCAACAAACTTCTCAAGATGCAAAGGTAAGGATGGTGAACTCAATAGACATAGAGATGCCTGATGTAGATCCCTCATAGAAAGAAAGGAGTCAAGAGAGGAGAGATAAAGGAAAATGTCTAGAAGAAAAAACCCCCTCTTCATCTAAGTATAGATCTCTGATCGAAACTACTCCAAGATGGGTGAATAATGAGGTGATGGTTATGTTGGCATTAAGTTATATTTTTCATTAGTGACAACACTTATTCAATTCTATATGGTTACTGAGCTGATCACTCAGTCTATAGTTCATATTGAACATTCAATGGTTGCCAAGTAAGTTTAGTAGTTCAATATTTCATACCGAGCATTCCAGAAGCTACTGAGTGAAAATAGATAGTGTGCAATCCAGCAGTTATCACCAAGTAGATAGTGGTCACCGAGCTTCATAGTATTTACTAAGTCATTAGTTACTATGATGTGAAGTGAGTGTCAAACAAGTGATGGATATGCAATGTTTACTAAGTGAAAGCAAGGTAAACATAGTATTCAGTATCTACTGAGTCACACTATCTCTACCAAGTCTCCAATGGTCACTGAGTTCGAAGCTACATTGTGTGATTAGTATGGATTGAGCCTCTACTTCTACCAAGTGCATGAGAATGCTAAGTAATACGATGAACACTGAGTATTAGAAGGTCACCAAGTTAGCTATTTAGAACTCGAGTTTCTACTATTTGGTCAACTCAGTAATATTTTATTTACTTTTGTTTTAGTCAACTTTTTAATTGTAAATATTGGAATGGTATATATATGTGATGTATTATATCATACCCAATGTAAGAAGCATGAAGTAATGTTTCTAGAAGAGTGAATTTGAATAAGAAACAGAGAAAATAAGGAATTCAACAAGGTAAATTAAGGAGTAGTAAAGTTATATCTATCACAAGAGGTGATCTGTACTTCAAGGATCTAATTAGAAATAAAGTTGTAAGTTAGATTTATTGTTTCATCCTATCAGGTGAATCTATTTCAAAATCCTTTAATAGGGTAGACTTAACAGTCTTTCTTTAAGTCTCTTAACAGATTGCATGCTTCATTGTATATTTGTAAAACCTCTAACAAGGTGGATCTATCAGATCAATGAGATTTCCACAATCCATGCATAAGAGTTCTGGTTTCTGGGTTAGATTGTGTGCAGTTTTTTTAATCATCAACGTTTCGGATCATACTACATGATCCATCATCAAGATGCCAGAGAACAAGAAGAACAAAAAATCATCTTGTAGTATGATCTTCTTGTTGTTCTTCTTGTTCTCTGGCATCCTGATGATGGATCATGTAGTATGATCCGAAACGTTGATGATTAAAAAAACTGCACACAATCTAACCCAGAAACCAGAACTCTCAAGGTGGATCTAGCAGTCCAAATTGCTCTTAACAGGGTAGATCATTAGAAGTGGTCAATGTAAGCCTTAATAGGCCAACTTTATACTGTAGTAGTGAAATTTTGTGGCTATCATCCCCACCCTAGATTTACTTTCCTTTTGGAAGGTTTTTGGGTCACCAAATTTTGTGTTCATGTGTCATGAATGTTTATCTTTCAGTTTCTTATGCATGTAGTATAGTAGACCAATTAATGGTGAATGATTTATATTGTTAAGTGTTGAATTTATGAAATTTTTGAGGTTACTTATTCATCCCTCCCCTCTTAGTAACCTAGCTAGTCTTTATTATTTCCAACAATTGGAATCAGAGCATTGTGGTTCTTAGGATAAACCTTGACAACTTGAGCAAAGATGAAGGATGATGGACATATTCAGACTTGACAAAGCCATTGATAATGAAAAGCTAGATCTGGAGATGGCCATAGCTCAACTCAAGGAAGCAAAAGAGCATCTTTATCAATCCATAAAAAGAAGGAAGGAACTTGCAAAACAAATGAATGACCACCAGTATTTTGAAGAAGAGATTGAAGACTTTTTCCCTTCAAGTAGTTTAGATGAAGCAAATGAGGCAATCAAAGAACTCCTAGAAAAGAATGTCTCTCTATAAGAAGAGGTAAGAAAACTAAAAAGAGAACAAGAAATTTAGTCAATAAGAATGTGCAAAATCTTGGAACAAAGGAATAAGGTAAGTGAAGACTTGGAGGAAAGGATAAATGAAACTCAAAGTCAATCCCTTTAGTAAGAAAGTATTATCAATCAGCTCTCCAATGCAAATGAGGAAATCATGAGTCTGAGATCTAAAAATGAAAGGCTAAGGAATGATTTAAGCACTAAAAGACAAATCAATGAAAGATTGAAGGTTGATCTAAATTCTAAAAAGAAACTCAATGAAAGAATAATGAAATCCCAAGTAGACATGGATCAATTGAATCAGCAAAATGAGCAGAACCTGAATAGGTAAAAAGGTAAAGCAGGACTTGGATACAAAGAAGAAGGTGAATCCTCCAAACAAGGTGCTCAAAGGAATCAAAGACCTACTTGCAATCACTATGATAGGATAGGTCATACATCAAACAAATGTTGGAGCAATGGAAAGGAAAAATTCAATGGAAAGTGCTACAATTGTAGTCAACATGGTCATAAAGCTAATGAATGTAAGGAGAAACCAAAATTTGAAGGTAAATGTCACAAATGCAAGAAACAAGGTCACAAGGCATCTGAATGTAGATCTAAACCATTCGATCCAGCTAAACAATTTGTAAAAGTAGTATTTGATTGGGACTACAATACTTGGTGTAGATGGCATTATTGTGTAGAATATGGACACATTGGCATAACTTGTGCAAAACATCACTTTAGAAAGAAGGATACCACCATATCATGTTATACATGCACTAAACTTGGTCATATAGCTAAGAATTGCATGAATATAGGAAAGGTTGAAGATGAAAAGAAAGCTAAAGCTGGTAGTAGTGGATTCGCAAATCTACCAAGAAAACCAGTTCAAATAATGGCCATGTCACTCAAGAAGTGGGTGGCTCCACCATTTCCAATTAAGTTCTTAAGGAAGAACTAGAACATATCTTCAAGCCATATCTTAAGTAGTTCCAATGAATGGAAAGAAAAAGATCCAAATATTTATTGCAAATACATAGGGATGACAAGAAATTAGCATTCACTGAGTAAGATTAGGTCATACTGAGCTAGGTCGAGAGTAATAAATTTTTGTTTGATCACCAAGTCAGAAGCTTTTACCGATCATAGTCAGTGGATGATAGTCTGTCACACATGATGTCATTGTGGCACCAAGCATTAATGGAAAATTTTCATCAAAAAGGGTAGAATTTGACTTCATTTTTCATTGCAACTTTAGTATACCTAGAGCAGAGCAATTTATAGTGCATCCAAGCAATCTCGAGCAAATTTGCAGCAAAGAATTTTTGAAGATTTTTTCTCTTTTACCAAGCAACCATGGCATCCAAAAGTAGTAGTAGCAGTAAGATAAAAAGAGGTTCCTAAATGTTGGTAAAAGCATGGAATGGAAAGCACCAAATTTCAAGTTGGTACCAGTAGTTGCAGAGTAACTCAATCCAAATGGAGCTCAATGACAAATTCCTCCAAAGGTGCTCCTTATTAATGATATTCACACTCATTTTAAGTGTTCTATTCAAGCAATTGGAACCCTAGAGGTGGATAGTTCCCTAGGAGAAATGTGTGTTGATGGATCTTTGAAACTCAAGCATAAGAATCTAGAGGTCAAAGGATTACCCTATATCCTGCATATGCCAAAGAATTTCCAAGTGAAGTGGATTAGGTATATTATGAACTCTGTGCATAATGGTAAATTATGGTTAGAGTAGTCTGTATTAATCATAAAGAAAATGATTCATAAGATTACGAGTCTCCCTATGCTCAACAAGGCCAAAATAACCAAAACCCTAGCTGAGTGGGACAACAGAGGTCTGAAAATCAAGTGTTTTTGACATGGAACTTAAGTTTAGAATTGCCATCATTGCACATAAGATATATAGCTTCAGTTGATTGAATAGTGTGTTGTGTGAGGCATCATCAATTCAATTCAAAGGCCAAATCAAAGGCGATACATCATCAATTCAATCACCATTTTCTATCTCTTAGCTCTAGGCATCACTAATGGAAGTGTCTACCACTTCATCCAATGAGTTTCAAACCTCCTCTTCTTTAGCTATCGAGTCAAAAACTTCATCAGCAACATGTACAGTAAGTTTAACATCCTATTATATAGTTTTTTCTACTATAGCTTTCCTTGCACCAATTTTTGTTTCAGTAAATTCTTCTATTGCAAGTACTTTAGTAAGCACTCCACTTGTTAGTACTTCAATTTTGGATTCTTTTAGCACTCCTACAAGTATTTCTTCAGTTGGTCCTATTCAAGTTTTTATAACCATTTCAACCATCTCTACAATTGTTTCTATTCCTAAGTCCAAGGCAGTAATGATAGAAGTAGAACCAAGAACACCCCTAAAACTTCTATTTACTAGAAAGCAAATTGATGATGATATTGACTTGGATAAAGAAATTGTAATTCCTAAGTTGGATCTTGATACTGCTATAGTTGAAGAAATGAGACTGGTTAGCGAGCTTTTGGAACAGAAGGAAAGGCAAAAGTAGTTAAGAGATGAAAGGGATAGGGAATTCATAATAATTGAAAGTGCAAAGAATATACTAAAAGAGGCCATAGGTGTTGATGTGGATTCATCTCAACACATTTTTTTGTAGTTAGAGGAAGTAGTGCACAAGTTTAATGAGGATTCTACTAGACAAGAAAAGTTAATTGAAAAGGCAGAGAAAAAGTTTGATAATAAAGTGCTTGAGCACATTGACATAAATTAGGTAGAACTATCCTCCATTTTGGATAACATTGAAAATTCTTTTACAAATGTAACATCACTTTTTTCTAAGCTATGTGATCTTACTGGGTTCACTAAGGAGGTAAAAGAGAAATTGTATAAGATTGATGAAGATATGAAGGCCAGTGTTCAAAGGTTGCACCTTGACCCCAACTCAAGCTCAACACATCACAATAAGGTAAGATTTCTATAAGATATGTAGGCTAAAATACTAAGAGAGGAAGAAAGGATCAGATCCACATTGATAGACATCCAAAACATGATCCTTCCAATCATGGACACAATGCAAAAGCATATTGCATATTCAAAGTCATTGGTCTAGGATAACAATTTTATCAGTCAAAGAGAATTACCTGGTAATCCTCGCAATGCACTTAGTAGATGTTTACCTATTTTTGGCAACTCTATCACACTTTTCCAATTGTCTCACAAATCGCTATTATGCTATTCCAAAATATAAAAAAAAATAGAAAAACTAGAAACAGTGAGCAGTTAGCAGAAAAACTAGAAAACATGAAAATAGATGCAACAAAAAAAAAAGCCTCTGTCAGCAGAGTTTTGCGTGAAATTCTTGACAGTTCGTACAAAGAAGTTTTATGACCCGCAAAAAATTATATTATAGCCCGCATGAAGAAATAGGTTCCACGTGAATTTTTGCGTGCACAGGAACTTTCTCGCACGATGCATAAAGAATCTTCACGCAAAAATTCTAGATCCTCGCTCAAAAATGAACAGTTTCATGCGAAGATTCTCGAATATGTATGGAATAGTACGAATAGAGAACCAATTTTTTTTTTTAAAAATACACAAAGAGGTCAGAAAAATTGATTTTTAGGCCCCATGGTGGGCACCAGAAATGTATGCGTGAGTATGTGGCTTATGCTAACATACACACTTCAACACAGTCATTGTATACAGATTCATCCCAGAATGAACATTAGATTGTTCATCCAAAATTTTCCCTGCAAATCAACCTGTTGTCTTCTATCTAAAGGGAATTGCTTGTCAGATATCCTCAAATTCGAGGTGTTTAAGCAACCAGACCCTATAAGAATGAAAGATTTGAAATGAAATTAATCTATATGATTATGCAGATTAATCTAGAATGGAGTATGCATTTAATCTAAGAACAAGTAAAAGAAATTATACTAAATGTATGGATATTAAATCTATATGAGAATCAAACTAGAAAATGAATATAAAAGTAGGGAGCTCAAATGAATGCACAATCCAGCAACAATTCAATGCAAATTTTCATTCAACCTCTTCCAAAATGAAGAGATGAGGGTCTCTTAAATAGACTTTCCTGGAATCCATCAACGGTTAAGATCGATTCGGATCAATGGTCAAGATTGAAGATGAGGTTCAGTCATAAAGGGAGATTCCCAAATTAAAGGGAGTTAACAGATTTAATTTCAGTAAAATAAGGAGTTAACTGATTTAATTTGAGTAGAAATAGGAGTTAACTGATTTAACTCATTTTTGATCAGTAGTGAACTGGAAATTTCCCTTTTTGAACTGAAGAGAGATTTTGTTGAGATATTTAATTTAATAAAATGAGATATTCTCTCATAATTACTTTTTCTGTTTAATTAAATAATCTTTAATTAATTAGAGATACTTTTCTTATTTAATTAAATAACTTCATTTAATTAATTAGGAATGGCTTCCTATTTAATTAAATAACTTTGTTTAATTAATTAGAAGTAAGTACTCCATTTAATTAAATAATTACATTTAATTAATCAAGATAGGCATATTTATTAAATTAAATAAATTTAATTCCATAATACATTAGCCTTAGGATATAATTTAATTTAATTAAAGTATAAATACTTAATAATTAAATTATAATTAAATCAAGTAGGTTTAATGCGACTAATATGAGTACGTACTATAGGAATTAAATAAGAAATATGATGAATGCAGATTAGGGTTTTTTGCATCTGACAATTAAGTCAAGTAGCAAATAGCAGAATGAGAATTGCCTATCAGAATAGTACTTAGAAATTATCAGAAATAGACCAAAATTGGTATAATGGCAATGAGCCAATTTTGGGGTATTACATTTTGCCCCTCTTTGAATGAATGTGTGAGCAACATGTTTAATTCAAAGATAATCAAAAAGCATGATGCAAACATGAGATTGGTTCCGAATTTGATTACACAGAGACTAATTGATAAGCTTTTAAGGACTATCTCTAGAACAGAGCTTAATCCCAAGGAATCCAAGTAGAACACTTAGATACCTAAGATTGATAGCATTTAAAAGACTACCTCCAGAACAAAGCATAATTTTTAAGGATCTAGACAGAATGTCTAGATACCTAAAATTGATAAGCATTTAAAAGGTTTCTTCAGAACGAAGTTTAACCTTTAAGGATCCAGATAAAACACCTAGATACCTGAGAGTGATAAAGCATTTAGAAGACTATCTCCAGAACAAAGCTTAATCTTCAAGGATCTAGATAGAACACCTAGATACCTAGAATTGATACAAGATAACAAGGTCCAATCATGAGTCATAGAATCATCCGCAGAATGAGGTTTGATTCTTAGGAGTCGGGGTTTAGACTATCCCAATACCTATCCATCAAACTTTGAGAAGAGTTGTTATAAGGTTGATCAATTGATGAAAATATAAGATAGATGGCAAAGATGCCAGATAGAAGGGAACAAGATGCTCCGAGCGATGAGATGCCACAAGTGACAAGGACATGAAATGGGAACAAGATGCCCCAAGCAATAAGTATTCAATGATGTAATCATCCTACCCCCTCAGGAGCGAAATCGAAAGATGACACACCAGAAATATGATTTGAAGTAGTATATCAGGAGATATAGAATAAATTTGAGATTCAGCAGAATCTAGAAGAGATTAGAATGATCTAAGGAAGATTCAAGGTTGATCTGAAATGAGTGCAAAGTCACAAAGACCAAGTTTGACCAAAAGTTAACTAGATTTAGCCACAGTTGACTTGAGTTGACTAAAAAGAAATTTTGAAAATATGGAGAATGTAAAGTTGAAAGGATTTTGAGAATCACAAAGTATCAAAAAGATTTGGGTTGCACAAGCATTCGATTGCGTCGGTCCCTAAAATGTTAAAATGCATTTTTGAAGCTCTTAAGTGTGTCAAATTTTGAATTAGATCCCAAAAATGGATCCAGAATGGTCCAATTAGCTAGGGGTGTGATTTTTGCGCAAATCTGAGCACTTTGAAAAATTTGGTCAACACCTATATAAGGGCTCAAAGGGTCATTTTCAATTCATTTGTGCTTTTGTCTTGTAGTGATTTTGAGCTCTGATAGAGACATGGCAGTGAAGGTGAGATATAATCATTTTGAGCGCTCTAGACGACACAGCCGGCCAGTAGACTATGGACCACCAGTGAGTCATTGATTTTCCATCTTCATACTTTTGTTTTCACGTATTTCGAGGTCATTTATAGCAAGTTTTAGAATATTTTAGGATTGTCAATTCTTTCTTCGTGCGAGACCGATCTCTTCTTGCATGAAGATCTTCTTTCTATGCATGAATAAATAGGATACGCTATTTCCTCGCATGCGGCCAGAGGATCTTCACGTGGGACAATTTTGGTTTCGCGTGAAGATGGAGATTCTTCGCGCGAGGCGATTCATGTTTTGCGCAAGAATCTCTTTTCTCACGCGGGAAGCTCTATTTTGCATAAGAATCTCTTTTTTCATGTGATAGCAAGATTCTTCATGTGAAGAAAGAATCATTTCACACAAAATTGAATATCTTCGTGCAAGATTTCACAAATCTTGCGCGAAATTTCGTCACAATTTTTTATTTTGCACCTAAAAATTGCATTTAATTTCATTTTGATGCTTCATTTCAACTTGGTACTGATCATTTGTTTGTCATTTTTTTGTTGTGCGTGCAAGAAATTTTTGGAGATGTTTCATTCAGATCACACTTTCTACCATATGGAGAGTTATTGCAGAGTCTGGATGATGCAGATCAGGCACACATTGCCCGATTTGGTTTGTCTTCTCTATGCCAGATTCCAGCCGTGATGGTGAATCACAGCTTACTTACAGCTTTGGTAGAGTGTTTCCATTTAGAGGATAACACCTTTCACTTGTCAATGGGTGAGATGACCATCACACCGAAGGACATCTGGAGGATTTTGAGGATTCCTTTCCATGGCACCTGGGTGGTTTAGGATACAGTGCCTCGATTAGGGACAGACACACTATCCATGGTATTCGGGAGAGAGCTACCGAGAGGTAGGGCCATCAGCTGGGATGAGCTGATGCATACCTATGGACCCACACACAAGTTGGCATCCATGCTTGGTATTTTCTTGAGCTGCTTCCTATGTCCTAACAGGGGACAACATGGGTTGGAGTGTGGATGGGTTGTCATGCTTCACAGGATGCTAGAGGCACTAGAGATCTTCGAGTGGGGTCAATGCATGTTGGCTCACCTTTTTTATGAGATGCACGAGGTCATCTTCCATGAGAAGAAGACCATGGTAGCAGGAGTTTATGTTTTATAGATCTGGGCTTGGGAGCATCTCCCTATATGTAGGCCAATTTTTTGAGGATGCTCGGGAGCCCATGGAGCCCTATATTTGCAGATATCGAGGACATATTACCCAAGCCCACCTGGGTAAGACTGAGCACTGGTGGACACATCTTGATGACTTGGTGTCCATTATATGGCAACCCTGGAGAGAGACAGAGGACTGGGATGATGCCCCCAGAGAGCTACCATGGATGTTTAGTTCTCAACCTTTGGCGGCCAGGATGACATCAGTCATAGAGAGATTCATGATCTCATGAGTGTGGCGGTAGTATGGCTGACCATAGGACATTTCACCTGAGTATTGTGCCTATGCCAGGGTGCAAAGGGATATTGAGTGGGGATGGCCTCCACAGATTGATCCAGGATGATCCATGATAGACATCCGTAGCCTAGCTGCAATTCAGTGGGGCTACCTACCGGCGATAGGAGATGCTGGGATGACACCTACATATCAAGCATTTTTTATCAGCCAACCATTCCCACATTTATAGATCCAATGGGGATGGTAGGGCAGGCAGTGTAGGCGGAGAGACAGGCACCCCAGCAGTAGCAGGCATAGCCACAGCTGCCAGTTCAGCCATAGCAGCAGTCACAAGTTTGGCACCAGGTTCAGCAGATGCAAATTCCCCCATGTCAGATGGGATCAGACCCAGGTGCCAGGGGTAGTGGAGTTGGATAGAGCCAACGCCTCAGGAAGAGGACAGAGGAGGCCTCTTAGTAGGAGACTCCTCAGTAGTAGGTGCCACCACAGTTGTAGGCACCACCACAGCAGTAGGCACCTGAGATGCTTGATGAGGATATGCCAGATCAGCCAATAGATGAGGTACAAGATGTGGTATGGCAGTACCGAGAGCAAGTTCCTATAGCCTCCCATTAGTTGGGAGAGTTACAGATTGCAGTGGCAGTCAGGGAAGCATAGCTAGTAGAGTGACAGCGAGACACAGATCTTTGGAGAGAGCGTGCTGAGATTGGAGCTGGCACAGGATGAGATCTACTTCCAGTCAGCTCAGGCAGCATACTATTATGCAACATATACTAGTACAATACCTGATGAGACATTGCAGGTTCAGCGATTCTCTTAGTATGCACGAGAGTCTGGAGGCACATAGCCTCCTGTCAGGCCAGATATGCCACCACTACCTCTACCACCTGCTACCCCTGCTCCTCTTAGAGGCAAGGGTTTAGGATAAAGTTAGATGCTTTGCATCTAATTTTTTGATTTTTTTTTATCTCTAACTATGTATCAATTGGTGTGCCAGCACCACATGTATCATTTTTGACCAATTGCGCTCGAGTAGCACCCATTTTTGTACTGACCCATTCTTTGATATATATATATACAAGATTTTGAGCCGAGTATTCCTGTGTACATATCATTGTCTATTTTTTTTTACTTTGATGTACATGAGATGCATGTTCTACTTAGATAGAAAGCATATGTATGAACTGACATCTCATGTAGTGTTGCGTGTTTTTGTTTAGCAGTCACAAGTATTCCATTGAGGAGCATGAATCGATGAACCAAATGCTTTTGCAATCATGGAGGAATTTGATGTATGTGGAGTATGAATAGAATGATCATTGAATTGCGTGCTAATGCAAATGAAGTATGTAATGCAAGACTATGTTAAATGCAACCCTAGGTCTAGTTACCAAGCCTCGATATTTAATCATCACTGGATATAAAATACAACTCATATGTTATACAATCCTCATTGACATTGAAATCATGAAAATATGAATATAACATACATTATTGGGTTATTAGGATTAAATGTAAGCATTTAAGGCACAAGAAGCCAGAATGACTAGAACATTTGTCCCTTTTAATGTAGCAAGTTAATATAAGCATCAAAGCATAAACACTAGGATGACCTGAATGTTGCTTGCATAATAGGCACACCAAACACACTGGAGATCTCTCTTATGCTAAGTATTCAGTATTCATTCTGTTAACAATGACCCTTGTGTTTGTAACCTGAGATAGAAGTGCACTAGATATACTCGTAGTGATCTGTATGTTCACTTAGTAGGACGAGTATCAGTATGTACTATAGCATGAAGATTTCACTCCAACAAACAAGGAGAAGCACCAACATTATTGACATATTCATATATAAAATGGGTCGAGGTACACATGGCCATCCAATATGAGATGGAGGCTCTTATACTGGACACCCCTCTTATAGGAATAGATCAACTTATTGGAACTAAACCACAAATAGAAAGCAAAGAAAAGATCATACCCCCAATCGTTACTTCTCTAGTTGAAGATGACATCATCGAGTTGCTCGAGGAGATATGATAAAGGAAAAAAAAAGTAAATAAAGAAAATGCTTAGCATATCCAAACAAGTATATCATTTTTGAGTTCAATGTTTTCGGGATTGATGTCAAGTGTCAATGTCTAGAACATGTTTGAAGGAAATCTCTTCAGTAGTGTGATGACAGTAGGTAGACACAGTCAGAACAACTGGTGACTAAGGTCAAAGAGGAAATTTCACGATGAAGAACCTAAGAAGGACTAAGTGACAGTAGACAGATACAACCAGGACGACTGGTGATCGATGCAAGAAAGATTTTCCAAAAGAAATATGAAGACATGACCTTAACAACAGTAGGCAGACACAGCTGAAACAACTAGTGACTATTGCAAAAGAGATCCCATGAGAAGAATCTCAAAATGAGTGACACTAGCGATAGTAGGCAGACATAGTGAGAACCACTAGTGACTGTCACAAAGGAGATTCTATGAGGAGAATCTCAAAAATAGTGACACTAGTGATAGTAGGCAGATGCAGTGAGAACCACTAGTGACTGTCGTAAAAGAGATTCTATGAGGAGAATCTTGAAAATAGTGACACTAGCGGCAGTAGGAAGACACAGTGAGGACCATTGGTGACTGTCGCAAAGGAGATTCTATGAGGAGAATCTCAAAAAGAGTGACACTAAGGGGTGATGCCCCCGAGCTGTGACAAGACTCAATCCATGGATACATGAGCAGGAAAAGCAGGAATGCAAAAGCATGAAAGTGACTGTACAGAATAGCCAGAAGATGCATTGCAAGATGGGGCATTGGGAACAAGAGGCGCTTGTTTACCAAGTTTTCACCCTCTTGGCAAGATTCTCTCTTCTTTTTTTTTGCTACCATGATGCCTATTTCCAAGTTTTCACCAATGGTACTTTTCGTGTTTTTCAATTTTTTTGTATTTTTCTCTTTTTGATTTTTTTTTTGTATTTTTGAGATTTTTCAATTTTTTTAGATTTTTTTTTAGGACATTTAGATATGTACAGAGAGCTTGCTAAGATTAAATCAACTATAAAACCGCTTTAGGTGGAGAGTGTTGATAGGCTCTTTAAGCACTTCTTCTTTGGTTGTGGAAAGCTGATAAGCGCCAGATCCATATACTGCAGTAATGATGTAAGGACCTAGCCAATTTGGTTCAAACTTTCCCTTTTGAATTTATTGTTGTTGATTCTTAGGATTCTCTCTTAGAATGAGGTCACCCAGCTAGAAGTCAAGTGGCCTGATTCCCCGATTGTAGCTTCGTGCCATTCTTTGTTGATATGCTCGTAGATGATCACATGCCACTTGTTGTTGTTCATCTAGTAACACAAGCTCTTAATGCTGGGCTATCCTATAGTCATCATCAGTGATAAGGCCTTTCATAGAGATTCTCAAGGTAGGAATCTTGACCTCTATTGGAAGCACAACATATGCCCCATACACCAATGCAAAGGGAGTTGTGCCCATTGGAGTTCTAATGCTTGTCCTATATGCCCACAGAGCTGGATTGATCTGGAGATGCCAGTCTCTCCCTGACTTATGGACTATGTGATGAAATTTTTTGAGGATCACCTTATTGGATGCCTCAGCTTGGCCAATACCCTAGGGGTAATAAATGGAAGACCAATGTTGTGTAATCTTTAATTTCTTGCACAGTTCCTTAAGGTCTTTATTTTTGAACTGTCTTCCATTTTTAGTAATGATTGAAAATGGTACACCATATCTATAGGTGATGTAGTTTGTGATAAAAAGGACTATAGTTTTTCCATCAAAAATTGTGAGAGGGACTGCCTCTACCCATTTCATGAAATAATCTATAGCGGTGATAATGAACTTATGTCCATTGGAAGAGGTTGGGTGAATCTGCCCCACCAAGTCAAAGGCCCATTGTTGAAATGGCCATGTTGTAATAGAGGGAATCAACTCTCTAGCTAGAGCATGAATGAGATTCCCATGTAGCTGACACTGCTTGCAGGACCTAGCATACTTAACAACTTCTTGCTCTATTTTAGGCCAGTAATAACCAGCATGAAGGAGTTTGTGAGCTAGTGTCAAGCAATTGAAATGAGATCCGCAAATGCCTTCATGAATGTCATTTAGTGTCTGTTTGGACTCGTCAGGTTCTAAACATCTAAGGAGTGTTACGTCGAGACCTCTCCTATATAGATCGTCAGCAATAATGACATAATGTGAAGCATTACGGATTAGGTAACGTTTCTCATTTTGGTTTAGACCATAAGGAATGGTTTGATTACAAAGGTAGGAATAGATGTGATGGTAGCAGGATGATTCTTGTCCTATAATAGAATAGATCATCTTGGAATCAGGTGTGTCATAGGCTGGGTAGTGTAATGCTTCCACCAAGAACTCATGTCGGAGATTATTTTTTGGCATTTGTAGCAGGGAGGCCAGAGTGGCCATGACATCAGCCACTTTATTATCTATGTGTGGAACTTTTTGGAAGGTGATGTGTGCAAAATACTTCGTCAATTCATCAACCATGCATTTGTAAGGAATCAATTTCTCATCCTTTGTTTGATACACATCATTTACTTGGTTGATAACAAGCTGAGAGTCATAGAAGATGTCCAACTAATCTACTTTCCATTCAGCCACAATTTTCATACCATTGATCAAAGCTTCATATTCAGAAATGTTATTTGTACAAGGAAACAAAATCTTGTACACTTTGGGCAATGAGTATCTCTGTGGTGTAATGAAGAGCAATCTAGCACCTGATCCTTGTTGTGTGAAGGACCCATCGAAGAACATAACACATGTGTGGTGAGTGAGTTTTAAAATTGACTCATCTAGGAAATCAGTGTTTATTAGTAGAAGACTCTATATGGGTGCCTCGGCCAGCTGATCTGCAATTGCCTATCCCTTTATTGCTTTGTGTTCAACATATTGGATGTCAAAATCACTTAGTATCATGACCCATTTAGCTAATCTTCCCGTGAGAGCTACCTTATTGAGCAAGTACTTTAATGGGTCTATTTTAGCCACAAGCTGTGTAGTGTGGGAAAGCATGTAGTGTCTCAACTTCTGAGAAGCAAAGACAACTTCCAAGCAAGCTTTCTCAATAATGTTGTAGTTTTTCTCATAAGAGACCAATGTTTGGCTCAAGTAATAAATATCTCTTTCTTTGTTCTCATTGTCTTCTTGAGCCAACAGGATTCCTAAAGATGTTTTAGTGGCTGAAATGTATAAAACCAAAGGCTTTCCATGCATAGGAGGCATCAGGATTGGTGGATTGACAAGATATTGTTTGAGCTATGTTAAGCTTTGCTCACAATCCTAGCTCCAATTGAATTTCACACCCTTATGTAAGGTCTTTGTGAAGGGTTGTGATTTATCTGCCAATTGTGAAATAAACCTGCAAATAGATTGAAGCCTTCCCTATAGTCCTCTCATCTGACTGATGTTTCGAGGTGGTGGCATGTCCATTATTGCTTGTACTTTTTTTGGATCTACTTCAATTCCTTTTGTAGAAATAATATATCCTAACAATTTTCCTGATGTGACAGCAAATGCACATTTCTTAGGATTGAGCCGAAGACTAAATTTTTCCATATGATCTAGAATGGGACCTAAATCTTGTAGATGAGTATTGCATTTAACACTTTTGACGAAGGTATCATCAACGTAGTCCTCCATGGTTCTATGCATCATGTCATGAAAAATTATAGTAAGAACCCGCTGATATGTAGCACCAGCATGTACATGTGAAAGCCATTTTCTCTTGGTCTTCTAGTGCAATTTCTATCTGATTGTATCCAAAAAAACCATCCATAAGTGAATACATCTCATAGCTAGCTGTCATGTCTACGATCATATCAATATAAGAGAGTGGAAAGTCATCTTTAGGACATGCCAAGTTAAGATCACGGAAGTCTATACAAACTCTAATAGATTTATCATGCTTGGACACAGGAACAATATTGGATATCCATTCAGCATAATCAATGGCACGAATGAAACTAGCCTTCAAAAATTTCTCCAATTTGGCTTTGACGAGCAATGCAACATGAGGATGCATTTTTTGAAGCTTATATTTAACTGGTTTGATGCCTGGTGCTATGGACAAGTGATGCATGATAAGATCAGGATCCAATCCTGGCATGTCAGAATATGTCCAGGAAAAATTTATTTTCTTTTCCTTGAAAAAGACAATGAATTGTTCCTTCTCTTCAGGTGATAGTGACTGCGCCAGATGTATCACATGAGGATGTTCTTCTATGCCTAGGTTAATTGGCTGCGTTGGCTCTATTAACACTGATGATCTCTCCTGAAAGTAACTAGAAAGGACATCAAATATCTCATCTATGGGCACCTTAGAGAGGTTTTCACCCTTGGATACGTCTTTTGTTTTTACTTTTTTGGGATCTGATACTATCGCAATGTGGTTTTCACCATCAGACCTCTTGTATTTTTTCTTTTTAATTATGTGATAGATATTCGATGTTGGTCTCAATCATGTTGACACTCTGATCATTGGTGAAAAATGTTACAGGTTTGATAGCATTTAGGTAATAGTCAAGAGCATAGTCATTCTGGAACATGGGGACTTCGTTAGATGCATTGGGGTTCCAGTCTATAAGCTCGGGATGTGCGTGTGAGAGAGTAGTGGCTGGTTCAATTGCATTCATAGTATAGTCATTAAGTGCATGGACCAGCAATTTGAGACCTATGACAACCTCATCCATAGGTGTATTCAAATGCCTTAGAGTATGAATGTTAGTAATTGATGACTCTAGGACACTAGTTGGATCAGACCCCCGTGACCTAACCCTAGACGTTTCACCCACTTCAATTTGATTTTCATAGACATGCACTTGGTCAATGTCTTTATCAATAGTAGCTTTTGAAAGATTGTCAAACTCATATTCATGAGAATCAGTGCTACATGGTGAGAGACTATAGAACTCCCCAACAGTGATAGGGACATACTCTCCTTCAGCCTCTGGATTCTTACACAAATACTCAATATGGCATGACTAACTAGATTCTCCCTTTTCTGAATGATATTTGAGTTGCTCAGTATTTTCCTCAAAAGAATCACTAGTATCATCCACAGTGCTAACACATGGCACAAAGTCATCTGGCTCAGTAAAGAATTTAGCAAGATCATAAGGAATAGGATGAGGGTAGGAATCCTCATCATCAAATTCTTCCTCTCGAGTACCTGACTTAGATTGTGTCTCATTTTTAGATGAACTCTCAGGTACAGATATGAATTTATTAGATCCCAAATTGAAAGGGACCTTCTTAAACCCTAGGCCAGTTGTTTTTTTGTTGCTTCAAGCTATTGCTTTGATAGGATCTATTAGGCCATCTTTATTGCACCCAATAGGTCTGGTTCCCTTGTAACCAAAACACTTCATAAGCTTAAAACTAGGTCCATATTTCTTAGGATTGATTTCTCGAGTTTGTTGTGTTAGGTCCACTAGAGCTTCTTCTTTGTAAATCCATGCAGCAATAGCTCTATTTTCACTTTCATCTTCTAAGGGAACTGTAGCCTTGACAAAAGAGCCATTAAACTTGGTCAAAGGTGTTAGCACGAATGGCCTTTTTTCTTCTGAGGGTCTCCCAAAATGTCGAGGGGACTCTCGAAGAGATGTTAATGAAAAAATTGGTTCCATGTGGTACTCTCCCATACCAATTTCTTTCTATTTAAATGATTTCTCAATTTGTTTTAGCTTATTGGCGCGACAATCGGTAAATTCACAGTTAGCAGGGATGAAAGAATCAACAGCTTTGAGTATATTGCAGGTGTAGCTAGTAGTGGAAGGAATAGTAACTTTAGAGCCATGAAATGGGAATTTAATGCATTGGTGGTATGCAGATGGCACAATGCACATCTCATATATCCATGGTCATCCCAATAAAATGTTGTAGGCTAAGGGAATGTCAAGTACCTGACAAGTGACATCCCTTTCGACAGGACCGACGTGAATTGGTAAAGTCACAAGACTTTCTTTCTACTTCATCGTATGCTTTAATAGTGATCTTTCATTGAGAATCAACAGAGTCCTTAGAATAATCCAATTGTCTAAGCAGAGTAGTAGAGACAATATTTAGGCTAGCGCCATTGTCAATGAGTACTCGACGAACACATGTCTGCTTGATCATAACCTCAATGTGTAGAGGTTGATTGCATGGGTGATTTAGTGAGTTGTCATCCTCCTCGGAGAAGGTCATATGATGAGGTGAGGTCAGGTGACCTACCATGGATTCAAATCGCTCAAGATCAAGATCTTGAGGAACATTTTCCTCAGCAAGGGCTTTATCCAGAATTTGCCTATGGGAAGGCAATATTTTAAGTAGCTCAAAGATGGAAATCTGAGCATTAGTTTGTTTTAACTGATCGAGAACACTATAACTGGTTGCAGTCAAGTTTGTTGTGTGTTTTACACCTTTACCAGATGGACTAGCAAGGGCCTTGTCCTTGTGTTGTTCAAGATTTGAAGTAGGAGGTGCAAGGCCTTTGAGCACCAACTTTGGATGAGAGTGAGTAACAACATTAGCACAGTGTTGCGAAGACACATTATCCATCTTATTGGAAGTAGGGCCTCTCAAGAAAAATGGTGTCTTGGGTTTGTTGTTATATTTCTTTCCCTTTATGGTAATAACATCATAGTATTCAGAATCTACAGGTTCAACCATGTGAATGACATTGTCATCATTGGAATAGTATAGTTGACCTTATTGTAGGGTTCTAGTTTTGAAGTCTCTCCTTTTTCATAAGCTAGGAAAGGCTCTTTGAATGCCTTGTGGCCTGAGTTTTTGTTATGTCCATCTACCACAAGTTCATCGGCATCAATCATGTCCTGGACTTTATGACACAAGTTTATACAGTTGCTGGTTTTGTGTCCCTTGTTTTGGTGATACAAAATGAGGTCTCATTCCACCATGGTGGACGTGGTTGTGGATCATAGGGACGAGGGTTATGCATTGGTGAGATAAGCTTGTGTTGTAGTAATGTTTTGTAAACCACATCCAAAGGTTCCCCCAAAGGTGTATACTCTCACTTGGGTTATGTTGCCCATGAGTTTCTCAGTTTGTTTCCTGACATCTTATTGTCAAGAGGAGAATTCTCAACATTTTTGGCCACTTTGAGGCAATCTGTGAGATTAAATGCTTCTTTAGCTAGTTTGGGTGTGACATTATCAACAACCGCATCATGTACAATTTCTCAGTTCTTGTTGACATGCTTAGTTTTATCCCTGTTGGAAGTGGAACCTTGTTTGGTGTCTCTCTGAAGAGTGAGCTCACCTTTCTTGACCATAAATTCTTTGATATGGATAGCCTGTGTAATCATGTCTTCAAAGGTATGTGGACCTTGTAGTTGGATTCTATACCCAAAATCAGGTAAGAGGTTATCAGTGAAAATGTCAAGCTTCTTTGTTTTTGGGATTTTACGAGAATACTTAGTGTATAGTTGTCTCCACCATTGGAGGAAAGTGAGAAAAGGCTCACCAACTTTCTATTTAAGGTTGCATAGATCTTGAATATTTACAAGATGTTGAATGTTATGAGAATATTGCTGAGTAAATGAATTATCAATTTTTTCAAACGTCTTGATATCGGGAGGTAGATGTGAGAACCACTCCAAAGCCTGACCACCTAGGCTTGTAGGGAATAAATGCATGGGGTACATTTGATTGTGTTTAAACTCCATAGACAAAGCACCAAATTCTCACAAGTGGTCTTGGGGATTAGTAGTACCAAAGTACTTGTCATATATGGGTAATTCTATGCCTCGTGGAAAAGGTGGCATGTTTATACTTTTTTCAAATGGGAGTGAACAAAGAGCATCCAATGTGTATGTCTTTGTGGGTTTCTCTTTCTCTTGCATCATCCGAGCCATTTGGTCTTGCATAATTTTCAATTATTTTTGGAGTTTGGAAGTCTCAGTTTCTTCTTTAATCTTGACAATAGTTTCTAGATTGAAATGAGAAGGTAACTTCGCTCCCTCTTGGGCAAGTTTGAGAAAGTATTTTTCTTTCTCTTCATTGAGTAGGATTCCCATGACCTTCTAAAATTTTTTGTCTCTTCGAAATTTTGCTATGTGTTCAAGAAGGATTTCCACCTCTTCCTATTCCTCATTAGTGTCATATTCTTTCTCTTTCTCTTTGTCATCCCTAGGTGGTTCTTGATATCAACTATGATTACCATGTTCAGGTGTACGATTAGTCATTATAGGAATGTGTTTAGTTTCAGTGTTTTGTGTTTCAAAAGGGTCTGTGGAGAAAGGATCATACATTGTATTTGGGAATGTAGGACCTCTACTCATCTTAGTATCCTCTTGGTAAAAAGGATTCCTAATTTGTTGCAAATTGGAAAATGTTCATTGAATTTGAGATGATCTAGCAGGTGAGGTAGATCGTGAAGATTCCTCACTAGCCAAACTAGATACAAATTGTGTAATGAAAGGTAAGTGACCTCTGCCATGATTATGACCCCTAGCATGACCACATCTAAGGTTATCAGAATGAAACATGTTGCCACTTCTAGTTGTGACAGTCATAGACAAGGACAAGAAGCTAGAACTTTGACAAGGACTACACTAAGACTGAGTCTCAAAAAGGACAAGATAATACCAAGAATGTTGTTCACTAAGGCACAAATGGTCTGATTTAAAGGCTAGAACAGCCAGAGATTATGACAATTGCAACAAAAAGTATGACAAGCATTAAAAAAAGGACCAAAATTACTTATGAGATGAGACTAGTCAAGGTATAAGACTCAAGTCTTCAGCTAAGTGAAGTGTCACTGTTTTAGGACTATTTGCAAATAGAGAGTGATAAATGGATGACAAAAAGGATAGCGTGTAGGCCACAAATAGCTAAAATAGATCTAAATTGAAAATGCTAATACAAAGTCTTGCGTGAAAAACCTTTACGGGTCACGCGAAGAAGTTTTACGGGCCGTGCGAATAAGTTTTCATCTCACACGAAGGTCAGTGACAACAATTTAATTTCGCACGAAGAAGTTCGTAGGATCACGTGAATATGCACAATAGAAATTTAATTTTGCGTGAGGAGCATATAATTTCGTGTGAGACCAAAATGATTTCATGTGAGAATGCAGACCAGTTTTATAACAGCAATTGATTTTGACAAATTTTGATCGTTCCAATAACTAGGCAGATAAATAGGCATGTAGAACAACAAGCAAGTGATTTCAAGCACGTCTGAATACAATGAGCAAGGGCAAAAGCAACCTTGTGCATGAACAATCAAGTGAGTTGGTTTGTGCTAATCCCTAAGAGAGCTATTCGTGTATATTTTCAAAAAGTTTTGGAATCATTGCACACATTCCTAGAAAATGAAAAGTTTGGCCTCTCTAAGGTTTTTAATAGTGGTTTGACTCTACAACTTTTATGACTCACAGGGGTGACCTCCAATCCTGGTGCACCAAATTTTTGACACAGTCCGAGAACTTAATCTTCAAGAGCTGCTAGGGAGATCTGACAACCCACAATGAACCACACCTATGGAGATTTCTTCCACAAGGACATTTATATAGCGGTTGTCACTACCATGGAAAAAATGGCTATTACCGCTCAAGGTTCCGTCATCACAATTTTTCCTGTAGAGGGATTGTCTACTACGGTTAACCCTCTCTAAAGGTGAATGACTCACAATAGTGTACCACAAGAGGACTTAGCTTCTAGATCCAAAGTTTTGACACATTTTTCACTTTTAGCCCAATCAAAGCAGATAGATTAATTTGACACGCTAAACTAAGAGTATCTTTTAAAGATCTATGATATCAACTCCCAGTGATCTATCAACCTCTCTGGAGAAAAGATGCCTTAATCAACAAGTTGTAGATTCATCTATTTACAAGATGCTCAAAGTATCCTCCCTACCTACAAGGAATCCATCTTAGAGAGTTTCACTAGGAACCCACTCCCTCAAGATCCACCAATAGTGTTCATGGGGGCTTAATTATTATGTGTGTACAGATGTCAATTTCCGAAAGAAAATCTATCCAAAAGTAATCAGAGAGCACAAGGTGGTACATTTAATGCTTTAACTAATGCGAGGTGAGTCCAAAGATGTGGAACATTTAACCCCTCACACAAACCAAAACGAGTCCACAACTCAGAAATTAGTGAGTTCTAGAAAGCACAAAAGGGTTTCCTTGTGGAGCCTTTAACGCTTTTTCCTATAGACCCCTCCCCTTTTAACATGGTCCTGAGCTTGCAACCACAGGGTGGAATGAGGGGCCGATAGATTAGCGAGTCCAATAACCCTAGATAGCTAATTAGATCTATCACTAAAGACTAAGCCTTCTAGATAAAACTAATAGAGATCACAACCTAGTATCAAATTATGCATCTGTTGTAAAATGAGAACATGAAAGGAAATACACACACAAGCTTGACACAAGAGATGTTCATTTTAGCTCCAAATGAAGTGTAATCAGTCAAATAGAATTAATTGGTAATCTTCGCAATGCACTTAGTAGATGTTTACCTATTTTTGGCAACTCTATCACACTTTTCCAATTGTCCTGCAAACCGCTATTATGTTTTTCTAAAAAATTATAAAACACAGAAAAACTAGAAATAGTGAGCAAGTAGTAGAAAAACCAAAAAAAATGAAAATCGATGCAAAAAAAAAAAGCCTCTGTCAATAGAGTTTCGCGCAAAATTCTTGACAGTCCCTGCGAAGAAGTTTTATGACCCGCATGAAATTATATTATGGTCCACGCGAAGAAATAGGTTTCGTGCGAAGTTTTGTGTGCACAAGAACTTTCTTGTGCGATGCGTAAAGAATCTTTGTGTGAAGATTCTAGATCCTCGCGTGAAAATGAACAGTTTCACACGAAGATTCCTGAATCTGTATGGAACAGTGCGGATAGAGAAAAGAAAAATATTTAAAACATAAAGAAAGAGGCCAAAAAAATTGATTTTCATTCCCCACAGTGGGTGCCAGAAATGTATGCGTGAATATGTGGTCTATGCTAACACACACACTTCAACACGGTCATTGTATGCGGATTCATCCCAGAATGAACATTGGATTGTTCATCCAAAATTTTCCCTGTAAATCGACTTGTTGCCTTCTATCTAAAGGGAATTTCTTGTCAGATATCCTCAGATTCAAGGTGTTTAAGCAACCAAACCCTGAAAGAATGGAGGATTTGAAATGAAATTAATCTATATGATTATGCAGATTAATCTAGAATGGAGTATGCATTTAATCTAAGAACAAGTAAAACAAATTATACTAAATGTATGCATATTAAATCTATATGAGAATTAAACTAGAAAATGAATATGAAAGTAGGGAGCTCAAATGAATGCACAATCTAGCAGCCATTCGATGCAAATTCTCATTCAACCTTTTCCAAAATGAAGAGATGAGGGTCTCTTAAATAGACTTTCCTGGAATCCATCAACGGTTAAGATCGATTCGGATCAACGGTTAGGATTGAAGATGAGGTTCAGTCATAAAAGGAGATTCCCAAATTAAAGGGAGTTAACAGATTTAATTTGAGTAAAATAAGGAGTTAACTAATTTAATTTGAGTAGAAAAAGGAGTTAACTGATTTAACTCATTTTTGATCAATAGTGAACTAGAAATTTCCCTTTTTGAACTAAAGAGAGATTTTGTTGAGATATTTAATTTAATAAAATGAGATATGCTCTCATAATTACTTTTTCTATTTAATTAAATAATCTTTAATTAATTAGAGACACTTTTCTTATTTAATTAAATAACTTCATTTAATTAATTAGGAATGGCTTCCCATTTAATTAAATAACTTTGTTTAATTAATTAGAAGTAAGTACTCCATTTAATTAAATAATTTTGTTTAATTAATTAGAAATACCTTTCCCATTTAATTAAATAATTACATTTAATTAATCAAGAGAGGCGTATTTATTAAATTAAATAAATTTAATTCCATAGTACATTAGCCTTAGGATATAATTTAATTTAATTAAAGTATAAATACTTAATAATTAAATAATAATTAAATCAAGTAGGTTTAATGCGACTAATAAGAGTACGTACTATAGGAATTAAATAAGAAATATGATGAATGCAAATTAGGATTTTTTGCATCTGACAATTAAGTCAAGTAGCGAATAGCAGAATGAGAATTTCCTATCAAAATAGGACTTAGAAATTATCAAAAATAGACTGGAATTGGTAAAATGACAATGAGCTAATTTTGGGGTATTACATCCATCCCTCCTCTACACGAAGATACTAATGGTCTGACCAAAAATGATGATTAGATTAAAGAGGTCTTTCTAGAAAAGCCAACTATGGACATAGCTAAATTGATGGTCACTACAAGAATTAAAGAAGTGTTTAACCACTTGGAAAAAGATGAGTTTGTATTGTTGAGGCTATGAAAAAAAATTGAGCTTCTAAGAGGCTATTTGGATGAATTGGTTGGTCCTTTGGACCTTGGTCATCCTAAGGAAACTCTAGGTGTGACACTTGATAGGAAGGAGAATGTAGTTGTACAATTGGATCCATTCTTGAAGGCATGTCAGTAATGGAGAGATATTTTTGAGCAAAAAGGCTTGTAGATAATATAAGGAAACCTTAAATTATTGCACCATATGTAGAATAATGTAGACATGCTAGTTTCTATACTAAACCAAGATTTTGGATTGATGGACCAGGTACACACCTAGGGTAAGAACATTCAAGCATTACAATCAATAAAATGCCAAAGGTATTATATGCTCATGGATGTATATATGTGGGATGAATTAGATTAAAAAAATGATTAGATTGAGAAGATTACTACTGGTAATAAAGTAATGGATTCATTACATGTGGATATTCATAAGCTCAAGGATCAATCTGAAGAGTATATTTTGGAAGCTGAGAAGTATTATAGTGATGCTTGCCTTAACATTTTTGAAGATGAGTCAAGGGATAAACTCCTATTTGTGCAAAAAGTTGTCGAATAGTTTCAAAAACCCTTTGAAGAAGCTTTGATTGATGAAGAAATTAGACAAGCATTTAAGACAAAGGAGGCATATCTAGAATTGGATGTAAAGCTTGAAGACTTTGTGGAGACTTGCATAGAAGTGGGCAACTATCAAAAAATAGTAAAAGATAAGTATGATACTTTAAATTTTCTAGTTGTAACTAAAGTGAAGGAGATCATAGATAAATTCAACAACAAATATCTAGACATAGCTTTGGTATGAAGGGGAAGAAAACCTATAAGCTAGAATTTCATTTTTGACACCTAGGAAAATTTTGCAGTTTTTTAATCTGGCACTAAGGTGTGCTTCTTCAAAGGTGTGCAAAGTGCGCTTCTCCAAATGTGTACCAAATTTTTTTGAAGAAGTCAAAGGTGCACTAAGAATTAACTACTAGTTCCAAATTTGGAGCTTTACATGGACTAGAAACACATTCTAATGGCAGCTTAACTCCTACAAACATCTATAGAGGGTTGAGCTTCCATTTTTGGCATCTCAAGAGACTCCTACATCATCTAAAACCTTCTTTCATCTTATTTTCTCATGTTTTCCTTTTTTTAAGATATGTAAAGGCTCATGTACCCATTAATTTATATAAACAAGGGTGGAGTCCTACTTAGCATCATTTAGAGAGTCAGTTTATACATAAATAGATTTGTTTTATTAGTTTAGAAGCATATGTTTGCATAAAGAGATCTCTAACTCTTAAAAGAAATTGAGGAGATAATTTCTTATAAATTTAGGAATGTAACATGTATTCCAGGCTGATGTTTTGAAGTAATAATATATGCTTTTGGTGCTCTCATTCTAGGTGTATTTATTCTTATAAGAGTGTGTTGTTTTTGTGGATTCTTGTTAATGATAATAATGGAGCCAATAGTTTTTTTGTGTTGATTTGATTGTGTGATATTTTAGTTTTGGTTTCTTCCGCATGCTGATGAATTCCATTGACATATAGAGTTGGAGAAGATATCACCCATCTTTTTCCTACATAACTTCTTGTCTCACATGAGCGCACTTCCTGTGGCCTTGCAATTTAATAGAAAGTGAAACATCTTTTGGTTCTATTAAGTTTTCTATCAATGATTGCATCAGTGGATTTGAGGAAGTGTTGCTCCTACTTTCATTGGTTTCCTACTTGATCTTTTCGATGATTTTACTCTCAAATGTGTTCTCACCATGGTTTATGTCAATTAGGAATGTCTCTTTGAAGTTATTTTCTTTCATCTCTTGCTACCTTATCTTCATTATTTTCTTTGCTAACCCTTGGTTAAATTAGGAATTCATATAGTTTTATTGTTAGATTGCATTCATAAAAAATAAAAAATACCAAAAACATATTTTTTCTCAGTGTGGATAATTTTGAAACAACAAGCAAATTGATCATCTTATCCAAAATTGGTTTGAAATAGAAAAGGCCTCTTTGTGAACAAAAAAATTTATCTTCAACTGATCAAACCGCAATAGGTCACAAGATTTTCAAAAACGTTGGAGTTAATCCTAGATCAGCTTTTCAAGAGAGGAGTTTGAAAGGATTCTTGTCATTAAGCATTGTGCAAAATGACACCTCAACAACTAAGAACCATAGTGCAGCCTAATTTTTCTTTTCAAGGATTATGTGTGTGATTAGAAAACATTTTTAGAATATACACAGTAGTGGTTCTAGAGATTAGATTCATAATAAGACACTATTCTTTTTTATGCACAAGGTTTCCTTGTACCTTGCCCATTTCTTGTAGATGTTTGCTTGAAGGGTATGTGCAAGATCATGGTCAACCAAACTATGGCCTTAAGTGGCAGTGGAAAACCAACAAATCAAGGTTATGTCAACTTGACATGTAATTTTAAAGTAGTTTTACACTTTATATCAAAAAGTTCTAAAAAAAGAATCTGTAGGAAATTGAATATAGTTTATAAACTACTAGGCCTTACCTGGAGAAAAAATATTTGATTGGTCAAAATTTTGGATTTTAATGCAGTAATACAAAAAATTTAGGGTGAAAATAAAAAGTAGGTGTATGTTTAACCATCTTAATAAAAATTAAATGATATATATATGTATACATAACGTAGACTCATGCCCGGATGTGATGCATACTTCTGGCTAATTTTTTCCAAATAACTAATTAATTATGAATTTTTTACTATACTATTTTTAGATTTAAAAAACTCCAATGTTTGACCAAGTTAACTACTTCAAAAAAAATAAAAAATTAGAATTTTCTTTTTTCTTATAGTAGTCAAAGAATAGAATGTGACACATCTTTTAGATTTCAAAAATCTTATACGATTTGAAAGTTATAGTTATTTTTTAATCAGTATGTCAATCATCACTTTGTAGCTAACTCCATTAGAAAATAAGTCATAATATTTAGTAAACTCATAATTTGATAGATATTATATCGATGGAAAGCTAAGAACATTCTCAAGAAACCCTTTTTGTTTTATCAAATTTGGATGAAAAAAAATCATCAGCTACATCGTTGAAGTCAGAAGCACACAAAAATAGGCCAAAAACATGTTTTTGGGATGTTTTTGGTGTTGACCATGGAGGGTGGGCATCTAGAGCAAAACCAAGTGTAATAGGGTACCCATTCCAAAATTGGGTACCCGTTCCCAAATCGGATACCCGTTCTCAAATCGAATACCCATTTCTAATTTTTTTTAAAAAATTCTTTTATAATAGTATGACTCCTTTTTAAGATCCTTAATATTTTTTTAAAAGGCTTTAGGACCCTTAACCATACATAAATGCTTCTAAAGGTCAAAAGGGGTCATAGGGTACCCTTTGACACTCTTTGATGCATTCAATCACAATATGTGTTCTTATGGATCCTAGGACCCCTAATCACATAAATGATGTGATCTAATGGCTCAAAATAGACCTTAGAATACCCTATGACCCCTTTTGACCCATTTGATGACATCCAATGTGCTTAGGGGTCATATGATACTCTATTACCCCTTTCAACTCATTTGAACACATAATATATGTTCTTATGATCCCTAGGAATGTATTTTCTTGTTTAATGGGTCACAAGGGGTTATAGGGAACTTTATGAGCTCATTCTACCCATTCATTAAACAAAATGTATGTTTGTAGGGCTCCTAAGACCCCTAAGAACATATGTTATCATATAATTTGTCAAAATGGATCATAGGGTACTCTGTGACCCCTTTCAACTTATTTGAACACATGATATATGTGTGAAGGGATCCTAAGACCCCTAGTAATATATCTTCTCATTTAATTGGTCAAAAGGGGTCTTAGGGAACACTATGAACCCATAAGATCAATTTAGACACATGTTATATCCCACTAGGGGTCGTAGTACCCCTAGGAATATATGTTGACACATAATGCTTCAAAATGGGTCATAGGGTATTCTATGACACCTTTCGACTCATTCAAACATAATATATGTCTTAGGGGTTCTAGAACCCCTAAGAACATATGATATCATTTAATGGGTCAAAAGGGGTCATAGGGCACCCTATGACCATATTTGACCTATTGAAACACATGATGTATCTCCCTAGGGGTCCTAGGAACCCTAAGAGCATATGTTCCCATATAATGGGTCAAGAGGGGTCACAATGTACCCAATAACCCATTTGATTCATTCAATCACATGATGAATGTCCTTAGGGTTCTTAGTACCTATAGGAACATATGTTGTCATATAATGGGTCAAAAGGGATCATAGGGTACTTTATGATACCTTTGAATCCATCCAAACACATGATGTATGTCCCTAGGGGTCGTAGTACACCTATGAACATATTTTGTCATATAATGAATTGAAAGGGGTCATAAGTTAGCCTATGACAACTTTTAGCCCATTCAAACAAATTAAATAGGAACCCTATGGACATATTTTGTCATGAAATGTCTCAAAAGGGGTCATAGGTTAATCTATTACCCCTTTTGACCCATTCAAACAAAATAAATAGATCCATAGGGGTCCTAGGACCCCAAGGACATACGTTGTCATGAAATGCATTGAAAGGGGTCATAAGTTATCGTATGAGCCATTTTGACCCATTTGAACAAATTAAATAAGTCCCTAAGGGTCCTAGGACCCCTAGGGGCATATGTTGTGATGAAATGTGATGAAAGGAGTCATCGGTTGGCCTATGACACCTTTCAACCATTTGAACAAATCAAATAGGTACCCAGGGGTCCTAGGGTCCCTAGGGAAATGTGTTGTCATGAAATATATTGAAAGGGGTCATAAGTTATCTTATGAACTCTTTCAACTCATTCAAACAAATCAAATTGGTCTCTAGGGGTCCTAGGACCCCTAGGGACATATGTTGTCATGAAATGCATTGATAGGGTTCATAGGTTAACCTATGCCACCTTTAAACCCATTTAAACAACTCCAATAGGTTCCTAGGGGTCCTAGGATCCCTAGGGACATATGTTATAATGAAATATGTCAAAAGGGGTCGTAAGTTATCATATGATCCCTTTTGATCCATTCGAAGAAATTAAATAGGTACTTGTGGGTTCTAGGACCCCTAGGGACATGTGTTGTCATGAAATGTGTCGAAAGGGGTCGCAGGTTAATCTATGACCTCTTTTGACCTATTCAAACAAATAAAATAGGTCCTTAATGGTCCTAGGATGCATAAGGACATATGTTGTTATGAAAAGCGTTGAAATGGATCATATGTTAACCTATGACACCTTTTGATCCATTCAATGAAACCAAATAGATCCCTAGGGTCTTGGGACCCCTAGGGATATATTTTTTCATGAAATATATTGAAAGAGGTCATAGGTTATCTTATGATCACTTTCAACCCATTCGAATAAATCAAATAGGTCCCTATTGGTCCTCAAACCCATAAGGATATATATTGACATGAAATGCATCAAAAGGGGTCATTGGTTAACCATGACACCTTTGACCCCATCTAAACAAAAGAAAAAAGTCTATAGGGGTCCTAGGACCCCTAGGGACATATGTTTTCATGAAATTCATTGAAAGGGGTTATAGGTTAACCTATGACCCCTTTTGACCCATTCAAACAAACAAAATAAGTCCTTAGGTGTCCTAGGACCCTTGGGGACATATGTTGTGATGGAATGCATTGAAAGTGGTCATAGGTTAACCTATGACCCCTTTCTACCCATTTGAACAAATCAAATATATCCATAGGGGTCCAAGGACCCCTAGGGACAAATGTTGTCATGAAATATGTCAAAAGGGGTGATAAGTTATCTTATGACCCCTTTAGATACTTTCGAACAAATCAAATAGGTCCCTATGTTTCCTAGGACCCCTGGGGACATATGTTGTCATGAAATACATTAAAAGGGGTCATAGGTTATCCTATGATCCCTTTCTACCCATTCAAAGAAATCAAATAGGCCCCTAGGGTTCTTAGGATCCCTAGGGATATATGTTGTCATGAAATGTGTCAAAACCTATGACCCTTATCAACCCATTCAAATAAATCATATAGGTCCCTAGGGGTCCTAGGACCACTAGGGACATATGTTGTCATGAAATGCATCAAAAGTGGTCATACATTATCCTATGACACCTTTCGACCCATATGAATAAAAAAAATAGGTCAATAGGTGTCCAAGGACCCCTAGGGACATATGCTATTATGAAATGCATTAAAACTCATTTTGACCCATTCAAACAAATGAATTTGGTTCCTAGGGATCTTAGGATGCCTAGGAACATATGTTGTGATGAAATGCATTGAAAGGTATCACAAGTTAACATATGACCCATTTGGACCCATTCAAACAAATCAAATAGGTCCCTAGGGGTCCTATGGACATATGTTGTTATGAAATATGTCGAAATGGGTCATAGGTTATCTTATGACCCCTTTCTACTCATTCATACAAATCATATGGGTCCCTAGGGGTTCTAGGACCCCTAGGACATATGTTGTAATCAAATATGTCAAAAGGGGTCATAGGTTATCCTATGACCCCTTTTGACCCATTCAAACAAATCAAATAGGTCCCTAGGACATATGTTATCATAAAATGTGTTCAAAGGAGTCATATGTTAACCTATGAACCCTTTTGACCCATTCAAACAAACCAAATAGGTCTTTAGGGGTCCTAGGACCCTTAGGGACATATGTTGTCATGAAATACATCGGAAGGGGTCATAAGTTATCGTATGACCCCTTTCGATCAATTTAAACAAATTAAATAGGTCCCTAGGGGTCCTAGGGACACATGTTGTCATGAAATGTGTCAAAAGGGGTCATTGGTTAACCTATGATCCCTTTTGACCTATTTGAACAAATGAAATAGGTTCCTTGGGGTCATAGAATGCACAGGGACATATGTTGTTATGAAATGCATCAAAGGGGTCATAAGTTAAACTATGATCCCTTTCGATCCATTCAAACAAAAGAAATAGGTCGCTAGCGATCCTAGGATCCCTAGGGGCATGTTGTCATGAAATACATTGGAAGGGATCATAGGTTATCCTATGACCCCTTTTGACCCATTCGAACAAATCAAATAGGCCCCTAGGGGTATGTTATCATCAAATGAATCAAAAAGAGTCATAGGTTATCCTATGACCCTTTTGACTCATTCAAACAAACAAAATAGGTCCTTAGGGGTCCTAGGATCCCTAGGGACATATGTTGTCATGAAATGTGTTGAAAGGGGTCATAGGTTATCCTATGATCCCTTTTGACCCATTCATACAAATTAAATCAAATAGGTCAATAGGTGTCCTAGGGCCCTTAGGGACATATGTTATCATGAAATGCTTCAAAAGGTTTCATAGGTTAAACTATAACCCCTTTCAACCCATCTAAACAAATGAAAGAGCTCCCTCGAGGTCCTAGGACCCCCAGGGACATATGTTGTCTTGAAATGCATTGAAATGGGTCATAGGTTATCCTATGACCCCTTTCGACCCAATCAAATAGATCAAATAGGTCCTTGGGGGTCTTAGGACTTCTAGGGGTAGATGTTGTGATGAAATGTGTAGAAAGGGTCTTAGGATAACCTTTGACCTCTTTCAACCCATTCAAACAAACAAAATATGTCCCTAGGGATCATATGACCTCTAGGGACATATGTTGTCATAAAATTCTTTGAAAGGGGTCATAAGTTATGCTATGACCCCTTTTGACCCATTTGAACAAATCAAATAGATCTCTAGGGGCCCTAGGGCCCCTACAAACATTTGTTGTCATGAAATGCATCAAAAGAGGTCATAGGTTAACCTATAACTCCTTTCAACCCATTCAAAAAAATAAAATAGGTCCCTAGGGGTCCTAGGACCCCTAGTGACATATTTTGTCATGAAATGTGTCGAAGGGGGTTATAGGTTATCTTATGACCTTGTTTGATCCATTCAAATAAATGAATTAAATCCCTAGAGGTCCTAGGACCCCTAGGAACATATGTTATCATGAAATATGTTGAAAGTGACTGTAGATTATCCTATGACCCGTTTCAATCCATTTCAACAAATTTAATAGGTCCTTAGGGGACCTAGGACCTCTATGGACAAATTTCAGAATGAAATGAATCAAAAGGGGTCATAGATTATCCTATGATCCCTTTCAACCCATTCAAAGAAATGGAATAGGTCCCTAGGGGTCCTAGCACTCCTAAGGACATATGTTGCAATGAAATGCGCTGAAATATGTCATAGATTATCCTATGACCCCTTTTAACCCATTCAAACAAATAAAATAGGTCCCTAGGGGTCCTAAGTCCTTGGAAGACATATGTTTTCATGAAATATGTCGAAAGGGGTCATAGGGTACTCTATGACCCCATTCAACTCAATCGAATACATGATATATTTTTCTAGTGGGCCTAGGACCCTTAAGAACATATGTTATCATTTAATGGGTCAAAATAGGTCATAGATTACCCTATGGACCCTTTCAACTTGTTTAAACACATTACTTATGTCCCTAGGGGTCCTAAGACCCCTAAGAACATATATTGTGATATAATATATTGAAAGAGGTTATGAGGTACTCTATGACCCCTTTTGACTCATTTGAACACATGATATATTTTCTTAGGGGTTCTATAACTACTATGAATATATGTTATCATTTAATGGGTCAAAAGGGGTCATAGGGAACCCTATGACCCCTTTTGACCAATTCAAACATATGATGTATGTTACAAGGGGACCTAGGACCCCTAAGGACATACATGATGTGTTGTAATGGGTAAAAAGGAGTCATAGGGCATGCTATGACACATTTTGACCTATTACATGACAAAATACATTAATAGGATTTGTAGGATCCCTAAGGACATACATGTTGCATTCTAATGGGTCGAATGGGGTTAAAGGATATCTTATGACCCCTTTCGACCCATTACATGATAAAATATGTTCTTGTGGGTCCTAGGACCCCTAGGGACAAGCATTTTGTGTTGAAATGGGTTGAAAGGGGTCATAAGATAACCTATGACTCATTTGAATCAAATACATGAAAACTTATGTTCCTAGGGATCCTAGAGCTGCTATGGACATATATGTTGTATTCCAAGAGATAGAAAGGGATCATAGGGTATCATATGACCCCTAGGGACATACCACTTATATTCAAATGGGTAGAAAGGGGTCATAGGGTATTTAATGACCCCTTTTGACACATTACAAATAACATATGTTCCTAGGGGTCCTAGGACCCTTATCATCATGTGTGTTGTGCTCCAATGCATTGAATTTCACCCCATTACATGATAATATATGCTCCTAGGGGTCCTAAAACCCTAAGGCCATACATGTCATGTTCTAATTGGTTAAAAGGGGTCATCAGGTACCTTGTGACCCCTTTCAGCCCATTACATGGTAACAAATGTATGTTTTCATGTAATGGGTTGAAAGGGTCATAGGATACTCTATGACCCCTTTTGACCCATTAGAACACAATATATATGTCTATAAGGGTCCTAGGACCCCTAGGAACATACATCATCATATAGTTTATTAACTTTGCTTACTAATATATATAAAATATGTAATGATAATATATATGATATATAATTATATAATAAATAATAATAATGTATATAATAAGTAATAACTATATATAAAATAATTATATAATAAACAATAATAGTTATTTAATACTATATAATAAATTTTAGTAAATATATATAATAATTGCCCCCCTAACCCACCCCCACCCCCCAAAAATTATGCTATAACTATATTATACTAGGACTTGATATAACTTAAAGATTGGTCCCCCCACTGAGTTTGGTTAATAAAAATCAATATTTATATTAAAAATTTGTCACCACTCCCTTTAAATTTCAATTTGGTGCAATGATCTGGGAACATAGATCAGGTACCTATTCTCAAATTGGATACTCGATCAGGAAAGGTATTACATTTTTGGTTTGGTCTTAAGATGGGTGGAAAAAAGGTCAAAGTACATTTTGAAATTTTTTTAGACATTTCAAAACTACATATTTTCACATCACCATTTTTTGGCACACCATGATCCTACACATACCTTGAAATCCCTGATTGTTGTCTTGCATGCCTGATTTATGATAAAAATCTATTGATGCATCTAGTTGGTCAATTAAAATGAACAATAAAATTAAGTTCTTGAGTTGAAACCTTTTTTGATTTGTTATTCTGTCATTTCCAATCCTCCTTGGTTGATTTGGGTTAGATTAGGTCACTTTCCCCACTATTGGAAGCTTAATTGAACCTTGGATTTTTGTGTTTTGACCTCTTGAATTAGTGATCTTTGATTTTATGAGTGACCTTGCTCAAAGTCAGTGATTTCAAAACCATTCTTGTTGAGAAGATAACCTTTGGATTCTTTGATAACATGCTTCAAGATTCTTAGTAATCTCTTGTCCATTCACTTCCATTCAAATTCAATTTCAATTAATTATAATTTGGGTATATCATACTCCTGATCGATATGTGCTAGGGTATTCACCCAAAGTAATGGGAACTTCTATGGTAGTGTTGGTTTATTCCTATTGCAAAAATTCTATCTTATCATCTCTCTTTTGGACAAGTGAGTACTTTTTCTATCTTAGTTTCATGCCAATTTTTTTTGGGTTTTCCTATCACCTAGTACCTTTTATTTTATGTCAGTTACAATAAAGATATCAAGTAGAAAAAGGAAAGTGACTTCAAGTTGTTTTTAACCAATTACCCTTAGTTCAAACTTGCCAAAGACTTCAAAAAATTGAGCATAAAAGGAAAGCCTTCCTAGATGAACAAGCTACAAAGGAAGAGCAATTTAGACTCCCAAAGTTGGAGAGACAAGTATTGTTGGAGATAGAAGAGACAAATAATCTTACTTACCCTCATGTCACTAAGCACATAATGGGAATGCAATCTAAATTTGAAAAATTATTAGAGGAGAATATTACATCATTACATGACTCATCTTCTTTAAGGTCTACATCTTCTAGATTTAAAGACCTCTTGAGAGAGAAAGTGAGTAATAACTCCTTTGAGCATGTCCCAATATTTCATGATGGACCTATCTTTGACCAAGATGAGAATGAAAATAATGGTCCTAGAGAGAACTTTTACTCCTTTGTGATTTTGATTTGACATGGTTCTTGAGACCTTAGTTGCAAACAAGATAATTAATTTACCATACAAATCTAGACCTTATGAACTCAAGGTAAAACTTCCATGGTGGAGAGATGATCACTATTGTGGTCATGATAGAAATAAAATTCATAAAATTGAAGATTTTATTATGCTGAAATGTAAACTTTAAGATTTTATTGATGATGGAATCATTGATGTTGAAATTCCTAATGACTTATATAATGAAGATGCTTCTCTTGAGCAAGATCATGTTGATGAACCTATGCAAAGTGATGGTTTCCTTGATACTTCCACTTCTTCTAACACTCATGAACCTCACACAACTTCAAAGCTATCCAACATACCTCCATCAAACAAAGATCCTAATGCTTTTTGGACTAATTATGTGTATCCTCAAGGGCTATCTCTAAAACAAACTCAAACTAATATACACTTGGCTGCAAAACTTGTTCATGCTACTAAGACTAAAGATGCTTAACCTTCATGTGATGCTATGCCTACAATGCTCACTTTAGCTAGTCTTTCATTACCCCTTCAAGATCCTTTCATGAAAACATCATATACTCTCTTTTCCTTAGAACTGGCTCCATGTCAAGAGGACTCTCAAAAGGATAAAGATAAAAATGTCAAGAAAGATCAACATCAAGCACCCCTCATCTCCTTAAGGATGTCACTCTTCCATATCGTATGCCTTATCCACCTCCTAAGTATGATGAAGACACTACTTCTACTATTTCTCTTGAGCTCACTAAAAATCATAATCAAAGTTCTATGCCTATTCTATCCAAAGATCCTTGTCAAGATCAAAGTATTTCATCTTCTTGTTCTACCACTCCATGTTCACTTCCACTTTCTACTCTTCCTAAGTCTTTTAAAGCTCCAAAAAATCATATCAAAGAATTTTCTCCTATTCAAGATTCTAATGATCCTATTGAAAATCCTAATGCTCACTCTAAAGATGTTGATGTCCTTAGTTGAAATATAGATATTGATGGACTTATTAATTATCCTTTCTCATCTTCCATGTCCATCCTTGGAATTCCTCCTCCAATACCAAGAGCTTCATGTCTTCATTCCATATTGGGTCCTTATGTCCCTTCATTTCCCCCTCCTAACTCTCCTAAATTTTCATCCATCTTGGGTCCTTACATCCCTCCATGTCCTATCTTTTGCCACAATCAAGTAGATGTATATCCTTGAATCCTTTTCATCCACCACCCATCTAAAGTAGTCATATCCTTCTTCTTCTTCCACAAGTCCCAAGTCTTTTGGAAGTAACTTGAATGTTCAATACAATAAAAAGAAGAAATACAAGAATCCATCTAAAAAGAAGATCACTATGTCTCCTCTAATTGACATAGGGGCATAAAGTCAAAAGTGATATCTAAGAAGAGAACTTAAAAACAAGCATGGGTTCCAAAATAAATCATTAAAGATATTTTCTCTAAATCATCAAAAAGAAATTAAAAGCCTACAACAATACAGATTTCAAAGTCTCTCTTGAAGGAGTCTAATGTTGAGCACTAGGTGAAGTTGACATTCAAGCTTCCAAAGATTTCCACTTCATCTTCTTCCAAAAGAATTCTTCAATTCCATGTGCCTAAATGGAAACCTCTTCTATCCATTCACCATATCCCTTTACATATTCCTTCATTTATGTTTCCTCCATCCTCTCACCACCCTTCAAGTTGTGTGTTGACATTGATCTTTCCTTCCTTTTTGTCTACCCTACCACAATCCTTCTACCTTCTATCCATTTTTCTCTTCCATCTTCCTTTCCCTATCAACATATTTCAGAATATAATTTGGAATCCTTGGCATATCAAGGTTTATTTTTTCAAGGAGCATTATTTAAAAAGCTTGCATTCTTCAAAAAAATTCAAAAAAAAAAAAACCAAAAATTGAAAGTGTGCCTTGATTAAAACCTAGAAACAAGAACCTTGGTAGAAAAATTAAAGAGAAACATATTTTTCCTATGGTAAAACAACTCCCTTGTAGAACCTGGGATAAGTACCATGATGAAAACTTGACAATCATGCATCATGCATAGTTCTTCTACACCTTTCATCCATTTCGTTGTCTTTGTTTGATCTAGACAATGTTGACCTATACATAAACATTTGGCTATCTTGTGAGCTATCTTATGATGATATTGCTTTCATTCCTTTCATGTTTATCCTTCATATCTATTTTACTTCATTTATTCTAGTCTTTCACTATCCTTTTCTCATTTGGTCTTCATCTAATAAAAAAGAGTAAAACATGATGCTATGAAGTCTCTTGACATTTCTACTCCTTTAGATTGCATCCTTTCCTTCTTTTGAATTATGATTTTATGACATATCCAATGCTGGCCTTTTATTTCTTGTCCAAATGTGCTTTACATGACATTTTTTCCCTAGCTTGGGTACTCTTGAGGATTTCTTCTCTTCATTATCCTTCATTCTCTTGTCTTCCATCTCTTCCATCGGCTTGCTAATCCATATTGTCCTCCACCTTGCTAGACATTGGGACTACATGATGTGATCTTTCTTGTGAGTTTGATGCCCATTCTTTTTGGGGCCATGATTTGCACATATTTATTGATCCTTAAAAAATCCAAAAAATTTGATATATTTCAAAAATCCAAAAAATGATATATTGTCAAAAATTCTAAAAATTAGAAAATGTCTTAAAAAAATGATCATCTTAGTGAAAACCTAACAATAGGCACTCTGATGTATCTCCAAAAAAATTATATATTCCAAAAAGAAATTCGATAAAAAAATTCAATAAAATCTAATTGGTGAAAACCTAGAAATGAGCACTACTTAAGGCCTTTGCACCACTATTTATTAGCACATGTCCTTAACACTTAGCTTTTATCCATTATTCCTTGTCCTTTTATCCTTAGTTTGGAAATGGTCTTTATCTAGGGGGCATAACCATGTTATCTTTGGTCTCTTGGATGTGTTATTCTTTAGGACACCTTGCAAATAATGTTTTTCAACATCGCACTAGTTGTATTTTCCAATACAACCCCTGACATTAAGTGTTTTTCAACATTTATTAGTTTGGTCTTACCTAGCTTTGTCATGTGATCTTACCTACTTGAAAGAATTCAATCCTTATCCTCAAAAATCAATATTAGTTAACATATTTAAACTTTTAAACACAAACACTTAATGCTTGAGTTATGTCATGATCTTTTCATTGTGTGTTGACTCTTATTATTTTTCATTGAGTGTTCTTGTCTAATAAATCTCTCCACTAAGCTTAGCTAGAGGACTTGGGATGTGGGGCATGTTTTTTAATTTTAATTTTTCTGGTGGGTGGTCTTGAAACTCTAGAGCATCTCTTGTTGTCCCCTTGAAACACTTAGGGGATTTGGAGCATCATCCTTCACTAGTTTTGCACAACCATTCTTATGGTCATCCCAACATCTATGCCTTGATGCAAGCATGGTTTTGCTACATTAAAGTGGGTAAACTAACATCAAATTCATCTTGACCTTTATGTCTTTGATGCTTATGTTAGAATCTTTCCACATTCCAATCTAATATAAATCACATTCATATCTTCATAGTTGTGCTTGTGACTAGTGATGATTGTGTGATTTTTAGATGTCCACTAATAATGGCCCAATTATAAAAATAAGTTCCTTTACATTTTCTAATGAATGATGAACACAAAATCCTATGTTAAAGTTTCTCTATTGCAAGTAAACCTTTGCATTTTCATTTAGCTTTCATTATTAGACTTTAGGTTAATTTGCATTTTTAGTTTGCATTATGAGTTTGAGAGGGTTTTCCTTCATCTTTCTTATAGACTTTTAATCAACGGTGTTCATGTGTTGATCTTCATTTCCTTATCTTCTTTTGTGATCTCAATCAAAATTTTCTATCTTAAATAGTTGACTGATTTTGAGGCATTCTTTTTCTTGAGGCAAATTATCTTTCTTCTTTTCATTTCTTTCAACCTCTTCCAAACTTCTATCTTCCATTTTCTTTCACCCCACTTCTTTTCTTCTAATTAACTTTTGGGGCATAATTTTTCATGTTTGATTATCTACCTTGGTTTTTTGATCCTCATAATTTTCATCTTACATCAAAAACCTTATCTTTAGTTCAATTTGATCAAATTTATCAATTTTCTATTTCTCTTCTATTTCATTTTGGTTTCAATCATGATGGGGTAGTACAGGTATCAAACTTCAATCCTTGATTCAACTTTATCAATCTTTGTTCTGCCTGGGACAACCTTTTCTTTGTCAATACAAAATTGTTATAAATTTTTTTATTCTTTGTCCTGATGTGTTCCTAATTTGACCACACATTGGTGTTGTTTTTTTATCCCAAATTGTCCTCACACTTCAACTGCATTCTTTGACTACATGTGTTCCTGAAATGATCACACATTAGTCAAAGAGGGGCAAATGTGTGCACCCTAAAATGGTCGCCTAGACTATAGGTCCCCATTCTTCAATTTATCAATTTCCTGAATCAATGCATTCCAATATTTTATTGAATCAATTCAAATCATTTTCCTTGATCAAATTTCAATTAGTTTAATTATTTAAATATTGCCTAAGGTTTTATCATCTTATTCTAAGTCTTATTTAATTAAAATAACTTGCTTCATTTTAATTACATAAAACCTCTACTTAAATCTCTCCTTCCAATGAAAAAAAGAAAATAAATTAAATAAAAATAAATAAATCATTTTTCTCTACACTTAACTGCACATATTTCTAAGTAGGATTCCTTAATTTCCTATTTTCACTTTCTTGTCAAACACTCATATTTTCTCATTGGTAGAATTTTTTCTCACACAGATCAAGCCTTTTTATCCCATATTGGTTGTGAGAAGCCTCCCACCTCTACACTTTCCTTCCTAAGGAGCACTCTCATTCTCATTTTCATATAGAAGAAGAATAGATGTTAGTTTAAATTGGGTAAAAGCACAAACCTGTGTCACCTTTTATAAAGAAATCTGATATCAGAATGTGACAGTTCAACATTAGTGACAAAAAAAATGGTATTTGTGTTTAAAATATGAAGATGTAAACTGAAGAAATGTGTAGAATTGGATGAATTTTATGCCTATAATTTTTATAATTTTTTTGAGTAGGAATTTATTTATTTTATTTTATTTTGAAGTCCCTTTTTTAATTGTGAAAAAATAGGGTGTAGTTCCTGTCAAACAAGTATATGAAAATCATCTTTTTTTGTTCTAATTTGAAAACATCTTATAGATGACATGTATAGCTAGTGCACAAAAAAAGAAATAATTATTTTTGATGTATATTTTCTTTGTTATAAGTAGTCAAGTTTGACCTTATCAGAATCCAACAATTTTTTCCTCTCGTCAAAACTTTCTTATCAAATCTATACCTTCTTGAAAAAAAATTACATATTTGTGAAGAGGATTCTCTCCTCTAGAGATAAATATAATTTTTAATTTTTTTTAATTTGATTTACTATTTTATTTCCTTTTTTGAGGGAGCATCTTCTAAAATATTGAAATATTGACTTATAATACTTTGAGATTATAACATATTATAACTAATAAAAACACTCAAAAAATTATATAATGATGATATTGAATCTGAGATCTATAAAATGGTATTTTTAGTTTTTGAAAAAAATTGATGTTTTTTAGAGAAATGATATTTGACCAAAACAAGTTTTGGTATCACAAATAGTGACACAGATCTGTGCTTTTACCCTTCTATAGAGGAAGATTTTATTGTTATGCTACAGGTTTGGAAAGCAATTTTAGAGACTGAATTTAAGCATTAGGGTTTGGATATTGGAGGTTCATTGCAACTTATCTCTTCTTGTCTTCTTCTCTCATGCATCTAGGGCTTCCATTATCATGCTTCATCCTTGCATTTTCATATTATCTTATAGTCATATTTTCTTTCATAGATTAATCTTGCATTGTTATTTTCTTTTATAGGTTAGATTTACTTTCTTGTATTGCTATGCATTTTTATCATTTGGATTAGCTTGCATCTTCATTTTCATGCATATTTAATGATCATGGAGACTAGCATTCTTTTTTTTCCTCTTTAGATCACTCATTTTATGGTGTACTTGCTTGGGCACAAACTAGGTCAAACTGAGGGTCTCCATTACAAAACCTTGCAATCCATGAATAGAGAGCTATGAATCACTATTTGAGATCTCATTCTTGAGCAATCTTGGATATAATGACTCATAGAAGTGTGTCAACATTTTATCGCATACCTACTAGACAAGACTCTAACATGGAGAAGGAGGTTAACACTAGCCTTATGCAAGAATTCAACCAAATAACCCTTGTTATGGTAAGAAAATTACTAAAAGACTTGGGAATCATGATATAGCCAGAATGGGACATTGCTAATAAAATGATTTTTGATTCAATGAGGAAGGAGGAGGGGAAAAAAATTAAAATTGAGGAAGTGGTAAAGCAAGCCCATAAAGGGGTAAAGTACAATGATTGCCACAAAGCTTAGGTCATGTCATCCATTCAAAAGAGGGATATGACAAGGGCCCTAGAGATTATAGATTCTAATCATATAGGGAGCCTCATGTTGAAGAGGTGGATAGTGAAAATGTAGCCCAAATAAATAAGGAAATGGTTGACTTTTGGGTAGTAGTAGAAGCCAAGGATAAAATTAAATTCCTTGAATTGAATGAGAAATTTGAGAAGGTTCTTAAGGCTTATGATGAAAGGGGTACAAAAATCTATCAACTAGAGAATAAAATTGCTAATATGGAGAAACAATTTGGAAAGAGGAAAAGGGGTAGGTAGTCTAGTCAACTCTGAATTGTAGCTTCCCCTATGTGTAAGGAAACTCAAGTGTACAAACAATTGGAACAATTGATTAATTGTGTATTGTCTTTGATGTTACACAAAATGTCATATCATTTTCAATCAATGTATGCCAAGATCACTTAGGCATTGAAGATAGTTTTTTGTGTCTACCAAGCATTCCAAAGTTTACATGGTTCAGAAGATAGTATCTACTGAGTTCACTTAGGCATTAATGAAAAGTTTGCAAAAGTTTAGTGTTAATGAAGCTCACTCAGTTAATGAATGAAATGTTGGATGGAACCAGTGTTAGATGAGTCCACTAAGTTACCAAAGAAACTTTGTGAATTTGCAGTGTTAACCTAACACATGAAAATTGCTTAGAGTTATTGGCTATTGAGTAGGGCCAGCTAACTAAGGATTTTCTTATTTTAGCATATTAAGTTCAATTGAATTGTGTTGGAAAGCTGAATGAAAAGATCATTGTGAGAAGAAGATTGAGATCAAAGAGGGAGAATGCTGATAAATAATTTTTTCAATCATTATTTTGTCATTGATCTCAAACCTTCTATTTATAGGAATGCCATTTGCTTACAAGATCCGAGTACTATCACTTAGTTGATTGATGAAGAGGATTTGATCAATAATATGTAACAAGAGTACCTAAGGAAAAGGTTGAGTTATGATGTTGTAATGAAGTAAAAGGATTAGTTAAGACAATGGTTAAATGATGTACTGATAAAATACTCAAAGATACAGAGGTTGGTCACACTTAGAAACATTGGAGGAAGAAGTTGTAACAAGGTTGAATGCAAAGCTTAAAACTAAGTTCATTAGTGGGTGCCAAGCAAGCTAGTTGAAGCTGAGAAAATTCTCAGTTGGAGCCTAGCAAAAGGAAATTCTAGTCTGTGCCGAGTGATCTTTAGAAGTCAAGTGATCTTTAGGTGTTGAGAAAAGTATCATGTGTCAAGCATCAGAAAATCTTAGTTAGTGCCGAGTGAACTTTAGGTGTCGAGCATCAGGAAAAACATAGTTGATGCTGAGTAATGTAGTATGTGTCAAGCACTCGTATTTCAATAGTGTCGAGCTACTACATTATTTTAAATGATGAATATTTTCCAAATCTAAGCTAACAAATTTGTGTCTTGAATTTTGTGAACTAGTTAGAGGATAAGGATGATGAGCTGGTGGCACAAAATTCTATGTAAACCATTTTTGGGTGAATTCAAAAGGATAATTTAAGAAGTTTCTAGAGGAAAAAAAAATGGGTTAGATACAATGAATCCTACCTAATCCATAAAAATTGAAATTAAATAATGGAAGAATTGAGTGGGAAAGTAACTCCAAGACTTCTATTTAAGGAGCCATAGACTAGGAAGCAAATGTTGCTGATGTTGTTGCTACTAAAGAGCTCAATTGTGAAATGGTTAGAAGGGTGTCAAGGAGAAGACATCTAGGAGAAGGAAGAGCACAAAGGATCTACTTCTATAAGTGGTCAAGAAGAGATTACTACACTGGTACACTGAGCATGAAGACTCAAGGAGATCAAGCTTGAAAGAAGGGCAAGCTATCAACAGTTGTAGAGATTGAAGGCCAGGAAGTGTGAAGAGCTAAGAAGTGATCTAAGATCTGCAAGTTAAGTTGTATGTTGTAATTAGGTCAAAATTCCTAATTTTTACTCTCTATAAATTGTATTAGTTAGGATAGAGAAAAAATCCTATGGACTTAGGTTGTCCTAATAGCCATTTGTAAATCCTTTAACAAGGTGGCATTTCAAGTGAATGTTCTAAAGTCCTCTTACTAGGCCCACTTCTAATAGGGTGGTTAAATTCTCTAACAAGGTCACATTTAATATTGTTTTGTAAGCTTTTAATATAGTAGACCTTTCATAAGACATCACTTTAGAAGAGTAAAAATTGGGTAGCATGTTACTGGTGCTTTTTGCCAAATTGGGTTTCTACGTAAATCATTGTGTTATGTGTTATGCCTACATGTTGATTAGAAAAGTTAAAGCTTGGATGATTGAATGGTTGAATGGGCTCACTACACTTAGTGTAAAAGGTTGAATAGGACATTTGGACCTTGAATAACTGATTCACCCCCATTGTAAAGGTTGAATAGGACATTTGGACATTTGGACACTGAGGAGACATTTACATAATGTCATTTGTAGATGACTATTCAAGCATGATGACTGGTATGTTTTTAAAGAAAAAAATTGATGCATTCCAAATGTTCAAGTGGTATTTGGTTGGAGTTGAGAAGGAAATAGGAAAGAATCTAAAATATCTAAAGTCAAGCAGAGGAAGTGAGTTTACATCAAAAGAATTTGAGACATTCTGCAATGACAAAAGCATCAAAAGATAAACATTAGCACCAAGAACTCTACTAAAAAATGGTATTGCTGAAAGAAAGAATAGGTAGTGATTGACTATGCTAAAACCTTGATGATGGAGAGAAATTTTGCACTAAAGTACTAGAGAGAAGCTATAAGCACTGCAGTCTACACATTGAATAGAGTTCAAGTCAAGAAAGGTACAAATGTAACACCTTTTGAATTATGGTATGGTCACTCACCTAATGTAAAACATTTCAAAGTCTTTGGTTGTAAATGTTATATTCTTAAAGATACTAGAAATGGAAAGTTTGATGCAAAGAGTGATGAAGGTATATTCCTTGGATACTCCACTAGAAGCAAAGCATATAAGTGTTTGAATACTAATACTAACAAAATTGTGGAGAGTGCAAATATAAATTTTGATGAGCATGTAGAAGTTCAAGTTGATGAGTACAAGTAATTAGAAGATTATAGATCCTTTTTATACTTCTATGAAGGAATGACTATTGAAGACAATGCTACAAATCAAGTTGGGAATGAGAAACAAATTTTAGTATCAGCCAAGTCATAGCTAGTGAATGTTGAGCTACATTCAGAAGCCGAGTTGCAAAATGTAGAAAATGCACATTCAAATTCTAAAAATAGTAAACATGAAAGAAATGATGAAATACTAGATGAAGAAGGAAAAAATGACTCTGATGCTGAAGGATCAAATATGGAAAGAAGGATAGAACCAAGGTTAGCCAAGTATGTAAGAAAATATCACCTTATTGATCAAATCATTGGTGACAAGAATGCCAGACCAATGACAAGGAATAGGCTCAGGAATGAATCATGTCTATTGAGCAAGGTTAAACCAAAAATAGTGAAAGATGCACTACAAGATGATGACTGGTATAAAGCTATGGAAGAGGAGATGGATCAAATTGAGAAGAACAAAACTTGGACCCTAGTTCTTAAACCAACTGACAAGAATGTGATTGGTACCAAATGGGTATTTAGAAACAAACTTGATGAGAATGGTGAGATAACAAGAAACAAAGCTAGATTAGTTTGCAAAGGCTATGCACAAGAAGAAGGATTGGATTATGGAGAAACATTTGCCCCTATTGTAAGAATGGAAGGAGTAAGAAGACTACTTGCATATGCTGCATACAAAGGTTTCAAAGTCTACTAGATGGATATGCAATCTTCTTTTCTGAATGGTATACTGGAAGAGGAAGTCTACATAGAACAACCAAAGGGATTAATTGATAACAAGAACAAGGATATGGTCTGCAAACTACACAAAGCACTTTATGGGTTGAAGCAAGCACTAAGAGCATGGTATGAGAGACTGCACAAATATCTTGTGAAGATCGGATTGAGAGAATAGATGAAAACAACAACTTGTACATGAAAGCTGAAAAAGGTAAAGACATTTTGATATCTGAAATCTTTGTTGTTGATATAATATTTGGAGGAAAAGATGTTCTTTGCAAAGATTTTTCTGATCAAATGAAGCATGAGTTTGAGATGTCAATGTTTGGAGAAATTAAATTCTTTGTTGGATTACAAGTACATAAGTTGAAGCATGGAATATTTTTTACCCAATCAAAATACATCAAGGAGATACTCAAGACATTTGGGTTAGAAGAGTAAAAACTAGTTAGCACACCAATGGCAATAGGACACAAGTTATCCAAGAATGATGAATCAACTAAAGTGAATCAGACATTGTATAGATCAATGATTATAAAGCTATAATATGTTGTACATATTAGACTAGACATTGCATTAGCTATTGGAATAGTCACAAGATTTTTGGTAAATCCAAGAGAAAATCACCTAATAGCGATAAAGAGAATGCTGAGGTACCTAAAAGGACTTGACTTTAGATTGTACTACAAGAGGAGTGAAAATTTTGAACTAAAAGCCTACACTAATGCAAATTAGGGAGGTAATATTGATGACAAAAAAAGTACTAGTGGTGGAGCACTTTTCTTGGGAAAAAGGTTGATTACATGGACCAGCAAAAAGAAAAGTTGTACCTCACAGTCCACTGCTGAAGTTGAATATATTGCAGCTGCTATAAATTGCATGAATATTGTATGGATGAAATATTTGCTGCAAGGTATGAAAGAAGAGGTAAATGAGCCTATGATACTTTATTGTTATAATACAAGTGCTATCAACATATCAAAGAACCCTATAATGCATGCTAAGACCAAGAATATTGCAATTAAGTATCACTATATAAGAGAGTTAGTGTAATACAAACAAGTGAAGATAGAATATGTTAGTTCAAAGGAACAGATTGCTAACATGTTCACAAAAGCACTACGTAAAGATTCTTTTGAGTATCTTAGAGGTAAGTTAGGGGTGATACCCCTAGCCAAGGCTAGTTAAGAATAAGCAAGACTACCTTGAATCAAATGAGCTGATTGTTGATGATTTTACACAATGATGCCAAGGATGTTTACTTTAGGGTTCATGCCTAAAGTAATAAAAGTGTAGAAGTTTTAAATTAGTCACAAGAAAGGTGATAGAGGGATAAATTGAATGAACTTGCAAATGCTACACTTACATGGTAAGATGCTAATATGTCTTTGGCATTGTTGTCAAAGAGGGAGAAATGTCAAAGAAACTAATCAACAACTATTGATTAGATCAAGAATAAAGAAAGAGGGAGAAATATCAAAAAATTGATCAAATGTTGTTAATCAAAAGTATGAGGGAGAAATGTCAAGAAAATGTAGAAGCTGATTAGAACAAAAAATAGTAGAAGAAGAGCAATACAAAGGGAGAGAAACAAAGAACAAGGATACATCAACTAAGAGGGAGAAGCAGAAATGAAGCAATCAAGATAGTAGAGGGAGATATAAAAATTGATGGTGATACAATTACTTTTTGACATTTGACTTATTATTCTAACCCAGTTAGCTTGTGGTTTAGTAGTTTAGTCTGATGGTTGATCAGTTTGGTTTTCCATCAATGCCAAAGAGGGAGATTGTTGAAAATATTTTTGAAAAGGTCATTATGAGAAGAAGATTGAAGATCAAAGAGGGATAACATTGATAAATAATATTTTCAATCATTTTTTTGTCATTGATGTCAAACCTGCTATTTGTAGGAATGAAATTTTCTTACAAGATCCAAGTTCTATCACTTAGTTGATTGATGAAGAGGATTTGATCAACAAGATGTAATAAGAGTACCTAAGGGAAAGGTTGAGTTATGATGTAATGAAGTACAAGGATTAGTGAAGACAATGGTTAAATGATGTACTAATACCATACTCAAAGAGATTGGTCACACTTAGAAACATTGGAGGAAGAAGTTGTAATAAGGTTGACTGCAAAGCTTAAAACTAAATTCATTAGTGGGTGTCGAGCAAGCTAGTTGAACCCGAGAAAATTTTCAATTGAAACCAAGCAACAAGAAATTCTAGTGTATGCCGAGTGATCTTCAGGTGCCAAGAAAAGTATCATGTACTGAGCATCAAAAAATCTTAGTTGGTGCCAAGTGAACCTTAGGTGCCAAGCATCAGGAAAAACATAATTGATGTTGAGTAACACAGTATGTGTCAAGCACCAGTACTTCAATAGTGATGAGCTACTGCATTGACAAAGATTCATCAAATCTAAGTTGACAAAGTTGTTGTTTTGAATTTTGTGAACTAGTTGGAGGATAAGGATGATGAGCTGGTGGCACAAAATTCTATGTAAACTATTTTTGGGCAAATTCAAAAGGATTATTCAAGAAGTTTCTAGAGGAAACAAAATATGGATTAGATACAATGAATCCTACCTAATTCATAGAAATAGAAATTAAATAATGGAAGAATCAAGCAGGAAAGGAACTCCAAGACTTCTATTTAAGGAGTCACAAACCATGAAGCAAATGCTACTGATGGTGTTGCTAAAGAGCCAAATTGCAAAGTGGTTAGAAGGGTGTCAAGGAGAAGACATCTAGGAGAAGGAAGAGCATAGAGGCTCTACTTCTATCAAGAAGAGATGATTGCACTGGAAAACTAAGCATGAAGACTCAAGGAGACCAAGCTTGAAAGGAGGGAAAGCTGTCAAGAATTGTAGAGATAGAAGGCCAGGCAATGTGAAGAGCTAAGAAGTGATCTAAGATTTGCAAGTTAAGTTGTATGTTGTAATCAGGTTAAAATCCCTAATTTTTACTCTCTAGCAATTGTATTAGTTAGGATAGAGGGAAAATCCTATGGACTTATGTTGGCCTAATAGCTATATCCTTTAACAGGGTGGTATTCCAAGTGAATGTTATAAAATCCTCTTACTAGGCCCACTTCTAACAAGGTGCTTAAATCCTCTAACAAGGTCACATTTAATAGTGTGTTGTAAGCCTTTAATAGGGTAGGACTGTCATAGGACATCACTTCAAAAGAGTGAGAATTGAGTAGCATGTTAGTGGTGGTTTTTCCCAAATTGGTTTTCCACATAAATCACTGTGTTATGTGTTGATTTCTTATGTGTTATGCTTGCATGTTGATTCACAGTAACTTGTTGATTAGAAAAGTTAAATCTTGGATGAATGAATGGTTGAATGGGCTCACTACACTTAGTGAAAAAATTTGAATAGGACATTTGGACCTTGAATAACCGATTCACCCCCACTCTTAGTTATTCTAAAGCATTTCTAACAAATTCTCTATTGATTCTAGAAAATTGAGGAGATGAATATTAATTAATCTAAGTTATATTTTAGCTAACATGAAAGTATGAAAGATATAAAGATAAGGTCAAGTTGAGAATTACAAAGAAGAGTGCCTGGAAGATAATTGAAGATTTAATGATGCTAACAAGAAGAAAATTAGAAGGATAAGTAGAATTGTTGGATACAATTTTCTAATTGTGTGTTGCCTTTGATGTTGCACAAATGTCATATCAGTTGTCTATCATTGCTTACCAAGCTCATTTGGTTAGCAAGGTAATTTTCCTTGCCTACCGAGCATTCCTAGAGATTACCCTATGAAGGCAGTGTCTACCTAGCTCACTCAGGCATAGAAGGAAATTATGGAAGAAAGTAGTGTTAACCAAGTTCTCATGATTAATGAAGTAAAGTTGTTTAGAGTCAGTGGTCACTAAGTTCCCTTGGTTCCCAAAAGATTTTTCAAGTTTGTAGTGTTAACCAAGCTTCTGTTAGTTAACACAGGAAATCATTTTAGGATCAGTGTTTACTAAGTAGGGTCAGCCAATGAAGGATTTTGTTGAATTGAGAGATGAAGTTTTTTTCAAATATTGATTCTAGCCAACTATGGTAATGATTGTTGGTCATTGTAATTTGTAATTGAGCTAACATGATAATCTAAATGGTATAAATGAAAGGTAAAGTTGAGATTCCAAAGTATGAGCAAGTATGAAAGTGTTTTGATTGTTTGAGAAGGAAAGTGTGGGAAAACTAGAAGGATAGTTAGATATCCTTGAGGAGCAGCTAAATTATATTTCATCAAGGAGGATCTAGTGTGAAGCAAAACAAAGATCTATAATTAGCAATTTAGTTGCATCTCATTCAAGTCATTTCATTGTTACTTTCTTACCATTGTAGCAATGATTCCAAAATCTCTTAGCAGAGTTGGTTTAATAGCCAGTTGTAAATCCTCTAACAAGGTGATAGTTCCATCAAATTTTTATAAAGACCTCTTGCAAGGCCACTCCTTACAAGGTGATTAAATCTTCTAAAAAAATCATACCTAATAGTGTGTTTTGTAATCATTAATTAGGTTGGCTCCTAACAAGGCTCACTTCAGAAGAGTGAAAATTAGTAACTAGTTACATTGGTGGTTTTTTCCATATTGGGTTTCCAAGTTAAATCCTGGTCTCTCATCTATTCATGTTATTTATTTGATGATTGCAAGTTAATCACTATGAATGTTTAAAATCAGTAATAATTAAATCACACTACTTTTACCGAGTTACAACATTTTTTGTGTGTTTACTGAATAACAACAGTAATCAGTTTTATTGTTAACATCTAAGGGATATGAAATATTTTTGTGGTAACCAATTTACCCTCCTTATTAGTTGCTCCATACATATTTCCAACAATTGGTATGAAAGCTTTTGGTGCTTTCAAGAAAGGTTTCAAGGACCTAAGCTAAAGATTAAGATGTCTTACAAGGGAGAAATTCCAAGGCTTAATAGAGAAATTTTTTTAGCATGGTAGGGTCTCACGAGAGTTCATCTAGATTCCATTGGTGATTTAGGATTGAAATACTTTGATAAAGAATACACAACTCCCACTAGTACACTATCTCTTGGAGACATTTCTGAGAAAAAGACTCATAAGACCATGATGATAAACATTGCATATGCTCTAAGCTATGAGGAATTTGATGATCTCAAGGACTACAAAATTTCCTTTGAAATGTGGAACAAGCTAAAGGAAATCTATAGTGATGATGATAATGTGAGGAGAGCCAAAGTAGAAATCCTTGGAGGACAATTTGATTAGATGAGAATGAGAGAAGATAAAAACATTGTCAAATATTTTGAAAGGATCAAAACATGTGTTAGTGCAATCAAAGCTTCTAGAGGAGAGATTAAGGAAGAAACTATTTTAAGTAAATTTTTTAGAACATTGCTTCCTATCTATGCAATTAGAGTATCTACTATACAAGAAAGAAGATGTGAGACCAATCATAAGATAACTTTGGATACCTTAGTAGGAAGATTGACAGCCTTTGAGCTAAATAACTTTGACAATTATGTTCCAGCTTCCAAGAATATTGAATTTTCATTTGAGGCCAAGCTTTCACTTGAGGAAAAAAGAAAGAAAATAAAGGACACTCAGTCAAAAAGTGAAGAAGAATTAGAGGAAAGTTTTGAAAGTGATCTTGAAGCTGTTGAAGCTCTACTTGTAAGAAAATATTCTAGAGGTAGAGGAAAATACAAAGGTAAAGTTCCCCTAATCTATTTTTCATGTTAATAAATTGGTCATATTACTACCAGGTGCCCAAACAAAGAAAGCAAGGATGAAAATAAAGGTCACAAGTGCAATGGAATAGAAGGATTCAAATCATTCAAGGACAAAGGTAAAAAGACATGTTTTATGGCTAAAGATTTTGATAATAGTGAAGATGAAATAGTTTACATTTCTATGAAAGATGAATCTGATGATGATGAAGATAAGATGGCACTTATCTCTCATGTGAGCAAAATTGATACATGGATCATAGATAGTGGATGTTCACATCATATGACTGTTGGAAATAATCAAGACTAACAATATTACTGAGAGGGGAGGGGTGAATTAGTAACTCTAAAACTTTAATTCAATTTTGCATAATAACATATTCACCATTCATCCATCTAATCTACTGTATGCATGAAAAGATAAACATTCATAACACATGAACACACAGATTTGGTGACCCAGAAACCTTCCAATTAGAAAGTAAAATTGGGGTGGGGATGATGCCCACAAAACTTCAATACTGTAGTATAAAGTTGGCTGGTTAAGGCTTACAATGATCACATCTGATGATCTACCCTGTTAGGAGCAAGCAGGATTGCTAGATCCACCTTGTTAGAGGATTTACAAACATACTATGAAGTATGCACTCTGTTAGGAGATTTAAAAAAGACTATTAAGTCTACCCTATTAAAGGATTTAGAAATTGATTCACCTATTAGAATGAAGCAGTGGACCTAGTTACAACTATTTGCTGATAAGATCCTTTATGCACCAATCACCTGATGTGATAGATATAATTTTTCTGTATCAATGTTGACCTTGTTGAATTCCTCTATTCTGCTAGTGATTCACTTTCGCTCTTCTCAAAATATTGCAATACAATACTAACAATGATATTCAATATCTCATCATTTCAAATGATATATACCATACCAATATTTACATTGACAAGGTTGGCCAAACACAAGTGAATAAAACATTACCGGGTCAGCCAGATGGTAGAAAACTGAGGTTCCTCAAACTGACTCGGTGACCTTCTGATACTTGGCATCCACTACAATACACTGCATCATCATGCACTCGGTAAGAGTAGAGGCACGGTCCATACTAATCATTCTAAGTAGCTTAGAACTCAGTAACCATTGGTGACTTGGTGAATATTGTGTCACTTGGTAAAAATTGAATCCATTCATAACCTTCTTCACTTGGTAAACACTAATTCCTTCATTTACCTTGTTCACTCGGTAAACACTGATTCCTTCATTTACCTTGTTCACTCACTAAGTTATTTTTTTACCTTGATCACTCGGTAAACACTAAGTCCTTTGTTTACCTTTGTCACTCGGTAAACACTAAGTTCTTTGTTTACCTTGATCACTCGGTAACACTAAGTTCTATTGATGACTCGATAAGCACTGACTACTTGGTAAACATTGTCAAGCTCAGTGACCACTAACTACTTGGGGAACACTATTTTGCTCGGTAACCTCTAACTGCTTGGAGAACACTATTCTTCTCGGTAACCACTATGAACTTGGTAAATACTACTGAACTGCCCATATGCTTAGTTTCCAAAGGAATGCTCGGTATCAACTGTAGACTGAGTGATGAGCTCGGTAAGCATTCAGAATCAAATAAGTGTTTTAAATAATGAAAAATATATCATAATTCCAACAATCTCCCCCTTTGGAATTAGTGAAAAAAACACTTATGAGCCAAAACTTATATACAATATTTGACATACTGATGATTGATTCTTCTGAATATACATGGCTTCCTTACATATAACTCCCCCATACAATATACACAAGGTATTTACATGAGTTATATGACTTTTATTCATAGTATCTCTTGCCTCTTTGTACATTTATCTCACCAATATTTCTTCTTGAGTATCTCTTTCTCCCCCTTTTTGATAATAATGCCAAAGAATAAAATAATGTATTTACATAGAGACACCAAAATATGGGATAAACTCAGAATGTACCTGGAGAATGAGTTGCAAAGTTTTATCCCAATTCTCTTGCAAGCTTTTGCATGTGGATAGAGCTACTTGAACTTCTGTAGAGAGTTCAATCACATGGTCTGCAACAAAGAAATTGTTGTCACGGATCAATGTTTTTGAATGTACAATGTGCTTCTGCATTGTGTCCATGATGGGAAGGATCATATTTTGAATATCTAACACTCTAGATCGGATCCTTGCCTCTTCCCTCAACAAGTTTTCTTACTTCTCTGACAAAAATTTGATCTTGATGTGATAAGATGAGCTTGAACTGGGGTCAAGCTTCAGGTTTTGTGCGCTTGCCTTCAGATCCTCATCTATCTTATTCAATTTCTCTCTTATCTCCTTAGTATACTTGGTAACATCACAAAGATTAGCAAAAAGAGATGTTACATTATTAAAAGAATTTTTGATTTTTGCCAAAACTGTGGTTAATTCAACCTATTTTATTGCTATATGCTAAGCAATGTGCTCAAGCACCTTATTATCAAACTTCTTTTCTACCTTCTCCATCAACTTTTCTTGACCTGAGGTATCCTCATTGAATTTATTGACTGCCTCTTTTAATTGTATCAAAATGTGTTGAGAAGTATCAACATCAACACCTATAGCCTCAGTAATTATATTTCGGGCATTCTCAATTATTCTATATTCCTTATCCCTTTTAGACCTTAGCTTCTTCTATGTAGCCTTCATCTCAATTAGTTGACTAGCATACCTCATTTCTTCAATGGTAGCATTTTCATAGTCAATCTTTGGAATAACTATCTCTGTGTCTAAGTCAATATCTTCAGGAATTTCCTTTCCAGTGATCATAAGTCTTAATGGTTTCTTTTGTTTGACTTCTGTGATGACTGGTTGACCTTAGGAATAGACACAATAGTAGAGATGGAAGGACTAGCAGTGAAAACTGGGATGCTTGAGGGTTGAGTGCCAATAGGAGTATATACCGAGTCAAAAACTAGAGAACTTGCCAAAAATGGTGACACACTCGATAATGCAATATCTCAACTAACTGGGTCTAATGTAGATGCAAATAATGTTGACAAAATTGTAGAACAAATTGGAATTGACAAAATTGTGGAACTTACTGCTATACTAACTGATGATAATGGAGCTGAGGAGGCTAGATCGGTAGCTTAGGAAGAGGGATGTAGCTCGGTAGATGAAGTGGTAGACACTTCAATTGATGATACTTGGAGCTAAGATGTGGGAGGTGCAGATGATAAATCTAATGTAGATGTTATCAAACTTGTTGAAGCTGACTCCAACCTTGATGATGTCATAGTTTTAGGTGGAGAGTGAGGAAGGGATGCAATAACTGCTGCTGAAATTTCCACCGGATCATCTTCCTCCTTATCTTCCTCTTCAGCTTCTTCCTCCTTGTCTTCTTCCTCTTTATCTTCAATTAGTGCATGCAGCTCTCCTAGTGAGACTGTGATGGATGGAGTTCTATCAAACTCATCATCATTGCTGTTGTCATCATCTTTGATTTCTACTAGGTCTTCACTAGGCTTATGTAGATAATAGATATTTTTCCACATGTTTGTAGCATCATTTACAACATGCTCAATGTCTTTGATCAAAATCAAATAGATGTGGAATCTGATCATCATTTTACCTTCATGGCTTTTCATTCCAATTTTTATTTTTGTTGTAGTGAGACTTGGTCAAAGATTCTTTAGGTATTGCTCATAAATATCTTTTACCATTTGGGTGGCTGACTCCCATCTTGGTTGCAATCTCTCTAGAAGTTCTTTTGAGATTTGAGGGGTAATCTGGTCTGGGGAGTATTTCCATTTACCCATCTTACTGAGTACCAGTTCCTCAATCTGCACTTTCTCAGCATCAGTTCTAGTTTCAAATTTCAATGCCTTGAAATTTGTGATGCCAGCTCCTTCCTCCAATTTTTTGAGCCTTTGCTCGAATGTGGGTGCAGGCCTAACTACTCTAGGTTCCTGCTTACCTTTTCTAGGTCTTCTGGTAAATACTGCAGTAGGATTTTTCTTAGGTTTGGTAATGATTACCTTACCTTTCTTCTTTGGCTATTCTTCTGCAGATTCTTCTTCTCCTTCTTCTTCTCCTCCTTCTTCTTCTTCACCTTCTTCATCTTCACCTTTTCCCTTGGTGAGCATAAGAGGACCAGTTGTAGTTTTCAATTTGGCTATTTTCCTCTTGCCCTTGCTTATGGCCTGTGGTAGCTTGATTTCAAGCTCAATTCTAGCCTTAGCTTCATCATAGGTTCCAAAAAAAAATTTCCTTGGGTCTACTAGCTCATTTACCAGTGTTTCTATGATATCTCTAGCTTCATCAATATTTACCTCATAGGGAAGAGGTTTCAACCATGCAACTCGGGGTCTGACTGTCTGAATGTATACTTTGTCACAGTCAACCATGAAGCATACATCATCCTTATAATCTTCAACAATCTTGGGAGGAATTTTGAATCTATTATTCATCCTCTCTTTGAAGTCTTCAAAATATTTATCCCTTACCTTATCAAAATTTATACCCATTTCTACAATAAACTCATTTATCTGATACAAAACTAGAATATCTTTTCTCCATACAACTATACCTTTAGAAGGGAAAAAATTTTGTACATAGAAAAATAAACAAACTAACAAAGAACCAAATTTGCAAGAGTTGGTTTTTGAGGTCCTTATACTTTCCATGTTCTTATTTAGTTGTTTCAATAACACATCTACTAGGTCAAACTCCATGTTCTTCTTCACAACCTTATAGGCTAAGTCTACAGCCTCACAGGGCACACTATTCAATTTTCTAGAACTATACATCTTATATGCAATTAAATGAATTCCAAATCTTAGCTCTGCATTAGATATATTGTTAATGTTTCAATCCTCTACCATCCCATCCAGCTAGGGTTAAATTTTGAAGTTTATCCCGACTTAGGGTTTTAGTGGTTTTGGATTTTCTCAACATTGGTAAACCTATGATCTTATGAATCATCTTCTTCATTATTAAGATGAGTTGCTCTAACCATAGTTGACCACTAAGATGGGTTGCTCTCATTATCTTATGTGCAGTAGTTTTGGCCATGTAATGTCCTCCACATACTCCAGCATGCATTTCTTTCAAAACCTTTTTTGCCTTTTCTTTATCAACACACTTCAATAGAACTCCCTCAAAATTTCTCCACCATAGGTTATTTTGGACAATTATATACTTGATGGCTTGCAATTTAGTATTCCTCTTTTCATTATTAGGCAGATGGGGAGGAGCTTCCATATGTTGCAAGTAATATATGACATTGGTGTACCAATCACATTAGTCTATGTCACATAAGTCAGCTCTTAGATCATCATTTACCAGATTTATCTGATTAGCCTCTAGATTAGTTTCAGCCATGAGTTTGGCCAAACCTTGACCTCTTACTAACTTTGTTATTTGTATATCAATGTTAAATTCCTGGATTCTATTGATCCATCTACACCTCCTTCCTGATACTTCCTGTTGAGAGAATATATCCTTGACTGCAGCACTAGGTACAAAAGCAATAATAGTAGCACCTACCAAGTAACTTTTGAAAGCTTTTATAGCCTTTACCAAAGCATATGCTTTCTTTTCATTTATTTCATATTTCAGTTCAGTAGGATGCAGTGACTTGTTGAAAAAGGCAATAGGCTGCTCATATCCTTCTTGATTTTTCTGTAATAAGACTGCAACTACAGTATGGAATGATGCAAAAGAGAAAATATGCATGGCTTTTGCATAATCTAGGGTCCTCAGCACTGGAGCATTCTTTATTGCATTTTTTATATCCTAGAATGCTTGTGAAGGTTCACCATTCAAATCTATAACGGCTCCCTTCTTGAGCATCTTTAAGATGGGTCTACTGATTTCAGCAAAATTGGTAACAAATCTCCTCAGGAAATTGACTTGGCCAAAAAAGGACTGAATTCCTTTCACATTTTTTGGTTTGGGGACTTTGCCAATAGCTGCTACCCTTTCAGGATCTATTTTTAACCCATCCTTAGACACTATGTGTCCTAATAATTTTCCTTCTGTGACCTTGAATGTGCATTTCTTTGGGTTTAAAGATACTCCATATTCCAAGGCTTTTATAAAGATTTTTTCCAAATGTTTGCAGTGATCTTCGGCCTTATTAGAATATGTTGTAAGATCATCTTGGTACACAACCATAAATTTGTCAATATACTCATGAAATGCTACATCCATGGCTCTTTGGAAGGTAGCTCCTACATTAATCAAGCCAAAAGGCATCCTCACATACACATATGTTCCCCAAAGGGTTGTGAAGGTTGTCTTGAACTATTCACTTTCTTTTACTAGAACTTGATTATATCCAGAGAAACCATCCATCATTGACATCAATTTAGAGCCAATCACTTGCTGTAACATGGCTTCCATATTAGGTAAGCCATAATTGTCTTTCAGAGATTCAATGTTTAAATTTCTAAAATCAACACAAAGCCTAATATCTCCATTCTTCTTCCTGATAGGAACCAAGTTTGAAACCCAGGTGGAATGCCTAATCAGTTTAATTATCCCACGATCTCTTAGCTTAGTCAGTTCTTCTTGCATTTTTGGGGCAAGGGTAGGATATATTGGTCTCTATTTTTGCCTGAAAGGTCTTACATTTTCCTTCAATGGTATGACATTCTGGAAAAGATCCTCCCTATAAGCCTTAAGGTCATCATATAACCAAGCAAAAACATGTCTATATTTTCTAAGTAGGTCAATCAATGATTTCCTGATTTCAGCAGGCAGATTTTGGCAAATATAAACCCTTTTAGGAACTTCATCAGTACCCAAGTTTATTTCTTCTAACTCCTAGGGTTTTGGGTCATTTAGTCCTAATTTTACTCTGTCTTGGCTATCAAAAATATTTTCCAAGACTACCAACCCCTTCGGCATCTTTTTTTTATTTTATTGCATTATTTCTTGACCAAAAATGGTTTCCTTCTCGTTTATGGTTTCAATCAGTCCACTGCAATCCACCTCCTGACCGTGGTACTTGTCTTCATTTAACAAAAAAATTGTAATATCTTTGTCATCTTCAAAAACCTGCCAATTTTCAATGTTGTCAGGTATGGAAGGTCTATTTTGCACCTCAATCTGGGAGATTCCTGCAAATGATATTTCTTTTGGCTTGATTGCTACATTTGCCAACAGATCGGCCATTTTATTTTGGGTCCTATCTCTCCATGAGATCCCAAATGCATTAAAGAATTCTATCTGATCCTAGACTGCATTTCTATATTGTTTCAATCTCCTATTCTTGGATGAGTAGGTTCCTTTGATTTGAGAGATAATTAGTTCAGAATCCCCTATGACACATAATTTCTTAATTTTATGATGTATGGCAACTTTGAGTCCTAGCAGCAATGCTTCATATTCTGCAATATTATTAGTGCAGGCAAACTTCAAGATGAACGAATACCTAAAAGTGTTATTTCCATGGGACACAAAGACTACACCTGCCCCTGCACCCTCTTTAGAACTAGCCCCATCAAAGAACATTGTCCATAATTTTGTTGAATTCATGCAAGATTCAACTTCATTTTCGATGATAGCAGGTAAATATTCAACTTCCTGAATAATTAATTCAGCCCTGAAAGCATTAATCCCAGTATCTAGGAAACAAGTGGTATCTTTGTCAATTTCTTCACCTAAGATGTGGTTAACCCTTGGTTCCCTATTTACCCTGACAACTTTGTTCCCTATATGAAAAGTGGCATAAGTAAGATGACATTGTAGGCTTCCCCCCATGGCAGCACTCCATTTTCAGGAGATTAACATTCCATAGTGTGGAGGTATATCTACCACAAGGATAGACATGGTTAATTCTACTTCAGGATATGCAACCAGTTTGAATGGTAAGGCATTTATCTTACCTATGACTGGGACTTCCCTAGCATCCATCCCTCTGCATCTGCCCTACTTGGTATCCACCTTCAATCCTAAGGCTTCCATTACTTTGAAAGGCATTATAGTGTTGGAAGCTCCTGAGTCTATCATGCAATTTTTTAAGGTCTTCCCCTTTATGATTAGATTGAGGAAAAAAGGATCAATATCTTCCATGAATGCCACTGAGGAATCATCTAGAAACATTTGAGGAATCTGGGATATGATATTGTTGTCCTCTATTACTAATGGGGTTTGTTGGGACATAGTTTGATCTACAATAATATTATTGTTTGCTATTCCACCCAACCATGAAAAAGCCTTATTCTTATGCTCTTCAATTCTAAAAAGTTCAGACAAGGGAACTTTTACAATAATTTGAGATAACATGGATATCATATCAATAGGTTCAACCATAGTAGGTTTTACAATAGTACCTAGAATCAGAGTCTTTTGAGTAGTAGGCACCACATTTTGCTTGAAAACATCCGATTCTGACTTCTTTGGTTGCACAACTGGTTTTGTTGCTTCACTTATCTGAAATTGAACCTTCTTCTTTGGTTCCCATTTCTTACCCTTGTTCTCCTTCATTTTAGGCACATCCATATTGACTTTCTTGTCTTGATCATTCATCTTATGAGTAATGTCTTTGATGAATACACTAGATGGCCTTCCTACATCGTTATTTATTGCTCTATTTCTCAAATTATAATTACTATGGACTTGTGAAATCATTTTGGCTATAATTATATCAATTTTCTCCTTGGAGGGCATTCTTAAACTTGTGAGACCTACATCAGAAAATGTATTGCATACCTTATATGTATCATACCCTTCATCATCTGAAAGCACTTGCTGATGATGTAGCTGCTAAGCAATTCTCTGGCTAGTAATATCATTTTCAAGCTCTTCTAAATCAGAATCTATCAAATCATCACACATACCATATTGTAGCTTATATCATCATGATTTTTCTCTTCAGTTTCTTCTTTAGCTTGTACTCCTTGAGCTTGGGTGAATGACTGAGCAACAACACAATAATTAGTAGAATGAGATGATTGGCATATAATGCACCATGGTACATCATCATTCATATTTATAGTGTTGCTTTGCAAGGGGTTTGGAGTACCCTTATCCTTCACATTTTGGGTCTGGTTGGGAACTGGTTTACCATCTTTCCACTGAGTGGTGTAAGGGTAATTCTGCATCCTAAGCTACCTATTGAAATTGTTTTTATTCACAGGGGGTCTTTCAGCAACATTTGGCTTATTGAAACTAGTGGGATTCATCTTCTTGAGCATTTCTAAAACTTGGCCTATAGTAGGTTCTTCGGGCTTTTTTCCTATAGGAGTTTTGTCACCCTCCCTTTTATTATTGTTTTTAGGATTAAAAAGCTTAGGATCATCCCTCCTACCTAGTTTTCTAGATGCCTTTCTATTATTCTCTATATTCACTGCAACTCTATAGGCATCTCTTAAAGTTTTAGGATCTTTATCCCTCAATTGATAAGTCATTTTGCTATCAAAAGCATTGAAATAGGTTGTGAGACAGACGTCTTCATTTAACCTCATAAATTGAAAAAGTTTGTACATACCTTTTTGGAATGTCACATTGAAATCAAATGTGGACTCATTTGGATTCTTCTTGATATTGTTGAACTCGTTCAACATGAATCCTACATTAGTATTGTCCCCATATTGCTCTTTGAACAACTTCTCCAAATCACTCCATGAGGTAACACTATCATCAAGCAACCTCCTAAACCAATCCCTTGCATCCTCTATTAGTGAATGCACAAACAATTTCATTACCATGTCTTCATGTTCAACTTCATAATCATTCAACATGTCCAATGAAAATTCTCAAATGTTCTTCACCAGTAACAACATTATTTCCAAAAAACTTAACCACTTTATCCCTTAAATCAAATGATATGGGATGGGGGCACCACGAATACCAGAAAATGATATCTGTCTATACTTTTCCAAGTATATAGGTTTCTTCTGGAAACTAGGAACATTTGAGGTACTAGCTATATTAGCTTGACTCAAGGGAGCAGCTTGGGACTATTGTGGTGGGACAAATGGGACTTGGGTGCCAATAGTGGAAGATGAGGTAGGAGTAGATTGGGGTATTCCCTGAGTTGAAATTGTGGGACTACTAACTGGTGTAGGATTTGTAGGTGGAATAGACAAATTGGGCCATGAAGCCAATGCAGAATTAGACTTTATGAATTGGAGTTTCCTTCTAGTTTCTACAGCTTGAGCTTCATTCTCAACTGTTTCAAGTTCTTTTGCAAGGTCTTCCCTCTCTTTTCGAGCCTTCTCAAGATCTAGATCTAACTTCGACATGGAGGGTTGTATAGGTTTGCTTGGTATAGCTTGAGGCTCATTTATTTGGATTCCTATAGCCTTTCCTTTCCCTTTATCTGGAGCTTTTGCTGTGGGCTCTACAGGATCAACTTGAACAGGTTTATAGGCTTGAACTTGAGCAATAACAGGTTCTTGCATTTGATTTAGGTGTTTCTCCTGTTCTTGAACTTTAGCTCTCAAATTATCAACATCTCCAAAAACATCCTTATGGAGAGTTGTGGTATTCTCTTCTAATTTTTTATTTTTCTCTTTCAAAGTAGCCATCCTTCTTAGTAGAGTATCTCTTTCTATTATGGCATCTAAGGTGGCTTGCTCCTTCTCTTTTTCAAGATGAATGCATTTAGCTTCTTCCTCGGCAATCCATTTCTTCAAAAATTCTATTTCAGAGTGCACTTCTTTAGGGTCTGCAGAACTTGCCTCGGAATCAACAGTGTCATCTAGATCTATAAGGTTTGGTTCTACATATGGGGCTATTTTTGGATTAAAAGGATTATCAGATGAACTCCTAAATCCTAGCCTATAATTCATATCTGCTATAGGATCTGATCTTAATGAAACAATTCCCATAGTAGACACATCCTTGTCTTGAAAAACTCTCTCATTTGGTAATGGGGTACTGAAAATGCCTCCTAAGACTCTTGTAGTTTCGAATTCAGAACTAAGTGAAGAAGAGTCTTTTCCTATTACTGGTTGATAATGGGAATTGATGAATGCATTACCTCTGGGTTTCCAAGTAGGATTTGGATCTGTCTTTTTCTTATTTTGGTTCTTCCTACCACCTTGGGGTAAATCAGTATACATTGATACATCGAGATTGGGTCTCATGTAAGCTCTTGTGTTTTTTCTCTTGTCAGCCATATTCGCCTTTTGTTACAATAAGCACTAGCTTCAAAACCTTGCCTGAGTCACCACCCTATTTTGGGAAAATATATAATGACACTTTTGTTGACTGAAGGAAAACAAAACACCAGTAGGAACAAAATATCTGGCACAGACAGACCAATCATTGATGTCATAAGACTGTAACTCTTGCTTGTTAGATAAAACACTTGGATAGGCTGGATAAGTCAGTATGTAGCAATGGTACTTGGGCTCTATCTTCTTTAAATTCTCAAGGTTTGACACTAAAAGATTCCCTGATAACCATGGCCAAAACATAGATCACATGACACACATGTACACAGCAGGACCAAAGAAAACTATAGTACTTTTCACAGATGTGTTGGACATCTCCCCAGTAGAGTCGCCATTTTGTTGGTGTTTTAAAAAGTACTAAAACTACTAAGCGACAAAAAGCTTAATACCAGAATGAAATTACATACACAATCTAAAGACTAGCCTATTCTTATTAATCAATTGCATATGTAAGGTATTTGGACCCAACTTCAACAAAACCACAGATGGTTTTCTACTCTTTTGGCTCTGCAAAACCAGGGTGGGTGTACCCAAGGATGGTTCAAAACTGGAACAACTGTATAAGGATTATTCTTAGTTTCATTTTGATTCTCATTTCAAGATCATCAAACATATACATAATTCTCACAAACTTGGTAAACACATCCCATAAACAGATATGGCCAGGAATTCTTCTATAGATCTGCAGATGTTTTTAACAACAATGGCTAACTGAAGCTAAAACAATTCTTGCAAACAAGTGTTGACCGACTTTGAAGATCTACATGAAATAAAAGTAAAATTTGATTTGATGATGCATTTGAAAAACCATTTGTAATATATTTCTCCTTCAGCTAAAATAATATGATCGGTGCCTAATCCATTGGGGTTCAGAGTCTATAGCAAATTCTTAGATCTAATTTGTTGCCTTACAAAAAATTCTATCAACAATTCTTATCAGAAATTATCATTCAAAATCCTTTTCAATACTTAAGGAATCTTATCACATTTATCAAAGCCTTTATTTAATCCATTGAATTAACAACAATGATAAATGGATATACAACCTAACTAGATTGTAGTCAATTACACAAGCTTTTACTCATACAACATCAAGGTAGCTAAGTATTTAAAAGGAGACAAAGTTTAGAAAGATCTGATATGGGGATAGTTCATAATTTGTATTCATTTCCTTTGAAAATGGTATATCCTTTACAATAAACTTAGAATGGCCTTCAGAAAGAAACACAACTCATTCTATCTTCATGTATTTTTAGAGAATTTGACAGAAAAATACATTACAAACTTGCTTTCAAAATTTGGAAAAAAACCAGACTTAGCACAATACTTAGAAGAAATAGAATTTGGACCCTTCTTTAGCCTTGGGATCTCACTTAAATAGTGTGAGATGCCACAAGCTTCTGGCTAAAGACAAATGAAAGATGTCCTTTTAAAAGGCACTCACATACACTTCTATCAAAAAGACAAGAACAAAATAACAGAAAGGCTTATTACATCAAACAATTCTTTGGTGGGTCCCTTTCTATTATGCTTCTCAGTTGTTGAGACAAGAAATATGATCTAATCTTACAATCATTCTTCATCCTCGGAGTACATAGCCATGAGGTCTGAAAGTGATGTATCATCCTCAGTTACCTGCAAACTCACTTTAACTTGGGGATCTTCCATGTCTTCATTACTAAATACAAGGGCAACTGTTACTTTTGGATCTTCCTCCTCATCGTCTCCTAACATCTGTTCCAAAAACTAATTTTTCCATTTATCAAAAGCATCATCATCTGGCCAATCAAAACTTAAAGCTTCTCTTTGTATCTTTATTAAAGAATTTTCACTTTCTTCTAAATCATCAAATTCTTTACTCATAGCAGTATAAAATAACTATATTTTACTAGCTCTTCATTTGTCTTTGCCCAGAACCAGTGGCCAGTCTCACTCATGATGTTTATTATTCTTTCATTAAATAACTCATCCAACTCCCTTTTCCACTTTTACTTTTCCTTTATTGTATCAACAGATTCTAAAGCACAAGGAAATAAAGTGAATTTTTAAGCCATATACTGAGAAAAACAGAGTGTTAATCTTCTCTGTAAAGAATCTCTTTCATCATCAAAATTCTCTAGTTTATTTAATAAATCAAAAATCTTCTCAACTTAATGATAAGGCATTTGGACTGTAGATATACATATGATTTTAATATCATTATTTCTCTCCCTCCATTTCTGTGCAAGAAGAGTTAGTTTATCCCTATCTCTGCTCAATTCATCCATGAGGGTTACAATTCTTGTCAACTGATCATAAAAATTTGACCATTGTATTTTATCCCTCAAATATACCACACCCTGCTTCAATTTTTCTTCCTGTTGATTTCTAAATTCTATCTGCGACTCATGTAATTTGGTTTTTTCTGCTTCAAAGTCCTCTGCAGTATAGAATTGGGGCCTTTCAAGGGTGTTAGGTATTTCAATGATAGGGGTTGATCCAACAAATGACTATGGAGGGTATGCAATTCTATGTGTACTAGATTCTCCCACCTTTCTTTTTCCAAGTATCTTCTCCAATTGAGATACCTTGTTTTCCAGCTCAATTCTCTTTTTCACTTCTTGATTGTAGGCATCCACCACTATTTCATACTTACTCTATAGATTAGTCATTTCCTTTTCTTCTCTTTCTGCAGTGGCCAAGGAAAATTTAGAATAGTCCACATTCATGTGGGCTGCCTGTACATGTGAAGTATTAACGACCCTCCTCACAATGATATTTCCTATTAGTCCTGAATCATCAAGCTGTAATGGAGTAGTCCTAGATCCTCTTCTTAATGACCACATAACAAGGGCAACTTGATCATTATTGAATGATGTTCCCAAGAATTCCTCTTTATCTAGATCCTGTAATCCTAAATTATTTGACACAATTAAAAATTAAGGCATCAGCAATATCCCAATTGAGCAATAATAAAATATTTTCATTTTTCACCATCTATCTACCCTCATCAGGGGTTATATTTTGGAACTCTTGTATCATTTGTTCCTTTATTTGATTCTGAATGGAGGCTTCATCCATTTTTGGATGCTCTGTTTTCATATTCCTACATCTTTGTTCAAAAATGTGCATGTTTGGCCTCCATACAAACTGATGGAAAGCCCTAGATTTTACAAAACTGTTATCAAACAAAAATTACTGACTGACTTGTTCCAAAATATGGTCTAATTCCCTTCCTTTGAAATCTACTACAGTCAATTCAAAATTCAGCACAGAAGGCTCCTGGGGGTTCCCTTCATCAATTTCTACTTAAGTGACAAAAACTCCTCCTTGTGACGCCATTTGTTCAATTTTGTCATTGGTGAGCTGCTCTTCCTCAATTCTTAGTGGAGTTTGGGAAGGTGAGTAACCTTCATCATAGGATTCCTCTTCCCTTATTATTTTTCTTCTTTTGGGAGAAGGTTCAGGGGGTCTTTCTTCAAGGACAGTACTAGTAGATTCAATTATCTATTTTTCTTTGTTTACAATGGGCATCTGATCCCGAATAATAGTATATCCTGCCCTCTTTCGCACAACCAGTGGACCTGCTCCTATGTTAGGGGTGAAACCCAATTTCCTCATAGATTCTCTGGCTTTATCTGGAAAAGAATCAATAAAATATTGTTTCTTCTCATTCATTATCTCCATTATTTCTGAGAATGTACTCATGAGCTTACTTATTCTATCTGCATTAGTTGCAACATTACTAAGAGGACTGTAATCTTTGTTAAAACAATTAATAAACTCCAAAACTTTTGAATAGACTCTCCATTTATCTTTCTTTGTTTCTTGCTCCTAGAGAGAATATTCATTCCTTATTATATCTTTAGGGAAATAGAATTCATGCTGACTTGGACGAAGCTTGATCCTATGTCTAAGAGCAAAATTAAAGAAACCTTCTGTGTCACAAAAACGAGCATGAGATACTGCCATCTTATACTAATCCAAAAATTTGTAGAGGAAGATCCACCCTTCTTTAGTTATTACAAACTGGTGGGCTATAGTGCAAGTAGGAAAAATTGATCCTATTCCCCTTTTGTGCAAAAAGGTCTCCTCCACCCCTCCCAACTGCCATAAAAATTCAGCTACTCCTACCTTTAAAGGCACCTAATAGGGTAGTACATGGGGTGTCCCTTTGAATCCATAAATCCTAATGACAGTTGAGACTAGATATGGGATGATATCTCCCAATTATGTGAAACTTTTAGACTATGGGGTCTGTCCATAGGCCTAATAAGGTGCATTAGTGCCTTAGGAATTTTGGGATTGTCACTTAATATGAGGCATCTTAATTTAGAAGCAAAATGCCTATCAAATCTAACAAAACTAGCATTTTCTACTTCCCCAGTCATGTCTGCACTCCATAATTGAACTGGTAGTGCTTCCCCCTCCTCTTCCCTATTTAAAACCATTTCTTTACCAAAATATGTAATCTCTTTAAAAAGAAACATATGCATCAATAGGGAGTATTGACTCCAAACCTTTTCCACCTTTCCCTTTGCAATCTCCACCAATCCACTGTGAATTTCATTAGCCAGGTAAGATGCCAAATCAAAATTTATTTCTACACTGGAAGAGGAGATTTGGGTGATCATATACATGAAGCTCACAGGAATAAAATCTTCTTCACCCTCTCCGAAGACTCTGCACAAGGTCCTATATATCTCTACTGCCCTGGCATTAAAGCATGATTTCTTAAAAGGTTCTTTAGAAGATAATGTTATTTCTGGTAGGTTTCCAATTTTGCCTATGTGGGCCTTCAGTGCACCTTGTCTAACTATATCCATTTTGGAGATATATTCTTTTTCTAACTCTATCAAATCAATGGGCACATGATACCTAGTGAGAGGTACCAGACTGAAAACTTCCCTAATTTCTTCTAGACTGATGGTAATTAAAACCTCACCATCCATTCTTCTCATGACCTTAGTAGCCTGATCATAACTTTTTGCTACAGCTTCAAGAAGGCCATAATCCATAAACACACTAGGAACAACTAGCTTTCCAAGATCAAAATTCCATATATTGGCATGAGGGGCATATAATTTTCTCTCTGCAAACCACTTTTTGAACAAACTCAAACCAGTTTGAGAAGTTTGAGCATCCTAGACCCAATTACCCTTATCATACAATCCATCAGCTATCCTTAGCCTAGGGTTCAGAGAGGTTAACCTTTTAACTTGCACTGTCTCTATAGTAGACTCAGGAAGCAACTCAAGCAAATCATCATGCACATTTCTATCCAAATAGTTTATTTGACCTGAAAATCCCTTCTTCAGAGGCATCTTGGACTATTTTTTACAGAATTGAAAAGCGTAAAAATATTATGGTAGTACTACTTACTTGAATTCTGTCTTTTTTTTCCTCTGTATTTCTGCAAACTTTCCACGAACAAACAACTTCACAATTTCTACCAGACTTCGGCACACTTTCCTTCAGTAATTGCTTCTGCACAAGAATGGCTCCAAATATTTGCTCATGTAAGATGAAACTAATGAAATCTCTCTATATTATACTTTGTTTTTTCTCACAGATGATGCTTTCATGTCTAATTAATATAGAGAGTGGCACTACATTCTGTGTTTAAAACAACGCCGTCAATTTTCAAAGATCCTACGATCATGTTATACAGAGAGAACAACTAGGAGTTGCATTTGACATGTCGGTCAATTCTCCCAATGAGAACTTACCACGTATATAATTCTTTCCTTGATGGTGCTTATATTCGAACCCACTGACAACTGAGGACACGTGTCAGCATGTCACTACTTTGTTATCCATAAAGAACGAGCACCTTGCCATAGTGAAGCAATGACAACCGCCGATCTGATCCAGAATCGGTCAAATGATATGTTACTCGGCTTGCTCAGAAAGAAGGCGGTGGGCCCTATTCACTATGTCGCTATAAGTATCTCCCTCACAACTCTTCATAGTGAGAAGACGACAGCTATTGATGATATACTCAATCAAGGGTGAGGAAACTGCATGGAGTCTTTTGATTCATATTCGCTATGTCGCATAGCTTAAAAAGCATGCAACTTTTCAAAGTGAGGTAGCGAGGACTATTGATTCCGTTCCAATCTGACGCTCAGGATCTCTTTGTACATTTGATTAGAAGGGCATTGATGAAATACAGAATTTTGCATAGTTGGCGCCTGTCAAGATTTTACTGTAGTCCCAATTACCATCCCACGTCACCAAAGGTCCCACTAAATTTTCAATTTTACGGGGCCTCACTACTTCGCTAACGGCATAGTGTTTGATTTTTTCGATAGCAAGGTAGCAAACTCTACCACTTTAATGAATTCTAGAACTGGGCAATGCAAGGGGGCATCAGACAATTATTTCTATTATTTAAACTGCTTCTAATAATGGCATTTATTACTTGTCACGCCACCTGGAGTAGTTACGATACCGAAAAAATGCAATGTCACCAGCTCTACAATTTCACATGGCCTCGCTACTTCGCTAACGGAAAAGTGTTTGAATTTTTCGATAGCAAGATGGCAAAGAATTAGAAAAATCATCATTCCAGCTCTGATTTCAGACATTTTGTTGGTTCCCCTTTCTTGTTTTGACGGTAATTGCAATGTGTACCTGCATAATAAATCAATCAGAAAACAAAGCTTCGACTGCCGTATCTTTACTTTGTGGTCCCGTTTTGTAAAATATTTAGCACTCGCTACCTCACCATACATAAAAAGTGTCCATTTTGGGCATGGTGAGGTAACGACAATGGTAGATCTACTTAGATCAGATGGCTGGGGAAATATAACAGGAAAGGTATCTCGGGGGCACAAAAGATAAAAGGTGATAAAATATTCGTCTTATTTGAAAATTCAAAATTTTGTGCCTGACAATTTACGAATAGGGAGAACTTAGGGTTTTCATAAGGTTTTTTTAAAGGCTAGCCAATGGATGGATTATCTAGAAACCCTATGTTTCAAAGTAAAAATATGACTTTTCTACAATTGGACAAAAAACTTCTATTACATAAAAAATCAGACCAACAGTGGCTCTGTTTGGGGATGATAGACTACTTGAGTCTATGCAAGAATTCAAAATCTATGGGAGAGCAGACCACATACTTGGTGCAAAATGACAACTTCTTCAGAGAGCACAAAGCAACACACAAAAATAAGGAACTAGACTGCACAAGGATACTTACAAGGATTTACAAACAAAACAATAGGAAACCCTAAAACTACTGCTCATGGAAGAAAATAAGTATTTTTCAAGAAAAATACCTCTTCAAGAACTGTCCATGAACTAGCAATTCAAGAATATTGTCAAATATATCTTTGAGTATATAAGAATCTTCACCCCGAGTATTTTCAATGAGATATGGGCCCAACCAAATAGGATCAAACTTGCCATGTTTTCCTTTATCTTCAATTTTGGCATTCCACATTAAGACTAAATTTCCATTTTCAAATTTTCTCCTTACAGTTCTTTTATCATAGAGTGTCTTGACTTGCAATTGCAACTTTTGGTTCCTTAAAGATGCTTCTTTTCTGGTTTCAGTCAGTCCTACCAATTCATCCATTCTTTCTTGCATTTCATCTGTAGTATCTTCATCATATAACTGGATGTAATTATATAGTCCCATCAAGTTGTTCTGAGGCATTCTGGCTTGAATCCCGTACACTAAATCAAATGGAGCTACACCAATTGCTTTCTTTATAGTTACTCTGTCAGCCCATATTGTCAACTATAACTTGGAATCCCATGCCTTTTTATTATCATCCAAGGTTCTCTTAATGACCTTCAACAGGCTCTTATTAGTGGAATCAGCTTTTTCATTCCCTTGGGGATGATATGGAGTAGATGATGACCTTGTCATTCCATATTTATCACAAAACTTGATGAACTCCTCAGATTTGAAGCACGTAGCATTATCTGTGACAATTCTCTGTGGATATCCAAATCTAGAAATAATATTATTCAACAGGAAATTATTTACCACTTTACTTGTTGCATTTTTTGTGGGGATAATCTCTACCCATTTTGTAAAGTAGTCAATGGCAACCAGAATCCAGGAATAGCTAGTGCTAGACTTGGGGAAAATCTATCCTATGAATTCGAGACCCCATTGTTGAAAAGGTGATTGAATCTCCACTGGCTTTAATGGAGTATTTCCTGAGAATTTCAATTTTTCGACAAACCTCTGATAGGGGTCACATTTCCTAACCATAACTTGTGCATCTTTAAAAAGGGAAGGCCACCCAAACCCAGCTCTCATTATCTTATGTGCAGTAGTTTTGGCCATGTAATGTCCCCCACATACTCCAGCATGAATTTCTTTCAAAACCTCTTTTGCCTTTTCTTTATCAACACACTTCAATAGAACTCCCTCAAAATTTCTCCACCATAGGTTATTTTGGACAATTATATACTTGATGGCTTGCAATTTAGTATTCCACTTTTCATTATCAGGCAAATAGGGAGGAGCTTCCATATGTTGCAAGTAATATATGACATTGGTGTACCAATCACATTGGTCCATGTCACATAAGTCAGCTCTTAGATCATAATTTACCAGATTTATCTGATTAGCCTCTAGATTAGTTTCAGCCATGAGTTTGGCCAAACCTTGACCTCTTACTAACTTTTTTATTTGTATATCAATGTTAAATTCTTGGATTCTATTGATCCATCTACACCTCCTGCCTGATACTTCCTGTTGAGAGAATATATCCTTGACTGCAGCACTAGGTACAAAAGTGATAATAGTAGCAGCTACCAAGTAACTTCTGAAAGCTTTTACAGCCTTCACCAAAGCATATGCTTGCTTTTCATTTATTTCATATTTCAGTTCAGTAGGATGTAGTGACTTGCTGGAAAAGCCAATAGGCTGCTCATATCCTTCTTGATTTTTCTGTAATAAGACTGCAACTACAGTATGGAATGATGCAAAAGAGAAAATATGCATGGGTTTTGCATAATCTGAGGTCCTCAGCACTGTAGCATTCTTTATTGCAATTTTTATATCCTGGAATGCTTGTGAAGGTTCACCATTCCAATCTATAACGGCTCCCTTCTTAAGCATCTTTGAGATGGGTCTACTGATTTTAGCAAAATTGGTAACAAATATCCTCAAGAAATTGACTTGGCCAAAAAAGGACTGAATTCCTTTCACATTTTTTGGTTTGGGGACTTTGTCAATAGCTGCTACCCTTTCAGGATCTATTTTTACCCCATCCTTAGACACTATGTGTCCTAATAATTTTCCTTTTGTGATACCAAATGTGCATTTCTTTGGGTTTAAAGATACTCCATATTCCAAGGCTTTTATAAAGATTTTTTCCAAATATTTGCAGTGATCTTCAGCCTTATTAGAATATGTTGTAAGATCATCCTAGTACACAACCATAAATTTGTCAATATACTCATGAAATGCTACATCCATGGCTCTTTCGAAGGTAACTCCTGCATTAATCAAGCCAAAAGGAATCCTCACATACACATATGTTCCCCAATGGGTTGTGAAGGCTATCTTGAACTATTCACTTTCTTTTACTAGAACTTAATTATATCCAGAGAAACCATCCATCATTGACATCAATTCAGAGCTAGTCACTTGCTGTAACATGGCATCCATATTAGGTAAGCCATAATTATCTTTTAGAGATGCAATGTTTAAATTTCTAAAATCAACACAAAGGCTAATATCTCCATTCTTCTTCCTGACAGGAACCAAGTTTGAAACCCAGGTGGAATGCCTAATTGGTTTAATTATCCCACCATATCTTAGTTTTGTCAGTTCTTCTTGCATTTTTGGGGCAAGGGTAGGATTGATTTGTCTCTGTTTTTGCTTGAAAGGTCTTACATTTTCCTTCAATGGTATGACATGATGGAAAAGATCCTCCTTGTAAGCCTTAAGGTCATCATATAACCAAGCAAAAACATGTCTGTATTTTCTAAGTAGGTCAATCAATGGTTTCCTGATTTCAACAAGTAGATTTTGGCCAATATAAACCCTTTTCGGAACTTCATCAGTAGCCAAGTTTATTTCTTCTAACTCCTGGGGTTTGGGGTTGTTTACTCCTGATTTTACTCTGTCTTGGCTATCAAAAATATTTTCCAAGACTACCAACCCCTTCAACATCTTATTTGTTTTTAATTACATTATTTCTTGACCAAAAATGGTTTCCTTCCCATTTATGGTTTCAATCAGTCCACTGCAATCCACCTCTTGACCGTGGTACTTGTCTTCATTTAACAAAAAAAATTTAATATCTTTGTCATCTTCAAAAACCTGCCAATTTTCAATGTTGTCAGGTATGGAAGGTCTGTTTTGCACCTCAATCTGGGAGATTCCTACAAATGATATTTCTTTTGGCTTGATGGCTACATTTTCCAACAGATCAACCATTTTATTTTGGGTCCTATCTCTCCATGAGATCCCAAATGCATCAAAGAATTCAATCTGATCCCAGACTGAATTTCTATATTGTTTCAATCTCCTATTCTTGGATGAGTAGGTTCTTTTGATCTGAGAGATAATTAGTTCAGAATCCCCTATGACACAAGTGAACCCACAATAATAGGTAGCACTTTTGTGGGAGGAAGAAACTTCAAAAAAATGACAAATTTTTGCATCTCCATTTCTCGTACGTTCGCGCGAACACCCTAGACATGTTTGCGCGAACATGTTTCTGCCGAGTGTTCGCGCGAACTTATCGTGCCATGTTCGTGTGAACAAGTACGTAGCATATGTTCGTGCAAACATATATTTACAAAATTTTCGGCAGCTTAAAACGTCTTCTTCACTTTTCCAAATTCATTTTTACGAGGAGCACTGTTCATTGAGCATTCAGGCGAACGTGTGACTTGAGCAACTTCCGTTGACATCATCTTCTCATTTTCGTTCTCATTTTCATTATTGGGTATGTCAAAATAATATTAATTTAATATTTTCAACGTTTTTAAAGTATTTTTTTTATATTATCAAAATAGATTTTAATGTTTTCAATGCATTCTTTTTGTGTTTTTAAAACATAGTTGAATGTTATATAGTTTTTAATAGTTTTGAAAATATATTTGAATGTTATTTACATTTTTAATAGTTTATAAAACATATCTAAATGTTAATTTAATATTTTTATTGTTTATTTATATTAATTTAGAAAACAGAAAAATATTATGTAGAAAACATTAGAAAACCTTAGAAAACATTAGAAAAAATAGTAAAAAATATGTAATATAAAATTTAGGAAAAACATTAGAAAACAAATTTTTAAAAAAATTACGAAAACATTAGAGAATTTATAATTTAATATAAAATTTACAAAAAAATTATTTAAAAAATTACAAAAACATTAGAAAATTTATAATTTAATATAAAATTTAGAAAACAAATAGTTAAAAATTAGAAAAAAATTTTAAAATATTTTTAAAAAATTGAAAATTTAGAAAAAAAAATTTTTAAAATTAGAAAATTTAGAAAATAATATTACATTACAAAATTTAGAAAAAAAATTACAAAAATATTAGAGAATTTATAATTTAATATAAAAATTAGAAAAAATATTAAAAAATAAATTTTAAAAAAATTATAAAAAATATTAGAAAATTTATAATTTAATATAAAATTTAGAAAACAATTTTTTTTTAAAAATTACAAAAACATTAGAAAACTTAGAATTTAATATAAAATTTAGAAAATAAACTTAGAAAAAACATTACAAAAACATTAGAAAATTTATAATTTAATATATATGTATATGTTAATGTTAAATGTAAATATGTCAAATTCACTTTAATGTCTTAATCTTAGAAGTTTAATTAAATGACATATCTTAAGGGTCTAGATCCTGAATTGTACATGTAAAAATATAGATTAAAATGTATAATTTTTTATTTTGAACATAGATGTACATGTATATTTGTTCATGGTTAAAAGTAAATGTATGTACATATTTTTAATAAATTCACATTTTTATATGTATAATTTGTTTATATGTTAACTATTGATATTAATTTATCTTATAACTAAGTGTAATTAACTATATTTAATAACACATGTCTTAAGGGGAGATCCTAAATTATACATAAGAATGTAGATTAAAATGTATATTTTATTTCATAAATGTCCATGTAAATATGTTCATGTGGTAGATATAAATGTACATACATATATTTTCAATATTCATGTTTAAATGTACATATGTTATTATTTTTAATGTCTTAATAATTCAAAGTATACAATTAACTATATAATTCAATGACATGTCTTAAGGGGAGATCCTAAATTATACATATATAAGAATGTAAATTAATTTGCATTTCTACCTGTATGAATATAACATACATGTACATCCAAACCCTAACCCTAACCTAACCAAACCCTAACCCTAACCATTATCCAAACCCTAACCTTGACCTTAAAATTTAATTTCTAAACCCAATATTATAAATGATAATAAATACCCTAAATCATAATCTTGAACCAAATCATAAACTTCATATGCTAACCTTATCCTAAATTCTTAACCATAGACTTTAATATTAACCCTTAAATTTAATGCTAGAAATTATGTAAGTTCGTGTAAACCTTGACAGTGTCATAAGGTCTTAAATCTTACCCTAAAATTGAGCCTAATTACACTAAAACCCTATTTGAAAACCTAATTGAAGCCTAACTTACATAAAATTAAAACAAGTTGACCCTAATCCTAAATTGTTAAAAATTACATTTGAGATACATGCACATACATGAAGTATGACCATTGTTTTAAATGATATATATGTAACCCAACTTGAAACCTAAACCTCGAAACATTATTTTTTTTTTTAAAAAAAGGGGTAAAAATTTATTCAAATAAAACTAAATTACAGAAGGCCTCAAACCCAACCAACCAAAACACCAACCCAAAACCAATTACATTCTGTCCTTTTCCACTAATTGCTCGAAATTCCCAGCAAGATCAGTAGGAAGATCATCCCTAACAGAAATATCCCAACTAGCACCTTTCTCTGATGCCCATTTTGCCAAGACATCAGCCACTCCATTCCATTCCCTAGGAATATGACAGAAAGAGATCCCATCCACAAAGATACTCAAGTGGAGAATCTCTCTAACAATAGAGGCAATTTTCCAGCTAGATTCATCCACTCTCCAGTTATTTATCATATCACAACAATCTGAGAGTCAAACTCACACACCATTCTCCTCCAACCAAGAGAACAAGCTCGCTCCATAGCCACCTTAATGGACAAAGCCTCCATCACGTTATTGGATTGAACTCCTTTCTGAATAAAGAATATGAAAATAACATTGTCATCTACATCTCTCCCAATCCCCCCCACTCCAGCCAGTCCAGGATTCTCACGGGAGGAGCCATCAATGTCAATCTTTAGGAATGCATCAGGAGGAAGAATCCATCTCCCCACTCTACAAACCTTCCTATTTTGTGGCTGAGATCTTTTACTGCTACTAGTTCAAAATCCTTTATCCACTAATCCTAAATTCCTGATAATACAAGAATCACCAGGATCTACCAGCTCTGACATATCACATTTAGTAGAGATAGTCTCTTGAAGCCTGGTTAGGATCAACTACCATAGTTTAGTGGCTCCCAAGTTGGAATTATAGAAGATATGATGGTTATGCTCCAACCAAAGATTCCACAGAATGAAAGAAGGTCCAATAGCCCAGGCCACATGAAGGAATTAAGTTTTCGTAGGGGGTCTGCCAAGGCTGTCCCAAAATTTAATAAGAGATTCGGCATGAATATGGCTATGGCACCATGCCTCCCACCACTTATGCTAGATCTTTCTAGAGAGAGGACATAAGAAGAAAACATGAGAAACATCTTCCCCATCCAACATACATAGGGGACAGAAAGAGGGTCCCTAAAACCCTCTTCGCTGGAGATTATCCCAAGTAAGACACTTATTTTGCACAACCAACCATAGAAAAAAATTACATTTCGGCCAAGAAAATTTATTCCAGACCTTCCTCCACCAGGGAACCACCTGAACTACATTACATTGGCTATCCAGCCAATCATATCCCTAGGCCAAACTGAACTTACCTTTTGGGCAAGGACCCCAAGCCAGGATGTCTTTGTCTTTAGAAGAGCTGTAAAGCCTAGCAGAGAGAAGATGCGCCAGTTCAGCCTGAATCTCTGAGGAGCCCCCTATGGGCCAAATTTGTGGATCCTTCCAACTAGCCACCTCCATCAATCCACACCTCCGAACAGTCTTGAAGTGAGCTACCATGGTCCAACCTGCAGAAGAAAAAACCTGAAACAAAGGCAAAAGGTGGGCAAAAACTGGAGAGAATAGGAAGGTGGCCATCCCAAGAGTCCTGCCAGAATAACACACTTGACCCCTCATTACAGATCCAGAAAAGGCCATCCTTGATAAGAGGAGCACCCCTTTTAAGGGTGTCTCAAATAAAGGACCCCTTACCATTAAGCTCAAGTCTAGGAATATCCTAGACCTCCACTCCTAAGAAATACTTATGGGTCAGAATCTTGGCCCAATCCTGATCTTGATTCTTGCACCATCTCCAGTATAACTTTGCAGCAAGAGCTTTGACACTAAGAGCCATACATTTAAGGCCTAGACCCCTAGAAAACTTAGGCAAACAAACTGTGTCCCAGTTGACTAAGCTCCATTTAGAGGATTGGAGATTTCCTGACCAAAGGAATTGTCGTGACAAAGCATCAAAATCTTTCAAAACTCCCACAGGAGGTGTTTGCACTAAACACCTGTAAATAGGAAGAGCCTGAATCACAATCTTGAGCAGGATAACCCTCCCAGTAGATGAGAGCCACCTATGAGTCCAGTGACTCACTCTACTAATAATATCAATCAAGAATTTCAAACCTCGAAACATTATCATTTAAGAGTAATATAAATAATTTATTAATTACCCTTTAATTGCATTCTCTAATAATACCCTCCAAAATATAATAAAATCTTAGAATAACAAATTAACTCTAACCATAACCAAACTCTCAACTTTAAAGTTATCTTATACTTATATGCAAATTAATCTAGGTCTGGATGTGTTACAGATTATCTAGGTGCATGATGTGTGATGTATGTTTAATTACATGTGTATAATTTTTAATGTTAAAAATAAAAAGGTATGTACAATAGAAAATTTAGCTCTTCATACATTTTTACAGATATGGCTTCACATGATATGCTTGATGCGACTTCTGGTGCGACACCTGATGTAGTTCCTACTGCGACTCCTACTATGACATAGGTTGATGTAGTTCCTATTGCAACACCTGATGCAAATCCTGATATGGCTCCTCATGTAGCTCGTGATGGGGCTCATGCTACAGCTTCTGGTGGGCCTCCTCATGTACCTCAAAATAGGGCTCATCGTGCAACTCATGTTCCAGCTCCTGGTGTGGCTCATGTTCCAGGTCAGGCTGCACCTGCAGCTCCTGCTGCACCACCTCCACGCATCGATATTGATGCATTATTTGCATTTTTAGAGCATGACGTTGCTAGATTGCAACACTCTATATTGAGCTCTGATGATGGTGTTTATAGAGACATATGTACTATGATATGTAGGAGTTTACAAGATTTGATAGCTAGGTTTAGAGGTCACCATTCATTTACTCCTGCCATATTAGCTTCCATATCTAGGGAGCTTAGGGCTGAGGTTTCAGGAGATGCATCATTTGATGACATCAAGAGGGTAGCCCCCAAAGACCTCATCTAGAGAGAGTTATTTCCAGCTTATTAGGGGACACAAGGTAGGGTGAGAGGCTACAGAGTCACATGATGCAAAGACCCTATTATTGCTAGCATGATCTATCTACAATTTTTAGCTGCATATGGTCGTTATCCTAATAACGACCAAATACTCCTTTATTTTGCACAGCAGTTGTACACTGAGTTCTGTATAGGGCTCAATGTCAACTACTTGGATATTCTTGATTATTACAGACAAGGGCATGGTCGGGTGGTAGATCGTGACTAGTACCGCAGTGTAGATCGTCTGACACCTACAGATCTTAGATAGTTTGTTGGACCGATGATGCCTCCTATGATTCCTACACATGCACCTATTGCAGATAGAGTTATCATTGCTTCCCAAAGGGAAGCAATTGACACTATTGGGCAGATTGCATCTACGACAGCTAGTATCACATCAGATTCTATTGGTCGTTATCTTCATAGTCGATGTCCTCATCCACTTGGTCGACCATCTTCATAGGCATCTAGTAGCACGTTAGGTGCCTCCTCTGATGATGCATATAGAGCTGCTGGGCTACCACTACCAGGCGATATTCGTGGTCTTTCAGGATAGCAGACACATATGGATATGTCACTGTATTTTTTGGAGGATATGTTGCACTTTATTAGCTATATTTCTAATACACAGAGGATTCCAGTACACGCGGTGATGGATGTTGTTAGACAACATCAGAGCCCCGACATAGTTCCACAGACATAGGCCACCACACCAGTGATAGATGATACACCTGTACGTAGCTCATAGCATTTGGTACCAGACTCATGACACTCTACAAATGACTCAAGCATACGAGTTGGAGATGTCCATATCACAACTGAGGGCCTTGATGATTTTGGTGAGCAGTTGTGAGGCCTATCTGAGATTGATACTAGTTTGACCCTGGGTCTTTCATCATACATGGACTTGTTATTCGGACCTGGTAGCACTAATTCTACACCAGATGTACTTAGCCAGTTACATAGTCCACTTCACTCAGATTTACTAGCAGTTGGACATGGAGTTTTAGGCTCAGGTGCATCAGTAGATGATATGATGGAGTCTACTAATCATCCTCCACCTCCGGAAACCCAGGTACATATATAATTTATTTTTAAATTTAAATATATATAAAATTAAAAAATATGTTCATTTATTGAAAAATTTAGTTCAGATATATATGCAGATATTTAATTTAATCTTTAACTCGTAATAAATCATGTAGGCACAGGTTGCTGAGCACATGGTTACACATACTGTTGGTTCAGGGCATCATATACATGAGAGAGATGATTCTATTGAGGCACCTGGTAGTGCTTAGGTACTTGAGTTTTAAATAGTTTGCTTAAAGTTATTTAAATATTTTGAAAACTAGATATATATCTATATATATGAAAAATTGTATTTAATTTGAATGTATATGTACATGATGCACGTATGTATATATATGTTTTAAAGATAGAACTCTAACACATGTATTTATATATGTATATATATTTGCAGGGCTTGGTTGATGTGCCTCGGCGAGAGAATGTATAGGAGACTCAATCAGAGGGTCATTCTGTTTGTATGCATCTTGAGGGGTCCTTCTAGTAGTAGATCAGATTTATATATTTTTTGATGCATATATATTGGAGGTCCAGTTTACATGTACACATGTGTATTTCAGTTCCTTGATAACATCCATGTACTTTCACTTTTTATTTGATTATTGAGTATTTCAGTGTTAGATACCATCACATGTATGTATATATGACTTTTTATATTTTTCTACATACATATATTTATTCGAGATTTATAGTTTGCATTTCAGATACATAGAGATATATTAGATCTATAGATGTTTATTCTTGAGACATGTATATGTGTACAAGTTGATAAATGAATTTAAACTATTAAATTCATCCATGGTAAAACTAATTTAAATTATTAAATTATATAATTTTTTAATAAACTAAGTTTGATAATTAAGAACTTATGATCATACAATTAAAAATATATTTAATTCAAGATGAAATTCAATAGTTTGAAAAAAACTTGATATTTAAGAATTGTAACATAGATAATGAAATTGTGTAAGTTCGAAATTGTAACATAGATAATGAAAGTGTTAAAGTATAAAAAATACATAAAGGGTACTATGCAAGACAAGCAAGCAATGTTTGAATTATGTGATGCAATCCCTAATTTGTGTCCCAATGAACTAATTGGTTTTGGAGTTCCTGGGAAACCTATTGGCGATTTCAAGCAGAACCTCTCCCCCCATGACTATTCAGGAAGCACTTCCGCAAATAAAAAAGTATTGGCCTTCAAGGTATCAGACGACAAAAAAAAATTCCATAGACTCAAGACGATGTGGCATTGTCCTTATTGATCAACTGAGAGTTATGATTCAGAATGCACGAGGGCAACTACAAGATAGTGCGCAAAAATATATACTTCAAAAGTGTGAAGAGTGGAATTTGTTATGGGTGGGGCCAGGTGACCTCGTCCCTCTAGAGCTCCATGAGATAGAGCTTATATTAAAATTTGATAGAGATCACACTCGTAGAACTTCTTGTCCGACTGACCGCTTATGTTGTTTGGGTAATTCATTCCAAACAGATACAGTTACATATCATTTATCAGTCTTGAAAGCATTATATCCTAATGGTGTCAGAGTACTTTCTCTATTTTTTGGTATTGGTGGAGCAAAAGTTGCTCTTCATCGATTTGGAATACATTTAAGTTGTGTTGTATCTATTTTAAATTATGAGTTTCCTCGCATTGTAATGGAAGTGAGAGAAATAATGCACTCAAAAGCCTCAGCTAGTAATTTTTCTTGATCAATGTGTAGGCTCATTTTTTTGGTAAATAACTCAACGTTAATAAACTACCTAAAAAATAGAAAATTGATTTTAACCAGAACAGAATGTTCTCTACTGATTTTAAGTTGTCAAACCAAAGGATTACATACCCTAACTAAGAATAGTAATTTTTTTCATCTTCAAATTAATTTTATAAAGGTTTACAATCATAAAATACTTTTTTTTTAATGAGTGTTAAATTTTTAGTCGTCCAATGAATTTTTTTGAACCGACTCTAAAGTGGTTTGTCATGGAAGTTTATCGTAATAATAATGTTTCTGATCTTCTTTAATAGATGGTTTTTAATTATTACTTTTGGAGGACCTCCGTGGGCTTAGAAAATATGTGTTTTGTTTTACAATGATACAAAATCACCATATTTATTGTTTGCAACTACGTGAATTTCCTTGGAACTTTTTAAGGTGAAGTATTATTAAATTCATTAATGGTACAATTAATTTAAATTATTAAATTATATAATTTTTTAATAAATTAATGAAAATAAAGAACTTATGATCATACAATTAATCTAAACACATTTAATTCAAGATGAAATTCAATAGTTTGAAAAGAAGTTGATATTTAAGAATTGTAACATAGATGATGAAATTATGTAAGTTCGAACTAACTTCTAGCCTATTTATATCGAGTTGTTAAATTATTAAATTCATCCATAGTACAATTAATATTATAGTTTTTAAAATAAACTAATGATAACTGAAACTCAGATATTCAGATTAAAAACACAATTTCACCAAAGTTGATATTTAGATTATTATAAAATAAATCTCAAAGGTCTAATCAACCATGATGTACACTTATAACATGCAATATTTTTTCATGATCTTCACTGTCTAGTCTCCACTTGCGACGTGCACACTTAAGTTTGACTGGATGCAGACAAAGCCCTGTAGCAACGACCAGGTGGCTATATTGTAAAACTTTGTTGTCAGGTTGATAATCAACAAAGCGTATTCCATATTGGACTATTTTCTCTTGCTTCAAATATGTCCCCTCTATCACAACAAAACCTGTACCACAAATTTAAGTGTTTTAAAATTTGACAGATATGAAGTTACCTAAATATATTTATTTATTTAAATATATATGTGCATGTACATATGTATATGTATAATTTACCTATGGGGAACAACATTCCATCACTTTCTTCAGGATCATATAGCTTTTTCCTCTCTGCAGTACATTGCAATAAATAATAACTTACACATTCATGATTTCCAGGCTCAACAATCACTACAAACACATCTCTTGCATAAGAAGTATACATGAATGCATGTGTACAATATATATAAGACAGTTGAAATCGATAATTAAATAAAAACTTGAGATTAATTTTTATGATACTCACCCACTTTTACCAATCCAGAGATATGATTATAATCATCAGAAATCAATGGAATATCATCAAAATTTTCATCTTCTTTATCAAATTTATCGGTAACATCAAGTGGTACTGCAATCCATGCACCTATCTATCCATGTGTCTAATTGATGCATTCTTCATAGTTTTCATCAATGCAACTGTCACAAAAACATGAGTATTCTCTTGTCTTCAATGTCCAATTGCAATTATCTGTACTCATTACTGAATGTAAAGAACGTGTCTTTTCTATCCTCTTGCAACCATGCATGTTTTTTTCTATTGACACCTAAAAGTTTGTTAAATTGAAAATATAGAAAAATTAAATTTAAACTTCAACGAATTCAAAAATAAAACTTAACAATAAAATTTTATAATTTAATCGTGCAAAAAAGTTAAATAGACATACACATCCATACCTGTTATCTCCCAGAAGACTCTATATGGTGTCTGTCGACTCATTGTTGATGATGTCCTGACCTCATCTAATGCAAAATGAGTCTTACACCATTCAACAACATCATCTGCATCATTTACATGAACTCCCTGATAATTCATTTGATATTTTCGCAAAGCACGTTTGATGCAAGCTCCAGCACCATCATGTTCACCTTTTCCATGACCACTCTCAAAGAAATTCCATATGTGTTTTATATTCTCATTGCGATGATATCTAGACAATGCATAAAATGGTCTAGATGATTTAAACTACGCGGCACATCAATCAGACCAAACATAATGTTTATCAACATTTATGTTTCTTTCTTTCAAATAAGAAAAGAACGTATTAAAGCAATGTTCTACATAGTGAATGTCATGTTCTTTATCATCACTTATATAAAAATGATATTCCTTTATAATTACTCGTGCTTGAACTATACTCTGAACACCATCCAAATCTAATTGTGCATGTCTATAAAAAACGTGTACCATAATAGTGACCTGCTTATTAAAGTAATAATCTGATTGAATTGCTTTCTGATGAACAAATGAATAGTTTTCTGCAAAATCAACAACTGATACAATTGTTCCAAGTGGAAAATTATCTCTCAGAGTTTGAAACTGTTATGCTTGCCACTTTGCAAAAAATGCACGACAAATATAAGGTTGAATCAATTTCTTAAATCTGTCCATAAATGTTAGAAAAGGCAACTCCTCTTCAACATATTCTAACCTTTTTGTTTCTTTCCCCAACTTTGTTTCATTCTTGACATACTTGTAACTTTTGCAATTCAATATTTTTGTTACATCAATATTTTTAGTTTTCAAAGGAAATAGAGTCAATTCACCACATGTTTCACACAATCCTTTGATGCAATTTATTTGACTAGCTGGATCATCTATGTTGTCACACAAAATGGATGATATAAACTCACTTCTCCTACTAGGAGGAGCAACATGAAAACCATATGTGTCTTCTACAAAATTTTGAAATACCTGATAGTGGAGATCAAACTCAATATGATGATGAAAACAACATGTTTCAAACACTTTGTTTGACCTCACAAAGTATGGCTTCAATTTTTCAAACAATGTTTGCCCAACTTTTACATTAGGATGTTGACTACAAAATGACACATATAACTCATGCTGTGTTGTGTCCAACCAATGTTTTGTATGATGTTCAGATTGACCAGGTGCAATCCTATGCCTGATAACATCTCTACTATTTGATGAAGGACGAGTGTTATCAATCCAAAATGATATGATTAATTTTTTTAATAACTCTTCAATCCTATCAGAACGAGGTGCTCTACACATAATTGCCCAATTGCCCTCCATAGTACTGTCATCCACAATTAATCTTCTCTTAACATATTCTCTCATTTTTTTCCTACTAAAACCCATTTCAGATGAAATTGAAGATATTTGTCTATTTTGGGTCATATTCTTACTTACAATAGACATCAACATCACTTTTCTTGTAGCAGACTTATCTTTAGTTCGAGAGTGTTTTCCTATGTGATGGGGATACAACCCAAGAACAGAATGGACACAACAGAAAAGGGAAATTATATTAACTGAGAAAATAAGCTAGTACAAATAGTACAGAGAAAATAAACTTCAGAACATCCCCTAAGGGCTTACAATAGCATAAATTTGGAGAATATTTCTCCTTTTAGCACCTCCTCTCAAACTCCACTCCGAACTGCCTTTTACAATGCCAAAAATCTCCTTAAATAGACCCCAGAGGGTAAAAGACTAGGAGTACATTCTAGAAAGTGCTAGTAGGCATCCACCGACGAAATAGAAGGTTCCGGAAGCTGCGTTAGAAGTCAGTGCAAATCTAGAAGAATCCAAAAATGGTAACCGAACTTTCGAGAGGCATAACTTTTGAACCGTAGCTCCGATTGATGAACCATTTACATTTTTGGAAATATCTCAAAACGCTCTATAGCCCTATGGATGAGCTTATCTCATCCCCCATTTTTTAACCCTTTTCGAGGTCATTTAATGCCCCAAACCTGACTTTGAAGCATTCTTAGGAGGTCTCCAAAACTCGAAAAACTGTAATTACTTTCAAACCATGGGGCCTATTGAACTGATTCTTTTTTGGAATGCTCTAAATCATGATTAAATTCATTTGGCCAATTCACACCTTCTAGTTTACCGAAATGATGGCCCAAATACATGCTCCTATTTTTTGGGGATTTTTAAACGCACTGATAGTTGAACTATGAGAGTTGGAACCTTTATTTGAGCTAAATGGGTATCCAAAAATGGAAAGACATGAAACAGAAACTAAGTCTAAGTACATTTTTTTGGGTGACACAGGATTGCCCTTATACCTCTGGATGCTCCTGCATCAGTCACCTAGGGTAGATTGAAAAGTGACCCTGTCACTTTATGGATGGTAGAGGAAATCCCAAATGGGAAACCTCAGCTGCTGAAATCCAAGTTGAGTCCTCGATCACCCATCCTTTCCATTTGACCAAATACTCTTCATACTGCCTGTTTCTAGTACTCCTACCCACATGATGATCTAGAATGTCTTCTATCTCCTCCTTCTTAGAAGCAGGAATTGGACATGGCTCTAAAACCAGCTCCTCATCTGCACCATCATCACGATACTCTGTTAAATCTGCAATGTTGAAAATGGGAGAAATGTGAATACCATCTGGCAACTTCACCTCATATGCATTTCTTGAGTCATGTTTCTTCAAAAATTTGCAGGGGCCAAATTTCTTCATTTTAAGCTTGTTGTAAGTACCAACTAGAAATCTTTCTTTTCGTAAGTGCACCATGACTAGATCCCCTACTTGGAATTCCTTATGTCTTCTCCTTTGATCAGCCCTAGCTTTATACTCTTGATTCATCTTGATAATGTATTCTTGAACCCCCTCATGTAGATGCTTGATGTGTTCAGCAAATTCCTCAACTTCAGCACTTGTCCTCTCCCCTTGTTCTATCTTCCTCAATTCTGGTGCAGTCCTTGGGCTATTCCCATATATAATTTGAAATGGTGATTTTCCAGTACTCCTATTTATACAGTTATTATAAGAAAACTCTTCCTGTGGTAGAATCAAATCCCATCCCTTGGGCTTATCTCTAACTAAACATCTTAGCAAATTGCCCAGACTTCTATTTACCACTTCTATTTGGCCATCAGTCTGTGGATGATGCGTGGAACTGAATTTCAAGTCTATTCTCAACTTCTTCCACAATGTCCTCCAGAAATACCCCACAAATTTAGTATCTCTGTCAGAAACTATACTCCTTGGAAGACCATGTAGTCTTACCACCTCTTTGAAAAACAAGTCTGCATTATGGACAGCATCATGAGTTTTGTGGCATGGAATGAAATATGCCATTTTGGAGAACCTATCAACCACCATGAATACTGAGTCATTACCCCTTTGTGTCCTTGGCAATCCAAGAGCAAAATCCATACATATGTCCTCCCATGGCCTTGATGGAACAGGAAATGGCTGATATAGGCCAGTATTTTGACTAAACCTCTTGGCAACTTGACAAACCTGGCAAATCTGTACAAACTTCTTCACATCCTATGTAATTGGAGGCCAAAAATAATGTTCTCTAAGAATGGAAATGGTCTTATCTTGACCAAAATGTCTTGCCATCCCTCCATTGTGTTTCTCCTTAATCAGATTTTCCCTCATGGAACTCCTTGGAATGTACAATTGACTACCTTTGAACAACATGCCATCCTGAATCAAATAATCTAACCACTTTGTTCTATCTACAACAATAGGCTCTTTACAAGCTTTCCATGGTTCAGAAAAATCAGGATCCTCGGGGTACAAATTCTTGAGTTCATCAAACCCAACTACTTCAACCTGCATTGTTGTAAGCAACAACTGTCTCCTACTTAGTGCATCTGCAACCCTGTTAGATTTTCCACTTTTATGCTTCAACACAAATGTATAACTCTGCAAGAATTCTACCCACTTCATATGCCTCTGATTCAATTTACCTTGGCTATTTAGGTACTGTAATGCCTGATGATCAGTATACAAAACAAATTCCTTTGGAAATAAATAATGCCTCCATTTCTTTAAGGCCTAAACTATTGCATAGAATTCTTGATCATAAACAAAATACTCCTTCTTTGCATCATTCAATTTTTCACTAAAATATGCAATAGGCTTACCTTCTTGGCTTAATATAGCCCCAATAGCGCTGCCACTAGCATCACAATCCACCTAGAAAACTTTTCTAAAATCTGGAAGTGCCAACATAGGCTATTCTGTCACCTTCTTCTTCAGTAATTCAAAACTTCTCGTAGCTGTTGCAGTCCATTTGAACTCTTTTCTATCCCCTCTTATTGTATCAGTTAGGGGTGCACATATGCCACTGAAGTTCTTAATAAAATTCCTGTAAAAACTAACCAGACCATGAAATGATCTTACCTCAGTAGCAGACCTTGGAGTAGGCCATTCCAAGATGGCTTTTACCTTCTCTGGATCCATTTTGAGACCTTCAGGTGATATAACAAATCCCAAATAGACTAACTCCCTTTTTGCAAAGATACACTTCTTTCCATTAATTAACGGTTTCTCTTCCCTTAGCCTTTCAAGGACACTATGAATATGCAGTAAATGTTCTTCCAAAGTCTTGCTGAAAATTAAAATATCATCAAAATAAACAATAACAAATTTTCCCAATAACTTCTTAAGTACCTCATTCATGAGCCGCATGAAGGTGCTTTGGGTGTTCATCAATCCAAAGGGCATGACTAACCACTCATAAAGACCCTCCTTGGTCTTGAAGGCTATTTTCCACTCATCTCCTTCTTGAATCTATATCTGATGATAGCCACTCTTCAGACCTATCTTTGTGAAGTATTGAGCTCCACTCAAGTAGTCCATAAGATCATCCATCCTTGGTAAAGGAAATCGGTACTTGATGGTTATCCTATTTATAGCTCGAGAATCTGTACACATCCTCCACTCTCCATCCTTCTTTGGTGCAAATACTATAGGTACTGCACATGGACTCAGGTTCTCTCGAATCAAGCCCTTCCTCAACAACTCCTGAACCTTTCTATTTAGCTCCTCTGTTTCAGTAGGAGTCATCCTGTGAGCAGCCTTATTAGGCAAACTAGCTCCTAGAATCAGATCTATCTAATGACTGATTTGCCCTACTGGTGGCAATCCATCTAGAACATTATCAGAGATAATATCTCCAAATTCCCCTAGTAAATCTAAAACTTCAAATGGTATTTCACTACTACCTTCTTTATCTTTCCTAGGAATCAAAGCATAGCATATATGTTGATGTTTCATGCCATCTAAAAACTTCCTTCCATCAACAAGAGAAATCCTAGCACTACTACATACCTTTTCACCTTCCTTTTTCATGGGCTTCAATTTGTGGAAAACTCCATCCTTTGTCAGAGAGTATGTGTTTGCATGTCCATCATGTATTGCATGTCTATCAAATTACCATGGTCTACCCAACAATAGATGGCAAACATCCATCGAAATAACATCACAGAGAACTTCATCATGGTAACTCCCAATTTTGAATTTTACTAAACATTGTTCACTTACCAGGACCTTATGATCATCTTTTACCCAAGAAATCCGATAGGGTTGGGGATGTTTTTCCCTCTTGAGCTTCAGCTTAGAGACCATCTCTTCTGATACCAAGTTATCAGTGCTACCACCATCAATGATCACATCACAACATTTATCCTCACACTTGCATCTGGTACGGCACAAACTCCTCTGTTGTCCTGGTTCATTCTCACCACTTAGTAGGACTCTTTCATTTACCAAGGTATCTCCTCTTTCTGCATCCTCTGAATGTGATGATTGTGCATCCTCATCCACATGAGCAACCCTAGCCTGGCCCTCAGCTCTCCTATCTGTCCTTCCTTGTCATTGAGGGCATTCAAAGGCATGATGACCTTCTTCATTGCAATGGAAATAGGTACCACAGAAGCCTCCTCTTCCTTTCCCATGTCCTCTACCTCTTCCCCTTTCATTTCCAAAGTCTTGATCATGGGAGTGGTTAAAACCCTCATTCCTCTGGTTTCTGCTAGTACCCACATCTTCATTTTTCTTTTGGGTTTCATTGTAGCCTCCAGATGATCTACCGCTTCACCTTCCTCCTTGACAGTTCCCTCTTTGTCTTCCTTCAAACCTTTAACTCAAATTCTCTTCAACTCATAGGGAAAATTGGTATGCTTCTTCAACACTGGTCATTCTTACCAGACTTAATTCCTCCTGGATGCTAGGTCACAACCCACTGATATAATGAGCAACCTTCTCCTTATTTGCTTCTACATGCCTTGCTCTAATCAAGAGTCAGTAAAACTCCTTTTTATATTCTTGGACTGATCTTCCTGCTTGCTTTAACCCATGCATCTTCTTAAACAGATCAAGCTCGTAGTCCACAGGAATGAACTGCTTCTTCAATTTGTCCACTATGTGATCCCATCTTGTGATCTTCTCCTTTCCTCTTCTAAGTCTTTCCGGTTGAACCTCTTACCACCAAATTTTGGCATGGCCTTTCAGTTTTGCCTTTGTAAACTTAACCCTATCTAAGTCCCTTATATCCTCATACTCAAAGTATTCTTCCAGATCATTGATCCAATCAATCAACTCGTTTGGTTTTAGATTTCCTGAAAATATATCCACTTCAATTGTAGGTCTTTTCCCAAACTTAGTAATGGCCCTAAAAAGCCTTTCCTCTATAGGATTCAAAACTTCCCCATCAACTTCCTCTTCTGGTCCCATTACTTCCTCTTCATTGTCATCCTCACTATTGTCACCTACGGCAACATTTGCTCCTCTACGAAGATCCTCTTGCAATGCTTGTACCTGCCTCTAGAGGGCTCTAACCTCCTCAGGATCAATAGCTCTGGCCCTTCTGCCATGCTCTCTTCATGGAGGCATCTTCTAACTCGAACCCACAACCACACAGTCCTAGTGCAAACTGCCTCACAGTCGGCGCTCTGTCTACACACTCAAGAAAACTCGCTCTAATACCACTTGATGGGGACACAACCCAAGAAAAGAATGGACACAACAGAAAAAGGAAATTATATTAACTGAGAAAATAAGCTAGTACAAATAGTACAGAGAAAATAAACTTTAGAACATGCCCTAAGGGCTTACAATAGCATAAATCTGGAGAATATTTCTCCTTTTAGCACCTCCTCTCAAACTCCACTCCGAACTACCTTTTACAATGCCAGAAATCTCTGTAAATAGACTTCAGAGGGTTAAGGACTAGGAGTACATTCTAGAAAGTGCTAGTAGGCATCCACCAATGAAATAGAAGGTTCCAAAAGCTGCATTAGAAGTCAATGCAAATCTAGAAGAATCCAAAAACGGTAATCGAACTTTCGGGAGGCATAACTTTTGAACCGTAGCTCCGATTGACAAACCGTTTACATTTTCAGAAAGCTCTCGAAGTGCTCTACAGCCCTATGGAAAAGCTTAGCTCATCCCCCATTTTTTTGACCCTTTTCAAGGTCATTTAATGCCCCAAACCTAACTTTGAAGCGTTCTTAGGAGGTCTCCAAAACTTGAAAAACTGTAATAACTTTCAAACCGTGGGGCCTATTGACCTAATTATTTTTCTGGAATGCTCTAAATCATGATTAAATTCATTTGGCCAATTCACACCTTCTAGTTTACCAAAATGATGGCCCAAATACATGCTCCTATTTTTTCAAGATTTTCAAACGCACTGATAGTTGAACTATGAGAGTTGGAACCTTTATTTGAGCCAAATGGGTATCCAAAAATGTAAAGACATGAAACAGAAACTAAGTCTAAGTACATTTTTTTGGGTGACACAGGATTGCCCTTATACCTATGGATGCTCCTGCATCACTATGTTTCTCAAACCTTGTTTAACATTTTCAATCAAATCAGTTTGCATGTTAGAAAATCTTCTCTTTTTTGATGTTGTGTTTACACCTAACAATTTCAATGCCTCTTGCAACTTTTTTTGTGTAAGCAAAAGTGAAAGCAACTGAGCTTGTTCAAGTGTTTCAGTATTATCAAATTGAGTCATAATTTCTCTTATCTTCTTCTTTATTGACCTTCTCTTAGAAAAACTTAATGGTTGAACACTAGCTGCAAGTTTTCTCAATTTATCTACATCCATTTTAAGTAAATGATCTAAATTCTTATGAGAAATACCATACTTTACAGATTGGACAATATTTAAGAGTTCATCCATACTAGTTCCTACACCTGATCTTGACCCTTCTCTGATTTTTATTACTGGAATTTCTACAGGGATCGATCTTGAGCCTTCTCCAACATCCATTATTTGAGATTCAACAAGGAAAGATTCTGACCCTTCTCTGACTTCTGTTATTTGAACCTCTGTAAGGACTGATCTTGAACCTTCTTCAACATTCATTGTTTGAGATTCCATAGGGAGTGTTCCTGACCTCTCTCCCATAGGCACTACTTGTACTTCTGTTGAGCCTTCTTCAATATTTCCTTCACCTTGTTTAATTTGATGATAACATGCCACAGTTTTCTGAATATTTCTTTGTTCTGCTTCATCAAATCTTTTCCTTGCATATTTGTTTTTCCTTCCTCTCTTGTTTCCCATTATAAAATCAAAAAAAAAAAATTTATCCATTGCCTCAAGATAAATTTTGTGTAGTAACCAGATAAAAAAATCACTGTACAGATTTGTCTATCGCTGTTAGTACTTTTAAATTATTTGACAGAAATCAATAGAATGCAATTATCTGCAACAAGACATAAATATTTTTCATTATATGACTAAAATCTGTGAGTCGCATTCTTTACAAGTAGCAAAGCACCAAATCCTTCTTAAGCCATCATTGAATCACAAACAAATAACATGGTATGAATACTATAATGTTTGTCCTAAAAAATAAATTTTTCTTTCTTATAAAATATATAATTGTTTTGTCTCTTTAATTTTTTCGTTCTTATTGTAGGACTAGAAAAATGGGGTTAGATGCATAATATACTATGAGAAATCACAAAACTCAATCAACATACATTAACACCCACTAGTCTACCATGAAAGCCAAACTAATAAAAAAAAGTAAACACAAGGTTAGAAACCCCCTCTTTTATTTGTAGCTCCCATGTCCTTCTTTTTTCTGCAAATGATGTAGCTCCAAAGTTTCTTAAAATGCAAATTTTGAGTGTTTTGAGTGATTTAGAGTGTTTCTTAAGGTCTTGGGATGCAATGCAAGGTGTAGAAGTGCAGATTAGGGTTTTGGAACCTAGAATGAAACACCTAATTACCAAGTGCACCCTAAAACTACCAAGTATGCCATGAAATTACCAACTGTGCCCATGAAGTGTGCAAGTGGTAAAACAGGGTTGCAGTTGATAAAAGAGGTCAAAACTCGATAATTAAGATGTGGGTATGCAAGATATGAGTGTTTTTTATATTTTTAAGTGTTTAGGGATGTTATACAATGTGAGGAAATGTTAAATGACCTAGGTTTTTCATATGCAAAGTACAAATTTCCTAGGGATGTTATGCAAGTGCAAATGCAAGGTGTCATTTTGAAGGTATGCAAGATGAAGATTATGATGTGCAAAATGAAGGTTAGGGTTATGTTTTGGACTTGGTAAGGATGTTAAAGGTAGGTGTACACAAAGTGGACTATGCAAGGGATGGTTTCCTAGGGTTGATAATGATGTTTAGGCTATGCAAAATGAGGATAGGTGATCAAGAAGACAAGTTGGTTGATGGACAATTTGATAGGCTTTGATAGTGAAAATGATGTTAGGGTTTGAAAAATGAAATATGAGGGGGATATACCACTAGGGTAAGTCAAAAATGACATTTAGAAATATGATTATGCTAATGATAGCTTGGTATACATAAGGTTTTTTGAACTTAGGTGAAATCTTTACATGGTATTAACCTAAGAGTTTAACGTTATGACAATAGACTTTGGATCTTGATCAAAAAAATGACAAAAAAAGATAAGATCAAAATGACAAAGCCAAATCTACCTTGACATAGGTAGCAGTTGGAAAGCTGGGCTAAAACTAAGGTAATTCTATCAGCTATGTTTTCCAGATTTTTTGTTGAAAAATGGGTCAAACTTTACTAGTGCCTCTATAGAGATGGAGAAAAGGCCCAATTGGTGAAGGGATTGAGAAGAAGAGGGATATGGAGATAAAAGGAAGAGATAAAAAAAGATAGTGAGAATGAAATATATAACTAAGAGAAGGTGGAGAGGGAGATATAGGGATAGAGATAGATAAAGGGAGAGATGGAGAAGAAATATGGATATAGAGAAGAGGTGTATGTGGAGAAAAAAATGGATAGGTGATGAGAGAAGTGAAAGGGGTAGACCGAGATGGAGGGATGAATATAAAAATGAGACATAAGTAAATAGTGTTTGTGTGTGTGTGGGAGAGGGAGAGAGTAGTGAGGGAGAGACACATTGAAGGAGATAATTCGAAATGAATGCTCAAAATGATGTGTAGGACATCTGAAATGATGGTTAAAGTAGTCAAGATGAGGGTTGGGTATGCAAAGATGCAAGATGGAAGATGCAAAGTGATAATTTTTGAGGTGAAATGCAAAGGATGCAAGCTTAAATGCTAATGATTTGAATGTGAATATGAGGGATACTAAAAAGGTGCTATATGAAGTCTATATGATGCAAGTATGAGGCTCAAACTATGAAGAATGCAAGTGGATGCTATGAAAGAGTGAAATCTATGTTTTGCCAAGCACGTTTAGGAGCACAAGTTGCTATGTTTTCCAAGGTTTGAATGTATTGAACCAAAGTTTGTAATGTTTTGACAATGTTTGATATTTTGACAAGGTTTTGCAAATTTTCAAGGTGTAAATTTGAATGTTGGCTTTTATCTTGATTATGTTTTACACACATGCAAGACACATTAAGACAAGAATAGCTAGTTTTAAAAGTGAACAGTCACACCACAACCTAGGCTTTAGGACTGTATCCACTGAATTCCTACTTGAACCAAAGTTCAAACACGCTTATCCAGAGTAGACAACTCAGGACCTTGGCACCACAGGCTCCCCCTTACAACGCACTCACTTCTCGGGGCTACCAAGATCTGCTTCCCAAGGGGCATGACTTCCCAAGGGAATGTTGTCTCTACTAAGGACCACAAGAATGTAGGATGTCTTCACAGGCATGGGTGACCACTTGAGCCAGTGGATAGAAAGGATTTTGGCCACTAAAACATGGTTTTTAGTAAGGGCATTCCATTCAACAAGTGAGTGATAAACTTCCTTAGAAGGTCTCCCAGCCCCGAGAACTGGGGTTTGATGCACCACAAGGATACTGGAGGAGAGCTATCACTCAGCAATACTGCCGACATGTCTTTCACTGTAATCGAGTTTTATATAGTGGCTGGAATGTTGACCTGGCTTTTGGCCCGTTACCACTCTAAGGTCATCCCTTGGCATACCCAATATCAAGTATCTTGGTCCAAGGTAGGCCTCTTATAGAATTTACATGGATTTCTCTTACACCCAAGATCCATGAATGGCGAGGGGAGAGGATATGTCCAATGAAACTCCTAGGGATTTAAACATTGTAAATACGCTAGGCAGAAAATAAAAAGTTCATTTTAAGCACCAAATGAAGTGTTATTTAATCTAATAAATCCACACACATGGTTTTGACAAACACAAAATGGTCTTCAACAACATCCTACAAAGAAAACATTAGTAGTTTGTTATGATCATGTCTTCATCCCAAAATTGCCACATGCTGCAAGGAGACCATTAGTAACACAAAATCATCTAATCTATGTTCTAGAAGGAAATGAAAACCTTAGACTATTTCTTTATAGAAATTGAGAATTCATAAAGAGCTGTGACACATTTATTTTTATCGAATGAATTTGATATTTGAAAATAAAATTAAATATTTTTTATTAATTCAAGTAATAAATTAAAAAATTCAATTAAATGTGAACGAAGATAAGAAATATTGATGAAAGCGTGAACGAAGAAAGGAAGAATATTAATTTGCAAATATTGAGAAATCTCTCACCTGCCTTTGATTTATCTGTGGACAAAATTTGTGACAAAGACAGGCCTGCAATGCACTATCAGGTTGATACTAAATATGGAGATTGATGGCACAAAATGACGTCTATAATGAAAATTTGCAATCAATTATTGAAACATGAGATTTGGTGGTTTTTGTTTTGTGGATAGAATGATGTTTCATGCATGTAGGCACAGGGCCCATTTTTGATAATTTTTTGGCTTTTTCGATTGTTCGCACAAACACGAAATTTTTAGTTATGTTCACGCGAACATAGCCAGATATTTTTCTGACCACCGTGAAAGTGTAACGAACATGTTCACCTGAACATGTGTTCATGCAAACATGCATAATATGTTCGCTCGAACATAGTGTTCGAGCGAATGCTCAAAATTAGGAAAATTTGAACTCATTTTTCATAATTTTTTTAATTTTTTGCTCTTTTGACTCCCATAATTGCAGGAGAATGATCTCCTAATGTAAAATAAAAAATGTCAAAATGGGTTGCTTAGAGCAAGCTTTCCAACGACTATAATTTTAATACATATTTTAGTCGTTAAGACTTTCAAATATGAGTTTAACTCATTATAGGTTCATTACCGATTGAACATTGACCGACTTCGACACTTCAGGAAAATTAGTAAATTAGGTCAAATTTTTTTTGAAAAATATGTAGGCACTAGCTTATTGAGATACCTTACTATTCAAAATTTTTTTTTATGTTTATGATAAATTGACTTCAAATTATCTGTGTCAAACGGAACGTATGTCTAAATTACGATTCGTGTCACTTCAAAACTTCATAAACTATATAATATTCAACAAAAATAAATCAAACCAAATGCAGACACTAGATATTGATGTTACAAATCCATTTCCAAAAGAATTAATTCATTATCATTTCTAGAAAAAAAGTTATGTGTGTCAAACGGACTATCACTCTTTAAAATATTGAATTTTATTATGTACCCATTTTCAGAGGAGATAAAAAAAATTGACATAAATATATATATTTTTTAGATTAAAAAATATAGTTACAAAGTAGGAACAAAGTATTCAAAATAACTAGTTTATGTCATCTTGAAATTATTTATAGTTCTGGAGATATAGTCACTTGAACGTGATGTTTGTTGCAAAAATATTGATTTCAGTGTCAAAATTGGTCAAAAAGTGGAACCCATTATTGTGGGATCACCCACTGTACATAATTTCTTAATTTTATGATGTATGGAAACTTTGAGTCCTAGCAGCAATGCTTCATATTCTGCAATATTATTAGTGCAGGCAAACTTCAAGGTGAATGAATACCTAAAAGTGTTATTTTCAGGGGACACAAAGACTACACCTGCCCCTGCACCCTCTTTAGAACTAGTCCCATCAAAGAACATTGTCCATAATTATGGTGAATTCATGCAACATTCAACTTCATATTTGATGATAGTAGGTAAATTTTCAACTTCTTGAATAACTAATTCAGCCCTGAAAGCATTAATCCCTTTATGATTAGACTGAGGAAAAAAGGATCAATATCTTCTATGAATGCCACTGAAGAATCATCTAGAAACATTTGAGGAATCTAGGATATGATACCGCTGTCCTCTATTACTAATGGGGTATATAGGGACATAGTTTGATCTACAATAATATTATTGTTTGCTATTCCACCCAACCATGACAAAGCCTTATTCTTATGCTCTTCAATTCTAAAAAGTTCAAACAAGGGAACTTTTACATTAATTTGAGATAACATGGATATCATATCAACAGGTTCAACCATAGTAGGTTTTACAATAGTACCTAGAATCAAAGTCTTTTGAGTAGTAGGCACCACATTTTGCTTGACAACATCTAGTTTTGACTTCTTTGGTTGCACAACTGGTTTTGTTGCTTCACTTATCTAAAATTGAACCTTCTTCTTTGGTTCCCATTTCTTACCCTTGTTCTCCTTGACTTTAGGCACATCTATATTGACTTTCTTGTCTTGATCATTCATCTTATGAGTAATGTCTTTGATGAATACACTACATGGCCTTCCTACATCATTATTTATTGCTCTATTTCTCAAATTATAATTACTATGGACTTGTGAGATCATTTTGGCTGTAATTCTATCAATTTCCTCCTTGGAGGGCATTCTTAAACTTGTGAGACCTACATCAGAAAATGTACTGCATACCTTATCTGTATCATACCCTTCATCATCTAAAAGCACTTGCTGACGATGTAGCTAGTAAGCAATTCTCTGGCTAGTAATATCATTTTCAGGCTCTTTTGAATTAGAATCTATCAAATCATCACACATACTCACCATATTACAACTTATATCATCATGGTTTTTCTCTTCAGTTTCTTCTTCAACTTGTACTCCTTGAGCTTGGGCGAATGACTGAGCAAAAACACAATAATCAACAGAATGAGGTGATTGGCATATAATGCACCATGGTACATCATCATTCATATTTACAGTGTTCCTTTGTAGGGGGTCTGGAGTACTCTTATCCTTCACATTTTGGGTCTGGTTGGGAATTGGTTTACCATCTTTCCACTGAGTGGTGTAAGGGTAATTCTATATCCTAGGCTACCTATTGAAATTGTTGTTATTCACAGGGATCTTTTAGCAACATTTGGCTTATTGAAACTAGTGGGATTCATCTTCTTGACCATTTCTAAAACTTGGCCTATAGTAGGTTCTTCGAGCTTTTTTCTTATAGGAGTTTTTCCACTCTCCCTTTTATTATTGTTTTTAGGATTAAAAAGCTTAGGATCATCCCTCCTACCTAGTTTTCCAGATGCCTTTCTATTATTCTCTATATTCATTGCAACTCTATAGGCACCTCTTAAAGTTTTAGGATCTTTATCCCTCAATTGATAAGTCATTTTTCTATCACAAGCATTGAAATAGGTTGTGAGACAGACGTCTTCATTTAACCTCATAAATTGAAAAAGTTTGTACATACCTTTTTGGAATCTCACATTGAAATCAAATGTGGACTCATTTGGATTCTTCTTGATTTTTTTGAACTCGTTCAACATGAATCCTACATTAGTATTGTCCCCATATTGCTCTTTGAACAACTTCTCCAAATCACTCCATGAGGTAATACTGTCATCAGGAAACCTCCTAAACTAATCCCTTGCATCCTCTATTAGTGAATGCACAAAAAATTTCATTACCATGTCTTCATGTTCAACTTCATAATCATTCAACATGTCAATGAAAATCCTCAAATGTTCTTCATCAGCAACAACATTATTTCCAAAAAACTTAACCAATTTATCCCTTAAATCAAATGATATGGGATGGGGGGCACTAGGAATACCAGCAAATGATATCTGTCTATACTTTTCTAGGTATATAGGTTTCTTTTGGAAACTAGGAACATTTGAGGTACTAGCTATATTAACTTGACTCAGGGGAGCAACTTGGGACTGTTATGGTGGGACAAATGGGACTTGGGTGCCAATACTGGAAGATGAGGTAGGAGCAGATTGGGGTATTCCTTGAATTGAAATTGTGGGACTACTAACTGGTGCAAGATTTGTAGGTGGGATAGACAAATTGGGCCATGAAGCGAATGCAAAATTAGACTTTATGAGTTGGATTTTCCTTCTAGTTTCTGCAGCTTGAGCTTCATTCTCAACCTTTTCAAGTTCTTTTGCAAGGTCTTCCCTCTCTTTTTGAGCCTTCTCAAGATCTAGATCTAACTTCGACATGGAGGGTTGTATAAGTTTGCTTGGTATAGCTTGAGGCTCATTTATTTGGATTCCTATAGCCTTGCCTTTCCCTTTATCTGGAGCTTTTGCAGTGGGCTCTATAGGATCAACTTGAACAAGTTTATAGGGTTGAACTTGAGCAATAACTAGTTCTTTCCTTTGATTTAGGCATTTCTACTATTCTTGAACTTTAGCTCTTAGATTATCAACATCTCCAAAAAAATCCTTATGGAGAGTTGTGGTATTCTCTTCTCATTTTTTATTTTTCTCTTTCAAAGTAGCCATCCTTCTTAGCAGAGTATCTCTTTCTATTATGGCATCGAAGGTGGCTTGCTCCTTCTCTTTTTCAAGACGAATGTGTTTAGCTTCTTCCTCAGCAATCCATTTCTTCAAAAATTCTATTTCAGAGTGCACTTCTTTAGGGTCTGCAGAAGTTGCCTCGGAATCAGTAGGATCATCCAGATCTATAAGGTTTTGTTCTACATATGGGGCTATTCTGGGATTCAAAGGATTATCAGATGAACACCTAAATCCTAGCCTATAATTCATATATGTTGCAGGATCTAGTCTTAATGAAGCAATTCCCATAGTAGACACGTCCTTGTCTTGAAAAACTCTCTCATTTGGTAATGGGGTACTGAAAATGCCTCCTAAGAGTCTTGTTGTTTCGAATTCAGAACTAAGCAAAGAAGACTCTCTTCCTATTACTGGTTGATAATGGGAATTGATGGATACATTGATACATCAGGATTGGCTCTCATGTAAGCTCTTGTGTTTTTTCTCTTGTCAACCATATTCGCCTTTTGTTACAATAAGCACTAGCTTCAAAACCTTGACTAAGTTGCCACCCTATTTCAGGAAAATATATAATGACACTTTTGCTGGCTAAAGGAAAACAAAACACCAGTAGGAACAAAATATCTAGCATAAACAAACCAATCATTAATGTCGTAACACTACAACTCCTTCTTCTTAGATAAAACACTTGGATAGGTTGGATACGTCAGTGTGTAGCAATGGTACTTGCGCTCTATCTTCTTTAAATTCTCAAGGTTTGACACTAAAAGATTCCCTTATAAGCATGGGAAAACACATAGATCACATGACACACATGTACACAGTAGGACCAAAAAAAATTGTAGTACTTTTCATAGATGTGTTGGAAAACTCCTAGTAGAGTCGCCATTTTGTTGGTGTTTTAAAAAGTACTAAAACTACTAAGCGACAAAAAGCTTAATACTAGAATGACAGTACATACACAATCTAAAGACTAGCCTATTCTTATTAATCAATTGCATATGTAAGGTATTTGGACCCAACTTCAACAAAACCATAGATGGTTTTTTACTCTTTTGGCTTTGGAAAACTAGGGTGGGTGTACCCAAGGATGGTTCAAAACTGGAACAACTGTATGAGGATTATTCTTAGTTTCATTCTGATTCTCATTTCAAGATCCTCAAACATATACATAATTCTCACTTAATTGGTAAACACATACCATAAATAGATATGGATAGGAATTCTTCTATAGATTTGCAGATGTTTTTAACAATAATGGCTAACTAAAGCTAAAATATTTCTTGTAGACAAGTGTTGGCCGACTTTGAAGATCTACATGAAATAAAAGTAAAATTTTTTTTGATGATGTATTTGAAAAACCATTTGTAATATATTTCTCCTTTAGCTAAAATAATATGATCAGTGCCTAATCCATTGGGGTTCAGAGTCTATAGCAAATTCTTAGATCTAATTTGTTGCCTTACAACAAATTCTATCAGCAATTCTTATCAGAACTTATCATTCAAAATCCTTTTCAATACCTAAGGAATCTTATCACATTTATCAAAGCCTTTATTTAATCCATTGAATTAACAGAAATGATAAATGGATATGCAACCTAACTAGATTGCATTCAATTGCACAAGCTTTTACTCATACAACATCAAGGTAGCTAAGTATTTAAAAGGAGACAAAGTTCAGAAAGAACTGATATGGGGACAGTTCATAATTTGTATTCATTTCCTTTGAAAATGGTATATCCTTTACAATAAACTCAGAATGGCCTTCAGAAATAAACATAGCTCATTCTATCTTCATGTTTTTTCAGAGAATTTGACAGAAAAATACATTACAAACTTGCTTTCAAAATTTGGACCAAAAACCAGACTAAGCACAATACTTAGAAGAAATAGAATTCAGACCTTTCTTTAGCCTTGGGATCTCACTTAAATAGTGTGAGATGCAACAAGCTTCTGGCTAAAGACAAATGACAGATGTCCTTTTAAAAGGCACTCACATACACTTCTATCAAAAAGACAAGAACAAAATAACAAAAAGGCTTATTACATCAAACAATTCTTTGGTGGGTCCCTTTCTATTATGCTTCTCAATTGTTGAGACAAGAAATATGATCTGATCTTACAATCATTCTTCATCCTCAAAGGACATAGGCATGAGGTCTGAAAGTGATGTATCATCTTCAGTTACCTACAAACTCACTTTAACCTGGGGATCTTCCATGTCTTCATTACTAACTACAAGGTTAACTATTAATTTTGCATCTTCCTCCTCATTGTCTCCTGACATCTGTTCCAAAAACTAATTTTTCCATTTATTAAAAGCATCATCATCGGTCCAATCAAAACTTAGAGCTTCTCTTTGTATCTTTATTAAAGAATTTGCACTTTCTTCTAAATCATCAAATTCTTTTCTCATAGCATTATAAAATAACTATATTTTTACTAGCTCTTCATTTGTCTTTGCCTAGAACCAGTGGCAAGTCTCACTCATGATGTTTATTAATCTTTCATTAAATAACTTGTCCAACTCCCTTTTCCACTTTTCCTTTTCCTTTATTGTATCAACAAATTCTAAAGCACAAGGAAGTAAAGTGAATTTTTCAGCCATATACTGGGAAAAACAGAGTGTTAATCTTCTCTATAAAGAATCTCTTTCATCATCACAATTCGCTAGTTTATTTAATAAATCAAAAATCTTCTCAACTTGATGATAAGGTATTTGGACTGCAGATATACATATGATTGTAATATCATTATTTCTCTCCCTCCATTTCTATGCAAGAAGAGTCAGCTTATCCCTATCTCTATTCAATTCATCCATGAGGGTTACAATTCTTGTCAACTGATCATAAAAAGTTGACCATTGTATTTTATCCCTCAAATATACCACACCCTGCTTCAATTTTTCTTCCTGTTGATTTCTAAATTCTATCTAAACTCATGTAATTTGGTTTTTTCTGCTTCAAAGTCCTCTATAGTATAGAATTGGGGCCTTTCAGGGATGTCAGGTATTTCAATGATAGGGTTTGATCCAACAAATGACTGTGGAGGGTATGCAATTCTAAGTGTACTAGATTCTCCCACCTTTCTTTTTCCAAGTATCTTCTCCAATTGAGATACCTTATTTTCCAGCTCAATTCTCTTTTTTACTTCTTGATTGTAGGCATCCACCACTATTTCATACTTACTCTGTAGATTAGTCATTTCCTTTTCTTCTCTTTTTGCAGTGCCCAAGGAAAATTTAGAATAGTCCACATTCATGTGGGATGCCTGTACATGTGAAGTATCAGCGACCCTCCTCAAAATGATATTCCCTATTAGTCCTGAATCATCAGGCTGTAATGGAGTAGTCCTGGATCCTCTTCTTAATGACCACACAACAAGGGCAGCTTGATCATTACTGAATGTTGTTCCCAAGAATTCCTCTTTATCTAGATCCTATAATCCTAAATTAGTTGATATAGAATTAAAAATGAAGGCATCAGCAATATCCCAATTTGGCAATAATAAAATATTTGCATTTTTCACCATCTGTCTACCCTCATCAGGGGTTATATTCTGAAACTCTTGTATCATTTGTTCCTTTATTTGATTATGAATGGAGGCTTCATCCATTTTTGGATGCTCTATTTTCATATTCCTACATCTTTGTTAAAAAATGTGCATGTTTTCCCTCCATGCAAACTGATGGAAAGCCCTAGATTTTACAAAACTGTTATCAGACAAAAAATGCTGACTGGCTTGTTCCAAAACATGGTCTAATTCCCTTCCTTTGAAATCTGCTATAGTCAATTCAAAACTCGGCACAGAAGGCTCCTGGGGGTTCCCTTCATCAATTTCTTCTTGAGTGACAAAAAATCCTCCTTGTAAGCCCATTTGTTCAATTTTCTCATTGGTGAGCTGCTCTTCCTCAATTCTCAGTGGAGTTTGGGAAGGTGAGTAACCTTCATCATAGGATTCCTCTTCCCTTATTATTTTTCTTATTTTGGGAGAAGGTTCAGGGGGTCTTTCTTCAAGGATAGTACTAGTAGATTCAATTATCTATTTTTCTTTGTTTACAATAGGCATCTGATCCCGAATAACAGTATATCCTGACCTCTTTTGCACAACCAATGGACCTGCTCCTATAATAGGGGTGAAACCCGATTTCCTCATAACTTCTTTGGCTTTATCTAGAAAAGAATCAATAAAATGTTGTTTCTTCTCATTCATTACCTCCATTATTTTTGAGAATGTACTCATGATCTTACTTATTCTATCTACATTCGTTGCAGCATTACTAAGAGGACTGTAATCTTTGTCAAAAAAATTAATAAACTCCAAAACTTTTGAATAGACTCTCCATTTATCTTTCTTTGTTTCTTTCTCTTAGAGAGAATATTCATTCCTTATTATATCTTCAGGGAAATAGAATTCATGCTGACTTGGACGAAGCTTGATCCTATGTCTAAGAGCATAATTAAAGAAACCTTCTGTGTCACAAAAATGAGCATGAGATATGCCATCTTATACTGATCCAAAAATTTGTAAAGGAAGATCCACCCTTCTTTAGTTATTATAAATTGGTGCGCTACAATGCAAGTAGGAAAAATTGATCATGTTCCCCTTTTGTGCAAAAAGGTCTCCTCCACTCCTCCCAACTGCCATAAAAATTTAGCTACTCCTACCATTAAAGGCACCCAATAGGGTAGGACATGGGGTGTCCCTTTGAATCCATAAATCCTAATGATAGTTGAGACTAGATATGGGATGATATCTCCCCAATTATGTGAAACTTTTAGACTATGGGGTCTGTCCATAGGCCTAATAAGGTGCATTAGTGCCTTAGGAATTCTGGGATTGTCACTTAATATGAGGCATCCTAATTTAGAAGAAAAATGCCTATCAAATCTAACAAAACTAGCATTTTCTACTTCCCCAGTCATGTCTGCACTCCATAATTGAACTGGTAGTGCTTCCCCCTCCTGTTCCCTGTTTAAAACCATTTCTTTACTAAAATATGTAACCCCTTTAAAAAGAAACATATGCATCAATAGGGAGTACTGACCCCAAATCTTTTCCACCTTGCCCTTTGCAATCCCCACCAATCCATTGTGAATCTCATTAGCCAGGTAAGATGCAAAATCAAAAATTATTTCTACACCAAAGGAGGAGATTTTGGTGATCATGTACATGAAGCTCACAGGAATAAAATCTTCTTCACCCTCTCTGAAGACTCTACACAGGGTCCTGTATATCTCTACTACCCTAGCATTAAAGCATGATTTCTTAAAAGGTTCTTTAGAAGACGATGTTATTGTTGGTAGGTTTCCAATTCTGCCTATGTGGGCCTTCAGTGCACCTTATCTAACTACATCCCTTTTGGACATATATTCTTTTTTTAGCTCTATCAAATCAATGGGCACATGATACCTAGTGAGAGGTCCCATACTGAAAACTTCCCTAATTTCTTGTGGACTAATGGTAATTAAAACCTCACCATCCATTCTTCTCACGACCTTAGTAGCTTGATCATAACTTTTTGCTACAGCTTCAAGAAGATCATAATCCATAAATACACTAGGAACAACTAGCTTTCCAAGATCAAAATTCCATATATTGGCATGAGGGGCATATAATTTTCTCTCTGTAAACTACTTTTTGAAAAAACTCAAACCAGTTTGAGAAGTTTGAGTATCCTGGACCCAATTACCCTTATCATACAATCCATCAGCTATCCTTAGCCTAGGGTTTAGAGAGGTTAACCTTTTAACTTGCACTATCTCTACAGTAGACTCAGGAAGCAACTCAAGCAAATCATCATGCACATTTCTATCCAAATAGTTTATTTGACCTGAAAATCCCTTCTTTGGAGGCATCTTGGACTATTTTTTACAAAACTGAAAAGCCTACAAAGATTATGGTAGGACTACTTACTTGAATTCTGTCTTTGTTTTCCTTTGTATTTTTGCAAACTTACCACGAACAGACAACTTCACAATTTCTACCAGACTTTGGCACACTTTCCTTTAGTAATTGCTTCTACACAAGAATGGCTCCAAATCTTTGCTCGTGTAAGATGAAATTGATGAAATCTCTCTATATTATACTCTATTTTTTTCTCACGGATGATGCTTTCATGTCTAATTAATACAGAGAGTGGCACTACATTCTATGTTTAAAACTGTGTCGTTGATTTTCAAAGATTCTACGATCATGTTATATATAGAGAACAACTAGGAGTTGCATTTGGCATTTTGGTCAATTCACCCAATGAGAACTTACCACGTATATAATTCTTTCCTTGATGGTGCTTATATTCGGACCCACTGACAACTGAGGACATGTGTCAGCATGTTGCTACTTCATTATGCATAAAGAACGAGCACCTTGCCATAGCAAAGCAACGATAATCATCAATCTAAACTGAAATCGGTCAAATGATATGTTACTAGGCTTTCTCAAAAAGAAGGCGGTGGGCCCTATTCACTATGTCGCTATAAGTATCTCCCTTGTAACTCTTCATAGCGGGAAGATGATTACCGTTGATCATATACTCAATCAAGGGTGAGGAAACTGCACAGATTCTTTTGAATCATATTCGCTACGTTACATAGCTTAAAAAGCTTGCAACTTTTCAAAGCGAGGTAGCGAGGACTATTGATTCCATTCCAATCTGACGCTCAAGATCTCTCTATACATTTGATCAGAAGGGCATTGATGAAATACGAAATTTTGCATGGTTGGTGCTTGTCAAGATTTTACTGTAGTCCTAATTATCATCCCACGTCACCAAAGGTCCCACCAACTTTTCAATTTCATGGGGCCTCGCTACTTCGCTAACGACATAGTGTCTAATTTTTCTAATAGCGAGGTAGAGAACTCTGGCACTTTAATGAATTTTGGTAATGGGCAATGCAAGGGGGCATTAGACAATTATTTTTGTTATTTAAACTACTTCTGATAATAGCATTTATTACTTGTCACACCACCTAGTGTAGTTACGGTATTGGAAAAATGCAATGTCATCGGCTCTGTGATTTCACGTGGCCTCGCTACTTCGCTAACGACAAAGTGTCTGAATTTTTTGATAGCGAGATGGCGAAGCATCGAAAAAATCATCATTCTGGCTCTGATTTCAGACATTCTGCTAGGTCCCTTTTCCTGTTTTGATGATAATTGCAATGTGTACCTGCATAATAAATTAGTCAAAAAACAAAGCTCCGACCGTCGTATTTCACTTTGCGGTTCCATTTTGTAAAATATTTAGCACTCGCTACCTTGCCATACATAAAAATTGTCCATTTTGGGCATGGCAAGGTAACAACAACGGTAGATCTACTTAGATCGGATGGTTGGGGAAATATAAGAGGAAAGGTATCTCAGGGGCACAAAAGATAAAAGGCGACAGAATATTCATCTTATTTGAAAATTCAAAATTTTGCGCTCGACAATTTACAAATAGGGAGAACGTAGGGTTTTCATAAGGTTTTTTCAAAGGCTAGCCAATGGATGGATTATCTAGAAAGCCTATGTTTCAAAGTAAAAATCTGACTTTTCTACAATTGGACAAAAAACTTCTGTTACACAAAAAGTCAGACCAACACCACTATTGTCTCATCTGTTTTTGAATGTTGTCATCTCTGGCTTTCTTTTCATCTTCAACTCCTCCTATCTTCATGCAATTCTTGGATATATGACCAAGTTTGGTACATGTATAACATCTTATGGTAGTATCTTTTTTCCTTAGGTGATGCCTTGCACAGTTTATTCCAATGTGTCCATATTCTCCACAATAGTGATATCTGCACCAAGTATTGTAGTTCCAACCAAATAATGCATTAAAAATTTGTTCTACTGGATTGAATGATTTAGATCTACATTCAGATGCCTTGTGACCTCGTTTCTTGCATTTGTGACATTTTCCTTCAAACTTTGGTTTTATCTTTGCATTCATTTGCTTTGTGACCATGCTGATTGCAATTGTAGTATTTACCATTGAATTTTTCTTTACCATTGCTCCAAAATCTGTTAGATGTATGACCTAACTTACCACAGTAATTTCAAGTAGGTATTTGATTCTTTTGGGTACCTTGTTTGGAAGATTCACCTTCTTCATTGTATCCAAGGCCTGCTTTACCTTTTTCTCTATGAAGATTCTGGTCATTTTGCTGATTTAATTGATCCATATCTACTTGAGATTTTATTATCCTTTCATTGACTTTCCTTTCAGTGATCAAGTCATTTTCCAATATTTCATTGATTTTTCTTTCAGATATTAGATCACTTTGTAAGCTTGCATTGATTTGTCTTTCAATGATTAAATCATTTCTCAAACTTTCATTCTCAGATCTTAGATTCATAATTTCTTCATTTGCATTAGATATTTGACCTATAAGATGTTCATGCTGAAGGGATCGATTATTTCTTACCTCTAAGTCTTCATTTGCCTTGTTTCTCTATTCCAAAACTTCACATAGCCTGATGGATTAGATTTCTTGTTCTCTTTTGAGCTTTCTTACTTCTTCCTATAGAGAACCATTCTTTTCTAGGAGTTCCTTGATTGCTTCATTAGCTTCATTTGAACTGCTTGATGGTAAAAGGTCTTCAATCCTTTCTTCAATATACCGATGATCATTCATTTATCTTGCAAGTTCCTTCCTTATTTTCAAAGATTGAGAAAGATGCTCCTTTGCATCTTTGATTTGAGCCATGGCTATTTCCAGATCTAGCTTTTCATTCTCAATAGATTTGTCAAGTATGAATATCTCCATTGTCCTTGATCTTTGCTCAAGCTATGAAACTTTATCCTGAGAACCACAAGGCTCTGATACCAATTGTTGGAAGTAATCAAGACTAAAAATGTTACTAAGAGGGGAGGGGTGAATTAGTAGCTCTAAAACTTTAATTCAATTCTACATAATAACATATTCACCATTCATCCATCTAATCTACTATATGCATGAAAAGATAAACATTCATAACACATGAACACATAGATTTGGTGACCTAGAAACCTTCCAATTAGAAAGTAAAATTGGGGTGGGGATGATGCCCACAAAATTTCAATACTGTAGTATAAAGTTGGTCAGCTAAGGTTTACAATGATCACTTATGATGATCTTCCTTGTTAGGATCAAGTAGGATTGCTAGTTCCACCTTGTTAGAGGATTTACAAACATACAATGAAGTATGCATTCTGTTAGGAGATTTACAAAAGATTGTTAAGTCTACCCTATTAAAGGATTTACAAACTGATTCACCTATTAGAATGAAGCAGTGGATCTGGTTACAACTATTTTCTAATAAGATCCTTTATGCACTGATCACTTGATGTGATAGATATAACTTTTTTGTATCAATGTTGACCTTGCTGAATTCCTCTGTTTTGCTAGTGATTCACTTTTGCTCTTCTCAAAATATTGCAATACAATACTAACAACAATATTCAACATCTCATCATTTCAAATGATATATATCATTCCAATATTTACACTGGCAAGGTCGGCCAAACACAAGTGGACAAAATATTACTGAGTCAGCCAGATGGTAGAAAACTCGAGTTCCTCAAACTGACTTGGTGACCTTTTGATACTCGGCATCTACTACAATACACTGCATCGCCATGTACTCGGTAAGAGTAGAGGCATGGTCCATACTAATCATTCTAAGTAGCTTGGAACTCGGTAACCATTGGTGACTAGATGAATATTGTGTCACTCGGTAAAAACTGAATCCATTGATAACCTTCTTCACTTGGTAAACATTTATTCCTTCATTTACCTTGTTCACTCAATAAACACTAATTTGTTCATTTACCTTGTTTTCTCGGTAAACATGAAGTTCTTTGTTTATCTTGATCACTCGGTAAACACTAAGTCCTTCTTTTCCCTTGATCACTTTGTAAACACCAAGTTCTTTGTTTACCTTGATCACTCGATAAACACTAAGTTCTACTAATGACTCGATGAGCACTAACTACTTGGTAAACATTGTAAAGCTCGGTGACCATTAACTGCTTGGGGAACACTATTCTACTCGGTAACCACTAACTGCTTGGAGAACACTATTTTTCTCGATAACCACTATGAACTTGGTAAATACTGCTGAACTACCCATATGCTCAGTTTCCAAAGGAATTCTCGGTATCAACTGTAGACTGAGTGATGAGCTCGATAAACATTTAGAATCAAATAAGTGTTGTAACTAATGACAAATATATCTTAATTCCAACAATGACTAGTGAAAAAAAAAAGTTTGAACACTTTGAAGACTATGATGATGGTAGTGTAAGGTTTGGAAACAATGAACCTTGTTGCATAAAAGGGAGAGGTTGAATCTCATTAACCAAAGAACTTGCATGTGATAATGCCTATTGCTTTGAAGGGCTAAAACATAATCTATTGAGTGTAGCATAGCTAATCAACATTGGATTCAAGGTGGAATTCATGCATGACAAGGAAAAATTGCTAGATGACAAAGGAAAGCTTATTGGATCAGGTAAACAAACAAAAGGTAACCTATTTTATTTTGATCTTGGTGAGTGCTCATGTTTTATTGCTCAAGTTGAACATAGCAGGTTATGTCATGTAAATTTTGATAACATGGTAAAAATAAGAAAATTTAGGAAAGTAAAATGCATTCCTAGTTTGAAGAAACTTGATGTTGGTTTATGCAACAATTGTCAGATTGGCAAAATGGGAGAGACTAGCTTTAAAAGAAAAAATTATCTGTCTAAAGATATCTTGGAAATTGTGCATACTTATTTGTGTGGACCTATTCGAATTGAGAGCTATAGTGGAGAAAAATTCTTCATTATTTTTGTTGATGACTACTCTAGAATGATGACTATTATGTATTTAAGAGAGAAGTCAAAAGCATTTGAAAAATTCAAATGGTATCTAGCAAGAGTAGAGAAGGAAACATGGAAAATATTGAAATTCTTAAGATTAGATAGAGGTGTTAAATTCATCTCCAATGACTTCAATAACTTTTGTATTAAAAGAGGAATTAAAAGATAGGTGTCAGCCTCTGGAACTCCCAAGAAAAATGGAATAGCTAAAAGGAGAAACCAATCTCTCATGGATTGTGCAAGGAATCTAATGATCAAAAAGAGCATTTCTATCAAATACTAGAAGGAAGCTATCAGGACTGCAATTCATACCTTAAACTAAGTATAGTTGAAGGACTCATATATAACACCCTATGAGTTATGGTATGGCTATAAACCTAATGTAAGTTACCTGAAAGTATTTGGAAGTAAATTTTATGTCTTGAAAGAATCTAGAAATGGAAAATTTGATTTGAAAAGTGATGAAGGTATATTTCTAGGATATTTTTACAAGAGTAAGGCATATAGATGTTTGAATTTGTCTACTCATAAAATCATAGAAAGTGCATGTGTGAGAATTCATGAGTTTACTGAAAGGATTGAAGAATAAATCAAAAAGAAAACCAAAGATTATAGGAGATATGTTTACATTGAACTAGATACATTGCCAGACACATCTATCAATCAGGAGACTTCTACTCCTGAGTCTTCATTAGTCACCAAGTTGCAAGAAGTTCAAACCAAGTCACAAGGACTCGTGTCATAGTCTGAAGCTACTGAGCCAATGCCCATTGAGTTTGAGCAAGCAGAAATTGAAGTTGAAGTTCAAGAGGATGACAATGGAATTCATTCAAAAGGAAAGGAACTGAGTTGAAGATCTATCAGTTGATGCAACATAGTCAAGAGAACATTGCATATGAATCAATACTCAAGGTACATTGACACTCATTTGGTATGTGTTTTCATTGGCATGTGTTGTCAAAGAGGGAGAGTTTACTATCATATCTTTTTGAAATTGTTTTGGAGAAAGAAGTTATCTAACTCCTTCATAGAGGGAGATTACTACATTAGAGAAATTTGTGGCATAAAATTTAAGAGGGAAAAAATTTCTATTAGATAAAGTCTTGTTTTCAAATTTCATTATGCTATGACATGTTATGTTGCCATCAATGCCAAAGACAGAGATTGTTGGATACAATTGTCTAATTATGTGTTATCTTTGATGTTACAAAAATGTCATATCAATTGTTTTTTAGTGCTTACCAAGCTCACTCGGTCAACAAGGCAATTTTCCTTCTCTACCAAGCATTCTTGGAGATTACTCTATGAAGGCAGTGTCTATCGAGCTCACTCAGGCATAGAAGGAAATTATGGTAGAAATTAGTGTTAACTGATTTCTCATGGTTAACAAAGGAAAGTTGGTCAGAGTCAGTGGTCACTGAGTTCACTCAGTTGCCAAAGGATTTTGCAAGTTCAAAGTGTTAACCAAGCTTATGTTGGTTAACATAGAAAATCATTTCAGGATTAGTGTTTACTGAGTAGGGTTAACCAATCTAGGATTTTGTTGATTTGAGAAATGAAGTTTAATTATTTCAAGTATTGATTCTAGTCAACTGTGGTAATGATTATTGATCATTGTAATTTGTAATTGAGCTGACATGATAATTTAAATGGTATAAATGAAAGGTCAAGTTGATATTCTAAAGTATGAGTGAGTATGCAAATGTTTTGATTGTTTGAGAAGGAAAGTGTGGGTGAACTTGAAGGATGGTCAGATATCCTTGAGGATCAGAAAAGTTATATTTGATCAAAAATGATCTAGTGTGAAGCAAAACAAAGATCTATAATCAGCAATTTAGTTACATTTCATTCCGGTCATTTCATTGTTAATTTCTTACCATTGTTGTAGTGATTCCAAAATCTCTTAGCAGAGTTGGTTTAACAACTAGTTGTAAATCCTCTAACAAGGTGATAGTTCCATTGAATTATTCTAAAGACCTCTTGCAAGGCCACTCCTTATAGGGTGATTAAATCCTCACAAGGTCACACCTAATAGTGTGTTTTGTAACATTTGACTAGGTTGGCTCCTAACAGGGCTCACTTCAGAAGAGTGAAAATTAGTAACTAGTTACATTGGTGGTTTTTCCCATATTAGGTTTCCACATTAAATCTTGGTGTCTCATGTGTTCATGTTCTTTATTTTATGCTTGCAAGTTAATCACTATGATTGTTTAAAATCAATAATAAGTAAATCACACAGCTTTTATCAAATGACAATAATAATTAGTTTTATTGTTAACATCCAAGGGATCTAAAATATTTTTGTGGTAACTAATTCACTGCCCCTTAGTTATTCCATCCATATTTCCAACAAGAATATCCTTGTGGAGCTAAAAAGATACATTCAATCAGGAAGGATCAATTATACAAGCTAGAATTGAGATCTATAATCAACAATTCAGTTGCATCTGAAATTAGATCATTGCATTGTTACTCTCTAACCATTATAGCAGTGATCTAAATATCTTAATAGAGTTGGCTTAACAACTATTTGTAAATCCTCTAACAAGGTGATATTTCTATTGAATTTCCTAAAGACCTCTAACAAGGTCACTCTTAAAAGGGTGATTAAATCCTCTAACAGGGTCATACCTAATAGTGTATTTTATATACTTTAATAGGGTTGGCTCCTAACAAGGTTCACTTCAGAAGAATGAAAATTAGTAACTAGTTGCAATTGGTGGTTTTTCACAAATTGGGTTTCCATGTTAAATCATGATGTCAAATGTGTTCATGCTATTTCTCTTATGTTTTTGCACTTAAGTTAAATTAATAATAATCTTAGATAACATCTTAAGATTTTCATGTTAAGTATTTGCTAAGCATTTTTAGTATTTATCGAGTTACAACATTTTCTATGTGTTTGCAAAGCATCAACAGATTTGAGTTTTCAAAGTTTATTTTGTATTGACATCTAAGGGATTTGAGATTTATTTTAGTGGTAACTAATTTACCCCTCCCCTCACAATTACTTCCCTTATATTTCTAACAATTATTATCAGAGCTTTTGGTGCTTGCAGAGAAGGTTTGAAGAACCTAACCTAAAGATCAGGATGTCTTATAGAATTGAGATTCCCAAGTTGAATTAATACAATTTTACAACATGACAAGGACTTATGAGGTTACATCTAGCAATTATTAGTTATTTAGGTTGTAAGTATCTCGATACTAAATACAAGACTCCCACTAGAACATTATTAGTTTAAGATATTGCTAAAAAGTAGTATAGAGAGAGTTACAGAAGAACGTGAAGAGTCGATCAAAAGAAAATTTGGAGTTAGTTTAGCATGATTTTGAGGTCCAAAATACTAAGTTTGACCAAAATTTGACCATAATTGACCATAATTGACTTGAGTTGACTTTTTTCAAAAATAAATTTTGAAAACATGATGAATTTTGAGTTGAAAAGATTCAAAGAATCACAAAGTATCAGGAAAATTTAAACTACACAAGCATTTGATCACATTAGTCCCAAAATTTTAAAATGCATTTTTGGGCTACTTAGGTGTGTTAAATTTTGAACTTGATCCCAAAAATGGATTTAGGATGGTCAAATTAGCTAGGGGATGATTTTTGTGTAAATCAAAGCACTTTGAAAAATTAGGTCAAAACCTATATAAGGGCCCAAGGGGTTATTTTCAAATCATTTGTACATTTTGGTTTTAGTGAATAGAAGAGCTCAAAGAGGAAGATGGCAGTTTCCATGAGATTTCATCATTTCAAGCACTCCCAATGACATTATTGGCTAGTAGTCTAGCGACCTTCCATGAGTAATTGATAATCTTGCCTCGCATTTAATTTTTCATGAATTTCAAGGTAGTTTTGGCAAGTTTTTAGCATGTTTTAGGTTGAGTCAATTGATTCTCATGTGGGACTGTCCTTCCTCACACAAAGCTGGTCTTTTCTCCTACGAAGATTCACCAACCCAATGTTTCTTCATGTACACTAGTGGAAAATCTTGTGTGGGAGAAACCCACCACACGAGATTTTGGGCGAACTTCACTCATGATCTTTTCATTTTTTGCGTGAGAGCATGTTTCTTTACGTGACGGCTTGATTTCCTACATGAAGATGTAAAATCTCACACAAAGAAATGAATTCTTGCATGAGGAAATGCATTCTTCACCAAAAATCTTGCATTGTGCATGAATTTAAACTTGCAAATTTGATGTTTTAGCTTTCATTTTGCATTCATTTTTTCCTTGTATTGTCTTTCCAAGTGAGTACTGATTGTTTGCATGTTGTTGTTGTTCATGTGTGCAAAATGTCTTTGATGATGTCATGTTTAGGTCCCATTATCTACCATATAGAGCTCTGTTGCAGAGCCTTAATGATACAGATATGGCCCATATTGACAGACTAGGTCTCACCTCTCTATGCTAGATCCCAACAGTGTTTGTGAATCACGACCTCTTAACAACACTGGTGGAGCATTTCCATTCAGAAACAAACACATTCCATTTTCCATAGGGGGAGATGATAATCACCCTAGAGGACATTTATATGATACTCTGCATATTATTCCATGGACCATAGGTGGTTTATGATATAGTGCCCTGAGCAGGAATAGAGGCACTATGGGCCATATTTTAGAGAGAGTTAGCAATAGGGTGAGCCATCACCTAGGATGAGCTCATCCATACATATGGCTTGGTGCATGGGTTGGCATAAATTTTGACCATTTTTATTGGCTACTTCCTAGTACTAGATAGAGGATAGCATAGACTAGAGTGTGGGTGGGGGATTATGCTGCAGAGGATTCTTGATGCACCTGAGTAGTTTGGATGGAGCCAGTGCATGCTCGCCCATATGTTTAATGAGATGCATGAGATTGTCTACCATGGGTGGAGGAGCATGACTGTCAGTGTTTATGTACTACAAATTTGTGCCTGGGAGCATCTTCCTATGTGAAGACCTATTTTTAAGGATAGCCAAGAGCCATGGAGCCATATATATGTAGATATAGAGGGCATGTTACCCAGGTAGGTTTGGGTAAGATTGAGCATAGGAGGATGTGTCTCGATGACCTAGTCTCTGTTGTATGGTGGCCATAGAGAGAGACCAAGGATTGGGATGATGCTTCAAGGGAGCTAAGCTATATGTTCTCCTCCCAACCACTATTAGGCCAGGCCACACAGATCATTGAGAGATTCCCCATCACATGGGTGTGGAGATAGTATGGCTGATAGTAGGACATAACACAAGAGTACTGCACATATGCCAGATTAGTGTGAGAATTGGAGTGGACTTTTTTGATGAGGTTAGATCCAAGGTGATCCATGATTGATATGTGCAGCCTAGTTGTGACATAGTGGGATTACCTCCATGATGTCTTAGATGCAAGGATGACAGCATTATATCAAGCATATTTCATTAGCCACCCCTTCTTGTGTTTCATAGATCCCTTGGGGATAGCAGCACAAGCTCCTTGAGAGGAACCATAGTAGCAAGCACCCCAAGGTCCACCACTATAGGTGTGATAAAGGGTGAGATAGGTATAGATTCCCCCATGTCAGATGGGGTTTATTCCAGGTACAGGTGGTAGTGATGGGGAGTAGAGCCGATGAAAAAGGCTACGAGTGAAGGAGCAAGTACCAGAGCAACAACTTGAGATGCTCAATGAGGAGATGTAGGAGAAGCATATGATAGGGCCTTAAGGTTCCTTGAGGAGGGAAATGGAGAGGATTAGATAGGCCTCCTAATAGTTAGGAGATTTAAAAATTTAGGTGGTAGTCAGGGACACAAATATTGTGGAGAGGGATCATGAGATCTAGAGGCTATGAGAGTAGGTACTGGTAGCCAAGCAGAGGGCAAAGATGCTTCAGGATGAGGTGAGACTACAATTGGCCTGAGCATCTTACTACTTCATAGCTTATTTGATAGTGGTGCTCAATGAGGCTTAGTAGGTGCCTCACTTTTCACAAATGCACAAGACTCTGAAGGTGCATGCCCACTGGATAGGCTAGACATGTTGACCCCCCCTCCTCCTCCTCCAAGAGGTGATGGTGTGGGCTAGAGTTAGACATATGATTCTTTTACTTCTAATTTTGATTCTGGCTATGTATTGATTGGTGTGTCAACACCATTTTTCATCATTTTTTATCAATAACACTCGAGTAGCACTCATTTTTTGTATTGACACATTCTTCAAGATATATATGATATTTTGGAGCCAAGTAAGATTGTGTACATGTCATTTTTAGTATTTGTGTTTTTACTTTGATGCACATTAGATGTTTTATACTTATGATTATGAGATGAAAATGTGATGTTGATGTATGAATGCATGTTTGAGTTGAATTATTGATGTAGATGAGATGTGTGTATGGATTTATGAATGAAATGCATAGGTAAATGGACTGACATCTGATGTAGTATTCTATGTTTTTGCTTGATAGTGATAGGTATCTTAGTGAAGAGCATGAAGGGAAGACCCAAAGGATCAAATTCTTGTGCAGCCACAAAGAATCATGATATGTTGAAGAAACCAAGAATCCCTCGTCATAGAAGTCAAAGTAGGTTTTCCATTGAATCATATACCAAACCAAGTAATGCAATCTTATACGATATGCAACCCTAAACTAGCTACAACCCTAGGTCTAGTTACCAAGTGTCGATAATTTTTCATAACTAAGCATAAGAAAAAATACCATATATCATACAATTCCCACTAACATTGTAATCATGGAAATATGAATAAGACATATTGTTATAGGTTTTCTCAGGATGAAATGTAAGCATTTGAGGCACACGAAGTCAGAATGACCAGAACATTTATACCTTTTAATGTAGAAAGTTAACATAAGCATCAAAACATAAATGTTAGGATGAATAGAATGTTTCTTGCATGGAAGACACACTAAACACATAAGAGATCCATCTTATGCTAAGCATTCAGTGTGTATTCTATCAAAAATGACCCTTGCATTCGTAACCTAAGATAGAAGTGTGCTAGGTATACTTGTAGTGACCCATAAATTCACTTAAAAGGATGAGTATTAGTATGTACTGTAGCATAAAGAGTTCAATCCAATAGACAATGAGAATAGCCAACATAATTGATGTATCCATATAAAAGGAGTCAAGATACACCTACCCATCCAATACAAGATGGAGGCTCTTATAGTGCACACCCCTCCTATAGGAATATTTCAACTTATTGGAACTAAACCACAAATAAAAAATGAAGAAAAGACCATGCCCTGAGTCATTACTTCTCTAGTTAGAATGAAATCATCGAGTTGCTCGAGGAGACATGATGAAGTGAAAAGTGAAACAAACAAAGAAAATGCTCAACATATCCAAAAAAGTATGTCATTTTGAGTTCAATGTTTTTGGGATTGATGTCAAGCGTAAGTTTCCACAATATAAATGGAAGAAATATCTTCAATAGGTTGACAACAGTAGGTAGATATGGATATAATGAGTATGACTAAGGTCAAGGAGGAATCTTTAAGGTGAAGAACCTAAGAGGAGTGAGTGATAATAGACAGACACAACCAAAATGACTGGTGACTAATGCAAGAGAGATCTTCCATAAAGGAATCTCAAAATGTGACCCAAGCAACAATAGGCATACACATCTAAAACAACTAGTGACTATTGTGAAAGAGGTTCCATGAGGAGAATCTCAAGAAGAGTGTCACTGGTGATAGTAAGAAAACACAACTACAATGATTGGTGACTATCACGAAAGAGATCCTATGAGGAGAATCTCAAAAAGAGTGACTCTGGTGATAGTAGGCAGACACAGCCAGAATGACTGGTGACTATCATGAAAGAGATTCTATGACACTAAAGGGGAATTTCATCGAGTTGTGACAAGACTCAATCCATGGATACATGAGAAAAGTGGCAAACTAAAGCATGAAAGCTATTGTGTAGGAAGCTAGAAGATGCATTACAAGATGGGGCATTGGGAAGAGGAGGCACCTATTTACCAAGTTTTCACCTTCTTGGCAAAGCTTTCATTTTTTTGCTACCATGATGCCTATTTCTAGGTTTTCACCAATGACAACTTTTTTGTTTTTGTATTTTTGTATTTTTTGATTTTTTTTTGTATTTTTTTGGATTTTTTGATTTTTTTTTGTGTTACCAAGATGCCTATTGCTAGGTTTTCATTAGGGTAACAATTGTTTTCAGGACTTTTTCTAATTTTTAGGATTTTTTCAGGACATATAGATATGTACAAAAGAGCTTTTGATATTAGATTAGCTGTAAAATTACTTCGGGTGGAGAGTGTTAACAGGTTCTTTGAGCACTTCTCCTTTGGCTGTAGAAAGCTGATAAGCACTAGATCCGTATACTATAGTGATGATGTAAGGACCAAGCTAGTTTGTTTCAAACTTCCCTTTTTGGACTCATTGTTGTTGATTCTTAGGGTTCTCTCTCAGGACAAGATCACCCAGTTGGAAGTCATGTGGCCTAACTTTTTTATTGTAGCTTCTTGACATTCACTATTGATAAGCTCACAAATGATCACATGCCACTTGTTGATGTTCATCTAATAGCACTAGCTCTTGAAGCTAAGCTATCCTATAGTCTTCATCAGTAATAAGGTCTTTCATAGAGATTCTCAAGGTAGGAATCTTAACCTCTATTCGAAGCACAAAATCCACTCTAGAAACCAAAGTGAAGAGAATTGTACCCGTTGGAGTCCTGATGCTTGTTCTGTATGCCCACAAGGCTTGATTAATCTAGAGGTGCCAATCCCTTCCAAATTTTCTAACTGTGTGATGAAGAATCTTGAGGATCACCTTATTGGATTCCTTAGCTTGGCCATTACCCTGGGGGTAATAGATAGAAGACCAATGTTGTGTGATTCTGAATCATTTGCATAGCTCTTTGAGGTCTTTATTTTTGAACTACCCTCCATTATCAATAATGATGGAGGATGGTACACCATATCTATAGATGATGTAGTTTGTGATAAAAAGAGCTACAATTTTTTCATTTGCGATTGTGATAGGTACTACCTCTACCCACTTCATGAAGTAGTCTGTAGCTATAATAATGAACTTATGTCCATTAGAAGAGGTTGGGTGAATCTGACCTACCAAGTCAAAGGCCCATTCTTGAAATGGCCAGATTGTAGTAGATGGAATCAGCCCCCTGGTTGGAGCATGGATCAAATTCCCATGGAGTTGACACTGCTTGTAGGACTTATCATACTTGATAGCTTCTCGCTCCATTTTAGGCCAATAGTAACTAGATCTAATAAGTTTGTGAGCTAGTGTCAAGCTATTGAGTGCGATTTAAAAATGCCCTCATGAACATTAATTAATGCATGTTTGGACTCTTTGGGTTCTAAGCACCTAAGGAGTGTTCCATCAAGACCTCTCCTAAATAGATTGTTAGCAATAATGACAAACAATGAAGCATTATAGATTAGGTAATGTTTCTCACTCTAAGTTAGACCTTCAAGAATGGTTTGGTTATAGAAATAGGAATAGATTTGATGGTAGAGGGATGAATCTTGTCCTACAATAGAATAGACCATCCTAGAATAAGGGGAGACTTAGGTTGGGTAGTGTAACACTTCCACCAAGAACTCATGTTAGAGATCATTTTTAGGCTTTTGTAGCAAGGAGGCCAAAGTGGCCATAGCATTAGCCACTTTATTATCTGCTCAAGGAATTTTTTGGAAGGTGATGTGTGCAAAATACTTCTTCAAGTCATCAACCATGCATTTGCAAGGAATTAATTTTTCATTCTTTGTTTGATAGACATTAATAACCTAGTTGATCATGAGCTGAGAGTCCCCAAAGATTTCTAACTGATCCACTCTCCATTCAACTACAATCTTCATGCCATTAATCATAGCCTTGTATTCAACAATTTTGTTTGTACAAGGGAACAAAATCTTGTATGCTTTGGGCAATGAATATCTAGATGGCATTATGAAGATTAATCCAACACCAGATCCCTATTGTGTGAAGGACCCATGAAAGAACATCACCCATGTTTGGTGTGTGAGCATCAAAATGGACTCATTAGGGAAATCAATGTTCATTGGTAGGAGACTCTACATAGGTGCATTTTCTAACTAATCTGCAATTGCTTATCCCTTGATAGCCTTTTGTTCAACATATTAAATGTAAAATTTTCTGAGTATCATGACCCATTTAGCCAATCATCCTATGAGAGCCACCTTACTAAGCAAGTAATTTATTGGATCTATTTTAGCCATGAGCTATGTAGTGTGAGTGAGCATGTAGTGTCTCAACTTTTAAGAAGAAAAGATGACTAACAAGCAATCTTTCTCAATGATGATGTAGTTCCTCTCATAAAAGATCAGTGTGTGAGTCAAGTAGTAAATAGCTCCCTCCTTGTTATTGTTTCCCTCTTGAGCTAATAAGATTTCCAGAGATGTTTTAGTTGCTGAAATGTGCAAAATTAAGGGTTTCCCATAGATAAGAGGCTTCGAGATTGGTGGATTGGCAAGATATTGCTTGATCTGTGTTAAAATTTGCTCACAATCTTGACTCTAGTTGAATTTCACACCCATATGTAAAGTCTTTGTAAAAGGTTGTGATCTATCTGCCAACTATTAGATGAACCTCTAGATAGATTGGAGTCTTCCTCGTAGACCTCTCATCTAGTTAGTGTTTCAAGGTGGAGGCATATCCATAATTACTTGAACTTTCTTTGGATATACCTCAATTCCTTTTGTAGACATCATGTATCCCAACAATTTCCTAATCTAACACCAAATGCACATTTCTCAAGATTAAGCTGAAGATTGAATTTTTCCATGTGATCTAAGATGGGTCTCAAATCTTGCAGATGAGTATTATGTTTTGCACTTTTGACCAAGGTATCATCCACATAGTCCTCCATGGTCTTATGCATCATATCATGGAAAATTGTAGTTACTGCTCTCTGATAGGTTGCACCAAAATTTTTCAAGTCAAATGGCATTAAATTACAACAGAAGGTTCCCTATGCACATGCAAAAGCAATCTTTTCCTGATCTTTTGGTGTATTTTTTATCTGATTATAACTAGAAAACCCATCGATGAGTGAGTACATCTCATAGCCTATTGTCATGTACACTATCACATTGATGTTGGGAAGTGGAAAATCATCCTTAGGATATGCTAAGTTGAGATCACAAAAGTCAATATAAATTTTGATAGATTGATTATGCTTGGAGACTAGGACAATGTTGGATATCCATTTAACATAATCAATTACACGAATGAAGCCTACTTTTAGAAGTTTCTCTAGTTCTACTTTTATGAGCAATGCAACATGAGGGTGCATTTTTTGATGTTTCTATTTAATTGGTTTGATGCCTGGTGTGATGGAAAAATGATGCATGATAAGATCAAGATCTAGTCTAGGCATGTTAGAATATGTCCAAGAAAAATTTATCTTCTTCTCTAAGAAGAAGGCAATGAATTCCTCCCTTTCTTTAGGAGATAGTGATTGTGCTAGATGTATCATATGAGGATGTTCTTCTATACCTAGGTTGATTGGTTGTGTTAGCTCTATAAACACTGATGATCTCTCTTGAAAGTGACTTTGAAGTGCATAAAATATCTCATCCATGGGCACCTCATAGAGGTTTTCAACCTTTTACTATTTTGGGTTCTGACACTACCATGATGTTGTTCTCAACATGAGACCTTCTGCATTTTTTCTTTTTAATTGTATGACTGAGATATTTGATGTTAACTTTAGTCATATTGATGCTCTACTCATTGGTGGAAGATGTTATAGGTTTCGCAGTGTTTAGGTAGCAAGAAAGAGAATAATTGTTCTAGAATGTAGGGACTTCACTAGATGCATTGGGGTTCTAGTCTATGAGCTCAAGATGTGTGAGTGAAAGAGTAGTGATGGGTTTGATTGCATTCACGATATAGTCATTAAGTGCTTGGACCAGCAATTTGAGACCTATGAAAACTTCATCCACAAGTGTATTCAAATGCCTCTAAGTACTAACATCACCAACTAATGACTCAAGGACCCTAGTTGGATCAGACCCATCTAACCTAACCCTAGAAATTTCACCCACTTCGAGTTGGTTTTCATAAACATGAACTTGGTCAATGTCTTTATCAATAGTCACTTCTAAAAGGGAGTCAAACTCATATTCCTTAGAATTAGTGCTACCTGGTGAGAGGTTTTAGAATTCCCCAATAGTGATAGGGACATACTCACCTTCATCATCTGGTTTCTTACACAAGTACTCAATACGCAATGACTATCAAGACTCTCCCCTTTCTAAATGAGCTTTGGGTTGATTAGTATTGTCCTTTGAGGAATCACTAGTATCATCCATGGTGCTGATACATGGCATAAATTCATCTAGCTCAGCAAATAATTTAGCAAGATAATGAGGAATAGGATAAGGATAAGGAACCTCATCATCTGATTGGTCATCTTGAGTATCTAACTTAGCTTCTGACTCATTTCTAGATGAACTCTCAGGTTTTGGTATGAATTTTTTAGCTCCCAAATGATAGGGAACCTTCTTAAAACCTAGGCTAGATGTATCTCTATTTCTTTGAGCTATTTCCTTGATAGGATCAACTAGGCTATTATTATTGCACCCAATAGGGCCAATCCCCTTATAGAAAAAATGATTCATGAGTCTAAGACCAGGCCCATACTTCTCAGGAGTGATCTCTCAAGCTTGCTTTATTAGATCCACATGAGTCTCTTCTTCATCTAATAAGATTCCCATAGATGTTTTAGTTTCTAAAATGTACAAAATCAAGGGTTTCCCATAGATAGGAGGCATCAAGATTGGTGGATTGGAAAGATATTGCTTGATCTTTTTTAAGCTTTGCTCACAATCCTAAGTCTAGTTGAATTTCACAACCTTATGTAAAATCTTTGTGAAAGGTTGTGCTCTATCTGCCAACTATGAGATGAACCAATGGATAGATTGGAGTCTTCCTTGTAGACCTCTCATCTATCTGGTGTTTCAAGGTGGAGAAATATCCATAATTACTTGAACTTTCTCTAGATCTACCTCAATTCCTTTTGCAGACATGATGTATCCCAAAAAAAAATTAATCTAACACCAAATGCACATTTCTTAGGATTGAGCCCAAGACTGAATTTTTCCATTTGATCTAAGATGCATCCCAAATCATGTAGATGAGTATTACATTTTGTACTTTTGACCAAGGTATCATCCACATAGTCCTCCATGGTCTTATGCATCATGTCATGGAAAATTATAGTTACTGCTCTCTGATAGGTTGCACCAACATTTTTCAAGCCAAATGGCATTACATTCCAATAGAAGGTTCCCTATGCACATGAAAAAGGAATCTTTTCTTGATCTTTTGGTGTATTTTATATCTAATTATAACCAGAAAACCCAGCCATGAGTGGGTATATCTCATAGCCTATTGTCATGTCCAATATCATATTGATGTTGGGAAGTGGAAAATTATCCTTAGGACATGCTAAGTTGAGATCATAGAAGTTAGTATAAAATCTGATAGATTTAATGTGCTTGGAGACTAGGACAATGTTGGATATCCATTTAACATAATAAATTATATGAATGAAGCTTGCTTTTAGAAGTTTCTCTAGTTCTACTTTGACGATCAATGCAACATGAGTGTGCATTTTTTGATGTTTCTATTTAACTAGTTTGATGCCTGGTGTGATGGACAAATGATGTATGATAAGATTGGGATCTAGTCCTAGCATGTTAGAATATGTCCAAGAAAAATTTATCTTCTTCTCTTAGAAGAAGGTGATGAATTTCTCCCTTTCTTTAGGAGATAGTGATTGTGCCAGATGTATTATATGAGGATGTTCTTCTATGCCAAGGTTGATTGGTTGTGTTAGCTCTATAAACACTGATGATCTCTCTTGAAAGTGACTTTGAAGTGCATAAAATATCTCATCCATGGGCACCTCATAGAGGTTTTCAACCTTTTACTATTTTGGGTTTTGACACTAACATGATGTGGTTTTCAACATCAAACCTTTTTCATTTTTTCTTTTTAATTGTATGACTGAGATATTTGATGTTAGCTTTAGTCATATTGATGCTCTACTCATTGATGGAAGACCTTATAGGTTTAGTAGTGTTTAGGTAGCAAGAAAGAGCATAATTGTTCTAGAATGTAGCGACTTCACTAGATGAATTGAGGTTCTAGTCTATGAGCTCAAGATGTGTGAGTGAAAGAGTAGTGATGGGTTTGATTGCATTCATGATATAGTCATTAAGTGCTTGGACCAAAAATTTGATACCTAATGCAACTTCATCCACAAGTGTGTTTGAATGCCTTTGAGTACTAACATCACCAACTAATGGCTCAAGGAATGTAGTTGGATTAGACCCATCTAACCTAACCCTACACATTTCACCCACTTCGACTTGGTTTTCATAGACATGAACTTGGTCAATGTCTTTATCAATAGTCACTTCTAAAAGGGAGTCAAACTCATATTCCTTGGAATTAGTGCTACCTGGCAAGAGGTTGTAGAATTCCCCAATAGTGACAGGGACATATTCACCTTCATCATTAAGGTTCTTACACAAGTACTCAATACACAATGACTAACTAGACTCTCCCTTTTCTGAATGAGCTTTGGGTTGATCAGTATTGTCCTTAGAAGAATCACTAGTATCATCTATGGTGCTGATACATGGCACAAAGTTATCCATTTCATCAAAGAATTTATTAAGATCATGAGGAATAGGATAAGGATAAGGATCCTCATCATCTAATTGGTCATCTTGAGTATCTAACTCAGCTTGTGACTCATTTCTAGATGAACTTTCAAGTTCTAGTATTAATTTTTTAGCTCCCAAATGAAAGGGAACCTTCTTAAATCCTAGGCTAGATCTATCTCTATTTCTTTGATCTATTGCCTTGATAGGATCAACTAGGTTATTTTTATTGCACCCAATAGGGCCAATCCTCTTGTAGCCAAAATGATTCATGAGTCTAAGACCAAGCCCATATTTCTCAGGAGTGATTTCTCAAGCTTTCTTTATTAGATCGACAGGATTCTCTTCTCTATAAAGCCATGTGTAGGACAAGAAAATGGGTTAAATGCATAACATACTATGAGAAAATCACAAAACTCAATCAACATATATTAGCACCCACTAGTCTACCATGGAAGCCAAACTAATAAAGAAATCAATAGAAACCCCCTTTTTCGCTTGTAGCTCCCATGTCCTTCTTTCTTCTCCAAATGATTGTAGCTCCAAAGTTTCCTATAGTGCACACAAAATTGAAGCAAAATTCTATGATGTGGATAATTCCATGAGAATAATTGAAGTTGTGATTTAATGAGAGAGCAAGAATGCAAAATTCAAAGAAGTAGAGACTCAAAGACTCAAGGATTCAAGGACTCAAGACTTAAGCATTAAGATCCGAAATGAGACGAAGGGTGTCCATTTTATAATTGACATGGAGGGTGAGAGCATTTGATTTTTCACCCATAGATATGTGATGTGGCAAGAGATTCCTATGATGCATATGATAGAATATGCCAATTGTAAGATTCTATGACACATGAAAGTCAAACTTGGCTAAATGTGGAAGAGAATCTATGACGCGTCATAAGACACCTCAACCCATTTAGAGCCAAGAATCTATGACGACTAAGCCAAATAGGGACATGTGTAAGAGGCAATAATATTTGATTATGAGAAGTCTTAGCCAAGTGTCGAAGGAGAATCCACGAGGTGTCACATCCAAGTGTCACTATGATGCAATATTTTATGGAATAATTGAATTAAAAATCCTCTTATTCCACAAAATAAGAATTAGTAAAAAATGAAATTAATGATAGAAAATGAAACTTAGGAAATTAAAAATTTCCATGGTTTGCAAATAATTAATCAATTAATTAATAAAATTAATTAATTGAGGATGATAATTAGGAAGAATAATTAGTGAGAATAATAGAATTAAATTATGGGTTATTTAATCCTATAGAGAAAATTAGTAGATAATTGGCCAAATTGATTAAATGAATGAGACTGTATCCTTTGATAAAAATGTAACCATGATGGATATGGAATAAGATGATGATAGATAGACCAAATCCATGTTCAAATTGATTGATAGATCAAAATTGATAACATTCCAAGGACACATGACATAAATTGGTTGATATGTAACATTTAACCGACATTGTAAATGCTACAAGATTGAAATTGATTGATAAGGTTTGATCATAATAACATATACAGACATTGTCAATGTTATCAAAATGGTTGATGATGCCATGATTTGACATTGAAAGCCTCAACAATGTCAAATATTGAATGACATGAATGATAGTTTGACCTAGCACTGAGAGCCACGACAGTGCTAAGGTTAGATTGAAAAGATTGATAGGTTGATAGGTTTCCAAGGCACCAAAAGCCACAAAAATACCTAGGAGTCAGATAAATGATGATTTATTTGGGATGTTTGATATGTTTTGGGTTTATTAGGACTGATTATGAGTGATCCTAGGTTGATTTAGGGTGATTTCAAGTTGATTTGATATGATTTTGAGTTGATATTAAATTGATGGAAAGGAGATACAAATGACGAAATATGGTCAATCTAGCCAAAAGATCAAAGTTAGTAGAATGAAAAAATGGGACAAATTAGTATGAAGAAGTGATGAAGTCATAGATGTGAACCATTTTTGAGTGTCTACATTTTTCCCCTCTTTGATACAATGTGATTTAGAGCATTGTATCAAAGAATGCTAATGAAAAAGCCACAACATGCCCAAGTAGGGATGATATATATGGGTGCCCCCTCAAGAAATTTACTAAGATAAGCATATTATAAGTCAATTTTTTGATAAAAAGAAGACAAAACCATAGCAATTGACAGATCGCAAATCAGAGCTAAGATGTGAAAGTTATGAGGTCTAGAGTGCAAAACAGGGTCAATCAGGAGCTCGAGAGTGATTGCATGGGTTACCACTCAAGAAAAACAAAAAATGATGAAAATTATATTTCATTTTTTCCAAAACAAAGATAAAAATCTAACACAACCGACGAATTGCAAATCTGAGTTAAAACACAAAAGTTATGGGCTCCAGAGTGCAACATAGGGGCTCCAAGAGCAGTTTTGGGTATCCTAGGTCCCCACCTGCACCCAAAACTCAACCAAGTGCGTCATTGATGCATTAGGTAAGCCCAAGTGCACCATGACAGTACCAAGTACATCAATGATGCACTTGGGAAGCCCAAGTGGTCTTAGAAAGTGTAAAATGTGCCCAAGAAGGCTCCGGGGGCCAAAATCAACATGACGGGGGGGAACGAGGAGCCCAAGAGTAATTGAAAGGATTAATACTCCATATAGTGAAAAAATAATGAAAATGATAGCTCATTTTGTTCAAATGAAGATATCAGTCCAATGCAACTGATGGTTTGTAAATCAGAGTTGAAACGCAAAAGTTATGGCCTCCGGAGTGCAACCTAGGGGTTTCGGGAGCAATTCTAGATAACCTAGGTTCCCAAGTGCACCCAAACTCTACCAATTTATTCAATGATATAGTTGACATGACCAAGTGCATCAATTATGTAGTTGGGAACCCCAACTATGCCCTAAAAGTGCAGATTATGCCCTAAAAGGCTTCGAGGCCCAGAATTAGCCCGATTGGACTCAGAATGACCCAAAACTGTGCGTGCATGCCCAAAATGATGGAAAGATGTCATAACATGAGGGAAATCATCAAAAATGGTTGTAGTTGGTCAAATATGATGAGAAAAATGTTAGAGTAAGGTTGAACTAGGTGGAAAGCCATAGAAAGTTGATTAACAGTGCAAGATGATGCAGGAATGCATGAATGCAAGATGAAGATGATTTAGTGAATTAGAAGACATGATTATGGTGATGGAGAATGAGATGAAGAAGAAAGATGAGATGAGGAGATGTTAGTATGATGAAAAGAATTTTGCTTGTAGAAAGTGCACTATATGTCAAATGGAGCTTTATTTTGATATGGAAAATGAAATGCAACGCATCATGGCATAAAGGGCCAAAGCGCAAATGCAAGCCTTTTGGGTAAACAAGCACGATGTAGATAGAGAATGACCTTGTCCTTCCTAAGGCATATGTACATGCCCTAGACTCTCAAGGGTACATTGCAATAGATAGAATTAGAAAAAGATGACCATGAACCATCCCGACCACTCTCATAGATCAATTTATATCATCGAGTAGCATAGGGACATGATCAAAAAACAAAGCAAAAATAAACCACTCACTAAACAACATGAGCCAACAGCTATTCTTGTCCATTATTACATACTTGTTAATATTTTTAGATGTGTAGATAGTGTTTGACATGTTGATAATGTGATAATTTTTGTTGTGGATTCAGTTGATAAGTTCATACTGACTGGTTGGATTGATTGTTGGTTCATGTTGCTCATATATTGTGATTAGCATTGAAGTGTAGTGCTTTGATTTTTAGTCTACAATGTGCAAGTGTTTATGCAAGAGGGGTGGTTATCTATAGTAAACATGTACAAGGTTTATTGCATATTTTTGATGGGTTTTGTGATTTTTAGGGTTTTTGGGGATATTTGATGTTTTTGCATGACTAGTTTCTTCAGGACATTTTATGACTTTTAGGGTTTTTTCAGGACATTTTATTATTTTTAGTGGTTTTTTCAAGATCGTATTTGAATTTTGAAGGATTTTTTCAGTACATTATGTGATTTTTATAGATTTTCTCAGGACATTTTATGATTTTTATGGATTTTTTCAAGATCGTAAAAACATATACAAGTGTTAGCTCCAATCCATTATGCGATAGGTCCAATGGAGAAAAGTACTTAGGGATATGCCCCTAGTTCAAGTTCAAACTCATGCACCATGTAGGTAATATGCCCCTAGACAGGATGCAAACTATGTACAAAGGCCAATGGCAGAGGGTGTGTGTGCAGACTGGTGATGCTTAGGCAAGGTAACAAAGGACATTAACCAGTTCGTGAGCCATGATAAGGGACAAAGGATGTCTTGCAATATGAAGGATATGATCAAGGAATGCTGGAGGGGGAAAAGACCAGATAGAATCCTAATAGATGGAGGAGCAACATTGATTACACATGGTGCTTGTTTGCCAAGTTTTCACCATGGTACTTGCCCAAAGCGTCTATTTGCCAGGTTTTCACTTTTGGAAGAAATTTTTCTCTTGACTCAAATTTTCATGCCAAGATGCCTGTTTGTCAGGTTTTCATCAAGGCATCCATTTTTTCATGACTTTTTTCACTTTTTTCTTTGCTTTTTTCATGACTTTTTACTATTTTTTGATATTTTTTTAGGACTTTTAGATGAAATCAAGAATGTCACTGAAAAATGTTGAGAAGATATCTATTTTTGGTGATGCTAGCTGATGAGCTCTAGATCCATGACTGACCATAATTATGGAGGATTTGTTTGGAGTATGTAGCTAAAATCAAACCACTAGAAAGGCCTCGAGAGATACCATTGTGTACCGTATGTAAGACAATGTCTATCTCTTGTGAATCAAGGCATCTAAGGATAATTGGGTCAATAGAAATGTCATGTGGGATGTCACTGATGATGAAATATGCAAAGGCTTGTTGGATAAAAGATTGATTTTGGTTATAGGAAAAATTAGGTAGCTAGATTGGGGGATAAATAAAGGGATATAAGGGAGGGTTGGTAGGGTTGAGACCAATGACCTTCCGCATGAATGCTGATTGAGAGAGCTCCAAAAGACTTTGTGGCATGTTGAACACTGGAACATTGATATTCATGGCATCATATTTTTCATTTTGTATCATTGGGAGCTCCTTAGCTTTTGATTTTTTATAGTCTAATGGTGCCTTTTGATTTTCACCAAGAGACCTATGCTTGCTATCTTTTTCTCTTTTTTCTTTGTAGCTAGAAAGTGGAGTTGGCTCCCTAAAATATGCCAATGTGTTCTCTTTAGGAGAAACTACTTCTTTATGATCTTTAGTCATAATGCCTTCAAATTCTATTATAAGAGTGCCATCATTGTCGAATCGATCAAAAATTGGTGGTCCACATTGGTCCCAATCCAAAGGTTCAGGATAATTTGAGGAGATGTCATCATCAGTATTGAATGGGCTTTGGTTGAAGGTAGATATAAGGGTAACTGATTCAACTGGGTCATTGGGGTTATGCTTAGAGGCTAGGGGATTGTTGGTTTCAAGTGGGATATCCTCAAATTCCTTTTCATCATTCAAAACATCCATATTCTTACATGTAGGTACCATGGTACTAGGAGGACCTATTCGTAATGGTTTAAATCCAAGCCCCAAACTAGGAGGTTGTCCTTCTGTAGTGACAGGTTCAATGATTCCTTGTTTCTAAGATCCAAGACCACTATAGCCATCATAGCCTTGTTTCTACATGATGGTAAACCCAAGTCCATACTTGCTAGGAGATATCAAAGTGGGTTCTCATTCTACTTTTTCTTTCACAATACATATAGATGCATTCTCATTGATAGAAGTATCATTCTTTGTACTAATGGGAGAAAGTGGTGACTCCCTAATGTGAGAGACTTGAGACATAAAGTACTCTCCATACCCATTGTCTTCAATCTTCATCTTTTCCTTGGCTTTACTGAGCATTATATCAGCATCCACATACTTAGAGGGAGTTGTGGGTTGTGCTTCATTGTTTGTTGGGATTTGGAATGCAGTAGCATCTCTTAGATTAGTACAAAATTGGAAAGGATTTGGATCACCGAGGATGGTAACCTCTACGTTGTGATAGGAAAACTTCAGACATTGATGATATGTAGAAGTGAATACTTTCATAGTATGAAGCCAAGGGCATCCTAGTATCATGTTGCAATTCATTTCTATATCTAGGACATGGAACAATGTATCTTCAATAGTTAGACCAACTCTGATAGGTAATGTGATGATGCCCTTGGAGAAGCATTCACTGTCATCATAAGCTTTAATTGTGATTCTTCGAGAGGGATCTATATCATCTTTAGAATAACCCAAATTGTTGACAACCTTAAGAGTACATGTGTTCAATCCTACTCTTCCATCTATTAAGACATGTCTGACTTTGGCATTATGGATGAAGAATTCAAGATAAAGGGGATCATTATGGTTAGGTTTTTTCTTAGGAATATCTCGGGGGGAAAAGGTGATATGCTATGACATGGATAGGTTCCCAACCATGGCTTGGAACTGGGCAACATCAATGTTATCTGGGACTACTAACTCTTTAAGAGCTTGCTCCAAGTTCTTCTAGTGTTGGGGAGATGCACGCAGTAGGTCCAAAATGGATATTTGTGCAAGGGATTTTCCAAGTTGTTCAACAAGGCTATAATCATATGAAGTAGGAGTAGTAGGTCTACTTGGAGGTGCAGGTCTAGTAGAAGCAGTAGGTCTAGATGGAGCTCTAGGTAGGGTGATCTTGCTACGACATGTAGTGATAGCACAATGAGGGTCTTCAGCCTTAGATGTGAATGTGGATATGCGGAAGTCAGACTCATTAAAGCAATTGATGGTGTAGTCATAGCCAGTGCGTGTGTAATTCACATTACCTTGTGAGTTTGAGTTTGAACTTGAGCATTTCTCTTTGTCATGATTACCCAAAGGATATTTGAAAATAGTATGATCAGAGTTTGATGCTAAGAGTGATGGATCAACTGTGATTACACCATCATCAATAAGGTCTTGTATTGCATGTTTCAATTGGAAGCATGATGAAGTCTTGTGTCCTTTGGTGCAATGGTAATCACAATACTTTAATGTCATCCCACCAATCTGCTTTAGTTACTAGTTCATCTTTAATTGGGGGTAATTGTAGTAAGTTATTACTCAGTAACTGTTGCAATGCCGTCTCAAGAGGTATCCCTAACGGTGTGAATTTTCTATCCTTGGTTCTAGGATGCCTATTGTCTTGCGTGGAAGTCTCATTTTTCTATTGTTGAGGTGTTCTTTGATTAGGAGTTTTTGAATTTGTATGGTTTACACCTTTCAAAGTCAGCTAAGGTTGTGCTGTGCTAATCATGCGGGCATCCACAATGCCATCATTAGTCACATTCTTGTTTTTGGAGAAAATTTTTGCCTTGTCATTAGATGAGTTGGTGTTTGTGTTTTCTTTATTTATCTTGAGGATTCCCTTACGGATAAGAGCATCTTCAATACTAGCCCCTTTTTTCATTAGTTTAGAAATGGTGCTTGGACTCTTGATTTTGAGTTCATACATTAAGTCCGAGACTAAGTTTTCAATGCACAGGTTTACTTGTTGTTCTTCAGGAATGTCTAGTGAGCATTGACTAAGGCTTCTCCAACACAGTAAGAATGTGATGAATGATTCTCCCATTTTCTATTTAGTTAAGCACAAATCAAAAAGTGTCACCTCATTTGTAATGTTAAAGGAAAAGTGGGAGATAAACTTGTCTACTAGCTCTGACCAAGATTTGATATTACCAGGAAGTTTGGAGTACCATTCAAGTGCAGGCCCACCTAGAGAACGAGGGAACAATCTCATAAGGTATGTGGGCTCATCACTGAGTTTGGTACATGAAGCACAAAATTCTTAGATGTGATCAATAGGGTTATTTATTCCTTGATATTTTTCAAACCTTGGAGCCTCAAAGTCTCTTGGTAATGGAGGCATATAAAGACTTTTATCGAATGGGTTAGGACGTAGGTCCCTTTCTATATATAAAGCATGTTTCTTTTGGACTCCCAATGCCTTCACTTGTTTGGAAAGTTGTTTGAATTGTTGTAATAGTTCTTCATTGGGGTTTTGTATGATGGTCTTTCCTTCAAGTCTTTTGTGTTTGTGAGTAGACCATTTGCTATGGTGAGAACTATGTCTACTTGGTTCTAACATTTCTATGTCTGATGAGTCTGATGAAGTGTTGCTAGGTGGTGGAGGTATGTTGGCACCTTGAAGATAGAAAGGTCCCTGTTGCTAGGGAACTTGTTGTGGTATTTGATGTGGCACTTGTTATGGGATTGACTATGATTGTTGTACTATGTGTTGTTGTGGTGCCATGTGTTGTGGTTGTTGTTGGGATACCTCTATTGGTTGTATGTGAGACCATGTGCGTGCTTGTTGTTGTAGAGGTATTTGTTGAGGTTGTTGTGGCACATGTTGTTGTAACAAATGTTTCTAGTATGCAATTTGTTGCTCAAGGTGTCTTTGGTATTCCAACTATTGCTTGAGCTGCTCTTGTTGTTTAGAAAACATCATTTGTTGTTGTTGGAATTGCTGCTGAAATTGTTTTTGATAAATTGTGTGTAAGTCAAGTGGGTTCACATGGGATTGCATACTAGGAATGTTGGATGTTTTCCCCACTTGTAGTTGTTTTCATGGCGGTTGATGTTGTTGTTGATATGTGGGATGTATGTTAAGTGGATGTATACTTGGTTGCACCTTGGAAGTGTGGATTCCTTGTACCATTTTAGGTTGTTGTTGTCATGGGGGTTGACTAAGTCCTTGAGAATTGAACGTCATGTTTGTATTGTTGTTTTGGTACCTTTGTGTTTTAGATGTTCCTACTTGTGACAACATATTGACTTGACTATGAGATGTGTCCCTATTGGGAATGGGCGTAATGTCAATAAGACTTTTCCTTTGTGTGTCCATAGGGATGGTTGCACTTGATGTTTCACATGTTGTATTTATGAGAGGCTCCATAGCATTTGATGTCATAGCACTTGGTAAAGTTAGGAGCAAAGGTGTACTTTGTTTATTTTCCTCCAACGGAGGTATGTTTGGCATCCCTAGAGAACAAGTTCCTTTAGTTGCATCTTGTTGTTGCATCATGTGACTAAAATCAAGTCTTAATGTCCTTTTGGGGTGTTTATGGATTGGTGGTATTTCATCAAACAAGGGATTAACATTGATGTGTTCAAATGTACTTTGGAGGATTTTGATAGTTGACTCTTGATGGGACCTTATAGGTGCAATTATTGTGTTTGAAAACTCCAAAGGTTGTTTTCCCTTGTCTGAGTCCAAATTCATCATGGGTTTTATGTTTTCAATAGTTGTGTTGGTTTGATGTTTGGACTTAGGACCTTCTAAGTTTGGGTTAAATTTGACAATTTCTTGGGCTGCCAAACGTTTGAAGTTTTTGTGAAAACTTTTGTCTCGACATGCCCTAGCCATTTCTTCATCAATGATGCCATAATCAGTGTCAAATTCATCACTTAGTTGTATAGTACCTTATTGTATGTTTAATGTTTTAGGTTGGTTGAATTCAAAGGAATGTGATTGTTCATCTTTAGGTGTGGTTGGTACACTTCCTCCTCCTGGTGGTATTGGCACGAATAGAGGTTCAAAGTTAGGACTCCATTGAACCATCCCATGTGTGGGGGAAGTGTTTGGAGGAAATATCATGGTAGGTTCATTGTTCAAGGTTTGTTGTGCCATAGCTTCATTATGAGGATCTTGCGGATACATGTTCAAGGGGTCTACTAGTAATGGTTGTGATGCCTCGATTTGGTCTTCGTCAAAGGTTTGTTGGGTTTTCTTGCTCTTTTTCTATCTTGGGTGTAGTTTTGGTTGTGCTTGTGCCTTAGAAAACAAAGGTTGATAGAGTTCCTCAGGTCTTTGACCTGATTGTGTCCTAGTAAGTGCTGGCATGATACCTAAGAGTGCAAATGAAATGGAAATTTTGAGTGTTTTGAGTGATTTAGAGTGGTGGATATGCAAGATATGAGTATTTTTGGGATTTTTATGTGTTTAGGAATGTTATGAAATGTGAGGAAATGATAAATGAATTATGGTTTTGATGTACAAAGTGAAAATATCCTGGGGATGTTATGCAAATGCAAAATGCAAGGTGATGTTTTGAAGTTTGACTAGAGGGGATGAAAATGACTCTAAGGTATGCAAAATGACAATAAGGGTTATGTTTTGGACTTCCTAAGGATGATAAAGGTTGGTGTGTGAAAGTTATATCATGCATAAGCTAATGTTCTAGGGTTTTTAATGATGTTTGGGACATGAAAAATGAGGGTAAATGCTCAGGAAGACAATTTGGTTGATGGACAATTTGATAGGGTTTGATAGTGAAAATGATGCTAAGGTTTGGACCATGCAAGATGAAGGGGATATACCACTAGGGTAAGTCAAAATGATATTTTTGGATGCTAGGGATATGATTATGCTATGACAAGGGTATATGGAAAGTTTTGAACTTAGGTAAAACCTTTTAGAAAATATTTTGTCTAGGAGTTTAACCTTCTGATAACGAACTTTAGATCTTGACCAAAAATTGATAAAAGACGAAAAGATCAAATTGATAAAAGATGAAAATGTCAAATCTATCAAGACATCGACAGATTTTGACCAAATAAAATGATAAGAAAAGATAAAAAGACTAGTCAAGATCCATTATCCATCAACACTAGGAGATACTCTAAGACTCATACTTTGTTCTAGATTTTTGACTAAATTCAAAGGGTTTTGGGGGTTCAAAATGATGTTTTGGGGGCTCAAAATGGTGGTGATACTGATTGGAGGTGTGATATGGATAATTCCTATAATGCAAAAGGGGATTTTGGGTGCAAGATGCGATTTTGGGTCAAGTGCAAAATGGGGAGGTGTAGAGGCTCCTAGATGTAGTTTTGGGGTCCTAAAGTGTAGTTCAAAGGCCCAAAATGGTCATGGAGGTACCCAAGTGCACCCTAATAGTTCCAAGTGCACCCTAATAGTACCAAGTGTGTCAATGACACACTTGGAGCTAGTTTGGGCACAGTTGGTAAGTTAGAATGAAGGTTTGGTGATTTTGAGAGGTATGGTTGCCAAATTGATATGCCAAGAAGCTAATATGTTGGGGTTGATGTTAGGATGGGTTAGGAGATGAAAAATAGAAGTTATGGCCTATAGAATGATGTCTTAAGTGAAGGTGATGAAGACTAGGTGATGTAGAATGCAAATTTGGGCAAGCTAGTGCAAAGAGAGCTAAACAGGTACCTAAGGACACTGTTGAAGCCCCAAAATATTATCTGGAACCCAAAACTAGATCTCAGGACCACCAAGTGCACCCAGATGGTGTAGACTATGTCAATGATGCAATTGGGGCCCAATTAGGCATAGTTGGTAGTTTCTAGTCATAGTTGGTAAACTGGGCTAAAACTGAGGCAATTCTGGAAGCTATGATTTCAGGATTGATGTCACAGAGAGGTAAACAATAGGGGATAGTGTTAAGACCAGTATGAATGCTCAAAATGATGGTTAGGACACCAAAAATGATGGTAAAAGTGGTCAAGATGATGAATAGGTATGCAAAGATGCAAGGCAGTGAATGCAAAGTGTTGATTTTGAGATGGGAATGCAAAAACTAAGGGAGGTAAACTGAACCAAAAAGGATGCAATATGAAAGGTAATAGATACTAAATGAGGACTCAAAGGTGAAATATGAAGTCTATATGATGCATGAATGAGGCCTATACTAGGGTGAACGTAAGTGAAGTCTATGCAAGTGTGAGATCTACGTTTTGCCAAGCACGTTTAGGAGCACAAGTTGCCATGTTTTTCAAGGTTTGAGTGTGTTGAACCAAAGTTTGAAAAGTTTGATAAAGGTTGAAATATTTTGGCCATGTGTGATGTTTTCACAAGTTCAAATGATATCCAAGGTGTAAATTTAAAATTTTGGCTTTTATCTTGATTATGTTTTACACACACATAAGACACATTAAGACAAGAATAGTTGTTGTTAAAAGTTAACAAACACACCACAACCTAGGCTTTTAGGACTTTATCCACTGAATTCCTACTTGAACCAAAGTTCAGCCATGCTTAACTAGAGTGGAAAACCTAGGATCTTGGCACCACAAGCTCCCCCTTACAGTGTACTCACTTCTTGGGGCTACCAAGATCCGCTTCCCAAGGGGCATGACTTCCCAAGGGACTGTTGCCTCTACTAAGAACCGCAAGAATGTAGGATGTCTTCACAGGCATGGGTGACCCCTTGAGCTAGTGGATAGAAAGAATTTTGGACACTAAAACATGATTTTTAGTAAGGGCATTCCATTCGGCAAGTGAATGATAAACTTTCAGAGAAGGTCTCCTAGCCCTGAGAACTGGGGTTTAACGCACCACAAGGGTACTGGAGGAGAGCTATCACATAGCAATACCGTCAACACAGCTTTCACCGTAATTAAATTTTATAAAGAGGCTAGAAATTTGACCTAGCTTTGGCCCATTATCGCTCTAAGGTCATCCCCTGGCATACCCAATATTGAGTATCTTGGTCCAAGGCAGGCCTCCTATAGAAGTTACATGGATTTCTCTTACACCCAAGATCCACAATGGCGAGGGGAGAGGATACGTCCAATGCAACTCCTAGGGATTTAACACCATTGACATGATAGGTAGAAAAGAAAAAGATTCTTTTTAAGCACCAAATGAAATGTTATCTAGTCTAGGAAATCCACACACAAAGTCTTTGACAATGTCCTGCAAACAAAGAATTAGTAGTTTATGATCATGTCTTGATCCCATGATTTCCACATGCTGCAAATAGACCATCAATAACACAAAATCATCTAATCTAAGTTCCAAAAGGAAATAGAAACCTTATGTGCAGATTTTGATTAATGCATATGCTTACTATGAACCTGAGTGAGCTCTGACAGAGTAGATTGCTCCTCAAAAGGCCAAAATGGCTCAAAACACTCCCAAGTGCACCTAGACATTGTAGAATACATCAATGATGTAGTTGGGGCCTAGTTGGGTGTAGTTGGTAGTTTTTGGGTGCAGTTGGAAGGTCAGGTGTAAAGTGTGGGGAAATGGTGCCTAGACAAAACCTAGAAACTAAAATTTTCAAAGCTACACTCCCAAGTGCACCCAAACAGTGCAAACTGTGTCAATGACATAGTTGGGGCCTAGTTGGGTGCAATTTCTAAGTCAAAAAAATAGAAGGAGGTTTTGGTGGCTTCTGAACTCCTAAAACTACTCCCAGGGGTCCCAAGTGTGCCCTGACAGAGCAGAGTGCATCCTAGGATAGCAAGCTAATAGAATGCATGAGACAAGAGCATATAAGCATTTTTCTGGACCCCCTAATTAATCTATATGTGAAAAGGAATAGTAGATAGTCATTATACCCTTCCAAGTGAGCTCCTTCCTTGCACCTACAAGTACAAAACAAGAAAACCCAAGTTAGATATGCATGTTCATGTTAGGTTCACCAGATGTAGGACTAGAAAATGGGTTAAATGCATAACATACTATGAGAAAATCACAAAAATCAATCAAAATATATTAGAACCCACTAGTCTACAATGAAAGCCAAACTAATAAAGAAAGAAATAGAAACCCCCTTTTTCACTTGTAGCTCCCATGTCCTTCTTTCTTCTCCAAATGATTGTAGGTCCAAAGTTGCCTATAGTGCACACAAAATTGAAGCAAAAGTATATGGTGTGGATAATGCCATGAGAATACTTGAAGTTGTGATTTAATGTGAGAGCAAGAATTCAAAATGCAAAGAAGTAAAGACTCAAAGACTCAAGGATTCAAGGACTCAAGACTTAAGCATTAAGATCTGAAATGAGAGGAAGGGTGTCCATTTTATAATTGACATGGAGGGTGAGAGCATTGGATTTTTCACCCATAGATATGTGATGTGGCAAGAGATTCATATGACACATATGATAGAATATGCCAATTGTGAGATTCTATGACACATGAAAGTCAAACTTGGCTAAATGTGGAAGAGAATCTATGACGTGTCATAAGACACCTCGAGCCATTCAGAGCAAAGAATCTATGACAAATAAGCCAAATAGGGATGTGCGTAAGAGGTAATAATATTTGATTATTAGAAGTCTTAGCCAAGTGTCGAAGGAGAATCTAGGAGGTGTCACATCCAAGTGTCACTATGATGCAATATTTGAATTAAAAATCCTCTTATTCCACAAAATAAGAATTAGTAAAAAATGGAATTAATGATGGAAAATGGAACTTAGGAAATTAAAAATTTCCATGGTTTGCAGATAATGAATCAATTAATTAATAAAATTAATTAATTAAGGATGATAATTAGGAATTATAATTAGTGAGAATAATAGAATTAAATTATGGGTTATTTTGTCCTATAGAGAAAATTAGTAGATAATTGGCCAAATTGATTAAATGAATGTGATCGTATCCTTTGATAAAAATGTAATGATGATGGATATGGAAAAAGATTATGATAGATAGACCAAAGCCATGGTCAAATTGATTGATAGATCAAAATTGATAACATGCCAAGGACACATGAGATGAATTGGTTGATATGTAACATTTAACTGACATTCTAAATGCTACAAGTTTGAAATTGATTGGTAAGGTTTGATCATAATAACATATACGAACATTGTCAATGTTATTAAAATGGTTGATGATGCCATGATTTTACATTGAAGGCCTCAACAATGTCAAATATTGGATGACATGAATGATAGTTTGACCTAGCACTGAGAGCCACAACAGTACTAAGGTCAAATTGAAAAGATTGATAGGTTGATAGGATTCCAAGGCACTGAAAGCCACAAAAATACCTAGGAGTTAGATAAATGATGATTGATTTGGGATGTTTGATATGTTTCAGGTTGATTAGGACTGATTCTTGTTAGTGTAGTTTTTTATTTTTGCTAGGTTTTTCCTACACTTTTTAATAATCTCGCTTAGGTTAATAAAGCATGTATTATTAGGTGAATGGTTGTGAGGTGTCACCTTCCTACATGTGAGCATCCATTAGCTATCTTGGGAAGATACTTTGCTATCTTTAGTCCGATAGATGGTTGCTCCTCATTGGTTGGTGTTGACACCTCCTCCCTCTTCCTAGCCTATATAAGCATGCTACCTGGCTTGTATTTGTATCTCTTGTTTTTGCATCCTCTTAATGCTATTTTGCTTCCAGCATTTGCATTACTCTCTTGGAGACTAACTCTATGATGCTATTTTGATTTTGTATCATTTGCATTCATAGTTTAGATATTTACTCTTTGCACTAGTTTTCTGGGTTATTAATCTTTTCAGATTCTAACATGGTATCAGAGCTTTTCTATGTGCAAGAGTAGATTTTAGTTTCCTTATTTGAGAGATTCGGGGGGGGCAAATAAACTTTATTGTATTTTTTTGAAAAACAAAGTATGCTCTTCTCTTGCATCTTTGGATGATCCTGAGAATCAGAAAAGTTTTGACAAAAACAATTTTTCTCTGGGGTTTCAATCTCAAATTTGACAACCAACGTGTGAGTGATTTGGTATATTGATAGGAGATTAGTTGATAATGAGGGTACACAAAGAACATCATGGAATGTGCCATCCCCCACATCAACAGACCCTCTCCCACACACCTCAATAGGAGTGTCATCACCCATCAAAATAGAAGGCATAGTACATGGCTCTAAGGATGCAAGTTCTTCCTTAGATGAAGCCATGTGGTGTGAAGCACCCGAATCAAGAACCCAAGTGGATGGTGAGGAAGCAACTGCAACAAGAGCTTTTCCCTTTCCTTTCCCCTTGTAGTTTTCTTTTGCCTTGTTAGACTCTTCATTAGAACTTTGTTTGATAGACTCAGGAACACTAATATTATTCTTCTCAAGAATGTATGTCAAGTGATCAATTTGTTTCTTCAAACATTTATGTTCATCATGACCGGGTCTTTTACAATAGGCACATTTAACCTTTTCTTTCTTAGGCTTATCGCCCTTGGAGGATGAGGTATCAATAGTTGCTTTTGAAGCAATTGGTATCTGATCCTTCTTTTCCTCACTATTATTTTGTTTCTCATCCTTACTATTGTTGGTACTACTTTGTCCTTTTTGTTCTTTTGTGCCTTGGTTGGTTGCTAAGGCATGTGACTTAGAGGACTTAAGAGTGCCATTCAGATCTCACAAAATCCAGTTCATCATCAACAAACCAAACACATAGAGGTCCACATGCACTACATCCGGGAGCTCATCCATGGTCATGTCATTGACCTTCGCTATTGTCCGACTTCTGAGCAAGTTGCTGATATCTTCACCAAACCCTTCATTGAGAGCAAGTTCCTTCATTTGCGAGCTTTACTGGGGGTGCGGGATGCTTCATCTTTTGGGGGGGCCTCTTCCTCTCACTCGGAGTCCTGACTTTTTTGTGGGGGGGTTTCTTTTCTCTCTCTCTTTTGAGAAATCTTTGTACATGGGTACCTCATTAGGCTTGACTTTCCGGGACCCATTTCTACATCCACCTAAGCTTCGCTTATGGGGGGGTGTTAGTGTAGTTTTTTATTTTTGCTAGGTTTTTCCTACACTTTTTAATAATCTCGCTTAGGTTAATAAAGTATGTCTTATTAGGTGAATGGTTGTGAGGTGTCACCTTCCTACATGTGAGCATCCATTAGCTATCTTGGGAAGATACTTTGCTATCTTTAGTCTGATAGATGGTTGCTCCTCATTGGTTGGTGTTGACACCTCCTCCCTCTTCCTAGCCTATATAAGCATGCTACCTGGCTTGTATTTGTATCTCTTGTTTTTGCATCCTCTTAATGCTATTTTGCTTCCAGCATTTGCATTACTCTCTTGGAGACTAACTCTATGATGCTATTTTGATTTTGTATCATTTGCATTCATAGTTTAGATATTTACTCTTTGCACTAGTTTTCTGGGTTATTAATCTTTTCAGATTCTAACAATTCTGAGTGATTCTGGGTTGATTTGGGGTGATTTTGAGTTGATTTGATATGATTTCGAGTTGATATGAAATTGATGTGAAAGGGGATACAAATGACGAAATATGGTCAATCTAGCCAAAAGATCAAAGTTAGTAGAATGAGAAAATTGGTTCCATTATACTTGGTTTGAGGTGTCAGCACAAATGGCTTCTGTACCTCAGATGCTCTTCCATAATGACAAGGAGATTCAGAAAGAGATGTTAATGATAACACTAGTTCAATATGGTACTCTCCCATGCTAGTTTCTTTTAGCTTGAATGATTTCTCAATTTGTTTCAGCTTGTTGTCATGATAATCAATGGATTCCCTATTAGTTCAGATGCAATTTTTAGCAGCTTTGAGCATATTACAGGTTTAGCTAGTAGTGGCAAGAATAATGACTTTAGAGCCATGGAACAAGAATTTGATGCATTGGTAATATGTGGATGGCATAGGATGCATCTCATGTAACCATGGTCATCCTAGCAGAATGTTATAGGCCAGGGGAATGTCAAGCACTTGACAAGTGACATCCCTTTCTACAAGATTGATGCGAATGGGTAAGACCACAAGACCTAGAGACTTTCATTCAACTTTTTCATACACTTTGATAGTGTATTGTGTCAAGGATCAATAGAGTCCTTAGAATAATTCAATTGTTTAACAAAAGAAGTAGAAACAATGTTCAACCCAGTACCATTATCGATGAGTACCTAATGAACACATGTCTAATGTATCATAACCTCAATGTGTAGAGGTTGATTGTGTGGGTGACTCAATGAGTTGTCATTATCCTCAGAGAAAGACATAAATTAAGGTGAGGTTAGGTGACCTATTATGGATTGAAATTACTCAAGATCAATATCTTGAGGAACATTTTCCTTAGTGAGGGCTTTGTATAGAATCTACCTGTGAGTAGGGGAGATTTTAAGTAGCTCAAATATGGATATTTGAGCATCATTTTGTTCCAATCAATCAAGAACACTAGAGCTAGTTGTTGTTGAATTTTTTGTGAATTTTGCACATTTTCCAAATGTTTGAGCAAGGGTTTTGCCTTTATGTTGTTTAAGATCAAGAGTAGAAGGCGCAGGGCCTTTGAGCACCAAGTTGGAGTGAGAGCACATAACAACATTGGCACAGTGTTGCAAAGATGCATTGTCTATTGTGTTGGAAGTAGGGCCCCTCAAGAAAAATGTTGTCTTAAGTTTATTGTTATCTTGCTTGCCCTTGATGGTAATGATTTCATAGTATTTAAAATCCATAAGTTCAACCATGTTGATCACATTGTCATCATTAGAGTATGCATAGTTGACCTTGTTGTTAGGTTTTGGTTTTGAACTTTATCCTTTTTCATAGGCTGGGAAGAGCTCTTTGAAGGCCTTGTGATCCAAGTTCTTGTTATGTCCATATACCACAATGTTAGCAACATCAATCATGTCCTGGACTTTGTGACAAAAATTTATGCAGTTGGTAGTTTTGTGTCACTTATTTTGGTGATACTCACAAAATGTAGTTTCATTCCACCATGGTGGATGTGGTTGCCAATCATAAGGGTGACAACTGTCCAGTGGTGAAATAAGCTTGTTTTGTAACAAGGTTTTGTAAACCACATCCAAAGTTTCACCTAGGGCTATATAATCTCACTTAGGGTGTGTAGCCCATGAGTTTCTCATTTTTTTAACAAATGTCTTGTTGTCAAGAATAGGTTTCTTAGCATTTTTTGCCACATTGAGACCATATGTGAGATTAAAGGCTACCTTAGTAGGTTTAGGAGTGAAATTTCCAACAACACCATCATGTATAATTTCTCAGTTCTTGTTGACATACCTGGTTTTGTCCTTGTTGGTGGTGGAGCCTTGTTTTGTGTCCTTCTAAAGAGTGAGTTCACTCTTCTTGACCAAAAATTTCTCTATGTGGGTGGCCTATGTGATCATGTATTCAAAGGTATGTGGACCTTGAAGTTAGATGCTATACCCTCAATCAGGTATAAGATTATCAGTGAAAATGTCAAGTTTTTTCGATTCTAGAATCTAGTGTGAATATTTAGTGTACAGTTGTCTCCACCTCTAGAGGAATGTGAGGAAGGGCTCCCTAAACTTCTACTTAAGATTGCATAAATCTTGAATGTTGATAGGGTGTTGAATGTTATGAGAATACTACAGGACAAAAAAAGTTAGCAATTTCATCAAACATTTTGATTCTAGGAGGCAAGTGTGAGAACCATTCCAAAGCCTAACTAGCTAAACTTCTGGCAAATAAATGCATGAAATATGTCTATTTATGCATAAATTCCATAGAGAAGGAACCAAATTCCCCCAAATCATCTTGGGGATTAGTGGTTCCAAATTATTTATCATACTTAGGTAGTTCTACTCCTCATTGGAAAGGAGGCATGTCTATGGTCTTGTCAAATAGAAATGGACAAAGAGCATCTAAGTTTTATGTTTTTACAGGTTTTTCCTTCTCTTGCATCATCTAAGCCAGTTGGTCTTGCATAATTTTCAGTTTTTTTTTGAGTTTGGAAGTCTTAGTTTCCTCTTCAAGCATGAAAATGATTTCCACATTGAAATGAGAGGGTAGATTAGCTCCCTCTTGGGCTAGTTTGAGAAAGTACTTTTCTTTCTCTTCATTGAGTAAGATTTCCATGACATTTTGAATTTTTTTGTCTTTTTGGCATTTTTCTATGTGTTCAAGAAGTATTTCCACCTCTTCCTATTCCTCAATGGTATCATGGTTCGTGATCAGCCATTATAGGAATGTGTTTAGTTTTATTATGTTGCAATTGGAAAAGTCCTTTGAAAAGGAAGTTAGACATTTTGTTTGGAGATATGGGACCCTTTCTAGTCTTAGGATCCTCTTGATACAAAGAGTTCCTAGTTTGTTGCAAGTTTATGGAAAATGTTCATTGGACTCGAGGTGATCTGACGAGTGAGGGAGATTGTGAAGATTCCAACCTGGACGGACTAGATGTAGAGCGTGTAAAAAAAGAAAGGTGACCTCTGCTATGATTATGACCCCTAGCATGGCCTCATCTAAGTCTAAGAGGATAAAACACATTGCTACTTCTTGTTGCAAAAATAATAGACAAGGACAAGAAGAAAAAGCTTTGACAAGGACCACACTAAAACATAGTCTTAATGGGACAAGATAAGAGTGCTATATACTAAGGCATGAATAGTCTAATTTGAAGGCTAGAATAACCAAAGATTATGACTATGGTAACATGAAGTATGACAAGCACTAAGGAAAGAGAATCAATAAAAAATAAATGATGAGACTAGTTAAAGTACGGATCACAAATCTTCAACTAAGAAAAATACCACTATTTGGAACTATTTATAGATAGAGAAGAGGCAACTTGATGTAGTAAATAGACTAGATGTAGATCATAGATTTCTTGAATAAGTTGATTTGATAGTTTAGACTCAAGATCTCATGTCGAGAACCTCTGGGAGGCACATGAGAAAATACACAGGGTCATGCAAAGACTTAGAATAACATAAAAAATTTGCGCAAGGATGTGCTCCAAGCTACACAAAGAAGTGAAAAGTTTGACAACAAAATATGGATACCAAGGCAAGATCTTGCATGAAAGTGTACAACTATTTGCTTGAGAACCTTTTAGAATCACGTGAAGAAGTGTGATCTCAAGTGAAGTCTTGCAAAGTTGTGTGCAAAATTTAGGACCAGACTGACAATAGAGTTGGATTTTGAAGAGATTTTCAATAGTTTTGGATGGTTCTAGATAGATTGTAGGTTTGTTGATAGACAATGGATAGATTTTAGGGTTGATTTCCAAATTTTGTGAAAGTGACATTGAGTTTCAGACAAGGCAAAGTGTTTTCAGTAGGACACGAGAAGCAAGTAATAGTCAAATACAATCCAATTGAGGGCAAAGAAACCCAGAGGGACTATGGGGGAATCTTGATTTTTAGTTTTTTCCAGTAGGTTTGGACATGTTTAAGACTCGATAACAAATATGCTTTATCTCTAGAAACACAAAATAGTAGAGAAGGCAAAGCATTTGTCCCACAACTTATGCACATGCATGCACCTCACATAGTTGTGTCACCCCCTAGAGGGCACCCATATTTTTGGTGTATTCAAAGGGCTCAATAACATATACACTGAGTCAACACCCTTATGGTAGGGATCAAGCATGTATACCACCTTCCAATGCCCAGTAACATTTCTATGGTGAGTTCTATAGGAGAGATTGTTCCCCCTCCTTGTACAAAGATTATGCCTCCTTTCGAAGGTGAACTGAGTAGCTTGATTTTTACTTTGTTCTAGGAGGTTTGAACATGTTTAGGAATCAATAAAAAATATGCTTTATCTCTAGAAACAGAAAATGGTAGAGAAGGCAAAGCCTTTGTCCCACAACTTATGCACATGCATGCACCTCACACAGCTATGTCACCCCCTAGAGGGCACCCATATTTTTGGTGTATTCAAAGGGCTCAATAACATATACGTTGAGTCAACACCCTTATGGTAGGGGTCAAGCATATATACCACCTACCAATGCCCAGTAACATACCTATGGTGAGCTCTATAGGAGAGATTCTTCCCCCTCCTTGCACAAAGATTATGCCTCCTTTTGAAGGTGAACTGGGTAGCTTCTAAATAAAAGGTTTTTAATTGGCTTCCATTTCTATTAATCCCTAATGGCTCCATAAGAAAAGTTGAGACTAGTAGCCCACACCAGCATTTGAGAGTGCAACACTTGTTTAGCAAGACTAGGGATGGAACTGGACAATGCAATAGACAAAGCTTCCCCTTGATAAGTAATATCAAGAATCAAAGGAAAGAAATTAATCTTTCTTTAGAGTCTTTCACTCTACAAAGCATCTTGATTATAGTGAATTGGAATATTTGGCTAAAGGACTGTGCTCACTTGGGTCATTCCCAAAGGTTGGATCACTCTGGTAGGCCCTTTAAAGGATTGACTTAGATTGATGGTTCGAACATAAGGGTCAAAGTTTTTGATTTCCCTCAAGGCGAAAAAGAATACTCCTCTACCTTAGTTTCTCACCTAAACATACAAAACATGTTAATTACCAACTTAGCTTAATCAATCTAGACTCATCCTTCCTAAAGATTTTGATCCCCTTGAAAGGAAACCATTATCTCATCATAGAAAAGGATTAGTACTAGAGAATCACTAAGTTTATTGTCTCCTTCAAAATGTTGTTTTTTAGAAGCATCTAGGTTTTTGATTCACCCTTATTCATGACCTCCAAGTGGTCAAGAGCATAATCACCTATTCTTCTATCTTGCACCCTAAGAAGTTCACAAGCCCTAATTAGACTATGTTTAGAAAGTAGGAAAGAAAACACATTGTTTAGTGGGTTTTAATGTTATTATTTGACAAACATATCTTTGAAAATCATCCTATAAAAAAATAATCAGTTCATGTTTGGAGAGTTTGTTTAAGGAATCTTTGTCAAAAAGTCCTATAGACAACCATTAAGCTGTAGAGAACCAAAAAAATAGAATAATGATGCTTCAAAGAAAAAATCATCAGTATAAATTAATGAACAACATGCTGAAAAATAACAAACTAACTATGCCATTTCAAAACTTCATGCAAAATCTTGTACAGATCTATGCAAGATCTTTCACCGACTTGCGTGACAAAATGAGGTGACATGTGAAGAATTGTGCAATAGGGCAATTTTTTGTGCAAGAAAGTGGAGAGCTATGTGTGAGAACTTCAAATATTCATGCAAAAAAGAAATTTCTTGCATGAGAATTAAGAAGTCTATATGGACTAGTACAAAAAAGCAATGAAAATGATAGAAATTTAGATGAATGAGGCCAAAAAAATTGTTTTTCTTGGCCCCACGGTGGGCACCAAAAATTTATATGTAGAATGTGGCCTCAGACTTCACACACACACTTCAACATGGTCTTTACTTGTGGAATCATCTTGGGATAAACATGGTATTTTTTACTGAAGACACCTAATAGAGCCACCCATTGCCTCCTATCTAGAAGGATTTTTCCTATGAGCTCTTAGGAAGAGATGCAAGCAACCAAACCTTTATAGAATGAAGGATTTGAATGCAAATTATGAGTATGTAGTTAACCTATATGTAATTGCAAGAAATTAATCTAAGAAACAACATATATCTCAACTAAATGTATGCATCTTTAATCTAAATGATAATTTAAAAGTGATAGCAATGTGTAAGCTAGAATGCAAAGCAAGTACTCAATTTGAAAACAATTCAATATCATAAGATTCCAACCTCTATAATGAGGAGTTAGGAGTCCCTTAAATAGAATTCCTAGAATCCATCAATTATTGAGATCAACTTAGATCGATGATCAGGATTAAACCCAAGATTTAGTCAAAGTGGAAGATTCCCAATACAGATGCAGTTAACTAACTTAGATCTTGAGTGCAAGAAATAGTTAACTCAGATTCAATTTAGTGTGAGAATAAGTGAATTAATTCACTTCTAATTTGATGAGTAGTTAACTAAGAATTTCCATTTTGAACTGAGAAATAGAATTTGGGAAAGATATTCAATTTAATAAAATGAGACATGACTTCTTAAATGCCTTTTCTATTTCATTGAATAATTACATTCAATTAATTAAAGTGAGCATAAAAATTAACTTAAATACTTTTAATTCCTTGGTACATTAGCCCTAGGATATAATTTAATTCAATTAAAGTATAAATACTTCGAACTAATTTAGATCTTAATCAGATAGGTTTAATGTGACTAATACGAGTCAATACCTAGGAATTAAATAGATGGTCTAATTAATGCAAATTTAAGGTTTTTCTGCATTTGACACTTAGTTCAAGTAGCAAAAATCAGAACTAGAATTTCCTAATAACATAGGATTGATTGAAATAGAGTAGAATTGGTGATCATGGCAATTAGCCAATTTTAGGGTATTACACTTTGTTGACTGAAACGAAGGTTGAAGTTCTTGGTTTTGATGAAATGCAACAGTTGTATGATGTTGATCTTAATTTTTCTAAGGCATGGAGAGAGTGCAAAGCACCATATCTAACAAATAACACAAGTAAATATGATGAGTATTTCATTCAAGAAGGTATGTTTTTCAAAGGCATTTAGTTGTGTATTCCTAGAAGTTCTATGAGGTTGAATCTGATTAAGAAAAAGCATAGTGGTGGATTGGCTAGACATTTTGGAATTGATAAGACATTGAGCTTGCTAAAAGAGAAGTATTATTGGCCACAAATATATAATAATATTTAGGAATTTGTAAAGAGTTGTGGAGTTTGTCAAGTTGGAAATGGAGTGAGTCAAAATATTGGTTTGTATACACCTATTACTATTCCTAAAATACCTTGGAGTGACATCAGTATGGATTTTGTTCTTGGATTACCTAAGATAGTGAAGGGGTATGATTCTATATTTGTTTTAGTGGACAAATTTTCTAAGATGGCTCATTTCATACCATGTAAGAAGACATCAAATGTTGAGCATGTTGTTGAGCTTTTCTTTAAAGAGATTGTGAGATTGCATGGATTACAAAGAAGCATTATTTCTAACAAAGATAGTAACTTTGTTGGTTATTTTTGGAAGACTTTTTGGAAGAAGATGGGCACTAAATTGAACTTTAGTTATACATTCCATCTGTAGATAGATGGATAGATAGAGGTTTTGAATAGAAGCTTGGGTAATTTGTTAAGATGTTTAGTTGGGAATAAGCCAAGTAATTGGAAAATGGTATTGGCACAAGCTGAATTTTCATATAATAGTTATATGAATAGGAGTATAGGAAAGACACCTTTTGAGATTGTTACTAAAATGAAGACTAGAGAAGTATCAAATTTGAGAGATATTGCTAGTGAAAAAAAGAGAATTGTTGCAAGAGAAGAATTTACTAATTATATGTAGTCCTTACATAAGTGAGTGAAGTTGAGGATAGAACAAATTGCTTAGAAGTATAAGGACAATGCTGATCAGTTTAGGAGTCATCATGATTTTCAAGGTGGTGATAAGGTGATGGTTCATTTAAAGAAAGGAAGTTTTCTTGTTGGAACATATACTAAGTTGAAGATGAAGAAATTTGGACCTTGTAAGATCTTGAAGAAGTTTGACAATGGAAATACTTGTGAAGTTGAGTTACCTAATGACATGGATATATCTCCTATATTCAATGGTTCTAATCTATATAAGTATGATGAGTCATATGATGAAATTGTTGTAACAGATGATTATCCTAATAAGCAGATTGAAGAAGTTGAAAAGGTATTGGATCAAAGAGTTGGTAAGAGCACAAGGGAAAAATATTACTTTAAGTATTTGGTGAAGTGGAAGAATATACCAATTGAAGATGCTACATGGATGTCTCAATCTGAGTTGGATTTAGCTTAGATTGTGACACTTGCATGATTCAGGAGAATCATTTCTTCCAACCCTAGTTGTCTGACGTAGGAGCATCCTGGGTTTCCTTGTAATCTTGCACTTTTTGTTCATTCTCCCAGTTGTTGCCAAGTTCCAATTACTCTCAAGTACTAGTTGCTACCAAGTTCTAATTATTACTAAGTTCCAATTTTTAGTTGTTACTGAGTGTCAGCTGTTCTCAAGTGCCAGTTGCTATCAAGTTCTAGCTGCTACTGAGTTCTAGTTGCTACCAAGTTCTAGTTGCTGCCAAGTTCCAGTTGTTACCAAGTTCCAATTACTATCGGGTTATATAGTGTATGCTAAGTTATCTAATGTGCACTAAGTTATCTAGTATTGGCCGAGTGTTCCTTCATTGATTGAGTTTTCTATGTTTTGGGTCCTTAGTTGGAGCTGACTTTCATATTTAATTTGGATTATTCTAGAATCTTTTATAAGCCATTTTGGCAAGGATAAATAGAGTACTTAGGCTTAGGTTAAAAAAAGAGAGTGAGAAGAGGACTAAGAGAGAATTCTAAAAGGGAATACATATGTGTCTAGAAGTGTGAATTTGAAGTTGGATCATGAATTTGGAAGTTGTATTTTTTGTGTTTGGTCATAACCCAGAAGGCCTTATGACTGGGCATGTATGTTGAATTTTTGAAGAATCAATAAAAATATTTTACTCTTCTTCCTCCTTTGGTTTTTTTATTTGTGTTTGCTTCTATTGTGTTAACTCTTGCAGGGTGGTTCAGATAGCTAGGTGTGCCTTTGGCCCTAGTTTTTCCCATCCTCCTTGTGTCATAAGTGGTCCTCACACATATTAAGGGATCCTAAGGGGTGATAAAAAGTCTTGATGAATATTAAGGGGTACTAATGTGTACTCAAAATTCATTGATGATCCTAGGTTAGATTTATTTGGTTTTAAGCTAGGGTCTTAGAAGACATTATGAGCCCTAAATGGGTAGTAAGGAATGAATACATTAATGGGTTATTACCTGGGGTCATACTTATTAAATAAGGCATACTAACATAGGCCCTAAGATACAAAATAATTCAAAAGGTGCTTCAAATATATAATAGCTCCTAATGAATGGTATTTACAAATTCTCTTAGAAAGAAATATCCAACAAGATAATGGAGAGGGAAGGGGGGTAGAGGTGAATCAATTATCCAACTATTAAAGCATTTATCAACCTTATTAATCCTTAACCATGTGAGTGATATAATCACCAACCATAAGAAGATACACATAAACAATAACACAAATATGTTAACTAGGGAAGCCCTTAAATAGAGGGAAATCCCTATGGGGATAGTACCCATAAAATGATGTACTTCTGTAAAAGTTCCTTGTAAGATGATAGACTCTATTAGCAATCAATTAAATACATTCGATACATATTAGTTTCTATTAGGAGACTTTGAATCTAATTTAGGATATTCCAACCCCATTAGGAGTTATTTTTAATCTCAAATTACTTTTGACAAGGTAGTGACAAAACACTTAGTCATTCTCTAGCACTATTATAGTGCAAGCTGAGCAATCACTAAGAGCCGAGTGATCAAAGCATGTCACACATAAGTTGCCAAACAATACATATTAAGAAATATGCCTACTTAGTGCCAAGCACTTGTATGAGCTGAGAAGATAGTATGTTTTGAGTCACTTGTCTAATAAATATAACACCTTTTTAGTTGCAGGATTTGACATCCCTTACTAAAAAATTACTATGTTGATTTTCATTACATGTCAATCGGGGAGCATCAACTTGAGATGATGTCTTCAAAGTATATGCTCTAGTTTTTGCTAAAAGTCACTACTACCTTGAATGCAATAACCATCAAGGAAATCTAGTTTATCCAAAGGAAAGACAACTATCAAATACTTGGAAGGAAATTCTAATTATTTAACCATACATCTATGCACCTACTGCTGCAGGAACATTGACCGGTTCTGTTTCCAATGGCTGTAGGAACAACAGTTCTAATCTTTACTTAGAAAACTCAGTCTAACTCCTAATTACTAAAGTAAACTCCACATTTTGCATGGGCCCCCATGGAAGAATGAAGGGAAGACAAGCTCAGATAAAATTGTAGAAACCCAACAAAGGCATGTATTCATTCAAATATGTAGTTTTACAATAACTCAGGGAGAATAACAAGATGTCTCTTGACTCCGTCTGTCTACTCACTACTTAACCTCATAGATATAGATGAGGCCTTATTTAAAAGGAAGGAAGAAAAAAAAACTCCTAAAACTATGACTTCCTCATGAAGGAAACTTAGTTACAACTTAAGACTGTAAACATGCAATTTTTAAAGACATTAATTATCCCTTAAATTCCCCAAAAATATAGATCATAGCAAATGCTAGATCTTCTCTTTTATTTTTCTTTAAACATCTTCTAGGAATCTAGGTATCATACATTTCATGTTTAACTAATCGCTTTGATGCTTGCTTCCTTGCTCAGTTGCTTTATTAGGTTGCGCTTTGTTATTCATTAAAATAGGTCCCTTCTGACTTTTTTGCCAAGTCTTCCAGCTGCAATGGTGTCATAACACTTCTCTTTGATACCATCAATGCCTTAGCACTATTCACTCATAGTTTGTTTTTGATTAACTCTCGCTCAGCTTGTATCCCTATGATTAACATTTAATACGCACAAGACTTCCCGCAAACATTTATTTTCATTTATTAGTTTATAAAGAAAAGGCATTAATTATTCAACTAATAGTTTTTGCAATCTCTTCAACTGTAGGAAGATCTACCCATATCAAACATTCATGAAGAAATATTTTAACCACAAAATGAACCCCTTTTTAGATATAATTCTTATTATCATTTAATGCTCTATGTCCATACTTTATACATCAAAAGTTCAAAAACATTTATACTAAAAGATGATAAAGTTCAGTATGTTATAGACAAATGTTCACAAAAAGGGCTAATAAGACTTCTATTTTTTCATGTCTTCATTTTTCCCCCCAACCTTCCTAAGGCTGGTCCCTTCAGCATCTATAAGTTTCTGATCCTCATCTGTAGCTTGAGATCATTGGCAATTTTCTCCCCTGATTCATGAGCTTTGTAATTAAAATATCCATGATTTTGTTTCAACCTTTCCCATTTCTATTCTTTGGAAATCATTTTATATTTAGCAAATGAATCATAATTTCCAAGCATAGGATGCAAGAGTATTGGTAGTTGGAAACAAAGAGGTACCCAATCAATTTTTTGACCTCTACCTAACATCAGATACGTGGGCATCCTGCTAATGGCCAACTCCATATTTTGGGAAGAGTGCAACTCCCTTGTTTTTAGATCTTCTAGCAATCAGATCCATCTTTGAAGGGAGGCTTGTATAGCATCAGGGGCATTTGCAAAACAATGCTTCTCCCAATCCACAAATGCCTATTTCCGAATAGGGTGAATTTTGGTAGTAGCACTTTGATTATTGTTAATAGAAAGCCAATCGAAGAATACTCTATGAGTGTTTTGTACCTATGGCTGAACGTACAATGGTTCCAAAATTTCCTTTTTCTCTATAGGGAGCATCCTGGTTCTCTTTACTAATCTCATTCTGCATACATGACATAATAGCACTAAATTGTACATCTCCCACGCATAACAATGAATTCCAACCTTTATCATTTGGAATAGAAAAATCATGAACATATAACTCAGAAGAGATTCTATAGATTCATCAAAACTAATTTGAATGCTACATAGAATTCTTGGGGAGTGTGTAAGGAAGGGTTCAACCCCCAAGTAATTTGAGACAATTGAAAATTAATCATTTGCTCCTTTAGGAATAGTGTGTAAACTAGAGATGGGGACCTACAATTTACAAGCTCTAAAATGAGGTCTGTAATCTTCATGACACGTTGCTATAGGACCATAATTTCACTATCCTTCTCTTCACTTTGCTGTGCTTGTTCCTTGATAGTTCTGAGCAATTGCTTCCCTTCTAGGTCCCAATTTCTTTTTCCCATTGAAATTGTTGGTACAAACTAAAGTTGGTTGTTAATAGAGTATAAATGTCTGGTGGTGTATAATGACAAACAATAGGTTTATAATCTTCAAGGCAGTGCTTAGGATGATGGTGGTTAGTAGTGCTATCATCTTGAGAATGCTGACGTTCAATAAAGCTTTTATTTTGATAGGAAACAATGTTATCAACTTTTTTTGAAGGAGCAATGGCTGCAAGATAGGGTGCAATAGTCATTTTAACTTGAAATGTTTCAACAATTTTCTGAATCATTTCTTGTGCAATAGATGGATATTCCTCTAGTGCTAGATTATCAATTTCCTCTGTTGGCTGTTCAAACCTGGACACTATTTCCCATGAGGACTCTGTGTCACTATCAACATTAATAAGGCTATTTGGCCTTGCGAGAATTTCCTCAAGATCATTTTCACGTTCTAGAGTAGGTGTTGTGTGCTTTGGTGACTGTGCAGGTGTAGGTACTAGAGTTTCAACATAAATAGGTGGTATAGGAGGCTCAGCTGGTGGCGTAGAAGGTTCAATTCTCAAATTTACCCTAGATATTCTAGTGACTCATCGTGGAGTAGAACTTGGGGTAGAAATTGGTCTCTTTCCCTTATCAATGGATTTCCTTTTATTCGGGTTAAGTGCAGGTTCTTGTGATACTGAAGATACTTCTTATGAACCTTCCTCTGTGACAACTATGCATTATTTTCTCTTCCTAGAAGCTGATGCTTCTGTAGCCAAAATTTTCCTTTTTGTAGTTTTAGTTACAGAAGCAAAAGTTGAAGCTTCTTGAGTCATTCTATATTCTACTTTCCTGACTCCTACAATAGTTTTCTCTCTTGTCCCCACTCCTTGCCCTTTAGGTCCACTCCTTTTAGGTCCCTTTGTCCTTAGTTTTACAAAATCATCCCATGTTCCCAAGTGCTACCTAGTCAAATCCTTTTCAATTATAGCCCTAATCAAGAAATGGTGGGATACCGAATGGGTTTTGCCTTGTTGTACATAGGTATCTTGCCTTTTGATAATATTATAAAGGAAACTCAAAAGATTTATAGGAAAATCACCATTCCGCAAACCACTCAAAATTTTGAAATTAACAACATGCAAATAGGAATACCTTCCTTCATAGGTAAAATATCTTATGATAAATTCAGTAGGGTGGATGAATTCCAGAGGGAGAGATAATCATAATTTACCTTGCTTTTTGTTTTCCTCTAGCCGAGGATCTCTAGGTATTGAGAATTTCTTTTTTTCTTGTTGTGCATCCATGTCCTCTATCCAATGTTCTCCATTTGTGGGAAACCTAGAAACTTCTGCCACCATTTCTTCAGTGAATTCTATCTGAATGCCCTGAATAGTTGCATATCCATCCCTCAATGTATTATGAAATTGGAGCACAATTTCTTGATCAAACTGCTTCAAATTGAGACAATAAGTCAGCCAACCTCATTGTTGAAACAAACTACATGTTGTTGGGTCTACCAATAAGACTTTGTGGTCTACTGGTTCATGCCACTGAGGTTCTCCACCCATTTTTTTTTTTTTTAAATGTTGTTACAGGAAAATTCACTACAAGTGATTTTGAGAGTATGGGTGATGATAGCTATAGGGGTTTCAAAGGGAAATTGAAATACTTCAATACTTTCAAAACATCACATCCTTTAGTACTTCTGATGACATTTTAATCACCAAACCATAATGAGGATAAAGATCATGCTCAAAAACATATGCCATATTAATGAGGGGTTATGTGAAATCATGATTTAATGGTTAGCCTTCTTTACATTATTTCACACATTTCGGAAGTACAAATGAGTGCCATCTTATTATTGAAATGACCCTTCCTCGTACATCCTACATGCCAATTTAAGATTTCCTTGATTTGCATTCATGATTTTGATTTTCCCAGCCCCCAACCTAGCAGAGAATGGATCCCACTAGACTATAAAGATTGCAAATTTTGAAAATTGAAATAACATGCTTTTCTAAATAAATAATAAATTAAATAAATACAAAGGGGTTGAGTGTGACTGACTTGAGGTGCGATAGGAAGGATGGTCTGAATATTGCCATACGAGAGAAAGAAAGTGAGATGGCGTGATGATGGAAAGACAAGAAGATGGGATGGAATGAGGTGAAAAAGAAATGAATTTTCACATGAGTGCAAAATTTTTATTATGAAAGCCTTAAAAATGAATTCAAGGGGCTACAGGCATATGAGTGGGAGACTCAGATAGAGTGGCTGTAGGAAGAGATGTTTTTGTTGTGGTGAACTGTTGAAGAAATTCTTCTCCGGTTGCTGGTTTATGATATAACTTCAAGCGATGCCCATTAACCAGGAGTTTGAATTTGACTAGATCAATTGTTGATAGTTGAACTGCTCCATTGTTAAAAATTGTAATGATTTCATAGGGACCAAGCCATCGATTTTAAAATTTCCCTTTGTGATGCTGATATTGTGAATCATACAGGAGCGCCCAATCACCAACAAAGAATTCTCTATCTTTATGAAATTTTCATGCCATTGCTTTCTTTGACTCTAAATAAATTTTGTGTTATGAAGAGCTTATTTTTGCCATTCATCCAACTCATTCAGATGCAAAATGTGAGCCTGTTGTGCTGCAAGAAGGGTAATATCAAGTTCTAAAGCTATCCACAGAGTTTTATGTTCAAATTCAATAGGCATAACAGATGTTTTCCCATATAGGAGTTGAAAAGGTGTAAACCAAATAGTGAATTTCCATGTTTTTCTGTGCACCCATAAGGCTTTAAGAAGTTTAGCTACCCATTATTTGTGATGCAAAGACACTATTATAGTGAGAATATGTTCCAGCTCTCTATTTGTCACTTCTACCTATCCATTGGCTTGTGGATGATATGAAGATGATTTTCCATGTCAAATTTTATACTCCTCCATGAGTGTTGCTATCAAATTAGATGTGAACTAAGACCCTTGATCTAATTATAATTCTCTTGGAACACCAAATTTGGTAAAGATACATTCGTACAAAAACTTTGCAACATTATTGTCATGAGGATGCTTCATGGGTTTTGCTTCGGCCCACTTAGTAACATAATAAGTGCAAACTAGTATGTAACTTTTCCCTTCTAATGGCGGTTCAATAGGGCCAACAAAATCAATTCCCCATTAATCAAATGGTTCTACTACTATCTGTGGCTGCAGGGGCATTTCACCTATTTTTTTTAGTCGAACCATTCTTTGACATTTATCACATTTTTTTGTATACTAAGTTGCATCCTTGTAAAGTGTAGGCCAATAATAACCTATGTTCAGAATCTTTAATGCAGTCTGTTTGTTAGCCAAGTGACCACCATAGGGCTCATCATGACAAGCACAAAGAACATCATATGTTTCATCCTCTCTGAGATATCTTTGTGTTACCTAGTCTGGTCCAATATACAAAATTAATCCTAAGATCCATGAGAAATTAAAACTCTTTTCTATCAGCAATCATTTTTCTTTTGCAAAAAAATGTGGAGGAGTTTTTCCAGTAGTTAGATGGTTGTCAATGTTAGCATACTAAGGGTTTTGTATGGACAAAAGGAAGAGATGTTCATTAAGAAAGCTATCTTCTATGGTTGCATGATTATTAGGTGTTTGAAGATGAGACAAGAAATCAACTACAACATTTTCTTTACCTGGCTTGTAAATAATGGTGATGTCAAATTCTTGCATTGGTACCAACCATCGAGCCAATTGTCCATAGATTGCTGGCTTGTTCATCAGATAATTGATAGCAGAGTGATCTACATGTACAAATATTTGGTATCCTATAATGTAATGTCTAAAATTATTCAGAGCATAAATTACAACAAGCAGTTCTTTCTCTATCACAGTGTAGTTATACTCGACTCCTTGAAGATTTTTGCTGATATAGTAAATTGCATGTTCTACTGAATCTATCTTTTGGCCAAGTACCACTCCAATGGCATGATCTAAAGCATCTATGTGTATGTGAAAAGGTAACTCCCAATTTGGTCCTCAAAGAACTGGTGCTTTGTACACTCTAAATCCCATACAAATTCTGCATCTTTTCAAAGTAATTTATATAAATGTGCTGCAATTTGATTGAAATCTTTGATAAAATGTCAATAATATCCCACATGTCCTAGAAAACTCCTGAATTCCTTCAATTTAACTGGTACAACCAATGTATGTATGACTTCTATTTTTGCTGGATCTACTTCAATTCCTTTAGGGGAAATAAAGTGTCCCAACACCACTCCTTGCATCATCATAAAGCACTTTTCACTGTTTAAAGATGAATTGTAGTCTTTGCATCTTTGTAAAACCTTGTCCAAGTTTTCCTTCTATTCTTCAAATGTTTGTACATATGTGGTGAAGTCATCCATATACACTTCCAAACAATCTGCAGATATGTCAAAAAAATGTTAATAACAACTCTTTGGAAAGTTGCAGGTGCATTGCATAAACCAAATGGTAGGATAGCATAAGAAAATGTTCCCCATGGACATGTGAATGTGGTCTTTTCCTGATCCTCTGGTGCTATCTAGATTTGATTGTAGCCACTGAACCCATCCAAGAATGAAAACTAATTTTTTTCTACAAGATTGTCAAGAACTTGGTCAGCAAGAGGCAATGGAAAATGATCCTTTTTAGTAGTTGAGTTAAGCTCTCTATAATTTATGCAGACTTGCCATTTTCCCCCCTTTCTGGGAACAATAACCAATGGTGAAACCCATTGGCTATCTAAAATAGGATATATGAAGCCACCATTGAGTAGCTTTTGCAATTCATTTTTGACAATATTCCTTAATTTTGGGTTTATCCTATGCTGAGGTTGTCTCACAGGTTTACAATCTAGACTGATATAAATTCTATGGCTACAAAGTGCAGGATCCAAACCTTTCATATCTATATACTCCTAACCAAAAGCATCCTGGTGCTTTTGTAGGAGCTGTAGGGTATTATGATGTTGTTCTTGAGATAAGGACTTGCTTATATTTAATTCTCTTCCTGGAACGATTTCTATTTTGACTACTTTCTCAGCCATTGAAATTTACACAATTGGTTGTGAATCTATCTCATGTGGTAGGAGTGAATGCATAGGTTGTGCAGACTCAGAATAATGAAGTTCAGCAGGTAAAGGCAGAATGCTTTCTAAGACACACTTTTTTGTAGAAGATATCTCAGGTTGTGTTCCATACTCATTCAGTATGATAGAAGAAATAATATCATCTTCTTCTTTAATGTTTATAAATGAGTCTCATGAGATCATCATCAATTGTTGAATAGAATCTATGTCCATATCAGAGTCATCCATATTTGGCTAGACAACTTGATCATCCTATAGGAAAGGCTGAGTAGCCGAATACAAGGTTAAATGTTTAGTCTTCATTCCATCTAAAATAGTCATTTTCCCTAATCGACATGCAATATAAGCATGGATTCAAGCTAGAATGCCTCAGAATAACTTGATGGGACTATACAATTACATCCAGTTATATGATGAAGATACTACATATGAAATGCAAGAAAGAATGGATGAATTGGTAGGACTGACCAAAACCAGAAGAGAAGCATCTTTAAGGAACCAAAAGTTGCAATTACAAGTCAAGACACTCTATGAAAAAAGAACTGTAAGCAGGAAATTTGAAAATGGAAATTTAGTCCTGATGTGGAATGCCAGAATTGAGGATAAAGGAAAACATGGAAAATTTGATCCTATTTGGTTAGGCCCATATCTCATTGAAAATACTTGGGGTGAAGATTCTTATATACTCAAAGACATATTTGACAATATTCTTGAATAGCCAGTTCATGGACAGTTCTTGGAGAGGTATTTTTCTTGAAAAATACTTATTTTTCTTCCATGAACAGTAGTTTTAGGGTTTCCTATTATTTTGTGCTTTTTGTGTTTTCTGTAAATCCTTGTAAATATCCTTGTGCAGTCTGGTTCCTTATTTTGTGTGTTGCTTTGTGCTCTCTGAAGAAGTTGTCATCTTACCAAATATGTGGTCTGCTCTGCCAAAGATTTTAAATTCTTGCATAGACTTAGGTAGTCTATCATCCCTAGATAGAGCCACTATTGGTGTGATTTTTCATAGTATAGGAAAATTTTCTGGTACTTGGGTGAAAAATCAGTTATGTCTTTGTTTTGTGATGCCCTCGTTTTCAAATTTTTAAAAAGAGGTATTTTCTTCAAATATTCTGGTGAGGTTTTTATCTTAAATATTTTATTTATGTCAGAATGCCTTTTGAAAACCCTTTGTGTACCTTTAATTGTGATATTCTATTTGAAAGGATGCCAAGTTGAAGTGTTTTTCAATCACCGTTGATCTATCAGAGATCAAGGGTCAGCGCATCCCCGCAATATAGAATTGTAGGTTTTTTAAATAATGCAGGGAGGCACGATGATGACACGTGGCAACGTGGGGTCAGCTATTTGTATTTTAGTATGCTACACTGCAAACGACTGATGACGTGTGATGCTAGGTATGCACAGAAGGTTTTTGGTTGCTTAATGAATAAGACATAGTATCACTGTTGATCCTGTCTTGATCAATGGTTGACACATCCCCGCATAATAAAGATGTAGGTTATTAAGTAATGTGGGGAAGCACAATGATGACACGTGTCTATGATGATGTCAAACACTTTCTTGCTCAAAAGAAGATACGGTATCCATTGGCGTGAAGTGTTGTTAGACAGTATAAGCTAATATGGCAATTTCCTGTTGGTCAGTACAACTAGTTGGTCGTTAATAGGAAATGGATTATTCTAATCGTCAATCTTGTCTTGATCGATGGTTGACACATCCCCGCATAATAAAGATGCAGGTTATTAAGTAATGCAGGGAAGCACAATGATGACACATAGAATTTTTCAAAAAATACTGTAAAGCCTTGTTATTTTAAATAAGGACCATGCGATCTGATAAAATCTATGGATGGGATTCAAATTTGAGTGCAAATTGCAGGCAACGGTTACTGAGAGTAAATGTGATTTAGACCTGGTGCGTATGGTTTTAATTCATAAAAAAAGCCCCCATTTTATCATTAATGAATCACCAAAGTACAGAAAGAAAAGCGCATTCAAGATTTCAGAGCTAAGGCACAGAATTTCTTGGTTAATATTCCAATAAAATTGCAGAAGACATCATATAGTGCAGAAGTGCGATTTCGGGTGGGTAAGTGCTCTGTAACTTTCTGAGTAAAGTTTGAAGCATCTGCTGTTGTGAATTTTCCAAAGTTTCATTAGAAATGCCGCCTCGAAAAGAGTTTACTGGACAAAAAGATTATCTAAAACATTCAGTGCATGATGATTTTCTCGAACAATTCCCTTTATCAATGCATGAAATAACAAAGGGAAGGGAGCTCATTCCAAAAAACCCTAGATTGGTTGTGGCAAAAGGATTTTATGACAAAGCTAATTGGATAAGGGATGCCCAGGTTTCCATGGGAGGTTTGGAGTTGTTTAAGAAATGGTTTTCAGAGCAAAAACTGGACACTCCTATGAGCAATGTATGGGAATTTGACATTGGAAAATTAGTAGTCCCCAGTGTTTTCTTTGATAGAGATTTATTGATGGACCTAGAAAAGAGCTATGATACTATCATAGGGTGGGTAAAAAATCATTTAGGGCTCAACCTTTTTAGGGTTTGCCCTGAATTGTTCAGTGAGGTTTTCAACCTGAACCCTAGCCACACTATGCATGAAATCATTAATTTGGATGATTTGCAAGCTAAATATGATGCATAATGAGTGTACTTGACAATAGGGCCACTATAGGACCATACTGGTAGGGTTGGAAATTTTCCTGTGATCACAGCCAGTACTCTAGAGCCATTGTTAAGAAGACATTTCAATCTGAGAGCTCAAGCACTATATTTTTCTCTTTGCAAGATCTTGGGGATAGATGAGGGTGATCAAATTCCAAGTTATGTGGTCCTTATAATTTCTCAAACCCTTCAATTTGGAATGAGCACCATTCTGGATTTGGCCACTTTCCTAGCAAAAGAGATTCACAACGGGCTAGTTGGAATAGCAAAGGGGAAAGTAAACAAACCATTCTATTGGTATTCATTGGTGATGCATGTATGTTTATAAAAAGGATATGCTTTCTTCTCCAAAGGTATGGAGTTAGAAACCATAAAGGATGGAGAAAGAAATCCAGTGCAATTATGAAGTGTGGATATGACTTCAGAGGCCACTGATGCTAGTTATGTAAGATTTGACAGGTATTTTGCATCAAATCTTAGACTGCTTTTAAGAGGAGACAGCCCTAGAATCCCACAAGCATTATTAGAATTAATCAGACCCAAGGACCATGCTAAAAGGTTACATGTCAGTCACAACTAGGGGGATATAATTCCCTACAATGTTTCAATAGTAATAAGAGTTTATGGTTTCTTAGGAAAACCTAATGTGTTACCTTTTCATGTACCTTTGAAGATAGGGATAGCCAAGATCTTGTGGCAGATAGGTACTATAGATGAGAGGGAATTGGTCAAGAAGGGCACTTTCTTTCCAATGGTTATTGTAGTGCATGATTTTGTTTTTGTTAAAAAGGGGTGGAAGCATTTAATTTTTTTTTTGAATAAATATAACATGGAAAAATCTCATGCTAGATTCATTGACCCTAAAGGATTCTATGATCTATTAACATAAAGGGTGAGAGCTTCCCATATGGTACATCGGGTTTACTATCCGGAGGATATAATCAAAAATATTTAGAAATTGCAGGAGCAAGAATTAAGGAAAGAGAAATGGATAGTTTTCAGTAAAAACCTGGAATTCATTAATGCTTTTGACCCCTAGTACGACCCATTGAAAGATAAGAAATACTGGGGAGATAAAATAAAGGTATTAATGAATAATTTTGCTATAATAATTCAGACTATGAATGAGAAGAAAGATATATTTATTAAGGTACACCCAGACAAGGCAGCAGAAATACAAAGAAGAATGAGTGGTAGAAATGTAGTAACTCCTAGCCAATATACATTGCAAAAAAGGGCAGGTTATGTCATGGTTCAGAGTGTGCAATAGGTACCCACTCATGAGAAGCCAAGGCCAAGAAGTCCATCTGCAACCAGCTCTCCAAAAAGATGAAAATTGGAGCAGGGGTCTTCTTCGTCTCAAAAAGAACAATACTCCCCAAGCTAGTCTCCAATCCAAATAGATAATGAGATATCTCTAAAGGAACAACTTAGACAAATGGGAGGAGATGGGGATGTGATTGTCAGTTCTACAAACCTGAATGTTGTAGAGCCATAAGAACCTCCTACACCTTCCTTGGACTTGACCATTGCTAATTACCAAGGTAAGGAAATTGACCCAATTGTTGCCCAAGCTTCTGAAAGATTTATTAATGATGAAAATTTTGTAAGATCTAGGGCTTTTGCTCAGTTTTTATGGAGATTAAATATAAAGAATTTTGAGAAAGCTTGTGAGAAGATCAAGGCTGAGCAACCAAATAAATCTGACTCGATTATCAAGAAAGAGGTGAAATCAATGTTTTTAAATGATTTTTCTTGGTTCACTCCTGAAGCTGGAAGGCAAATAGTTAGACAATGAGGAGTCCTCCTTCTGCTAGAATGGGATATAGCGAATGCTATTGTTTTTGATTCAGTAAGGAAGCAAAAGGATGTTCAAATGAAAACTGCTGAAGAAGTCTTACAGGCTCATAGAGGGATCAAATTTAGTGATGACCACCAAGCCCTTGTTTTGTGGTCCATAGATAAGACAGAAAGTACCAAGATGCATGAGTTCCCCACTGCAGAACATACTGGTACATTGATGGTATATAGGGCTGGTGAGGTAAGTAGTAAACAAGTAATGGAAATGGCTTCAGAAATGCTAAAATTGGGTGGTATTGTATCTGGACAAGAAGAAGGTAAGTTTGCCTAACTTAATGCTAGGTTTGAAGAAGTTTTGAAGGCAAATGAGGAAAGAGGTATACATATACAATCATTGGAAAAAAAAATGTCTCAAATGGAGAGGATACTGGGGAAAAGAAAAATGGGAGAATCCAGTGCACCTACAATTGCATACCCTTCATAGCCATTGGTTAGATCTGGATCAACCCCTATTATTGAAATACCTGACACCCCTGAAAGGCCCCAATTCTATACTGTAGAGGAATTTGAAGAAGAAAAAACAAAATTGCATGAGTTGCAGATAGAATTGAGAAATCAATATGAAGAAAAATTAAAGCAGGGTCTAATATATCTAAGGGCTAAAATTCAATAGTCAACTTTTTTTGATCAGTTGAGAAGAATTGCAGCCCTCACGGATGAGTTGAACAGGGATAAGGATAAACTGACTCTTCTTGCACAGAAATGAAGGGAGAGAAATAATGATATTACAATCATATGTATATCTGCAGTCCAAATGCCTTATCATCAAGTTGAGAAGATTTTTGATTTATTAAATAAGCTAGAAAATTATGATGATTAAAGAGATTCTTTACAAAGAAGATTAACACTCTGTTTTTCCCAATACATGGCTGAAAAATTCACCCTATTTCCTTGTGCTTTAGAATCTGTTGATATAATAAAAGAAAAAGAAAAGTGGAAAAGGGAGATGGATGAGTTATTAAATGAAATAATAATAAACATCATAAGTGAAACTAGCCACTGGTTCTGGGCAAAGACAAATGAAGAGCTAGTAAAAATATAGTTGTTTTATACTACTATGAGGAAAGAATTTGATGTTTTAGAAGAAAATGCAAATTCTTTAATAATGATACAAAGAGAAGCTCTAAGCTTTGATTGGCCAAATGATGATGCTTTTAATAAATGGAAAAATTAGTTTCTAGAACAAATGTCAGAAGATGATGAGGAGGAAAATGTAAAAGTAAAAGTCACCTCCGAAGTTAACAATGAGGACATGGAAAATCCCCAGGTTGAAGTAAATTTACAGGTAACTGAAGACGATACATCACGTTCAAACCTCATGGCTACTTACTCTGAGGATGAAAAATAATTGGAGAATCAGATCCTATCTTCTTGTTAAAACAAATGAGAACTATAACAGAAAGGGACCCACCCAAGATGGTTTGATGTGTTAGCTTTTCTGTTATTTGTTTTTGTCTTTTACTACAGACATTCGTCAGTATCTTTTAAGGGGACATATGTCACTCTATTTAGCCCGAAGCTTGTTGCATCTCACATTCTTTAAGTGAGATTCCAAGGCTAAAGAATGGTCCAAATTCTATTTCTTCTAAGTATTGTTCTTAGTCTGGTTTTTGGTCCAAATTTTGAAAGTAAGTTTGTAATGTATTTTGCTGTCAAATTTTCTGAGAAAACATGAATATAGAATGACCTGTGTTTCTTTTTGAAGGCCATTCTGAGTCTACTATAAAGGATATACCATTTTCAAAGGAAATGAATACAAATAATGAACTGTCCCCATATCAGTTCTTTCTAAATTTTGTCTCCTTTTAAATACTTAGCTACCTTGATGTTGTATGAATAAAAGCTTGTGCAATTGAATGCAATCAAATTAGGTTGTATATCCATTTATCATTACTGTTAATTCAATGGATTAAATAAAGGATTTGATGAATGTGATAAGATTCCTTAAGTATTGAAAAGGATTTTTGAATGATAAGTTCTGATAAGAATTGCTGATAGAATTTGTTGTAAGGCAACAAATTAGATCTAAGAATTTTCTATAGACTCTGAACCCCAATGGATTAGGCACTGATGAAGTTATTTCAGCTGAAGGAGAAATATCTTACAAATGGTTTTTTCAAATGCATTATCAAATAAAATTTTACTTTTATTCCCTATAGATCTTCAAAGTTGGCCAGCACTTGTTTGCATGGAATGTTTTAGCTTTAGTTAGCCATTGTTGTTGAAAACATCTACAAATCTATAGAAGAATTCTTGGCCATATCTGTTTATGGGATGTGTTTTATCAAGTTAGGAAGAATTATGTATCTATTCAAGGATTTTGAAATGAGAATCAGAATGAAACTAAGAACAATCCTCATACATTTGTTTCAATTTTGAACCATCCCTGGGTACACCCACCCTGGTTTTGTAAAGCCAAAAGAGTAGAAAACCATCTGTGGTTTTGTTGAAGTTGGGTCCAAATACCTTACATATGCAATTGTTAATAAGAATAGGCTAGTCTTTAGATTGTGTATGTACTATCAATTTGGTATTAAGCATTTTGTCGCTTAGTAGTTTTAGCACTTCTTAAAACACCAACAAAATGGTGACTCTGCTGGGCAGTTGTCCAACACCTCTATGAAAAGTACTGCAATTTCTTTGGTCCTGTTATGTACGTGTTGTGTCATGTGATTTATGGTTTTCCTGTGATTATAAGGGAATCTTTTAGTGTCAAACCTTGACAATTTAAAGAAGATAGAGCCCAAGTACCATTGCTACACACTGATGTACCCAGCCTATCCAAGTGTCTTATCTAACAAGCAAGAGTTGCAGTCTTACTACATCAACGATTGGTTTGTCTATGCCATTTATTTTTGTTCCTACTTGTGTATTATTCTCCTTTGGTAAGCTAAAGTGTCATTATATTTTTTCCCAAAATAGGGTGGCAACTCAGTCAGGGTTTTGAAGTTAGTGCTTATTGTAACAAAAGGTGAATATAGCTGACAAGAGAAAAAACACAAGAGCTTAAATGAGAGCCAATCCCGATGTACCAATGTATACTGATTTACCCCAAGGTGGTAGGAAGAACCAAAATAAAAAAAAGAAAGATCCAAATCCCACTTGGAAACCCAGAGGTAATGCATCCGTCAATTCCCATTACCAACCAGTAATAGGAAGAGAGTCTTCTTCGCTTAGCGCTGAATCCAAAACTACAAGACTCTTAGGAGGCATTTTTAGTACCCCATTACCAGATGAGAGAGTTTTTCAAGACAAGGACATGTCTACTATGGGAATTGCTTCATTAAGACCAGATCCTATAGCAGATATGAATTATAGGCTAGGATTTATGAGTTCATGTGATAATCCTTTTAATCCCAGAGTAGCCCCATATGTAGAACCAAACCTTATAGATCTGGATGACCCTGTTGATTCCAAGGCAACTTCTGTAGATCCTAAAGAAGTGCACTCTGAGATAGAAATTTTGAAGAAATGGATTGCTGAGGAAGAAGCTAAACACATTCATCTTGAAAAGGAGAAGGAGCAAGCCACCTTAGATGCCATAATAGAAAGAGATGCTCTGCTAAGAAGGATGGTTGCTTTGAAAGAGAAAAATAAAAAATTAGAAGAGAATACCACATCTCTCCATAAGGATGTTTTTGGAGATGCTGATAATCTGAGAGCTAAAGTGCAAGAACAGGAGAAACACCTAAACCAAAGGCAAGAACCAGTTATTGCTCAAGTTCAAGCCCATAAACCTGTTCAAGTTGATCTTGTAGAGCCCACCTCAAAAGCTCTAGATAAAGAGAAAGGCAAGGCTATTGGAATCCAAATAAATGAGCCTCAAGCTATACCAAGCAAACCTATACAACCCTCCATGTCAAAGTTAGATCTAGATCTTGAGAAGGCTCAAAAAGAGAGAGAAGATCTTGCAAAAGAGCTTGAGAAGGTTGAGAATGAAGCTCAAGCTATAGAAACTAGAAGGAAAATCCAATTCATAAAGTCTAATTCTAAATTGGCTTCATGGCCTAATTTGTCTATCCCACCTACAAATACTACACCAGTTAGTGCTCCCACAATTTCAACTCAGGGAATACCCCAATCTGCTCCTACCTCATCTTCCAATATTGGCACCCAAGTTCCATTTTTCCCACCACAATAGTCCCAAGTTGCTCCACTGAGTCAAGCTAATATAGCTAGTACCTCAAATGTTTCTGGTTTCTAGAAGAAACCTATATACTTGGAAAAGTATAGAAAGATATCATTTTCTGGTATTCTTGGTGCCCCCCATCCCATATCTTTTGATTTAAGGGATAAAGTGGTTAAGTTTTCTGGAAATAATGTTGTTACTGGTGAAGAGCATTTGAGGATTTTCATTGACATGTTGAATAATTATGAAGTTGAACATGAAGACATGGTAATGAAATTGTTTGTGCATTCACTAACAAAGGATGCAAGGGATTGGTTCAGGAGGTTGCCTGATGACAGTATTACCTCATGTAGTGATCTGGAGAAGTTGTACAAAGAGTAGTATGGGGACAATACCAATGCAAGATTCATGTTGAATGAGTTCAACAATATCAAGAAGAATCCAAATGAGTCTACATTTGATTTCAATGTGAGATTCCAAAAAGGGATGTACAAACTTTTTCAATTACTGAGGTTAAATAAAGACGTCTATCTCACAACCTATTTCAATGCTTTTGATAGAAAAATGGCTTATCAATTGAGGGATAAAGATCCTAAAACTTTGAGAGATGCCTATAGAGTTACATTAAATATAGAGAATAATAGAAAGACATATAGAAAATTAGGTAGGAGGGATTATCCTAAGCTTTTTAATTCTAAAAACAATAATAAAAGGGAGGGTGGAAAAAATCTTATAGGAAAAAAGCCCAAAGAACCTACTATAGGCCAGGTTTTAGAAATGCTCAAGAAGATGAATCCCACTAGTTTCAATAAGCCAAATGTTGCTGAACAACCCCCTGTGAATAAAAACAACTTCAATAAGCAGCCTAGGATGCAAAATTACCCTTATACCACTCAGTGGAAAGATGGTAAACCAGTTCCCAACCAGACCCAAAATGTGATGGATAAGGGTACTTCAGACTCCCTACAAAGGAACATTGTAAATATGAATGATGATGTACCATGGTGCATTATATGCCAATCACCTCATTCTACTGATTATTGTACTGTTGCTCAGTCATTTTCCCAAGCCCAAGGAGTGCAAGCTGTCGAAGAAATAGAAGAGAAAAACCATGACAATATAAGCTGCAATATGGTGAGTATGTGTGATGATTTGATAGATTCTGATTTAGAAGAGCCTGAAAATGATGTTACTAGCTAGAGAATTTCTCACCAACTACATCATTAGCAAGTACTTTCAGATGATGAAGGGTATGATACAGATAAGGTATGCAGTACATTTTCTGATGTAGGTCTCACAAGTTTAAGAATACCCTCCAAGGAGGAGATTGACAGAATTACAATCGAAATGATTTCACAAGTCCATAGTAATTATAATTTGAGAAATAGAGAAATAAATAATGATGCAAGAAGGCCATCTAGTGTCTTCATCAAGGACATCACTCATAAGATGAATGATCAAGACAAGAAAGTCAGTGTAGATGTGCCTAAAATCAAGGGGAACAAGGGTAAGAAATGGGAACCAAAGAAGAAGGTTCAATTTCAGATAAGTGAAGCAACAAAACCAGTTGTGCAACCAAAGAAGTCAGAACTAGATGTTATCAAGCAAAATGTGGTGCCTACTACTCAAAAGACTCTGATTCCAGGTACTATTGTAAAACCTACTATGGTTGAACCTATTGATATGATATCCATGTTATCAAAAATTACTGTAAAAGTGCCCTTGTCTAAACTTTTTAGAATTGAAGAGCATAAGAATAAGGCTTTTTCATGGTTGGGTGGAATAGCAAACAATAATATTATTATAGATCAAACTATGTCCCAACAGACCCCATTAGTAATAGAGGACGGTGGTATCATATCCCAGATTTCTCAAATGTTTCTAGATGATTCCTCAATGGCATTCATAGAAGATATTGATCCATTTTTCCTCAGTCTAATAATAAAGGGGAAGACCTTAAAAAATTTCATGATAGACTCAAGAGCTTCCAACACTATAATGCTTCTCAAGTTAATGGAAGCATTAGGATTGAAGGTAGATACCAAGCAAGGAAAATGCAGAGGGATGGATGCTAGAGAAGTCCTAGTCATAGGTACTATAAATGCCCTACCATTCAAATTGGCTACATATCCTGAAGTAGAGAAGTCCCATAGATTCTGAATTCTTGCATAGAATCAGGTAGTCTATCATCCCCAGACAGAGTCACTATTGTTGTGATTTTTCATAGTATAGGAAAAACTTTTGGAACTTGGGTGAAAAATCAGTTATGTCTTTGTTTTGTGATGCCCTCATTTTCAACTTTTTAAAAAGAGGTATTTTCTTCAAATATTCTGGTGGGGTTTTTATCTTAAATATTTAATTTACGTCAGAATGCCTTTTGAAAACCCTTTGTGTACCTTTAATTGTGATATTCTGTTTGAAAGGACACCAAGTTGAAGTGTTTTTCAATCACCGTTGATCTATCAGAGATCAAGGGTCAGCACATCCCCACATTATAGAGTTCTAGGTTTTTTAAATAATGTGGGGAGGTGCGATGATGACACGTGGTAGTGTGGGGTCAGCTATTTGTATTTCAGTATGCTACACTACAAACGATTGATGACGTGTGATGCTAGGTATGCACAGAAGGTTTTTGGTTGCTTAATGAATAAGATGCAATATCACTGTTGATCCTGTCTTGATCAACGGTTGATGCATCACTGCATAATAAAGATGTAGGTTATTAAGTAATGCAAGGAAGTGCAATGATGACATGTGTCCATGATGAAGTCAAACACTTCTTTCTCAAAAGAAGATACGGTATCAGCTTGCATGAAGTGTTGTCAGATAGTATAAGCTAATATGACAATTTCCTATTGGTCAGTACAGCTAGCTGGTCATTAATACAAAATGTATTATTTCGATCATTGATCTTGTCTTGATCAACGGTTGATGCATCCCCGCATAATAAAGATGCAGGTTATTAAGTAATACGGGGAAGCGCAATGATGACACGTAGCATTTTTCAAAAAAGCCCGTAAAGCCTTTTTTATTTTAAATCAGGACCGTGCGATCTGATAAAATCTATGGATGGGATTCAAATTTGAGTGCAAATTGCAGGAAATGATTACTGAGAGTAAATGTGATTCAGACCTGGTGCGTACAATTTTAATTCATAAAAAGAGCCCATGATTTTACCATTAATGAATCACCAAAGTACAAAAAGAAAAGGGCTTTCAAGATTTTAGAGCTAAGGCATGAAATTTCTTGGTTAATATTCCAATAAAATTGTAGAAGACATCATATAGTGCAGAAGTGTGATTTCTGGCGGGTAAGTGCTCTGTCACTTTCTGAGTAAAGTTTGAAGCATCTGCTATTGTGAATTTTGCAAAGTTCCATTAGAAATGTCACCCTGAAAAGAGTTTACTGGACAAAAAGATTATCTAAAACGTTTAGTGAATGATGATTTTCTCGAACAATTCCCTTTATCAGTGCATGAAATAACTAAGGGAAGGGAGCTCATTCCAAAAAACCCTAGATTGGTTGTGGCAAAAGGATTTTATGACAAAGCTAATTGGATAAGGGATGCCCAGGTTTCAATAGGAGGTTTGGAGTTGTTTAAGAAATGGTTTTCAGAGCGAAAATTGGACACTCCTATGAGCAATGTATGGGAATTTGACATTGGAAAATTAGTAGTCCCCAGTGTTTTCTTCGATAGTGATTTATTGATGGACTTGGCAAAGAGGCATTATCCTATCATAGCGTGGGTAAAAAATCATTTAGGGGTCAACCTTTTTAGGGTTTTCCCTTAATTGTTCAGTGAGGTTTTCAACTTGAACCCTAACCACGTTGTGCATGAAATCATTGATCTGGATGATTTGCAAGCGAGATATGATGCACAACGAGTGTACTTGAGAACAAGGCCACTATAGGAGCATGCTGCTAGGGTTGGAAATTTTCCTGTGATCACAGCCAGTACTCCAGAGCCATTGTTAAGAAGACATTTCAATCTAAGAGCTCAAGCACTATATTTTTCTCTTTGAAAGATCTTGGGGATATATGAGGGTGATCAAATTCTAGGTTATGTGGTCCTTATAATTGCTCAAACCCTTCAATTTGGAATGAGTACCATTCTGGATTTTGCCACTTTCCTAGCAAAAGAGATTCACAATGGGCTGGTTGGAATAGCAAAGGGGAAAGTAAACAAACCATTCTATTGGTATTCATTGGTGATGCATGTATGTTTATACAAAGGATATGCTTTCTTCTCCAAAGGTATGGAGTTAGAAACCACAAAGGATGGAGAAAGAAATCCAATGCAATTATGGAGTGTGGATATGATTTCAGAGGCCACTGATGCTAGTTATGTAAGATTTGATAGGCATTTTGCATCAAAGCTTAGATTTCTTTTAAGAGGAGATAGCCCTAGAATCCCACAAGCATTATTAGAATTAATCAGACCTAAGGACCATGCCAAAGGGTTACTTGTCAGTCACAACTGGGGGGATATAATTCCCTACAATGTTTCAACACTAATAAGAGTTTATGGTTTCTTAGGAAAACCTCATGTATTACCTTTTCATGTACCTTTAAAGATAGGGATAGCCGAGCTCTTGTGGCAGAAAGGTACTATAGATGAGAGGGAATTGGTCAAGAAGGGCACTTTCTTTCCAATGGTTATTGGAGTGCATGATTTTGTTTTTGTTAAAATGGGGTGGAAGCATTAAAATTTGTTTTTGAATAAATATAACATGGTAGAATCTCACGCCAGATTCATTGACCCTGAAGGATTCTATGATCTATTAAGAGAAAGGGTGAGAGCTTCCCATATGGTAAATTGGGTTTACTATCCAGAGGATATAATTAGAAATATTTTCACATTGCAGGAGCAAGAATTAAGGAAAGAGAAATGGATAGTTTTTAGTAAAAACCTAGAATTCATTAATGCTTTTGACCCCCAGTACGACCCATTGAAAGATAAGAAATACTGGGGAGATAAAATACAGGCATTAATGAATAATTTTGTTATAATAATTCAGACTATGAATGAGAAGAAAGATATATTTATTAAGGCACACCCAGACAAGGCAGCGAAAATACAAAGAAGAATGAGTGGTAGAAATGTAGTAACTCCTCGCCAATATACATTGCAGAAAAGGGCAGGTTATGTCATGGTTTAGAGTGTGCAACAGGTACCCACTCATGAGAAGCTAAGGCCAAGAAGTCCATCTTCAAATAGCTCTCCAAAAAGATAAATATTGGAGCAGGGGTCTTCTTCTTCTCAAAAAGAACAATACTCTCCAAGCCAGTCTCCAATCCAAATAGATGATGAGGCATATCTAAAGGAACAGCTCAGACAAATGGGAGGAGATGGGGATGTGATTGTCACTTCTATAGACCTGAATATTGGAGAGCCACAAGAACCTCCTACACCTTCCTTGGACCTAACCATTACTAATTACCAAGGTAAGGAAATTGACCCAATTGTTGCCTAGGCTTCTGAAAGATTTATTAATGATGAAAATTTTGTAAGATCTAGGAATTTTTCTCAATTTTTATGGAGATTAAATATAAAGAATTTTGAGAAAGCTTGTGAGAAGATCAAGGCTAAGCAACCAAATAAATCTAACTCGGTTATCAAGGAAGAGGTAAAACCAAAGTTTTTGAATGATTTTTCCCAATTCACTCCTAAAGATGGAAGGCAAATAGTTAGACAATCAGGAGTCCTCCTTTTTCCAGAATGGGATATAGTGAATGCTATTGTTTTTGATTCAATAAGGAAGCAGAAGGATGTTCAACTGAAAACTACTAAAGAAGTCTTACAGGCTCATAGAGGGATCAAATTTAGTGATTACCACCAAGCCCTTGTTTAGTGGTCCATAGATAAGAGAGAAATTACTAGGATGCATGAGTTTCCCACTACAGAACATACTGGTACATTGACGGTATATAGGGATGGTGAGGTAAGTAGTAAACAAGTAATGGGAATGGCTTCAGAAATGCTAAAATTGGGTGGTGTTGTATCTGGACAAGAAGAAGATAAGTTTGCCCAACTCAATGCTAGGTTTGAAGAAGTTTTGAAGGCATATGAGGAAAGGGGTATATGGATACAATCATTGGAAAACAAAATGTCTCAAATGGAGAGGATACTGGGGAAAAGAAAAATGGGAGAATCCAGTGCACCTACAATTGCATACCCTTCACAGTCATTGGTTGGATCTGGATCAACCCCTATTATTGTAATACCTGACACCCCTAAAAGACCCCAATTCTATACTACAGAGGAATTTTGTAATGCCCCACCAAGGGATCCAAAGAATTTCACTAAGTTTTCCAAACAAATTTTTTTTTTTTTTTTTTTTTTTAAACATGAAAGTAAAACCATTCACAACATTTGCGGAAGCAATAGTAACATCCAACTGAAAATAACATAACATAACAAAATTAAATTCTTTAAAGATCCCTTAACGTTGAATTACTTCTAATCATAACTTATTCATCTAACATTACATCCTTAACAATGAAATAACAAGAATACATCCAATGTTCATAAATTACATTTTCAGATTGCTCAACCATCCATTGTACATGTTACAAGGTATGAAAAAGCTTAAAAGAATAAACATCCATGTAAATAAAGTACATCATCATCCAATATTAATCCATGATGCAATAACATAATGAGATCATAAATCATACATGATGCATCATCATCATAAAGATATAAACATCCATTATAAAAGATAACCATACATCACAAACATAACTAACTAAGTGCACGGTTCCTCCCATCTGTAAATAGCATCATTAGACCATCATGGATCCTAGCCATCCCTCCATGCATAACATTCCAAAGCACCAAAAAGATCATCGGCTATAAATATAGTAGGAATGTCACTCCTAAACATCCTACTAACATGCAAAGCAAAGCATAGTATATCATCAACTAACATATGCAAATCATCAATATAAGATGCATACCGATAAATACATCCATCATAAGGTATATCATCTATCATAATGATCCAAGAATAGAATGAGGATAAATACCAACCAAGAATACTCCAGCCACGGTGTCTCAAACGGATCTCAAATGATAAGAGTGATAAAACACTACCACCCGACCGCGTGGTACCCAAGTGGTCCACTCCCACCGTGCTGAGGAGATAATCTCAAGTCCCATACAGGTTATCAAAACCACAAAGCATAAATCTCTAAGAGTCTAGGAATCCTAAAAGTATACTAACTCAAAGGTTCCAACACACACAAAATTGACATCTAATTCTCAGAGGCACAACAATGACATGTAGGAAACCTACTCTGCAAGCGGGAAAGTGTCATCGCATTTATCTCGTACAAGTTACCCTGTTAATTAGCTAAACTCCATGGGTCCATACAGATCTCATGCGGCCACTAGTATCCTCTCATACTAACGACGCATACTATGGAATGCAATGGTCACAACCATGCGTCTCACTACTCCCATCCTAGCCTGTACAAGAGCTCAGGGCATGGGTGAGAACATCCAAAATAATTATCTTTTTAGGTTCATTTAATCCCCATTTAGTGTGTAAATGTTATCACTTATTAACCAAACTTACAATGAGTTACCCTGGCAACCACTTACGGCCCCGACCCCCATTGCAAGCCACTTCCCGACACTACAAGTAGATTACCTACCCTAATGCTCATCGAATCATAAATCACCACAGTCCTGTACAAGCGACTGTAAAGAAAATCCAAAAGATAATCCATAAAAAGAATCATCAAATATCCACAATATAAGCATCAAATATCCATAATAAGAATCATCAAATCACCAAGATAAGAATCATCAAAATCTCCATGAGCATCCGAAAAGCATCCATAGAAAATCATGACCACAACAGTTCTCTATTGGCAACTGAAGGCATCACTGATAATCATAAGTATCCATTGGTTCTCAATAACCAAAATATATCATCACATCCATTGGTTCTCAACAAGCAACCAATAATATCTCAAAATTATACTTATTGAAGACTCCAAAATGGTTGAGTCAAACATGTCACAACATGAAATCATCAAGAATAAATCCACATCATAGTCCCATCATGGCGACTAGAAAATAATCCAAGGATAACTGATCAATGACTCAAAAATGATTAGCTCAGGTATCTCATACACATACATCTCAGCTTCACACATGAAGACTGATGAACAAATACAAACATTTCATAGAGCATATGATCACATTACCATGGTTGGGCTTATAAAGATCGAGACCAAATAAGATCAACATGCCAACACATCTCATAACCCCCAAGCCTCTGGTAACAACCTAGGACTGGTCAACACTTGTCAACCCAAAAACCCAAAACAAGAAGCATAAAGAATACACGATGTAGACACATGTTTTGGTTTTGCTACAATCTCATAGTTGAATAATGTGTAGGGTTTCATTTTCCATTATTCAAGTGTAGGGGTTTCAGTTTCCATTTTCAAGTATACTTCAAATATCTAAGTTTCATCATCTGACCTACAAGTCAACCCATTTGATTCCCTGATAGCATTATCCTTCCATTACTAAGAATTACATTCTAAGAATAACTTTAGGATAAATATTCACTAAACTGATCATCATTGACCTTAATTAAATTGTTCTCTATTTTAACCATGATCCATATTCTAATTGATTAACTCCTCTTATCGTTACTTCAACTTTTAACATAACTGAAGGATCATTATTCGTTATATTATAAAAGAGCCAAATATCAATCTTTAACTAGGAAGATTATAACTTTATTAGAATGATTAGTTAAATCAATCAATTCTCATAAGTGCACAATCCATGACCTTTCAACATTCTAATAATTCTCAATTACATATTACTAAGTCTTCACCATTAAAATATCTAAGGTCATTATTACAGTCATGAGAGTACGACTTATTAACTTTGATATCATATTTTACAACCTGTTAAGAGAATTATATCAAATAAATCTCTATTACATAACATATTATTAATTAAATCTAATTAACTCTAGGTAATTGATTTAACTAATAATTTCACAACCAAACCATCAACTCAATGAGTATTAATTGACTAACAATAGTTTGTATGTCAAAATCAACTTCAATCCAATACACAAATATTAATATTTTAATAATAATAATATTAACAAGTTATTTTGGAAATCTTATCCATAATGACTATATTCATCTTAATAATTATTTCAAGTTAAAACTCTATCGCATATAATTATATTGACAAATCAATGAACATTAATTGATTAAAATCAATTATAATCCAAATCCAAAAATTATTATCTTTTACGAAACTTCAATTCAATTATCTTTACAAGATTAACTCTAATCGAGTTTATTGATAGCTATATAATCTATTTATTATTTATTAATAGTTTATTAGACCGAACAACATTAATAAACTCATCACAACTAATAATATGACTCCATGTCAATTAATCCTTATTAGAATCTCATTGTTTAAAAAACGTAATATAAAATTACCATTTCTTATTTACTTAATGTATATGTTAATATACATTAAATATTTAATATTAAAAAGTCAACCTTTAGACTCAATACTCTAATCACTCAATATTCAAATCAATAATTCAGTATCTCTTAATAATAATTCACAAATTATTATTAATCGATTATCATTTATCATTTTCAACGAGTCGATTAAGGACCCCAACAAACCTTAATAAATAAACTAATCACAACTATGAATAGTTGATCTAGAGAATCTTTACATAAACTTCATTAGTTAATATTTGACTAACCCTTAACACCATTAAGGTATATCAATAGGCTATTTAATAAATCAAACGTGTTAACCAATAACATAATGATTCAATCTTAATCCAATAATATAAATTATCATCTCACAATTATTTAATATACATTAAATAAGATCAATATTAAAGTCAACCATTTTACTAATCCTTTAAGACTCAAATTAATAATTCAATATCTCTTTCCTTCAGTTCTATCATTAATTCAGCTAGAACATTCTTATTAGCCTTTTAGACTAATTAAGTAGTTTTAAATTCTAACTATATTGCTTTGTTGAGATTTCAACAACTTAATTTCTTCATTTATAACATTCCCCTTTAACTGGATTAAATTCCAATTAAGTAAATGAATCAATTTAAAACTATGCATTTATTATTTATAAATCTTGAATATTAAGCAAATCTATTAATATCATATATATATACATATATATATAATATTTATACATATATACATATATATACATATATAATATTATATGTATAAACTCATAACAACCTTTAATATATTAAAAATTGCATATGAGATAATTAAAATCTAACATCATGCGTATAATCATAAAGCCGAATGTTTCAATTGTGCATCCGACGGCAAATGAATCGCAACGTCGTGCGACTGTCATCGCGATGTGACCGTGGCCGTGTGCTGATGGCTACTGCCGTAGTCGGCCCTGCGACCACAGTTGCAGGTACGACTGCGTCAGCAGTCCGTAGCCGGCATAACTAAAAGGAACAAGGGGTGGGGTGGGGTAAAACCCCGCCCTCCCATATAATTTTTTTATAAACATTTTAAAATATCATTCAAAAGTAATTCGCATATAATGTTTATCATTAAAATGTTTCCATGTGATTCAAATTCAATATTTATATTCGGATTTAACGTTTACACAATTCTATACATAAATACATATATATATATATATATATATATATATATATATATATATATATATATATATATATATATATATATATATATATATATATATATATATATATATATATATATATATATATATATATATATATATATATATATATATATATATATATATATATATATATATGTATATGTATATATGTATATATGTGTGTGGGTATACATATACAGATCGTAATTCAACACTATTATTTTAAGATGCAGATTTGAACATATAGGTATTTCTACTAAGAACATAACTTTTACATAAAGCGGGTTTTCTAATCTTGTTAAATAAGAATCTCTCTATAAAAATAATTGTTCTCTAAATATGATCATAATCCATCCAATAGAACTAACTATAAATTTGAAATCATCATTCTCAATTTAATTTTAATTCGAACCCAAACCCGTTTAGATCTAGTTTCTTTCCTAAATTGGATCTAGGGTTTTCTAATGTTTTCTACTCAACCAATAACTTATCTAGATTTCAATTCCAAATTTCAAATTCATTCATGGAATATAATCAGACACTTATAATAAACATGATGAAGACAGGAAGAGAAATGGTGCAAAGATAATAAGCGAATATCACGAGTGCACCTGGACACTGATGCTAATCCGCCATGCCTCAAAAGTTCATAGAAAATCTTTTCCTTCTCCATCATTTGCATTCCTTCCAAGATCCAAGCCAACCGAGAATTTCCCAAGTGACTAGAAGTGCTAGAAGAAACATGGAGGCATATAGAAGCATATGAGCATGAAGAAGAATATAAGCTTGTAGCTTGTAGCTTCCATTCCCCTTGTACAAACACACTAAGAGAGCTTCAATATAAAGGCCTCTAAGATGCATCTAGAGTGTCTCTAGAAACAACTAGAAGATAAGCATGACAACCAAGCATGTGCCTTATCCAACCTTCTAGATAAGTCTTAAGGTTGTAGACACCATGTGCTCAAATAAAAATGCTAACTTCTAAGTGTAGACAACTTATGCATTCTTAGAGTGCAAACTCCAGTGTTGTCTACACGACAACTCTCGAGAATTTGCCAACTCCTATGCGAGAAAATATTAAAAATAATACACATTAATTAATATAATAATTAATTTACTCTTCCCAATTTAATTTATTTATTTATTAAATCTCATGCACTAACTTTAATAATTCCACTTTTAAACTTCATTTCCCAAAACTTAATTGCTAAAATATTTATTAGCTTTAATAATATTATTATTTAGTCATTTATTTAAAAATGAACTCTAAATATATTATTATTAAAATAAATATTGTCACATTCCAAATTTAAACTTTTAACTTTTATCTTCAAATTTAATTATTTTATTTAATTAATTTCCCAATTAATTAAATAAAATAAATATTAAAATATCATATTAATTTTCCCATTTAATTAAATCATTAATTAAATCTTTTAATTAGGCTGAATTAGTAGAAAATATATCAAAGACTCACAAGGATAAAATATGAAAATCTATCATAGCCAAAAAAACATACAAAATCAAACCAAGGGTTTAAATCATGAATTACGTTATCCAATGTATTCGGAGGATACTCAACTCGGATACTTGTCCTAATTTTTCAATTAGAACAAATGGCTTAAAAGGGTTGGGATTTGGACTTGAGAATTTATCTCCCCTCTCTTATCATTGAGATAATGTAATAGGGTATGCTCATCCTGGCAATTCAGGGAAGTCGATACCCGGTACCTGCAACCTGCATAAAAACCATGCATGTACAAGCAAAATATATACTAAACTAAACAGGCAATGGTAGGAAGTGGTGCATCGTGTAGATCCCAACTAGCAAGTGACTATGACTCCCTTCCTTAACCACATCAGACACGCCATAGAAAAGCAAACACGCAAAGCAAACACGCACACCATACACATGCAAGTATGGGGTAAGTATCCATAAGAAAACACATATGATAATAAATCATCTTACTAATCATCATTATTAACTGAAAGCAATGTAATGATCATCATCAATAATTGTGAATACTAAAAATAATCATCATACATACATGAAATGTAGAGTCTAAGTAATCTCATCATGTAATAAACTGAATCCATAGCACAATATCTGATAATCTCATAATAATCTTACTAACCATCAACATGAAACTAGCTCTAAAAGAGCTCAACAATGTTAGCAAAATGCGAACTAGGGGCAGGCACTACAAATTTGAAGAAGAAAAAACAAAATTGCATGAGTTGTAAATAGAATTGAGAAATCAATATGAAGAAAAATTAAAGCAGGGTGTAATATATCTGAGGGATAAAATTCAATGGTCAACTTTGTTTTATCAATTGACAAGAATTGCAGCCCTCACAGATGAGTTGAACAAGGATAAGGATAAACTGACTCTTCTTGCACAGAAATAGAGGGAGAGAAATAATGATATTATAATCATATGTATATCTGCAGTCCAAATGCCTTATCATCAAGTTGAGAAGATTTTTGATTTATTAAATAAGCTAGAAAATTATGATGATGAAAGAGATTCTTTACAAAGAATATTAACACTCTGTTTTTCCCAATACATGGCTGAAAAATTCACCCTATTTCCTTGTGCTTTAGAATCTGTTGATACAACAAAAGAAAAAGAAAAGTGGAAAAGGGAGATGGATGAGTTATTACATTAAAGAATAATAAACATAATAAGTGAAACTAGCCACTGGTTCCTGGGCAAAGACAAATGAAGAGCTAGTAAAAATACAGTTGTTTTATACTGCTATGAGGAAAGAATTTGATGTTTTAGAAGAAAATGCAAATTATTTAATAATGATACAAAGAGAAGCTCTGAGCTTTGATTGGTGAGATGATGATGCTTTTAATAAATGGAAAAATCAATTTCTAGAACAAATGTCAGAAGATGATGAGGAGGAAAATGTAAAAGTAAAAGTCACCCCTGAAGTTAATAATGAGGACACAGAAAAGCCCCAGGTTCAAGTAAATTACAGGTAACTGAAGATGATACATCACTTTCAAACCTCATGGCTACTTACTTTGAGGATGAAGAGTAATTGGAGAATCAGATCCTATCTTCTTGTTAAAAAAAATGAGAAGTATAACAAAAAGGGACCCACCCAGGATGCATTGATGTGTTAGCTTTTCTGTTATTTGTTTTTGCCTTTCACTACAGACATTCGTTAGTATCTTTTAAGGGGACACATGTCACTCTCTTTAGCCCAAATCTTTTTGCATCTCACATTATTTAAGTGAGATTCCAAGGCTAAAGAATGGTCCAAATTCTATTTCTTCTAAGTATTGTGCTTAGTCTTGTTTTTGGTCCAAATTTTGAAAGCAAGTTTGTAATGTATTTTGCTGTCAAATTCTCTGAGAATACATGAATATAAAATGACCTATGTTTCTTTCTGAAGGCCATTCTGAGTCTACTGTAAAGGATATACCATTTTCACAGGAAATGAATACAAATTATGAACTGTCCCCATATCAGTTCTTTTTGAATTTTGTCTCCTTTGAAATACTTAGCTACCTTGATGTTGTATGAGTAAATGCTTGTGTAATTGAATGCAATCAAATTAGGTTGTATATCCATTTATCATTACTATTAATTCAATGGATTAAATAAAGGCTTTGATGAATGTGATAAGATTCCTTAAGTATTGAAAAGGGTTTTTGAATGATAAGTTGTGATACGAATTGTTGATAGAATTTGTTGTAAGGCAACAAATTAGATCTAAGAATTTGCTATAGACTCTGAACCCGAATGGATTAGGCACTGATGAAGTTATTTCAGCTGAAGGAGAAATATCTTACAAATGGTTTTTTCAAATGCATCATCAAATCAAATTTTAGTTTTATTCCCTATAGATCTTCAAAGTTGGCCAGCACTTGTCTGCATGGAATGTTTTAGCTTCAGTTAGCCATTGTTGTTGAAAACATCTGTAGATCTATAGAAGAATTCTTGGCCATATCTATTTATGGGATGTGTTTTATCAAGTTAGTAAGAATTATGTATATGTTCAAAGATCTTGAAATGAGAATCACAATGAAACTAAGAACAATCCTCATACATTTTTTTCAATTTTGAACCATCCCTGGGTACACCCACCCTGGTTTTGCATAGCCAAAAGAGTAGAAAACCATCTGTGGTTTTGTTGAAGTTGGGTCCAAATACCTTACATATGCAATTGTTAATAAGAATAGGCTAGTCTTTAGATTGTGTATGTACTATCATTTTGGTATTAAGCATTTTGTCGCTTAGTAGTTTTAGCACTTCTTAAAACACCAACAAAATGGTGACTCTGCTGGGGAGTTGTCCAACACCTCTATGAAAAGTACTGCAATTTCTTTGGTCCTGTTGTGTACGTGTTGTGTCATGTGATCTATGTTTTTCACATGGTTATAAGGGAATCTTTTAGTGTCAAACCTTGAGAATTTAAAGAAGATAGAGCCCAAGTACCATTGGTACACACTGATGTACCTAGCCTATCCAAGTGTCTTATCTAACAAGCAAGAGTTGCAGTCTTACTACATCAGTGTTTGGTCTGTCTATGCCATTTATTTTTGTTCCTACTTGTGCATTATTCTCCTTTGGTAGGCTAAAGTGTCATTATATTTTTTCCCAAAATAGGGTGGCGACTCAGTCAAGGTTTTGAAGCTAGTGTTTATTGTAACAAAAGGTGAATATGGCTGACAAGAGAAAAGACACAAGAGCTTACATGAGAGCCAATCCCGATGTATCAATGTATACTGTTTTACCCCAAGATGGTAGGAAGAACCAAAATAAAAAAAAGACAGATCCAAATTCCACTTGGAAACCTAGAGGTAGTGCATCTGTCAATTCCCATTACCAACTAGTAATAGGAAGAGAGTCTTCTTCGCTTAGCCCTAAATCCAAAACTACAAGACTCTTAGGAGGCATTTTTAGTACCCCATTACTAGATGAGAGAGTTTTTCAAGACAAGGATGTGTCTACTATGGGAATTGCTTCATTAAGACCAGATCCTATACCAGATATGAATTATAGGCTAGGATTTACGAGTTCATTTGATATCCTTTTAATCCCAGAGTAGCCCCATATGTAGAACCAAACCTTATAGATCTAGATGACCCTATTGATTCTGAGGCAACTTCTACAGATCCTAAAGAAGTACACTCTGAGATAGAAATTTTGAAGAAATGGATTGCTGAGCAAGAAGCTAAATGCATTCATCTTGGAAAGGAGAAGGAGCAAACCACCTTAGATTCCATAATAGAAAGAGATTCTCTGCTAAGAAGGATGGCTACTTTGAAAGAGAAAAATAAAAAATTAGAAGAGAATACCACAACTCTCCATAAGGATGTTTTTGGAGATGTTGATAATCTAAGAGCTAAAGTGCAAGAATAGGAGAAACACCTAAACCAAAGGAAAGAACCAGTTATTGCTCAAGTTCAAGCCTATAAACCTTTCCAAGTTGATCCTATAGAGCCCATTGCAAAAGCTCCAGATAAAGGGAAAGGCAAGGCTATAGGAATCCAAATAAATGAGCCTCAAGCTATACCAAGCAAACCTATACAACCCTCCATGTCGAAGTTAGATCTAGATCTTGAGAAGGCTCGAAAAGAGAGAGAAGATCTTGCAAAAGAGCTTGAGAAGGTTGAGAAGGAAGCTCAAGCTGCAAAAACTAGAAGGAAAATCCAATTCATAAAGTCTAATTCTGCATTGGCTTCATGGCCTAATTTTTCTATCCCACCTACAAATATTGCACCAGTTAGTGCTCCAACAATTTCAACTCAGGGAATACCCCAATATGCTCCTACCTCATCTTCCAATATTGGCACCCAAGTCCCATTTGTCCCACCACAATAGTCCCAAGCCACTCCGCTTAGTCAAGCTAATATAGCTAGTACCTCAAATGTTCCTGGTTTCTAGAAGAAACCTATATACCTAGAAAAGTATAGACAAATATCATTTGCTGGTATTCCTGGTGCCCCCCATCCCATATCTTTTGATTTAAGGGATAAAGTGGTTAAGTTTTCTGGAGATAATGTTGTTACTGGTTAAGAGCATTTGAGGATTTTCATCGACATGTTGAATGATTATGAAGTTGAACACGAAGACATGGTAATAAAATTGTTTGTGCATTCACTCATAGAGTATACAAGGGATTGGTTCAAGAGGTTGCCTGATGAAAGTATTACCTCATGGAGTGATCTCGAGAAGTTGTTCAAAGAGCAGTATGGGGACAATACCAATGCAAGATTCATGTTGAACGAGTTCAACAATATCAAGAAGAATCCAAATGAGTCCACATTTGATTTCAATGTGAGATTCCAAAAAGGTATGTACAAACTTTTTCAATTCATGAGGTTAAATGAAGACGTCTGTCTCATAGCAAAATGACTTATCAATTGAGCGATAAAGATCCTAAAACTTTGAGAGATACCTATAGAGTTGCAGTAAATATAGAGAATAATAGAAAGGGATTTGGAAAACTAGGTAGGAGGGATGATCCTAATATTTTTAATTCTAAAAAGAATAATAAAAGGGAGGGTGACAAAACTCCTATAGGAAAAAATCCCGAAGAACCTACTATAGGCCAAGTTTTAGAAATGCTCAAGAAGATGAATCCCACTAGTTTCAATAAGCCAAATGTTGCTGAAAGACCCCCTGTGAATAACAACAACTTCAATAGGTAGCCTAGGATGTAGAATTATCCTTATACCACTCAGTGGAAAGATGGTAAACCAGTTCCCAACCAAACCCAAAATGTGAAGGATAAGGGTACTCCAGACCCCCTACAAAGGAACAGTGTAAATATAAATGATGATGTACCATGGTGCATTATATGCCAATCACCTCATTCTGCTGATTATTGTAATGTTGCTCAATCATTTGCCCAAGCCCAAGCAGTGCAAGATGGTGAAGAAATAGAAGAGAAAAACCATGATGATATAAGCTGCAATATGGTGAGTATGTGTGATGATTTGATAGATTCTAATTTAGAAGAGCCTGAAAATGATGTTACTAGCCAAAGAATTGCTCACCAACTACATCATCAGCAAGTACTTTCAGATGATGAAGGGTATGATATAGATAAGGTATGTAGTACATTTTCTGATGTAGGTCTCACAAGTTTAAGAATGCCCTCCAAGAAGGAGATTGATAGAATTACGGCCGAAATGATTTCACAAGTCCATAGTAATTATAATTTGAGAAATAGAGCAATAAATAATGATGCAGGAAGGCCATCTAGTGTCTTCATCAAGGACATCACTCATAAGATGAATGATCAAGACAAGAAAGTCAGTGTAGATGTGCCTAAAATCAAGGAGAACAAGGGTAAGAAATGGGAACCAAAGAAGAAGGTTCAATTTCAGATAAGTGAAGCAACAAAACCAGTTGTGCAACCAAAGAAGTTAGAACCAGATGTTATCAAGAAAAATGTGGTGCCTACTACTCAAAAGACTCTGATTCTAGGTACTATTGTACAACCTACTGTGGTTGAACCTATTGATATGATATCCATGTTATCTCAAATTACTGTAAAAGTGCCCTTGTCTAAACTTTTTAGAATTGAAGAGCATAAGAATAAGGCTTTGTCATGGTTGGGTGGAATAGCAAACAATAATATTTTTATAGATCAAACTATGTCCCAATAGACCCCATTATTAATAGAGGATAGTGGAATCATATCCCAGATTCCTCAAATGTTTCTAGATGACTCCTCAGTGGCATTCATAGAAGATATTGATCCTTTTTTCCTTAGTCTAATCATAAAGGGGAAGACCTTAAAAATTGCATGATAGACTCAGGAGCTTCCAACACTATAATGCCTTTCAAAGTAATGGAAGCCTTAGGATTGAAGGTGGATACCAAGTAGGGTAGATGCAGAGGGATGGATGCTATGGAAATCCTAGTCATAGGTACTATAAATGCCTTACCATTCAAACTAGCTGCATATCCTGAAGTGGAACTAACCGTGTCTGTCCTTGTGGTAGATATACCTCCACACTACGGAATGTTACTCTCCAAAAAATGGAGTGCTAGCATGGGGGGAAGCCTACAATGTGATCTTACTTATGCCACTTTTCATATAGGGGACAAAGCTATCAGGGTAAATAGGGAACCAAGGGTTAACCACATCTTAGGTGAAGAAATTGACAAAGATACCACTTGTTTTCTAGATACTGGGATTAATGCTTTCAGGGCTGAATTAATTATTCAAGAAGTTGAAAACTTACCTGCTATCATTGAAAATGAAGTTGAATGTTGCATGAATTTACCAAAATTGTGGACAATGTTCTTTGATGGGGCTAGTTCTAAACCCAAAGAAATGCACATTCGGGGTCACAAAAGGAAAATTATTAGGACACATAGTGTCTAAGGATGGAGTAAAAATAGATCCTGAAAGGGTAGTAGCTATTGACAAAGTCCCTAGAACCAAAAAATGTGAAAGGAATTTAGTCCTTTTTTGGCCTGGTCAATTTTTTGAGATTTGTTACCAATTTTGCTAAAATCAATAGACCCATCTCAAATATGCTCAAGAAAGGAGCCATTATAGATTTGAATGGTGAACCTTCAAAAGCATTCCAAGATATAAAAAATACTATAAAGAATGCTCCAATATTGAGGACCCCAGATTATGCAAAGCCCATGCATATTTTCTCTTTTGCATCATTCCATACTGTAGCTGCAGTCTTATTACAGAAAAATCAAGAAGGATATGAGCAACCTATTGCCCTTTTCAGCAAGTCACTACAGCCTACTAAATTGAAGTATGAAATAAATGAAAAGCAAGCATATGCTTTGGGAAAAGCTGTAAAAGCTTTCAGAAGTTACTTGGTAGGTGCTACTGTTATCACTTTTGTACCTAGTGCTACAGTCAAGGATATATTCTCTTAGCAGGAAGTTTCAAGCAGGAGGTGTAGGTGGATCAATAGAATCTAGGAATTTAACATTGATATACAAATAACAAAATTAGTAAGAGGTCAAGGTTTGGCCAAACTCATGGCTGAAACTAATCTAGAGGCTAATCAGATAAATCTGGTAAATGACGATCTCAGAACTAACTTATGTGACATGGATCAATGTGATTGGTACACCAATGTCATATATTATTTGCAACATATGGAAGCTCCTCCCCATATGCCTGATAATGAAAAGAGGAATACTAAATTGCAAGCCATCAGGTATGTAATTGTCCAAAATAACCTATGGTGGAGAAATTTTGAGGGAATTCTATTGAAGTGTGTTGATAAAGAAAAGGCAAAAGAGGTTTTGAAAGAAATGCATGCTAGAGTATGTGGGGGGCACTACAGTGCCAAAACTACTACACATAAGATAATGAGAGCTGGATTTTGGTGGCCTTCTCTGTTCAAGGATGCTCAAGTTATGGTTAGAAAATGTGATCCTTGTCAGAGGTTTGCTGAAAAGCTGAAATTCTCAGGAAATACTCCATTGAAGCCAGTTGAGATTCAAGCACCTTTTCAACAATGGGGTCTGGACTTCATAGGAGAGATTTTCCCCAAGTCTAGCACTAGCTATTCTTGGATTCTGGTTGCCAATGACTACTTTACAAAATGGGTAGAGGCTATCCCCACAAGAAATGCAAAAACTAAAGTGGTAAATAATTTCCTATTGAATAATATTATTTCTAGATTTGGATGACCACAGAGAATTGTAAAAGATAATGCTATGTGCTTTAGATCTGAGGAGTTTATCAAGTTTTGTGATAAATATAGAGTGAAAAGGTCATCATCTGCTCCATATCATGCACAAGGGAATGGACAAGATGAGTCCACAAATAAGAGCCTATTGAAGGTCATTAAAAGAACCTTGGATGATAATAAAAAGGCATGGGATTCCAAATTACAGTTGGCAATAAGGGCTAACAGAGTAACTATAAAGAAAGAAATTGGTGTAGCTCCATTTGATTTAGTGTATGGGATTCAAGCCAGAATGCCTCAGAATAACTTGATGGGACTATACAATTACATCCAGTTATATGATGAAGATACTATAGATGAAATGCAAGAAAGAATGGATGAATTGGTAGGACTGACCAAAACCAGAAGAGAAGCATCTTTAAGGAACCAAAAGTTGCAATTACAAGTCAAGACACTCTATGAAAAAAGAACTAGAAGCAGAAAATTTGAAAATGGAGATTTAGTCCTGATGTGGAATGCTGGAATTGAGGATAAAGGAAAACATGGAAAATTTGATCCTATTTGGTTAGGCCCATATCTCATTGAAAATACTTGGGGTGAAGATTCTTATATACTCAAAGACATATTTGACAATATTCTTGAATTGCCAGTTCATGGAGAGTTCTTGAAGAGGTATTTTTCTTGAAAAATACTTATTTTTCTTCCATGAATAGTAGTTTTAGGGTTTCCTATTGTTTTGTGCTTTTTGTAATTTCTGTAAATCTTTGTAAATATCCTTGTGCACTCTGGTTCCTTGTTTTGTGTGTTGCTTTGTGCTCTCTGAAGAAGTTGTGATCTTACAAAATATGTGGTCTACTCTCCCAGAGATTATGAATTCTTGCATAGACTCATGTAGTCTATCATCCCCAGACAGAGCCACTGTTGGTGTGATTTTTCATAGTATAGGAAAAATTTTTGGTACTTGGGTGAAAAATCAGTTATGTCTTTGTTTTGTGATGACCTCATTTTCAAATTTTTAAAAAGAGGTATTTTCTTCAAATATTTTGGCAGGGTTTTTATCTTAAATATTTTATTTACGTCAGAATGCCTTTTGAAAACCCTTTGTGTACCTTAAATTGTGATATTCCATTTGAAAGGATGCCAAGTTGAAGTGTTTTTCAATCACTATTGATCTATCAAAGATCGAGGGTTAGCGCATCCCCACATTATAGAGTTTGTAGGTTTTTAAATAATGTGGGGAGGTGCGATGATGACACGTGGCAACGTGGGGTCAGCTATTTTTATTTTAGTATGCTACACTACAAACGACTAATGACGTGTGATGCTAGGTATGCACAAAAGATTTTTGTTTGCTTAATGAATAAGATGCAGTATCACTGTTGATCCTGTCTTGATCAATGGTTGACGCATCCCTGCATAATAAAGATGTAGGTTATTAAGCAATGCAGGGAAGCACATTGATGACATGTGTCCATGATGATGAAAAACACTTGCTTGCTCAAAAGAAGATACGGTATCTGCTGGCGTGAAGTGTTGTCAGAAAGTATAAGCTAATATGGCAATTTCTTGTTGGTCAGTATAGCTAGCTGGTCATTAATACGAAATGGATTATTCCGATCGTCGATCTTGTCTTGATGGATGGTTGACGCATCCCCGCATAATAAAGATGTAGTTTATTAAGTAATGCGGGTAAGCACAATGATGACACGTAGCATTTTTCAAAAAAGACCGTAAAGGCTTGATATTTTAAATTATGACCGTGCGATCTGATAAAATCTACAGATGGGATTCAAATTTGAGTGCAAATTGTAGGCAACGGTTACTGAGAGTAAATGTGATTCAGACCTAGTGCGTACAGTTTTAATTCATAAAAAGAGCCCATGATTTAACCATTAATGAATCACCAAAGTACAGAAAGAAAAGGGCGTTCAAGCTTTCAGAGCTAAGGCATGGAATTTCTCGATTAATATTCCAATAAAATTGGAGAAGACATCATATAGTGAAGAAGTGCGATTTCTGGCGGGTAAGTGCTCTGTAACTTTCTGAGTAAAGTTTGAAGCATCTACTATTGTGAATTTTCCAAAGTTTCATTAGAAATGCCACCCCAAAAAGAGTTTACTGGACAAAAATATTAACTAAAACATTCAGTGCATGATGATTTTCTCAAACAATTCCCTTTATCAGTGCATGAAATAACAAAGGGAAGGGAGCACATTCCAAAAAACCCTAGATTGGTTGTGGCCAAAGGATTTTATGACAAAGCTAATTGGATAAGGGATGCCCAAGTTTCTATGGGAGGTTTGGAGTTGTTTAAGAAATGGTTTTTAGAGCGAAAATTGGACACTCCTATGAGCAATGTATGGGAATTTGACATTGAAAAATTAGTAGTCCCCAGTTTTTTCTTTGATAGTGATTTATTGATGGACCTGACAAATAGGTATGATCCTATCACAGGGTGGGTCAAAAATCATTTAGGGGTCAACCTTTTTAGGGTTTTCCCTAAACTATTCAGTGAGGTTTTCGACCTGAACCCTAACCACGCTGTGCATGAAATCATTGATCTGGAGGATTTGCAAGCTAGATATGATGCACAACAAGTGTACTTGAGAATAGGGCCACTACAGGAGCATGCTGCTAGGGTTGGAAATTTGCTTGTGATCATAGCCAGTACTCCAGAGCCATTGTTAAGAAGACATTTCAATCTGAGAGCTCAAGCACTATATTTTCTCTTTGCAAGATCTTGGGGATAGATGAGGGTGATCAAATTCTAGGTTATGTGGTCCTTATAATTTCTCAAACCCTTCAATTTGGAATGAGTACCATTCTAGATTTTTCCACATTCCTAGGAAAAGAGATTCACAATGGGCTGGTTGGAATAGCAAAGGGGAAAGTAAACAAACCATTCTGTTGGTATTCATTGGTGATGCATGTATGTTTATACAAAGGATATGCTTTCTTCTACAAAGGTATGGAGTTAAAAACCACAAAGGATGGAGAAAGAAATCTAGTGCAATTATGGAGTGTGGATATGAATTCAGAGGCCACTGATGCTAGTTATGTAAGATTTGACAAGTAGTTTGCATCAAAGGTTAGACTGCTTTTAAGAGGAGATAGACCTAGAATACCACAAGCATTATTAGAATTAATCAGACCCAAGGACCATGCTAAAGGGTTACTTGTCAGTCACAACTGGGGGGATATAATTCTCTACAATATTTCAACAGTAATAAGAGTTTATGGTTTCTTAGGAAAACCTCATGTGTTACCTTTTCATGTACCTTTGAAGATAGGATAGTTGAGCTCTTGTGGTAGATAGGTACTATAGATGAGAGGGAATTGGTCAAGAAGGGCACTTTCTTTCCAATGGTTACTGTAGTGCATGATTTTGTTTTTGTTAAAATGGGGTGGAAGCATTTAAATTTGTTTTTGAATAAATATAACATGGCAGAATCTCATGCCAGATTCATTGACCCTGAAGGATTCTATGATCTATTAAGAGAAAGGGTGAGAGCTTCCCATATGGTACATCGGGTTTACTATCCAGAGTATATAATCAAAAATATTTTCACATTGCAGGAGCAAGAATTAAGGAAAGAGAAATGGATAGTTTTTAGTAAAAACCTGGAATTCATTAATGCTTTTGACCCGCAGTACGACCCATTGAAAGATAAGAAATACTGGGGAGATAAAATACAGGCATTAATGAATAATTTTGCTATAATAATTCAGACTATGAATGAGAAGAAAGATATATTTATTAAGCCACACCTAGACAAGGCAGAAAAAATACAAAGAAGAATGAGTGGTAGAAATGTAGTAACTCCTGGCCAATATACATTGTAGAAAAGGGCAGGTTATGTCATGGTTTAGAGTGTGCAACAGGTACCCACTCATGAGAAGCCAAGGCCAAGAAGTCCATTTGCAACTAGCTCTCCAAAAAGACGAAAATTGGAGCAGGGGTCTTCTTCTTCTCAAAAAGAACAATACTCCCCAAGCTAGTCTCCAATCCAAATAGATAATGAGACATCTCTAAAGGAATAACTTAGATAAATGGGAGGAGATGGGGATGTGATTGTCACTTCTATAGACCTGAATGTTGTAGAGCCACAAGAACCTCCTACACCTTCCTTGGACTTGACCATTGCTAATTACCAAGGTAAGGAAATTGACCCAATTGTTGCCCAGGCTTTTGAAAGATTTATTAATGATGAAAATTTTGTAAGATCTAGGGCTTTTGCTCAGTTTTTATGGAGATTAAATATAAAGAATTTTGAGAAAGCTTGTGAGAAGATCAAGGCTGAGCAACCAAATAAATCTGACCCGATTATCAAGGAAGAGGTAAAATCAAAGTTTTTGAATGATTTTGCCTGGTTCACTCCTAAAGTTGGAAGGAAAATAGTTAGACAATCAGGAGTCCTCCTTCTGCCAGAATGGGATATAGCGAATGCTATTTTTTTTGATTCAGTAAGGAAGCAAAAGGATGTTCAACTGACTACTGCTGAAGAAGTCTTACAGGCTCATAGAGGGATCAAATTTAGTGATGACCACCAAGCCCTTGTTTTGTGGTCCATAGATAAGAGAGAAAGTACCAGGATGCATGCATTTCCCACTGTAGAACATACTAGTACATTGACGGTATACAGGAATGGTGAGGTAAGTAGTAAACAAGTAATGGGAATGGCTTCAGAAATGCTAAAATTGGGTGGTGTTGTATCTAGACAAGAAGAAGATAAGTTTGCCCAACTCAATGTTAGGTTTGAAGAAGTTTTGAAGGCATATGAGGAAAGGGGTATACAGATACAATCATTGGAAAACAAAATGTCTCAAATGGAGAGGATATTGGGGAAAAGAAAAATAGGAGAATCCAGTGCACCTAAAATTGCATACCCTTCATAGCCATTGGTTGGATCTGGATCAACCCCTATTATTGAAATACCTGACACCCCTAAAAGGCCCTAATTCTATACTGTAGAGGAATTTGAAGAGGAAAAAACAAAATTGCATGAGTTGCAGATAGAATTGAGAAATCAATATGAAGAAAAATTAAAGCAGGGTGTAATATATCTGAGGGATAAAATTCAATGGTCAACTTTTTTTGATCAATTGACAAGAATTGCAGCCCTCACGGATGAGTTGAACAGGGATAAGGATAAACTAACTCTTCTTGCACAGAAATGGAGGGAGAGAAATAATGATATTACAATCATATGTATATCTGCAGTCCAAATGCCTTATCATCAAGTTGAGAAGATTTTTGATTTATTAAATAAGCTAAAAAATTATGACGATGAAAGAGATTCTTTACAAAGAAGATTAACACTCTGTTTTTCCCACTACATGGCTGAAAAATTCACCCTATTTCCTTATGCTTTAGAATCTATTGATACAATAAAAGAAAAAGAAAAGTGGAAAAGGGAGATGGATGAGTTATTAAATTAAATAATAATAAACATCATAAGTGAAACCAGCCACTGGTTCTGGGCAAAGACAAATGAAGAGCTAGTAAAAATACAGTTGTTTTATACTGCTATGAGGAAAGAATTTGATGTTTTAGAAGAAAATACAAATTCTTTAATAATGATACAAAGAGAAGCTCCGAGCTTTGATTGGCCAGAGGATGATGCTTTTAATAAATGGTAAAATTAGTTTCTAGAACAAATGTCAGAAGATGATGAGGAGGAAAATGTAAAAGTAAAAGTCACCCCCGAAGTTGATATTGAGGACATGGAAAATCCCCAGGTTGAAGTAAATTTACAGGTAACTGAAGATGATACATCACTTTCAAACCTCATGGCTACTTACTCTGAGGATGAAGAATAATTGGAGAATCAGATCCTGTCTTCTTGTTAAAACAAATGAGAAGTATAATAGAAAGGGACCCACACAGGATGGTTTGATGTCTTAGCTTTTCTGTTATTTGTTTTTGTCTTTTACTACAGACATTTGTTAGTATCTTTTAAGGGGACACATGTCACTCTCTTTAGCCTAAAGCTTGTTGCATCTCATGTTATTTAAGTGAGATTCCAAGGCTAAAGAATGGTCCGAATTCTATTTCTTCTAAGTATTGTGCTTAGTCTGGCTTTTGGTCCAAATTTTGAAAGCAAGTTTGTAATGTATTTTGCTATCAAATTCTCTGAGAATACATGAATATGGAATGACCTATGTTTCTTTCTAAAGGCCATTCTGAGTCTACTATAAAGGATATACCATTTTCAAAGGAAATGAATACAAATTATGAATTGTCCCCATATCAGTTCTTTCTGAATTTTGTCTCCTTTTAAATACTTAGCTACCTTGATGTTGTATGAGTAAAAGCTTGTGCAATTGAATGCAATCAAATTAGGTTGAATATCCATTTATCATTACTGTTAATTCAATGGATTAAATAAAGGCTTTGATGAATGTGATAAGATTCCTTAAGTATTGAAAAGGATTTTTGAATGATAAGTTCTAATAAGAATAGCTGATAGAATTTGTTGTAAGGCAAAAAATTAGATCTAAGAATTTGCTATAGACTCTAAACCCCAATGGATTAGGCACTGATGAAGTTATTTCAGCTGAAGGAGAAATATCTTACAAATGGTTTTTTCAAATGCATCATCAAATCAAATTTTACTTTTATTCCCTTTAGATCTTCAAAGTTGGCCAGCACTTATCTGCATGGAATGTTTTAGATTCAGTTAGCCATTGTTTTTGAAAACATTTGTAGATCTATAGAAGAATTCTTGGCCATATCTGTTTATGGGATGTGTTTTATCAAGTTAGTAAGAATTATGTATATGTTCAAGGGTCTTGAAATGAGAATCAGAATGAAACTAAGAACAATCCTCATACATTTGTTTCAATTTTGAACCATCCCTGGGTACACCCACCCTGGTTTTGCAGAGCCAAAAGAGTAGAAAACCATCTGTGGTTTTGTTGAAGTTGGGTCCAAATACCTTACATATGCAATTATTAATAATAATAGGCGAGTCTTTAGATTGTGTATGTACTATCATTTTGGTATTAAGCATTTTGTCTCTTAGTAGTTTTAGCACTTAAAACACCAACAAGTTTCTCAATGAAGTCTAGTGCAGCTTGATTTTTTCTTGGTAGGATTTGCTCTATTAACCTACTAGGAAATGGTGGTGTCTTAGCTGCAAGAGAAATAGTGGTGGGAGGTTCTTGAACTGAGTCAACATTTGTATCATCTATTTCTATTATAATGGGTTGTTGAGGTGAGACAAGCGTTGTTCCAGATTGTAGATGGATATCATTTAGGGTGATGGAATAACTTTGTTGCTAGGCTGAAGTTTTGCACTATTAGGATTAGGTGCAGGTTGTGCAGGTAGCTGTGGCTATTTTGGAGGGGTTGTATTGGCTACAAAAGGCATTAAGGCTTGTTGTTGAGGAGGTTGAGTCAAGGTTGGCTGATGCCGGTGCTGCTACCAGTTCTATTTTTTCTGCCAACCCTTCTGAGGTTGTTGCCAGTTCTACTGAGGTTGGTGCCAACCTTGGTTAGGCTACTGCCAACCTTAGTTGGGCTGCTACCAATTATTATAATTACCATACTGCTATTGCCATTGACTATTACCACCATAATTATGGAGTGGGTCTTGAGGAATACCTGATCTTGGAGCCCATGGCCTTCTTTGAGCAACATAGAGGACTTCCCCTTCTTCATCAATTGCCTTGAACTCATTAGGCACATGATATGATTCCAAGCTAGCAATAGGTTTACATCGGCAGTTGCATTTCTTTTCTCTACAATGGGGGCAATATTCTGCCAACATACTATTAGCATCCTCCTTCTTCCTTCATGCTTGCATGGTATCTAATTATGTAGCAACATCATTAATGATGTCTTGCTTGAAATTTGACAAGAGGTTTGACAGTTCTATCTTAGATACTCCCGCCCCAGGAGTTTTTTGGAGTAAGCTCCTCAAACCTCATCCTTTTTTTGTTGTTGCTCTGGAATAGTTCAAAAAAATATTCCAAATTTTAGCCCATGTCTTCTGTGTAATGTCACCTCTAGCCATTAAGTCTAAAGCTTCCATACTCCTCTCATGCACTCCTTTCAGAAAGAGATGCTTGTGGGACTCCTCCAAAGTCTCATCCTCCTTTTGTGACATTTTAAAAATGTCATCTCCTTTGAAATCATGGCCTCTCCAATATTCCTTATATTTATTAAGGAACAGGTTACTCATATTTGGCCAATCTATCATAGAATTAGCACCTAGACTTGTGAACCAACACAAAGCAGCTTCTTTGAGATTTGATGGAAACAATTTCAGCTTATGGGCATTAGTTGTGTACTCATAACTTCGATAAAGGATGTCAAATTCAAAGAGAAACATTTTTGGATCTTCAGTAATAAGGCCATATAATTTAGGCAGGGCAGCTGAAGGTATATTTTTAGATTTTGATTACCGTTCTAAGGAGGAATTGGAAAGGGAAAGGTAGGTTGAGTTGCTGCCATCTTTGGATGTCCTAGTGGTGGTTGATAAATGACTAGAGCTAACGGATTATCTTGATATTTTGGCTCAGCAAAAATATTATTCAAATGGAAGGATTCTTTAGATGTGGTTGGTGATTGTACTTGTTCTAGTACTTCTACAAATACATTCTCAAACAATTTTTCTTCTATTTCTTTTCTCTCTTCTCTTTCTTCAGGGTCAAGATAGAAATGATCTTCCTGATTGAAGTTGGGAAGAAATCTTCCAAGATGGTCTCTTCTTCTATGCATGTAAGAATGCTAAAAATGAAACAAAATGACACAATAGTGAATACTAGACTGACACCATCCCCAACAATGGCACAAAAAAATGTCTAATCAATATAACACCTTTTTAGTTGTAGGATTGGACATCCCTTACTACCAAAGTACTATGTTGATTTTCATTAAATATCAATCCGGGAGCATGAACTTGAGATGATGTCTGTAAAGTATATGCTCTAATTTTTGCTAAAAGTCAATACTACCTTGAATGTAATAACCATTAAAGAAATCTAGTTTATCCAAAGGAAAGATAACTATTAAGTACTTGGAAGGAAATTATAATTATTTAACCATACATCTATGCACCTACTGCTACAGGAATAGTGATTGGTTCCATTTCCAGTGGCTGTAGGAACAATAGTTCTAATCTTAACTTAGAAAACTGAGTCTAACTCCTACTTACTAAAGTAAACTCCACCTTTTGCATGGGCCCCCACTGAAGAATGAAGGGAAGAAAATCTTAGATAAAAGTGTAGAAACTCAACAAAGGCATGTATTCATTCAATTATGTAGTTTTACAATAACTCAGGGAGAACAACAAGATATCTCTTGACTCTGTCTATCTACTCACTACTTAACCTCATAGATATAGATGAGGTCTTATTTAAAAGGAAGGAAGAACAAAAAACTCCTAAAACTATGACTTCCTCATGAAGGAAATCCAGCTACAACTTAAGACTGAAAACATGGAATTTGTAAAGATATTAATTATCCCTTAAATTCCCCACAAATATAGATAATAGCAAATGCTAGATCTGCTCTTTTATCTGTCTTTAAATAGCTTCCAGTAATCCAGGTATCGTACATTGCATGTTTAATTGATCACTTTGATGCTTGCTTCCTTGCTCAGTAACTTTATCAAGTCCCACTTTATTATTCATTAAAATAGGTCCCTTCTGACTTTGCTGCCAAGTCTTCCAGCTGCAACAGTGTCATAATGCTTCTCTTTAATACCATCAATGCCCTAGCGCTATTCCCTCGCAGTTTATTTTTTATTAACTCTTGCTCAGCTTGTATCCCTGCGATCAATATTTAATATGCACAAGACTTTCCACAAACATTTATTTTCATTTATTAGTTTATAAAGAAAAGACATTAATTATTCAACTAATAGTTTTTGCAATCTCTTCAGCTGTAGGAAGATCTACCCATATCAATTATTCATGAAGAAAAATTTTTACCACAAAATGAACCCTTTTTAGATATAATTGCTATTATCATTTTATGCCCTATGTCCATACTTTATACATCAAAAGTTAAAAAATATTTATACTAAAAGATGATAAAGTTTAGTATGCTATAGAAAAATATTCACAAAAAGGGCTAATAAGACTTCTATTTCATGTAATCATTACTCATGTCCTGAGCACTCTATACATGCCAAGTAATTTAGGTACCAAGTAAATAGTGAGTGTCAAGCTATTTAGAAGTCAAGTTATAGCTTTAGGAGTATAGTGAAGGTCAAGCATCAGAGTCTTTGGATGCCAAGTGAACAATTTTGGACATAGTTGTTTGTAATGGCACAAGCTTCTGTGTAAACCATTTTTGGGTTAACATAATCATTTTTTATGATTCTAAGAGATAAGTATGGAGGTAAATTATGAATCCTAATGCAATACTTGTAACTAATCAAATTAAGGGATGAATTAAGTGGCAATATGTATCAACCACAATCATTGATTCTTAGGTAACTGATGGGGACAGAACCCAAGAACAAAATGGACACAATAGAAGAAGGGAAATTGTATTAATTGAAAAATAACCTAGTACATTCAGTACAAAGAAAATAAACTTCAAAACATGCCCTAAGGGCTTACAATAGCATAAATGTGGAGATAATTTCTCCTATCAGTACCTCCTCTCAAACTCTACTCCGAACTGCCTTTTACAATGCCAGGAATCTCCTTAAATAGACCCCGGAGGGTTAAGGACTAGGAGTACATTCTAGAAAATGCTAGTAGGCATCCATCGACCAAATAGAAGGTTCCAAAAGCTGAGTTAGAAGTTGACGCAAATCTAGAAGAATCCAAAAATGTTAACCAAACTTCCGAGAGGCATAACTTTTGAACCGTAGCTCTGATTGATGAACCGTTTACATTTTTGGAAAGCTCTCGAAGCGCTCTATAGCCCAATGGACCAGCTTCACTCATCCCCCATTTTTCAGCCCTTTTTGAGGTCATTTAATGCCCCTAACCTAACTTTGAAGCATTCTTAGGAGGTCTCCACAACCTGAAAAACTATAATAACTTTCAAACCATGGGGCCTTTTGACCTAATTCTTTTTTTGGAATGCTCTAAATTACAATTACATTCATCTAGCCAATTTACACCTCCTAGTTCACCAAAATGATGGCTCAATTACATACTCTTATTTTTTGGGGATTTATACGAACACTGATAGTGGAACTGTGAGAGTTGGAACCTTTATTTGACCCAAATGGGTATCCAAAAATGAAAACACATGAAACAAAAACTAAGTCTAAGTATATTTTTTTGGGTGACATAGGATTGCCCTTATACCTCTGGATGCTTCTACATCAGACACCCAAGGTAGATTGAAAAGTGACCTTGTCACTTTATGAATGGTAGAGGAAATCCCAAATGGGAAACCTCAGCTGCTGAAATCCAAGTTGAGTCCTCAATCAGTCATCTTTTCCATTTGACCAAATACTCTTCATACTGTCTGTTTCTGGTACTCCTACCCACATGATGATCTAGAATGTCTTCTATCTCCTCCTTCTTAGAAGCAGGAATCAGACATGGCTCTAACATTAGCTCCTCATCTGCACCATCATCATGATACTTTGCTAAATCTACAAATTTGAAAATAGAAGAAATGTTAATACCATCTAGCAGCTCCACTTCATATGCATTTCCTAAGTCATGTTTCTTCAAAATTTTGCAGGGGCCAAATTTCTTCATTTTTAGCTTGTTGTAAGTACCGATTGGAAATCTTTCTTTTCATAAGTGCACCATGACTAGGTCCCCTACTTGGAATTCCTTATGTCTTCTCCTTTGATCAGCCCTAGCTTTATGCTCTTGATTTATCTTGGTAATGTGTGCCTGAACCTCCTCATGTAGATGCTTGATATGTTCAGAAAATTCTTTTGCTTCAGAACTTGTCCTCTCCCCTTGCTCTATCTTCCTCAATTCTGATGTAGTCCTTGGGCTATTCTCGTATATAATTTAGAATGGTGATTTTCTAGTACTCCTATTTATAGAGTTATTGTAAGAAAAATCTGCTTGTAGTAGAATCAAATCCCATCCCTTGGGCTTATCCCTAACTAAACATTTCAGCAAATTGCCAAGACTTCTGTTTACCACTTCTATTTGGTCGTCAGTTTGTGGGTCATGCGTGGAACTGAATTTCAAGTCTATTCTCAACTTTTTCCACAATGTCCTCTAGAAATACCCCACAAATTTAGTATCTCTGTCAGAAACTATACTCCTTGGAAGTCCATGTAGTCTTACCACCTCTTTGAAAAACAAGTTTGCAATATGGACAGCATCATGAGTTTTGTGGCATGGAATGAAATGTGCCATTTTGGAGAACCTATCAATGACCATGAATACTGAGTCATTACCCCTTTGTGCCCTTGGCAATCCAAGAAAAAAATCCATACTTATGTCCTCCCATGGCCTTGATGGAACAGGCAATGGCTGATATAGGCCAGTATTGTGACTAAACCCCTTGGCAACTTGACAAACCTGGCAACTCTGTACAAAATTCTTCACATCCTATGAAATTTGAGGCCAAAAATAATGTTCTCTAAGAATGGAAATGGTCTTATCTTGACCAAAATATCTTGCCATCCCTCCACTGTGTTTCTCCTTAATCAGATTTTCCCTCATGGAACTCCTTGGAATGCACAATTGACTACCCTTGAACAACATGCCATCTTGAATCAAATAATCTAACCACTTGGTTCTATCTACAACAACAGGTTCTTTACAAGCTTTCCATGCTTCAGAAAAATTAAGATCCTTAGGGTACAAATTCTTGAGTTCATCAAACTCAACTACTTCAGCCTGCATTACTGTAAGCAACAACTGTCTCCTACTTAGTGCATCTGCAACCCTATTAGATTTTCCACTACTATGCTTCAACACAAATGTATAACTCTGCAAGAACTCTACCCACTTCATATGCCTCTAATTCAATTTACCTTGACTATTTAAGTATTATAATGCATGATGATTAGTATACAAAAAAAATTCCTTTGGCAATAAATAATCCCTCCATTTCTTTAAGGCCTAAACTATTGCATAGAACTCTTGATCATAAACAAAATACTTCTTCTTTGCATCATTCAATTTTTCACTAAAATATGCAATAGGCTTACCTTCTTGGCTTAATACAGCCCCAATAGCGCTGCCACTGGCATCACAATCCACCTAGAAAACCTTTCTGAAATCTGGAAGTGCCAAGATAGGCTGTTCTGTCACCTTCTTCTTCAGCAATTCAAAACTTCTCACAGCTACTGCAGTCCATTTGAACTCTTTTCTATCCACTATTATTGTATCAGTTAGGGGTGCACATATGCCACTAAAATTCTTAATAAACTTCCTATAAAAACTAACCAGACCATGAAATGATCTTACCTCAGTAGCAGATCTTGGAGTAGGCCATTACAAGATGGCTTTTACCTTCTCTGAATCCATTTTGAGACCTTTGGGTGATATAACAAACCCCAAATAGACTAACTCCCTTTTTGCAAAGATACACTTCTTCAGATTAATTAACAGTTTCTCTTCCCTTAGCCTTTCAAGGACACTATGAATATGTAGTAAATGTTCTTCCAAAGTCTTGCTAAAAATTAAAATATCATCCAAATAGACAATAACAAATTTTCTCAAGAACTTCTTAAGTACCTCATTCATGAGCCACATGAAGGTGCTTGGGGTGTTTGTCAATCCAAAGGGCATGACTAACCACTCATAAAGACCCTCCTTGGTCTTGAAGGTTTTTTTCCACTCATCTCCTTCTCAAATCTTTATCGGATGATAGCCACTCTTGAGATCTATCTTTGTGAAGTAATGAGTTCCACTCAAGCAATCCATAAGATCATCCATCCTTGACAAAGGAAATCGAAACTTGATGGTTATCCTATTTATAGCTCAAGAATCTATACACATCCTCCACTCTCCATCCTTCTTTGGTGCAATTACTGTAGGTACTGCACATGGACTCAGGCTCTCTTGAATCAAGCCCTTCCTCAATAGCTCCTAAACCTGTCTATTTAGCTCCTCTATTTCCATAGGAGTCATCCTGTGAGTAGCCTTGTTCAACAAACTAGCTCCTGGAATTAGATCTATCTGATGACTGATTTGCCTTACTGGTGGTAATCCATCTGGAACATTATCAGAGATAATATCTCCAAACTCCCCTAGTAAATCTAAAACTTCAAGTGTTATTTCACTACTACCTTCTTTATCTTTCCTAGGAATCAAAGCATAGCACATATGCTAATGTTTCATGCCATCTAAAAACATCCTTCTATCAACAAGACAAATCCTAGCACTGCTACATACTTTTTCACCTTCCCTTTTCATGGGCTTCAATTTGTGGCGAACTCCATCCTTTTTTAGAGAGTACGTGTTTGCATGCCCATCATGTACTGCATGTCTATCAAATTGCCATGGTCTACCCAACAATAGATGGCAAAAATCCATCAGAATAACATCACATAAAGCTTCATCATGGTAACTCCCAATTTTGAATTTCACTAAACATTGTTCACTTACCAGGACCTTATGATCATCTTTTACCCAAGCAATCCGATAGGGCTAGGGATGTTTCTCCTTCTTGAGCTTCAGCATAGAGACCATCTCTTATGATACCAAGTTATCTATGCTACCACCATCAATGATCATGTCACAACATTTATCCTCACACTTGCATCTGGTAGGGGACAAACTCCTCCATTGTCCTAGTTCAATATCACCACTTAGTAGGGCTCTTTCATTTACCAAGTTCTCTCCTCCTTTTGCATCCTCTGAATGTGATGATTGTGCATCCTCATCCACATGAGCAACCCTAGCTTGGCCCTCAGCTCTCCTATCTGTCCTTCCTTATCATTGAGGGAATTCAAAGGCATGATGACCTTATTCATTGAAATGGAAATAGGTACCATAGAAGCTTCCTCTTCCTTGTCCACATCCTCTACCTCTTCCTCTCTGATTTCCAAAGTCTTGATCATGGGAGCGGTTGAAACCCTCATTCCTCTGGTTCTTTCTAGTACCCACATCTTCATTTTTCTTTTGAGTTTTATTGCGGCCTCCAAATGATCTACCACTTCCCCTTCCTCCTTGAACACACCCTCTTTATCTTCCTTCAAACCTTTTATTCAGCTTCTCTTCAACTCGTAGAGAAAATTGGTATGCCTCTTCAATGCTGGTCATTCTTACCAGACTTAATTCCTCCTGGATGCTAGGTTTCAACCCACTGATATAACGAGCAACCTTCTCCTTATTTGCTTCTACATGCCCTACTCTAATCAAGAGTCGGTAAAATTCCTCTGTATATTCTTGGACTGATCTTTCTGCTTGCTTTAATGCATGCATCTTCTTAAACAAATCAAGCTCGTAGTCCATAGGAATGAACTGCTTCTTCAATTTGTCCACCATACGATTCCATCTTGTGATATTCTCCTTTCCTCTTCTATTTCTTTCCAATTGAACCTCTTGCCACCAAATTTTGGCATGTCTTTTCTGTTTGGCCTTTGCAAACTTAACCCTATCTGGGTCCCTGATATCCTCATACTCAAAGTATTCTTCCAGTTCATTGATCCAATCGATCAACTCATCTAATACACCCACTTCAATTGTAGGTCTTTTCCCAAACTTAGTAATGGCCCTAAAAAGCCTTTCTTCTGCATGATTTAGAACTTCCCTGTCAAATTCCCCTTTTAGTCCAATTTCATCTTCTTCGTTGTCATCTTCACTTTCATCACCTGTGGCCATAGTTGTTCCTTTACGGAGCTCCTCCTACAATGCTTGTACCTTCCTTTGGAGGGCTCTAACCTCCATAGGATTAATAGCTCTAGCCCTTTCGCTACACTCTCTTTATGGAAGCATCTTCTTAACTCAAACCCACAACCACACAGTCCTGGTGCAAACTGCCTCATAGTCGACGTTCTATCTATACACTCAGGAAAAACTAGCTCTGATACCACTTGATGGGGACACAATCCAAGAACAAAATGGACACAACAAAAGAGGGAAAATTGTATTAATTGAAAAATAAGCTAGTACATTCAGTATAGAGAAAATAAACTTCAAAACATGCCCTAAGGGCTTACAATAGCATAAATGTGGAGATAATTTCTCCTATCAGTACCTCCTCTCAAACTCCACTCCGAACTACCTTTTATAATGCTAGGAATCTCCTTAAATAGACCCTGGAGATTTAAGGACTAGGAGTACATTCTAGAAAGTGCTAGTAGGCATCCACCAACCAAATAGAAGGTTCTAGAAGCTATGTTAGAAGTCGACACAAATCTAGAAGAATCCAAAAATAGTAACCGGACTTTAGGGAGGCACAACTTTTGAACTGTAGCTCCAATTGATGAACCGTTTACATTTTTGGAAAGCTCTCGAAGTGCTCTATAGCCCTATAGACCAGCTTCACTCATCCCCTATATTTTGGCCCTTTTTGAGGTCATTTAATGCCCCTAGCCTTACTTTGAAGCATTCTTAGGAGGTCTCCACAACCTAAAAAATTGCAATAACTTTCAAACCATGGAGCCTTTGACCTGATTCTTTTTCTGGAATGCTCTAAATTACAATTACATTCATCTAGCCAATTTACATCTCCTAGTTCACTAAAATGATGGCTCAATTACATACTCCTATTTTTTTGGGATTTACACGAACACTGATAGTGGAACTATGAGAGTTGGAACCTTTATTTGACCCAAATGGGTATCCAAAAATGAAAACACATGAAACAAAAACTAAGTCTAAGTATATTTTTTTGGGTGACACAGGATTGCCCTTATACCTCTGGATGCTCCTGCATCAGTAACGCATTCCACCTATGTTTATTTAAGAAGGAAAATCCTAAAGAGGTTGTAAGAGGATAAGAGATGAATGCAAAATTTAGAGAGATCATTCATGGTGGCTATGGAGGTTATGATAGTGTTTTGAATTGTAGAATTAGTTAGAGAGAATGAAGCAAAGAAGAGATAGGATAGAGGAGATATATTTGAAAAGAATGATAAAGGATTTATCAACAAAGAGAAGATTTGACATCTAGGAATAGTGTGTTAACCAAAGGATCATGGTGCTTAATCATTTTGACATGTGATATAGAGAAAATATCGTAGAGAGTAGAGTTAACAAACTTTTGTAAATCTCTTAACCAAGTGCTTTCTTTATTGTAAGCTTAAATCCTCTAACAATATGTGGTAACTAGCACTCTTTGTAAGCCTTTAACAGGGAAAACCCCTCATAGGGCAGATCGTAGTTTATGGTCAAACTCATCGTAAGCATAACAGGATGCACTTTACAGCTACATGTTGATGTGAATTTTTATACCACTACATAACATATTAGTAATTGAATATTTGATATATAGTCTCAAACAAACAATCCCTCTCTTGAAAATTTAATGCTCATGGTATATGAGAATAACTCCAATGTTTCTTACACTTGTGGATACTATCTCATTTTTATTGATGTGATTTTCTAGTAATCACGTAGGTGGCCTTACACTATTCATTCAAGGATGACTTGGATTTTTTGGTGAGATGGTGATGATATTGCATGAGAGCTAGGTGATGCTGATGGTGATAATGATGGTGGAGGATGTAGCACCAAATAATGTTGATTGTGTGAGGAGGAGGCACTAATGCTTCTAATGACTTCTACCTTCCTAACTTTCTTAAAGTGAAATTCAACTAATCAATTACTCACTATTCTACTCCTACTCCTATGAATGGAAAGATTAGCAAATGGATGGGGATCAAATATAATGAAATATTACCAGTGGCTCCACCTCCATAGATGTAATTATTCAAAGGAAAAGAGAACTAGTTTACCACACAAGGCTCCCTAACTAGCCGCTAAGATTCTAGTGGCCTAGTTGTAGATCCCTATCAAGCATTCACTAAGATCACCATACAATTAGCCATCTACTTCTACTCTAACAACATGAAATGAAATCCTACTTTAATTTAAGAGATGAGAAGAACCATGCAAAAATTCTCCAACATAAATCCCTCACAAATGAGAGAAAAATTGCCTTATATAGAGGCCAAAATCTACAATTGATGGTAGAGATAAAGAGGAAAAACTAATGATCTAGATTGAATCCTAGAAACCATAATTAGGGTTGCCACCCCATCGGCCAATGAGAAGATGTGACCTCATCAATGGACCAATGAAAAAAGTGTAAAAGTGGCAACCAATGAGAAAGAACCAAAATGGTGGCTAATCATAATTAGACCCTTGTCCTATCCTAGAAGAAAGAGAAATTACCACTTGGGCTTACATCAAATGATCCTCTAATATAACTCTCCCTTTCTCTCTCATTCTTTTAGCTAAGGAAATTAAACCAGCTAGCCTTTTGTTGACTTCTTCCATGAGAGGACAAGATCTATGCTTTATCTTGGCCTCTACCAATTTCATCATGCTATTTGCTTCTTGTAGTCTCTTCTCATGATCCTTCTCATACTCTTTTGTGAATCCAATAAAAGAATTTATGGAGGAAAGGGTGTTTAGATGTTTCTTCTTGATAGCAACCTTTCCTAAATCATCCAATCTTGATCCATGTCTTGTCTCATTGATATCCTCTTCTTTGATGTCTTCAAAATCAAGTGTCATTCCAACATTGCTCATCATGGTTGAAATGGAGGTGTCGATAGTTGGGTTGTGATATGTAACTGCCTTCTATATCTCTTTGAGTATTCTCAATCTAGTAGTCAAAGTGACAAACCAAGATTCAACTGTACCCAATCCTCTCTCATCAACCAACTTGGCCCTCTCCAAATATGCCTTTAGTAGCCTAATGAATTCCTGGAGCCTGGGAATAGCTAAATCTTTGATGGGAAGGAAATCCTTCTACTCTTCTTCAAATAATCTAAACTTGTTTCTTATCGTCACTAATGATTGGAATTTCAAGATGAAGGAAGGCAAGAAATTTTTCCCATCTTGGATTGTATCATGGATCCAACCCTTGACTTCATGTAGCTAAGCTAATATCTCTTCTAGGTTGCTCCTGCTATCTTGAGGAAGGGCTACCTAGTGCAACTATTGGATATGATTGCAATCTCTCCAATATTTGTTCTCAGCCTCCAACTTTATGATCCTTTCACTTGCCTTCCTCAACCTTTCTTTGATTGAAGCTATACCCTCCTAGATCTCTTCACATTCCATATCGTTTGTTTTTCTTCCCAAGTTGTATTCCACTATCTCATATTCTTGGATTGAAATTTCATCCACTACCTTGTTGATAGTTGGTATAAAAATCTAAACCTTTAGGTGACCATCATTGTTGCTCCTAATTATGTTCGCCACCGCCTTTGCTATTTTTTTTAGGTTCTTGTAGTAAATCTCCTAAAATCTAGATTTAGTTTGACTAACAAAGCATCACCCATAGCCTTGGGTGCCTCACGTATTGTCTCGATGTCAATCAGCCCATCTTCTTCTCCACTTCTTCTTTTGAATGTTCTTTCCTCTTCTCAACCTCCAAGGCTCTCTTCTTATCTTTGGATATTTCCTATTGCTAGCTACTTCTTTCACCATTCTATCTAACTAATTTTGTTGGACCTTCTTTTGGCTTCATCTTCTCATAGGGAAGGGGAATTCTTTGTCTTTGTAGCTTCCTTAATCTTTTATTATACCATGACTCGGTATGCAAATCAACTACCCTTGTGATTGCCTCCAAGGAAGGATCTTGATGATCACCCTAGTCTACCGGATTCAATTTTGTTCCTTCTATCATATCATAATCTTCTCTCAACACATTTCCATCATCTTCTAGTAGATCGAGAATATCAAGGCCTCTCCATTTGATATCTCTCATCATGTTCACTGACAATGTTGAGAAAGCTGGCTTTCTCACATAAAAGTCATCCTTGGCATTGGCCCAAAAGTCCTCTATAGTGGGAAGATGCTTAAATGTGTTTCCATAAGATACCTTGATAATACCATTAGGATTGAATCCTTTCCTTTCTATGTACCAACCTAGATGATACCATTCCAATTCTTTCTTTGTAGCTGCAAGGGCAGCCCGATTGGGGCAACTATTATTGCCAATCCTAGTTGATAAGGTAATCCCTACTTTACCTTCATTTCTCCTTATTCTATCATAGTGCTCAAGTTTCCTAGCCAATTCAATGAAAACTACCTTGTTAGGTGGGTATCTTTGAAGCCTCTCGAGATAAAATATGCTCCCTAATATTCTAATATAGATAAATTGTAGAAATTAGATGAACTAACTCCCAAACTTCTTTATCCTTGCTTCTGTTTCTAGTGAAAGTCTCTTAGCAGGTGTCCCTTTTAATACCCTTACTATCTTCATGGAAAAGGCATCACAAAACATTTTAAAATCCTTGTTGTTATGTAAATGAAGTTGTGGATAGCATTCATGCACCAAATATTGCCTCGGCCCATTGGTAACTTCTCCTAAAGTATTAAGTCTTAAACTCTTATACAATCTAACAATTAGGTAAAACAAATATGATCCTATATAGAATTGCTTTTGGTTTTGTACTGTTCTAAGTTATAACTCTAGATTCTCACTTATGATCCTAGCCCAATCAATCTTCTTTTTCCATTTTCAATTTCATCAATGAAGAAGTACATCTAGATTTCAAATTGTTTACCTTGAGCTAGGCCCATGATCCAACTGAGAAGCAAAATAAGATCTTTGTATTTTGACTTGAATTCTATCACTTTAAGCTTTGATGATTTAGTTACACCTTTCTTTCCCACATGTAGCCAATCTTGCTTTAGATGTATGAAATAGGCCTCCTAGTTATCCTAAAATGATTTAGCTACCTGATCCATCATCACTACTATCATGCTCTTGTATTGGGGAATGTTGAATGTTTCTTCAATCGCTTGTCTACTAATATTGGCCAACACCCTCTTCCCTTCATCAAAGATGATGGATTTTCTGTTCAAATCAAACCTAAATGCACATTCCATAACCAATTTTGGATAGGGAAATGTAGAAGGAAAAGCTACTATGTGTACAATTCTACTTCTTTATATCTTCTTTGCCAAGGAGGATTGTCCTTCCTTTAGTTTGTCCTTTACGTGTATCATGTTTACTATTTCGACATTGGTATTGGCTATTCGCCTCATTTTTTAGAAGAGAGTTGTTTTGGGCATCATATCCTCTTTTCTCTCTTAGTGTTTTTTCCCTTAGGATTCTTTCTTGTACTACCATCATCCATCTTGTCACCCTATTATGGGATGCTAAAGTGGTTGACAATGAATGCAAGAAGAACCAAGGGAGACAATATCTAGACAAGAACAAAAGAAGGAAATTAGCTTAAGGGCCCCTTTCAACTCTAAATGATTTAAAGTTACCTCTACCAATAACTAGATCTTTCTTTTGGAATTTAGGATCAGACTTTGAGAATTTCAAACCCCTTGCAAAACTTGAGGCTTTAGCTAGAAAAATCAGAATTTAGTGCTCTCAAAATTGTCCACCTTTTGCCCATAAAAATCAAACATTATCACTTGTTTTCTTCACCAAAAAAATCATCCAATCTCTAGGAGAAAATCATAGCCCCTCTTGAAAATCAAAATTTTGTCTTCCACAAATTTTGGCTCCCACAAAATTCACCAAGCAAGAAGAGTGCAGATCTGCCCTCAATCATGGAAAATTGCCAAACATAGAGGTCTCCACCATGTAGAAATTTTCCAACAATAATGCCAATCTACCCTAGCTAGAAAAATCACCCAAAGAAGATGCCAATCTGCCTTAGGAAAATTTCTCAAGGAAGAGAAAATCTGCTCCAAGTTAAAAATTTCCTAAGCACCAAAGAGGAGGAGTAAGGAATAAGGAAATGAGAGGAAAGAGTTTCCTCTTATACCCAACTTACTCATCCTCCCTAGCTGGCTGACTAGGACCTTGGGAGCAAATTAATAAATAAATTAGAACACAAGACATGGCCCCCAATTAAATGCTTAGCCTAGAATTAATTTTGTCAAGATGAAATTTACCTTTTTAAATTGCCAATTAGACCAAAATTGCAAAAAGAAAGTAAATAATGCATTAGATAAGCTAAATGTTCCCATTTAATGATGATTTAGTAATTAGTATATCATTAAAATCAGATTTTGGCTAGCCAAAAGCCATTTTTTCAATATTAAATTACAAATTTCATTAAAGATTTAAAAATTTTCAAGACAATTTTAATCCATTTAAGCCCAATTTTTTTGCAATTCAATTCAAATTGATTTTGCCAAGAAATTTAAATTTTCACAAAAATAAAATCATTTCTAGAGTCTAAAATTGATTTTGCAATTTGACTTCATCTTCACAAAAGAATTTTTTTTTCTCACCATAGAAATTCAAGATTTTCCAAAAAGATTCAAATCTAAAAAAATTTCACCTTTTGAAAATCATCCAAATTTACACAATTATATCCAAATTTTCAAAAGAAATTGTCTAAGTAGAAATTTTACAATTTTATCCTACCATGTTTTGTTCTTTGAAAATTTGTCTAGCTTAAGGATGAAATTGGTTGTTCTAGAAAATCAAGTTGAGACCAAGTGAAAATAAGTCTAACCCTCTCCCCACTAGCCCTGAACATGTCCAAGGCTTAAAGTTTTCAAAAATTCAAATGATTTTTTTTGGACAACTTCAAAAAAAAAATTCCAACATGATCGAAAAAAGGGTGGTCCCCAAATTTTTGGGATGATCGTGTCAGAACCACACAACACTAGACTATTGAATATTTGTGGGTGTCATCCCCACCCTATTTTTACCATCTCATTGGAGGGTTTCTAGGTAACCAAATTTATTGTGTCATGTGTTATTTGTTTTTTTTCTCTAGATGCAAATGCATAGTTATCTATTTTAGTTTATATGCTAAATTATGAGATGGATGTGTGGTGAATGTTTTATGATTAAATTTTTGAAGTGTTGATTCACCCCTACCTCCCCCTACCACTTTGAGAGTTTACTTTCCCATTATTATTTCCAACAATTTGCATTGAAGATTTATTCTCTAGAAAGGAAAGTTTTCCAACTTTGGAGGTAAGATCTCAATGATGGAAGTCTACAAGTTGGGAAAGACTATTGAGAACCAAAAGATTGAAATATGGCTTTTCCTACACCAACTCAAGGAGGAAAGAGACGAATTGTAGCATTCATTTCAAAGAAGAAAGGAACTAGGAATTTAGCAAAATGACACTCAATACCAAGAAGAAGACATTATTGGTTTATTTGGGAAAGGAAATTGAAGTGAATTTGATGCAATCATTGTAGATCTAATGGAAAAGAATAATGCCCAAACTGAAGAGGTCAAAAATCTCAAAATAGAATAAGAAGACCAATAAATATTGCTATGTGAAGTGACTAAATAGAAAAAGAAAGTTGAAGAAGAAAAGTTCATGATTGAATATGACAAAAGGATACCGACTAACAAATTGGAAGAGAAGATGTTAGATGTGTAAAAGCTTGCTAACATGAAAGTGGATACAATGGATCAATTGATGCTTGTAAACCATGAATTGAATGGAAAGGACATTGGGATGACAACTCTAAAGTTATAGAATGATCAACTAACAAATGAACTTAGAGCAGATAAGGAATTCATTAAAAGATTCAACAAACCAAGTGAAGTCATCAAACACTGAGAAATTGATGAAATCTCCAAGACCTAATAACGATACTACTAGATTAGGATACTCCAATATTAAGGAAGGAAAATTATCTAAAAGTGGTAAGAAAAAGAATGAGAAAAGGTAAGAACTACAAACCTACTTATCATAATTGTGGAAAGGTAGGTCATACAACAAATGTTTGTAGGAGCAGCAATGGAAATCATAACCCTAAGTAGAAATTCAAGGGTTACTATCATAAGTGCAACAAGAAAGGACATCAAGAACATGAATGCAAGACCAATACCATAAGCACTCATAGATTTGAAGGATACTATCATTATTTTCAAAAGTATGGATACAAAGATTATGGATGCAAATCCAAGACCAAGTGGACATCAAACAAGTAGACAAAGTTACAACAAAATGGAAAATACTACGATTGGGATTATAACACAAGGTATAGTTGTCACTATTTTCAAGAACATGGATATGTTCCTAAGAATTGAATAAGAGAACATTTTAGAGGAAGCTAAAATAGATGATTGAGTGAAACTATATACTATAGTTGTCTTAAGACTGGTCATGTCAGTAGAAACTGTCCAACTAGATCACTAGCATTGAGTAATGAAACCAGAAAAAGGAAAGGAAAAGGTTAATGTTGAGAAGGTAAAGGTGCAAATGAACAAGACATGGAAGAAGAAGGAAGAATGAAGTACATCAAGATTAGATGAGGTCACTTCATCCAATAGATTAGGTAATCACATCACCCCCAACTAGGCAATAAAAGGTATGTGTGGGGCTGATATTTGAAAAGTTATATTATACATAAGTTCCAACAATCTAAGATCTGAAAAATATATATGCATGAGTTAAGATGCAATGTAATGATAAGAACCTAGAGGAAATCTATAGTTTTGTTGTTTTCTATTTTGGTGCTAGGCATGGAAAGATTCATAGCTATTTTTGAGCATGAATGATATTATAGTTATGGCTAAGCATATTGGAAATCATGTGCTATTCAAGTGAGTTGAAAGTCTTATAATAGTTGATCTTACAATTCTGTAAGCACTAGGCATTTAATGTTGAATATGAAGGGTTATTTAGTCAATTTTTGACACATTTTCACTTACCAAAGTTTATAGAGTGCACAAAGAGCATGAAGGATAATTGATAAAGAAGATTGAAGTGTTTGTGGACTATATTTACCTACTACTCATCATCAATCATTAGATTTGAAAGGTTTTTGGCTATTGCTGAGCTACGTTATTTCATTTCTTGCAAACCCTAATTAATCAAATGGAATCTAGCTCTTCTGCAAATTTTAGGAAAGAGGGGAAGGAATTTTTTGATGTTTAATTGATAAGTAATGATGTTAGGAAGCCCCCTTTCTAAGCTATTCCTCAGATAGCATATAAAGGAGACCCATTTGGTGCATTATCTATGATACCACCAAAAGTATTGATGATCTAAGATGTTAGATGCTTCTATATGGGAAAGATTGGAGAAGTACGAGATATGGACATAAGAGATGCATATAGAAAACTATGTGATAATGGAGCTTTGAGGGAAGAGTATAAAATTGTTAAACATAAAGGGTTAACCTATGCCCTAGATTTTCCCCAAGTTTTTAAGACTAAATGGATTTGAATTATTATAACTCACATACATGATAACTATATTTGGTTGAAAGGTGGACCAAATAAGATCACTAAGAATATTATAAACTAAGTATCAGGGTATCCTACCCTTGATAAACCTAAGAGAAAGAGAAGTGATGCAAAGGAAACTATTGAAAATAATATATGTGTCATGTGGAACAAAAGAGGGATGTCTATTGAAACAATTTCAAATCCCCTAGTTGCTTTTTTAGTGAGAGTGATTTCTCACAAATCCTTTCAGTCTAGTTGACTAAAATGTGTATCATGTATGGCTATTGATTTAGGATTCAAGATACTAAAGAGAGACCACTCCCATGACCTTACTGAATGAAACTACCAAAACTATCAGAAAACTTGGAGCCCATAAAAAAAGGTTTAAAATGCATCATGAAAATTTAGTTCTTTACTTGTTAGCATATTCTTTTATGTGCAAAAAATCTTCCCCACCTTTGGTCAAGTTTCTCGGAAGACCAATAGGTCAATTGCAAAATAGATTTCAAAATTTATAGAGTAGCTAGGAGATAATTTTGAGTTAGCGATGACTAGTTATTTTTAGGATTTTAAGAAATCCATAATGCAAAGGTTAAAGATCTATGTATCCCTAGTAGAAAAACATTATGATGACATTTATTTCCTAGTGGGTGTATACCATATATATGTGTAATAAACAATACCAAGAGTCACATTGTTAAAACCCTTTCCATATAAGATCAATGCAGATGAGGCCTCTACAACTATTACAACTCCAATAGCATAAGATATTGAAAAGAGTGCCACTTCATTTGGTAATTATGAGGAAGCCAAATCATGAATCACAATTGACCTAAAGATAGCTATAGTTCTTAGAAAGAAAAGAAAACTAGTGAAAAAAGTGAAGGAGAGATTTGGGGAAGGATGTGAAAAAGAAGATAAAGAAGAAGATGATGAAGAGGAAGAACAAGGCCAGGCCCCACTAGAATTAACTCAAGGCCTAGGTGAGGATCACGTAGAAGAAGCAAAAGGTGTCTATTGGTGTTTGAAAACACTGGAGGGTTTTCAATTATCCCCATGAGAATATGACATATCTAGGGGTAGCTAATTCTCATTCTTAACATATCATTTTAGACACTGGGCCAACTATAAGGCTTAAACCTTCTTCTACTTCAGGGTCTGCAAGACCTAGGTGGGTAGACCTCAGATTCAATTGATATCGTACTAGTACAAAACATATCCTTGAATCTATTTATTGCAGATGAAAACCCCTTATATCTCCTAATAACTCATGACATGACATAGATCTATAGTAGCTAAATGCAAATCTATGAATCTCATAAGCTAAGTGAGGGTTAAACTATTCTTTTTAGCCCATTACAAAAATGTGAAATACTGAATTTATTTGATTAAAAGATTTTGTGTAAACAAAATTCATATCAGCTTGCATCTGATTTAGTGATTAGTGCCTTATTCATTGAAACATAGAGTCATTATTAGCAGGATGACCTCACTCAATTGCATTACAATTAAGTTTGTCAACTGAAATCCCCAAATCCCATTCTTATGTAATATCCCCTTCATACACCTAGAAACCCTATTAGAATGATGAAGCATTTACTTAACTACTTGAGTCAAAAGCAACAACATATCTAATACACATCTTATCCAAGGTGTCTTAAATAAACTGAACCTTGTTCACTCAATTACAAAGTTAATGACATATGAAGAATTAGGAGACAAAATAAGAGTACTCAGATAACTCATGTAAATCCCCTTTTGTATATTCATCCATAGAAAAGATTGAATACATAAGCTAGTAAAATTGAATAAAACTATAGATATGTCACATAATCTATCATCAAATTCCTATATCTCATAAAAAAATACATGACATGAACTGAAAATTGAAGCAAAACCATCAAAAATCCTAGTTTCAATAGTAGAACACTGGAACCCTGATGGTATTACCCAGAGAAAACTGCCAACAACCTACAAAAGAGAAGAAGGAAGAAAGATATAGAAAAGAAGCAATTCTCAGATTGAATCTACAACTGACAAGTGTCCCTTCAAAATTCCTTCCCAAAAAATTGAAAAATCCCCTCTCTACCTTCTCTCTATAACTGCACATCAAATCCCATCATTTGGCCTCTACAAGGCATAAAGAATCTTAGATATTTTGATTGGAAGAAATAACTAATTTCTGATGTCAAAATTGAACACAAGGTAAAAGTAACAAATCAATTGAATATGGCCTTCAAAATGCAATATAATCTTTTCCAGCTTATTTTTACCGCAATTAGGCTTCAAAAAGTCTTCAAATCTGCCATGTAACCAACTCTAATGATCAATGATCAAATCTACCTATTCTACTGCCAATGCACTGGAAATCACAAATTGGGCTATAGTTCGAACTGGTGAACACCTATGCAAAAACTAATCTCAAAAATAGAAAATTTGGATTCTCCTTATTCTGGTGGTATATTGGAATGCCTATTTTCGATAAAAAATGCCCAAGTTATGGCCTTTTGAAGATTCAAGCTCTATTCATGGCTTTGGACAAATAAAAGAATAAAAATGAATTTTTTTAAATACTCTATAGTTTAAACTATAGAAATTTATCATTTGAAATCAAAATTTCCACTTTAAGGATGGAGGTGCAGGGACGAGATATTTTTATTTTAAAAATATCCTCATATCCCCTTAATCCATTGGGCGACACCATTTGTCATCATCTTACTAGCTTGAGCTTGTCCAATAGTGCCATGTGTCACCATGGGATTGGTCACTGGACACAGTGGGACCCACCTCTCAACTTTGCTGAGTTCTTCAAATTTCCAGCGAGTTGCCAAGTCACTTGCCAGAATTTCTCAATTTTTTCGATGGTGAATTGGCGACCACTGGATTTTAGTGAGATTTTCCAAATACCTCACTTGTCCACATCGACACTACATCATCCATGCCACATCAGAATCGCTACCTCACTATAGTTATCCGGTGAGCATCTTCACATAGTGAGATAGTGAGAATTGACAAATCATCCATGTGGCACCATCTTGTAGCCTGGAATCCATTTCATCATTCTTGCTTATTCATTTAAAATTTTGAGCAGGTTGCCTACTAGCTGGCTAAACATGGGCCCCACCTTGTACCAAGCAGCTTCCAAAAGTGATGTCTTATTTACATTAAGCTTATTGAGGACTCTTGAATTTAAACAATAAAAAGTTTCCTTGTCTGCCCAATGTGGGACAAATGTTATCTCTTGGCTTTTTCTCTGTTCTACATTTTGCATGTCGCTGCCACTTCATTTTTCACACATGGCATGCAAATCTTTCTCTAATGGCTTCTAGTTTCATCCTTCTACATGCGTGAGGTTTCCTCTTTTGTCACTGCGGATTGCTCCTTTGTGCTTTGTGTGGAGCTTGTCCCTATTCCTATGTTTGTGGATTTCTTGCAATTGCATGGGTTCATTTTAATGCCTGCAGCTTCATTTTTGCATAGGGTCCTCTTAGACTAGCTGCGTGGGCTTATGTTGGTCTACTATGTGACTTGCTCTCTTTGCATTGCCTTCAACTAACGACATCCTCTTGGCATGATTCCTTTTTTGAATACGTGGTCAACACTGTTCATAACATAGAATTCAAAATGCTATTGGTGTATGCTCTGCTTTCTTCAAATGCTGATTTATTCTTTCAATATTGTGGCTGCTAATGTTGATACAACTTGTTTCTTTTATTTTCCTACAACTTTGTCTTTTAAATGTTGTGACTTCCTGCTAACTGCAACCCCCTGTTGTCTTCTTTGGCGTGGTCAATAACTTCTTTACATGTGTGGACTTTTATTTGATGTACCTACCCTATCTGGCCTATGAAATTCATTCCAACAGCTTCTCTTTACATTGGTCTACACTTTTTTATTGTTGGCATCTTCTAACAGTGATGTACATGGCTTTCTATATGCATGGACCTACCTCCAAACATGTGATTTTTTTATTTTTCTCTAAAACATATGCTCCCTCATTTCTTAGCTTGGCTTGTTGTGTGACTTACTCTCCTACTACATTTTGACCTTTCATTTCTTAGACTCTCCTTTTTTAAGGCATGGAGACCCCGCCTGCTCCCACATTGCAATGTGGATATCTTCTTTACTTGGGCTATTTATTTATTTTAATATGTCATAATGGAGCTTCTTTTATGCTAGCCAAATCCCTTGTTCTTTCCAATTGATGCCCCCTTTGAAAACATCCATTGACTATATCTTAATGTTGCTACTCTAGATTATATAGTTGCAAATCACAAATTTTTTTTTTAGAAAATCTGACAGAGCACTATTCCAGATTATATCACATGCTTCAAACAGCTTTCTCAACAACAGCATATCTTCCCATCACATAAGGAGAACATATAATATTTAAGTTGGAAAAACCATCTAAAGTTCACAATATTTTTCCTCCTTAGCACACTATTGTCCAGTCTCTAAGGCACTTATTGCCCCTTGAAAATCCCCTTTAGTTGTCAAAGCATTCGCAAGCTATAAATTGAAATTGCATGACAACAACTTTGCGAACTCCCATTTTCGATAAGCTTCATCAAACCATTTAGAAAGCTCATTTTCCAAAGCTAAACAAAACTCCTCAACATATGTCAAAGCAAGTTCCACATTTACAATAGGTCTGACTACTGTAAAAACTTGTTTAACATGGTTAACAATTGCAACTTGAGCAATTCATGGATCCAAATAATGAATTTTGTCAAGCTCACTAAATTCTATCACAATCACCTGACCACTTCAATTAGGCATCCCCTAAAGTTAAAACTTCATCTTACATTTGCTTAGGAACAAGTGATCAATAATTCCTACTCGGTCAACTCCTGATACATTTGCATTGTTGACCTTGAACGGTATTGTGAAGACTTCGTGAGTGTTTTGAACAATTTTGGCAACTTATGCTTGTTTGAAAAAATCAAATTTAAGCCATTGCATTGGATACTTTTTGGGAATCCCTTCCAGTATTTCATTCTTCAAAACACCTTATTAGTCTAGTGAATTTAGTCGGGCTCCAAAGTGGGTCCGACTAAATAAATAAATTTCATTTTCGATCAACTAAACCATCAAATTGATCCAATAGCCACCTCATAATGATTCAAAACACATTCAACCTTCTAAAAAATCATTCAAAACTGGTTTTATCATTATTTTGCAAACTGTGAATTCCATGTCAAGAGGTCTGTTGACTAGCCTTAAAAACTAACAAGAACACCTGATCGGGCTCTGAAAAGGGGCACACTAACTCTCTGTTCCACACTCTTACACATCATCAAATCTTGTCTCATGAAAAATTTAAGTTCAAAACATATTCATTATGAAAGCTGACCCTTCAAAACTGCCGGCAGGAAAGCACGTCAGAAAACAACAAACTGGGTTTGGATTTGGCCTTGAAAATTGGGCAAACTAACACTTGGGAAGACAAAAACTAAGTTATTGGTTCTCTATCATGAGGAGAGTATGGATCTATGATTTAGGCTCATGACAAATAACTAGGCTTAAATGGTGATCAGTCAAAGTGGGCTACTCAGACTTTATAGATTGAAACAATGGCAGAAAAGAGATTTTTGCAAATGGAATTGACCTAGAAAAGTGTGCAGATGGATTTGTTAAGACTTAAAAATTGGAACACTTAAATTATTTTTAGAGGAAAACATAGTGGTACAATCCATTTGATCTCACCTATCACAGATTAGGATTTATGATGTCACAAACAGGTGGACCAAACAATCTGCAAATCCTAACACCATAAAAAAGATAGAAATTGCATTTGGAATTGCGTTTGAAAACTGATCAAACAGATTCGTCATACACTGACACTTGAAACATAAAAATTCTTTGACATCTAAAATGAAATGAAAAAGTAATTTTCACATTTTGGTCAACTAGTCAAAATTTATAACACATCAAACAAGGCTTCCTAGAAATTTGCACAATTACACAAAAGCATGAAACAATAACTGACCAAATTTGAGGGATTCAAAACCTAATCAAACAAACTCAAAATGACTTGAAATATGAAAAATAGTTTCTTGGGTATGGACACTAGATATTCCCAAAGTGGAAAATCACAAAAAATTTGTAGGTGCAAGATATTAAGATGCAGACATAGCATTCCATCGTCGTTTGACACTTAGGTGAAAATGCAGATTTGACAATTGCTCAAAACAAGATTTCATGAAATGGCTCCAAACATCAATTTAACTTCATGGAACACTTAGATACACTGAATGGAAGGTTTTAAAAACATTAAAAACATTACGAGGCTCAAAGGTATAGCCATGTACAAATGCATTTATAGGGCTCAATTTTCTCAATGGTACTCAAAATTTGGGCTACAATTTTGAGCGCCAATAGTGTCGAGGGAGAAGAAGCTGAGGAAGAACCCAAGGCTACTAAGGCAAAGAAGAGGAAATCTAAAGTACAAACCATGTAGAAAACATTGAGGCTTGTGAAGAAACCACAATAGAAGCTAGCTATACCTATTACTAGGCCAAGAACAAGGGAAGCCACAATTTAGGCTACAAAAGTTGTGAAGCCTAAGGGAAAGAGGACATTTTACACATTTGAGCCAAGTGAGCCTACTAAGAAGACATTAAAAATGTTGAGAAAGAAGTCAGTGCCTGAACCAAATTTAGATAAGGAGAAGACTGAGTCAGATGACTTGAGTCAGTACAACGTGGTGAGTCACAATCCCTTTTTTGACATAGATAATTTGTGTAAAAATATTATTACAAATATAGATTTATTTGGGTTCACACACATTTATTTTGATAAGCTAGGGAGTGTAGATAAGAATAAGGTTGAAGAAGCCATACATGAGATGATGGCTACATTTAAATCTACTCCACTAGAGATTAGCAACCCCTTACCTAAAAATCTATATGACTAAGTTGAGAAAAAGTAGCAATATAGTTTGACTACGAAGAGGAAAATAAGAGAGGCTCAACTAGACCAAGTTATGCCTACTTTGGACAAGAAGATGATGGCTAGATACATGAAGAAATACAAGGGGAGATTTGACCCAAAATATAGAGATCTTATTAAAATTTTGCGGAATAAGATAGAAGAAGTGGTAACTCAAAGCACATTGCTTTGAAAGGACATTTATGGTCTATCCACCAAGGCCATGATAAAGAAATCAGATGAAGAGATAAAGGTACTTGAAAAAGGTGAGAAAGAAAAAGGATCAAATCATAGTCAAAGAAGATGACATGGAAGGGACTCAAGGAACAACATAAGAGGCCACAAATAAAGATGAGTAGCAAGATGTACAAAATGTACAAGCAACGAGTGCTACTCCATCACATGTAGAATAAGAGAGTGAACATGACTCAATGATTATTATCAAGGATTTTTTTGATAATTCAACACAGAATATAAATCCTTTGACTAAGGTAGATTTGAAGAAAATTCTTAAGGACTCCACCACAACAACACAACTATTCACAAATCCTCTACTGGTGAGAGTGGATGAGATTGAGAAGCTAGAAATAGCATCTATACGGGAGAAACCACAACATCAAATGTTCCCCTCCAATCTATAGAAGTGAAAGAGACATATACATAAGATCTTCAAGGAGATCAAATGCAAACTTGGTACATATAGTTGCTACAAATGATACACCATCTTTAATGCCCATAATTGTATTTTAGATGAGAGAGGTAGAGGCACAAAAAATATAAACATCATTGCCTACCCTAAATAGTTTAGGTTTGCCAACATTACTAACTATTGAGAAAGATGGAATTGAAATGATATTAGGTTAGGAAGAAATTTTTGTGTCTAACACACAATTACAATGTAAAGCTCAAATGGAGGATAAAAAAACTAAATAGTCTTGGTTGGCTACTAAGCTAGAGGAGCCGATAGCAATACAAGAACTAGTCACACTACTAGTATCAACATCTCCTATTAGTATCCAAACTCTTCAAAGGAAAAGTATACATGAAAGCCCACTACAAATATCAAGGCTGAGCTCCAACACACCACTTAGTGATGATACTACATCATATGGTGATGTAAGTCTTGATGAAGTGATTTAGCTACCTAAGTTTGATCTTAATACAATCACTAGAGAAGAGATGAGCACACTACAAGAAGATCTACAAAGAAAGAAGAGGTAGGAAATTATAAGGAGGAATCATAAGAAAAAGGAAGCATTACATGATATCAAGGATATATTCATCGATGCTTTTAGTCTCTTTGACAACAAGCGTATCATAGAGCAACTTGTCACCATTGTGGACAAGATCAAAGATGAAGACCTAGACCTAAATGTCAAATTACTCGAATGGTCTGAAAGGAAGTTTCATATAAAGGTATTGGAAAATATATCAAGTGATATTTCACTTAGATAGGTTGACTTAGCAACCAAAATAGACAGTGTCAAGACTATGTTAGAGAATATCTTCTCTTTATGCACCAAATTGTGCAATGTGGGGAATTTCACACAAGAGACACACATGGCTATTGACCAAATGCAAGGAGATCTACAACACATAGGTAACACTTTAAAGTTATCCCCTGGTCAAAGACAAATTCATTTCTAGAGGCTACTATCCACTCAAGGTAGGCTTACTAAGCTACAAGTACAAGATGGTAATATTCAGTCTACCTTGATCAGTATCCAATCCATGTTGAATCCACACATGGAGGTCTTGCATAAGGAACTAGCCTATATAGAGAAATTAATGAATAAATTTTCACATATTTCAACTCATGATGGCTTAGTTGACCTTGCTTCATAGGTAGATATTCAGTATCAATCACTAGAGGTAGCTTGCAATAACTAGGATGTAGCATTGAAGATAATCAAGGAGTTACATAAGCCATTTTTGGAAAAACACACTCTAAGTGTATAGCCCAAATGACATAAGTGTTGAAAAATGGGGATGATTAAATCTTGAGATTTTTTTTCTCAAGGAAGATATCTACTCAATAGGGGTATGAGAGCAGATTCAGAAACAAGAATAAAGTATTTACTCAGGGGGAGTAATGGAGTAATAAGGTAAGATAGATCAGTCATCCATTTTTTAGAATTTTAGAGTTTTGAAATTTTTTATACGAGCTGAGTAATGTAGTACATAAATAAGAATTTATATGCCATGAAAAAGTGTTTTTGCCACTCATGTCAAAGGGGGAGATTGTTAATCTCTAATTGGTTTTGACAAGGTAGTGATAAAATACTTAGTCATTATCTAGTAGTATTATAGTGAAAGTCAAGTGATCAAAGTGATCTGAGTGAGCCAAGAAATTAGTATGAACCGAGTGATCAAAGCATGCCCCACATAAGTTTCTAGACAATACATGCTAAGCAATATGCCTACTTAGTGCCAAGCACTAGTATGTGTCAAGAAGATAGTATGTACCAATTCAGTCATGTGTCAACCAGTCTATACATGCCAAATGATTTAGGTGCTGAGTAAGAAATGAGTGCCAAGATATTCAAAAGCTGAGTTACATCATTAGGAGCATAGTGAAGGCCAAGCATCAGAATCTTTGGATGTCGAGTGAACATTTTTGACATAGGTCTTTTTGTAATGGCTCAAACTTCTATGAAAACCATTTTTGGGTCGATATAAACATATTTTACTATTCTAAGAGATAAGTATGGAGGTATATTATGAATCCATATGCATTATATGTAACCAATCATATTAAGGGATGAATTAAATGGAAATATAGATCAACCATAGTCGTTGATTCTTACCTAACTCATTCCACCTATGATTTTTCAAGAAGGAAAACCCTAAAAAGTTTATGAGAGAATAAGAGAATAATGCTAAGTAAAGAGAGAGAAGTAATGGTGGCTATGGAGGTTATGATGGTATTTTGAATTGTAGAATTAGTTAGAGAGAATAGAGAAAAATAGAGATGTTGTGATGTGGAGCCTGATCAGACTCAAATCTTTAGTTGGAATAGTTTTCTCCCCATATTATTTCTATGGGGGTTTCCCAAGATGGTATCCTAGGGTAGCACCCCAGGTGCTACAAGGCGTAGTTGAGGGGCAACACCCCTATAGGGGTTTTCAAGGGTAGCACCCTGTTGGTGTTTTAAAATGTACTAAAACTACTAAGCAACAAAATGCTTAATACCAGAATGACAGTACATACACAATCTAAAGACTAGCCTATTCTTATTAACAATTACATAAGTAAGGTATTTGGACCCAACTTCAACAAAACCATAGATGGTTAACTACTCTTTTGGCTCTGTAAAACCAGGGTGGGTATAACCAGGGATGATTCAAAATTGGAACAACTATATGAAGATTATTCTTATTTTCAATATGATTCTCATCTCACAATCCCCAAAACATATACATAATTCCTACCAACTGGATAAAAACATCCCATGAAACAGATATGGCCAAGAATTCTTCTATATATCTACAGATGTTTTCAACAACAATGGCTAACTGAAGCTAAAACATTCCATGTAGACAAGTGCTGGCCAACTTTGAAGATCTATAGGAAATAAAAGTAAAATTTGATTTGATGATGCATTTGAATAACCATTTATAATATATTTCTCCTTCGACTGAAATAACTTGATCAATGTCTAATCCATTGGGGTTCAGAGTCTATAGCAGATTCTTAGATCTAATTTGTTGCTTTACAACAAATTCTATCAGCAATTCTTATCAGAACTTATCTTTCAAAATCCTTTTCAATACTTAAAAAATCTTATCACATTCATCAAAGCCTTTATTTAATCCATTGAATTAATAGCAATGATAAATGGATATACAATCTAACTAGATTGCATTCAATTGCAAAAGCTTTTACTCATACAACATCAAGGTAGCTAAGTATTAAAAAGGAGACAAAATTCATAAAGAACTGATATGGGGATAGTTCATAGTTTGTATTCATTTCCTTTGAAAATGGTATATCCTTTACAATAGACTCAGAATGGCCTTCAGAAAGAAACACAGCTCATTCTATATTCATGTATTCTCAGAGAATTGGCAGAAAGATACATTACAAACTTGCTTTCAAAATTTGGACCAAAAGCCAGAGTAAGCATAATACTTCAAAGAAATAGAATTTGGACCCTTCTTTAGCCTCGGGATCTCACTTAAATAGTGTGAGTTGCAACAAGCTTCAGGCTAAAGACAAGAGACAGGTGTCCTTTTAAAAAGGCACTCACCTACAATTCTGTCAAAAAGACAAGAACAAAATAATAGAAAGACTTATTACAACAAATAATTCTTTGGTGGGTCCCTTCCTATTATGCTTCTAAGTTGTTGAGAGAAGAAAATATGATCTGATCTTACAATCATTCTTCATCTTCGGAGTACATAGCCATGAGGTCTGAAAGTGATGTGTCATCTTCAGTTGCCTGCAAACTCACTTTAAACTGGGGATCTTCCATGTCTTCATTACTAACTACAAGGGTAACTGTTACTTTTGCATCTTCCTCCTCATCATCTCCTGACATCTGTTCCATAAACTAATTTCTCCATTTATTAAAAGCATCATCATCTGGCCAATCAAAACTTAGAGCTTCTCTTTGTATCTTTATTAAAAAAATTTCACTTTCTTCTAAATCATCAAATTCTTTTCTCATAGCAGTATAAAATAACTGTATTTTTACTAGCTCTTCATTTGTCTTTGCCCAGAACTAATGGCCAGTCTCACTCATGATGTTTATTATTCTTTCATAAATAACTCGTCCAACTCCCTTTTCCACTTTTCCCTTTCCTTTATTGTATCAACAGATTCTAAAGCACAAGGAAATAAAGTGATTTTTTTAGCCATATATTGGAAAAAATAGAGCGTTAATCTTCTCTGTAAAGAATCTCTTTCATCATCAAAATTCTCTAGCTTATTTAATAAATCAAAAATCTTCTCAACTTGATGATAAGGCATTTGGACTGCAGATATACATATGATTGTAATATCATTATTTCTCTCCCTCCATTTTTGTGCAAGAAGAGTAAATTTATCCTTATCTCTATTCAACTCCTCCATGAGGGTTACAATTCTTGTCAACTGATCATAAAAAGTTGACCATTGTATTTTATCCCTCAAATATACCACACCCTGCTTTAATTTTTCTTCCTGTTGATTTCTAAATTCTATCTACAACTCTTGTAATTTTGTTTTATCTACTTCAAAGTCCTCTGCAGTATAGAATTGGGGCCTTTTAGGGGTGTTAGGTATTTCAATGATAGGAGTTGATCCAATAAATGATTGTGAAGGGTATGCAATTCTAAGTGTACTGGATTCTCCCACCTTTCTTTTCCCAAGTATCTTCTCCAATTGAGATACCTTGTTTTCCAACTCAATTCTCTTTTTTACTTCTTGATTGTAGGCATCCACCACTATTTCATACTTACTTTGTAGATTATTCATTTCCTTTTCTTCTCTTTCTGCAATGGCCAAGGCTAATTTAGAATAGTCCACATTCATGTGGGCTACCTGTACATGTGAAGTATCAATGACCCTCCTCACAATGATACTCCCTGTTAGTCCTAAATCATCAGGCTGTAATGGAGTAGTCCCGGATCCTCTTCTTAATGACCACATAACAAGGGCAGCTTGATCATTACTGAATGTTGTTCCCAAGAATTCCTCTTTATCTAGATCCTGTAATCCTAAATTATTTGACACAGAATTAAAAATTAAGGCATCAGCAATATACCAATTGGGCAATAATAAGATATTTGCATTTTTCACCATCTGTCTACCGTCTTTAGGGGTTATATTATGGAACTCTTATATCATTTGTTCCTTTATTTGATTCTAAATAGAGGCTTCATCCATTTTTGGATGCTCTATTTTCATATTCCTACATATTTGTTCAAAAATGTGCATGTTTTCCCTCCATGCAAATTGATGGAAAGTCCTAGATTTTACAAAACTCTTATCAGAAAAAAATTGTTGACTGGCTTGTTCCAAAATTGGGTCTAATTCCCTTCCTCTGAAATCTACTATAGTTAATTCAAAATTTGGTACAAGAGGCTCCTGGGGGTTCCCTTCATCAATTTCTACTTGAGTAACAAAAACTCCTCCTTGTGACCACATTTTTTCAATTTGCTCATTGGTGAGCTGCTCTTCCTTAATTCTTAGTGGAGTTTGGGAAGGTGAGTAACCTTCATCATGGGATTCCTCTTCCCTTATTGTTTTTCTTCTTTTGGGAGAACGTCCAAGGGGTCTTTCTTCAAGGAAAGTACTAGTAGATTCAATTATCTATTTTTCTTTGTTTAAAATGGGCATCTAATCCTGAATAATAGTATATCCTATCCTCTTTCGCACAACAAGTGGAACTGCTCCTATGTTAGGGGTGAAACCCAATTTCCTCATAACTTCTCTGGCTTTATCTGGAAAAGAATCAATAAAATATTGTTTCTTCTCATTCATTACCTCCATTATTTCTGAGAATGTACCCATGAGCTTATTTATTCTATCTGCATTAGTTGCAGCATTACTAAGAGGACTGTAATCCTTGTCAAAACAATTAATAAACTCCAAAAATTTTGAATAGACTCTCCATTTCTCTTTCTTTGTTTCTTGCTCATGGAGAGAATATTCATTCCTTATTATATCTTTAGGGAAATAAAATTTATTCTGACTTGGACAAAGCTTGATCCTATGTCTAAGTGCAGAATTAAAGAAACCTTCTGTGTCAAAAAAATGAGCATGAGATACTGCCATCTTATACTGATCCAAAAATTTGTAGAGGAAGATCCACCCTTGTTTAGTTATTACAAACTGGCGGGCTACAGTGCAAGTAGGAAAAATTGATCCTATTCCCCTTTTGTGCAAAAAGGTCTCCTCCACTCCTCCCAACTACCATAAAAATTTAGCTACTCCTACCTTTAAAGGCACTTGATAGGATAGTACATGGGGTGTCCCTTTGAATCCATAAATCCTAATGACAGTTGAGACTGGATATGGGATGATATATCCCCAATTATGTGACACTTTTAGACTATGGGGTTTGTCCATAGGCCTAATATGGTGCATTAGTGCCCTAGGAATTCTGGGATTGTCACTCAATATGAGGCATCTTAATTTAGAAGCAAAGTTCCTATCAAATCTAAAAAAACTAGCATTTTCTACTTCCATAGTCATGTTTGCACTCCATAACTGAACTAGTAGTTCTTCCCCCTCTTGTTCCCTATTTAAAACCATTTCTTTACCAAAATATGTAACCCCTTTAAATAGAAACATATGCATCAATAGGGAGTACTGACCCCAAACCTTTTCCACCTTGCCCTTTGCAATCCCCACCAATCCATTGTGAATCTCATTAGCCAGGTAAGATGCAAAATCAAAAATTATTTCTACACTGAAAGAGGAGATTTGGGTGATCATATACATGAAGTTCACAGGAATAAAATCTTCTTCACCCTCTCTGAAGACTCTGCATAGGGTCCTGTATATCTCTACTGCCCTGGCATTAAAGCATGATTTCTTAAAAGGTTCTTTAGAAGATGATGTTATTTCTGGTAGGTTTCCAATCCTGCCTATGTGGACCTTTAGTGCACCTTGTCTAACTACATCCCTTTTGGACATATATTCTTTTTCTAACTCTATCAAATTAATGGGCACATGATATCTAGTGAGAGGTCCCAGACTGAAAACTTCCCTAATTTCTTCTAGACTGATGGTAATTAAAACCTCACCATCCATTCTTCTCACTACCTTAGTGGCTTGATCATAACTTTTTGCTACAGCTTCAAGAAGGTCATAATAAATAAACACACTGGGAACAACTAGCTTTCCAAGATCAAAATTCCATATATTGGCATGAGGGGCATATAATTTTCTCTCTACAAACCATTTTTTGAAAAAACTCAAACTAGTTTGAGAAGTTTGAGCATCCTGGACCCAATTACCCTTATCATACAATCCATCAGCTATGCTTAGCCTATGGTTCAATGAGGTTAACCTTCTAACTTGCACTGTCTCTATAGTAGACTCAAGGAGCAACTCAAGCAAATCATCATGCACATTTCTATCCAAATAGTTTATTTGACCTAAAAATGCCTTCTTCGGAGGCATCTTGGACTATTTTTTAGAACTAGAAAAACCTATGAAGATTATGGCAGTACTACTTACTTGAATTCTATCTCTTTTTTCCTTTAGATTTTTGCAATCTTTTCGCAAACAGGCAATTTTGCAAATTCTACCAGACTTCGGCACACTTTCCTTTAGTAATTGCTTCTGCACAAGAGTGGCTCAAAATCTTTGCTCACGTAAGATGAAACTGATGAAATCTCTTTTTATTATACTCTATTTTTTTCTCATGAACAATGCTTTCATGTCTAATTAATATAGAGAGTGGCACCACATTCCGTGTTTAAAGCTATGCCATCAATTTTCAAAGATCCTACGATCATGTGATACAGAGAGAACAACTAGGCATTGCATTTGACATGTTAATCAATTCACCCAATGAGAACTTACCACGTACATAACTCTTTCCTTGATGGCACTTATATCTGGACCCACTGGCAACTAAGGACACGTGTCATCACATCACTACTTCGTTATGCATACAGAACGAGCACCTTGCCATAGCAAAGCGTCGACAACCATTGATCTAATCCAAAATTGGTTAGATGATATGTTACTGAGCTTGCTCAAAAAGAAGGTGGTGGGCCCTATTCGCTATGTCACTATACATATCTCCCTCGCAACTCTTCATAGTGAGAAGATGATAGTCATTGATCATATGTTTAATCAAGGGTGAGGAAACTACATGTATTCTTTTGATTCATATTCACTACGTCGCATAGCTTAAAGAGCATGCAACTTTTCAAAGCGAGGTAGCAAGGACTGTTGATTCTGTCCCAATCTGATGCTCAGGATCTCTTTGTACATTTGATCAGAAGGGCATTGATGAAATAGAAAATTCTGCATAGTTGGTGCCTTTCAAGATTTTACTGCAGTCTTAATTATCATCCCACGTCACCAAAGGTCCCACTGACTCTTCAATTTCATGGGGCCTCACTACTTCGCTAATAGTGAAGTGTCTGATTTTTTTGATAGAGAGGTAGCGATCTCTGACACTTTAATGAATTTCGGCACCAGGAAATGAAAGGGGCCATCAGATAATTATTTTTGTTATTTAAATTGCTTCTGACACGACATTTATTACTTGTCACGCCACCTGGTGTAGTCACGATACCGAAAAAAATGCAATGTCACCGGCTCTACATTTCACGTGGCCTCACTACTTCGCTAACGGTAAAGTGTCAAAATTTTTTGATAGCGAGGTAGCGAAGTATCAGAAAAATCATTATTCCGGCCATGACTTCAAACTACTTTTGCTGGGTGCCCTTTCTTGTTTTGATGGTAACTGCCATATGTACCTGCATAATAAATTAGTCAAGAAATGAAGCTCCGACCGTCGTATCTTAATTTTGCAATCCCATTTTGGAAATTATTCAGCACTTGCTACCTCGATTTTCATAAAAAGTGTCCATGTTTGCATAGTGAGGTAACGACATCGATAGATCTACTTAGATCAGATGGCTAGAGAAATATGAGAGGAAAGGTATCTTGGGGGAACAAAAGATGAAAGGTGATAGAATATTCATCTTATTTGAAAATTCAAAATTTTGCAACTGACAATTTACGAATAGAAAGAACGTAGGGTTTTCATAAGGTATTTTCAAAAGTTAGCCAATGGATGAATAATCCAAAAACCCTATGTTTCACTTAGAAATAAAAATCTAACTTTTCTACAATTGAACAAAAGACTTCTATTACACAAAAAGTCAGACCAACAGCGACTCTATCTGGGGATGATAGACTACTTGAGTTTATGTAAGAATTCAAAATCTATGGGAGAGCAGACCACATACTTGGTGCAAAAAATGACAACTTCTTCAGAGAGCACAAAGCAACACACAAAAACAAGGAACCAGACTGCACAAGGATATTTACAAGGACTTACAAAAAAAACAAAATGACAGGAAACCCTCAAACTACTGTTCATGGAAAAAAATAAGTATTTTTCGAGAAAAATACCTCTTCAAGAACTGTCCATGAATTGGAAATTCAAGAATATTGTCAAATATATCTTTGAGTATATAAGAATCTTCACCCCAAGTATTTTCAATGAGATATGGGCCTAACCAAATAGGATCAAATTTGCCATATTTTCCTTTATCTTCAATTCTGGCATTCCACATTAAGACTAAATCTCCATTTTCAAATTTTTTGCTTATAGTTCTTTTATCATAGAGTGTCTTGACTTGCAATTACAACTTTTGGTTCCTTAAAGATGCTTCTTTTCTGGGTTTGGTCAGTCCTACCAATTCATCCAGTCTTTCTTGCATTTCATCTATAGCATCTTCATCATATAACTAGATGTAATTGTATATTCCCATCAAGTTGTTCTGAGGCATTTTGGCTTGAATCCTACACATTAAATCAAATGGAGCTGCACTAATTTCTTTCTTTATAGTTACTCTGTCAACCCATATTGCCAACTATAACTTGGAATCCCATGCCTTTTTATTATCATCCAAGGTTCTCTTAATGACCTTCAACAAGCTCTTATTTGTGGACTCAGCTTGTCCATTCCCTTGTGGATGATATGGAGCAGATGATGACCTTGTCATTCCATATTTATCACAAAACTTGATGAACTCCTCAGATCTGAAGCACATAGCATTATCTGTGACAATTCTCTGTGGACATCCAAATCTAGAAATAATATTATTCAATAAGAAATTATTTACCACTTTACTTGTTGAATTTCTTGTGGGGATAGCCTCTACCCATTTTGTAAAGTAGTTAGTGGCAACTAGAATCCAAGAATAGCTAGTGCTAGACTTGGGGAAAATCTCTCCTATGAAATCCAGACCCCGTTGTTGAAAAGTTTCTTGAATCTCCACTGGCTTTAATGGAGTATTTCATGAGAATTTCAGTTTTTCAACAAACCTTTGACAGGGTCACATTTCCTAACCATAACTTGGGCATCTTTAAAAAGGGAAGGCCACCAAAATCCAACTCTCATTATCTTATGTGCAGTAGTTTTGGCCATGTAGTGTCCCCCACATACTCCAGCATGCATTTCTTTCAAAACCTCTTTTTCCTTTTCTTTATCAACACACTTCAACAGAACTCCCTCAAAATTTCTCCACCATAGGTTATTTTGGACAATTATATACCGGATGGCTTGCAATTTAGTATTCCTCTTTTCATTGTCAGACAAATGGGGAGGAGCTTCCATATGTTGCAAGTAATATATGACATTGGTGTACCAATCACATTGCTCCATGTCACATAAGTCAGCTCTGAGATCATCATTTACCAGATTTATCTGATTAGCCTCTACATTAGTTTCAGCCATGAGTTTGGCCAAATCTTGACCTCTTACTAACTTTTTTATTTGTATATCAATGTTAAATTCTCACCTCCTTCCTGATAATTCCTGTTGAGAGAATATATCCTTGACTGTAGCACTAGGTACAAAAGCGATAATAGTAGAACCTACCAAGTAACTTCTGAAAGCTTTTATAGCCTTTACCAAAGCATATGCTTACTTTTCATTTATCTCATACTTAAGTTCAGCAGGTTGTAGTGACTTACTAAAAAAGGCAATAGGCTGCTCATATCCTTCTTGATTATTCTGTAATAAGAATGTAGCTACAGTATGGAATGATGCAAAAGAGAAAATATGCATGGGTTTTGCATAGTCTAGGGTCCTCAACACTGGAGCATTCTTTATTGCAGTTTTTATATCCTAGAATACTTGTGAAGGTTCACCATTCCAATCTATAACGTCTCCCTTCTTGAGCATCTTTGAGATGGGTCTATTGATCTCAGCAAAATTGGTAACAAATCTCCTCGAAAAATTGACTTGGCCAAAAAAGGACTAAATTCCTTTCACATTTTTTGGTTTGGGGACTTTATCAATAGCTAATACCCTTTTAGGATCTATTTTTACCCCATCCTTAGACACTATGTGTCCTAATAATTTTCCTTCTGTGATCCCGAATGTGCATTTCTTTGGGTTTAAAGATACTCCATATTCCAAGGCTTTTATAAATATTTTTTCCAAATATTTGTAATGATCTTCAGCCTTATTAGAATACGTTGTAAGATCATCCTGGTACACAACCATACATTTGTCAATATACTCGTGAAATGCTACATCGATGGCTCTTTGGAGGGTAGCTCTTGCATTAATCAAGCCAAAAGGCATCCTCACATATACATATGTTCCCAATGGGGTTGTGAAGGTTGTCTTGAACTGTTCATTTTCTTTTACTAGAACTTGATTATATCCAGAAAAACCATCCATCATTGACATCAATTCAGAGCCAGTCACTTGTTGTAACATGGCTTCCATATTAGGTAAGCCATAATTGTCTTTCAGAGATGCAATGTTTAAATTCCTAAAATCAACACAAAGCCTAATATCTCCATTCTTCTTCCTGATAGGAACCAAGTTTGAAACCCAGGTGGAATGCCTAATCGGTTTAATTATCCCACCATCTCTTAGTTTTGTCAGTTCTTCTTGCATTTTTGGGGCAAGGGTAGGATTGATTGGTCTCTATTTTTGCCTAAAAGTTCTTACATTTTCCTTCAATGGTATGACATGCTGGAAAAGATCCTCCATGTAAGCCTTAAGGTCATCATATGACCAAGCAAAAACATGTCTGTATTTTCTAAGTAGGTCAATCAATGTTTTCCTAATTTTAACAGGCAGATGTTGGCCAATATAAACCCTTTTAGGAACTTCATCAGTACCCAAGTTTATTTCTTCTAACTCTTGGGGTTTGGGGTCGTTAACTCCTGATTTTACTCTGTCTTGGCTATCAAAAATATTTTCCAAGACTACTAACCCCTTTGGCATCTTATTTGTTTTCAAATGCATTATTTCTTGACCAAAAATGGTTTCCTTCCCATTTATAGTTTCAATCAGTCCACTACAATCCATCTCCTAATCATGGTACTTGTCTTCATTTAACAAAAAATTTGTAATATCTTTATCATCTTCAAAAGGCTGTTAATTTTCAATGTTGTCAGGTATAGAAGGTCTGTTTGGCACCTCAATCTGGAAGATTCCTACAAATTATATTTCTTTTGGCTTGATTGCTACATTTGCCAATAGATCAGCCATCTTGTTTTGGGTCCTATCTCTCCATGAGATCAAAAATACATCAAAGAATTCTATCTTATCCCAGACCACATTTCTATATTGTTTCAATCTCCTATTCTTGGATGAGTAGGTTCCTTTGATCTGAGAGATAATTAGTTCAGAATCCCCTATGACACATAATTTCTTAATTTTATGATGTATTGAAACTTTGAGTCCTACTAGCAATGCTTCATATTCTACAATATTATTAGTGTAGGAAAACTTCAAGGTGAATGAATACCTAAAAGTGTTATTTTCAGGGGACACAAAGACTACACCTGCCCCTGCACCCTCTTTAGAACTAGCCCCATCAAAGAACATTGTCCACAATTTTGGTAAATTCATGCAACATTCAACTTCATTTTCAATTATAGCAGGTAAGTTTTCAACTTCTTGAATAATTAATTAGGCCCTGAAAGCATTAATCCCTGTATCTAGAAAATAAGTGGTATCTTTGTCAATTTCTTCACCTAAGATGTGGTTAACCCTTGGTTCCCTATTTACCATGATAGCTTTGTCCCCTATATGAAAAGTGGCATAAGTAAGATCACATTGTAGGCTTCCCCCCATGGCAGCACTCCATTTTTTGGAGAGTAACATTCTGTAGTGTGGAGGTATATCTACCACAAGGACAGACATGGTTAGTTCCACTTCAGGATATGCAGCTAGTTTCAATGGTAAGGCATTTATAGTACCTATAACTAGGATTTCCCTAGCATCCATCCCTCTGCATCTACCCTACTTGGTATCCACCTTCAATCCTAAGGCTTCCATTACTTTGAAAGGCATTATAGTGTTGGAAGCTCCTGAGTCTATCATGCAATTTTTTAAGGTCTTCTACTTTATGATTAGACTGAGGAAAAAATGATCAATATCTTCTATGAATGCCACTAAGGAATCATCTAGAAATATTTGAGGAATTTGGGATATGATACCACTGTCCTCTATTACTAATGGGGTTTTTTGGGACATAGTTTGATCTACAATATTATTATTGTCTGCTATTCGACCCAACCATGAAAAAGCCTTATTCTTATGCTCTTCAATTCTAAAAAGTTCAGACAAGGGCACTTTTATAGTAATTTGAGATAACATGGATATCATATCAACAAGTTCAACCATAGTAGATTTTACAATAGTACCTAGAATCAGAGTCTTTTGAGTAGTAGGCACCACATTTTGCTTGATAACATCTGGTTCTGACTTCTTTGGTTGCACAACTGGTTTTGTTGCTTCACTTATCTAAAATTGAACCTTCTTCTTTGGTTCCCATTTCTTACCCTTTTTCTCCTTGATTTTAGGCACATCTACATTGACTTTCTTTTCTTGATCATTCATCTTATGAGTGATTCCTTTGATGAATGCACTAGATGGCCTTCCTGCATCATTATTTATTGCTCTATTTCTCAAATTATAATTACTATGGACTTGTGAAATCATTTCAGCTATAATTCTATCAATTTCCTCCTTGGAGGGCATTCTTAAACTTGTGAGACCTACATCAGAAAATGTACTGCATACCTTATCTGTATCATACCCTTCATCATCAAAAAGCACTTGCTGATGATGTACTGGTAAGCAATTCTCTGGCTAGTGATATCATTTTCAGGCTCTTCTGAATCAAAATCTATCAAATCATCACACATACTCACCATATTGTAGCTTATATCTTCATGGCTTTTCTCTTCAGTTTCTTCTTCAGCTTGCACTCCTTGGGCTTGGGCAAATGACTGAGCAACATCACAATAATTAGCAGAATGAGGTGATTGGCATATAATGCACCATGGTGCATCATCATTCATATTTATAGTGTTCCTTTGTAGGGGGTCTGGAGTACCCTTATCCTTCACATTTTGGGTCTGGTTGGGAACTGGTTTACCATCTTTCCACTGAGTGGTGTAAGGGTAACTTTGCATCCTAGGCTGCCTATTGAAATTGTTGTTATTCACAGAGGGTCTTTCAGCAACATTTGGCTTATTGAAACTAGTGGGATTCATCTTCTTGAGCATTTCTAAAACTTGGCCTATAGTAGGTTCTTCAGGCTTCTTTCCTATAGGAGTTTTGTCACCCTCCCTTTTATTATTGTTCTTAGGATTAAAAAGCTTAGGATCATCCCTCCTACATAGTTCTCTAGATGCCTTCCTGTTATTCTCTATATTTACTGCAACTTTATAGGCATCTCTTAAAGTTTTAGGATCCTTATCCCTCAATTGATAAGCCATTTTGCTATCAAAAGCATTGAAATAGGTTGTGTGACAGACATCTTCATTTAACCTCATAGCTTGAAAAAGTTTGTACATACCTTTTTGGAATCTCACATTGAAATCAAATGTAGACTCATTTGGATTCTTCTTGATATTGTTGAACTCCTTCAACATGAATCTTGCATTAGTGTTGTCCTCATATTGCTCCTTGAACAATTTCTCCAAATCACTCCATGAGGTAATACTGTCATCAGGCAACCTCCTAAACCAATCCCTTGCATCCTTTGTTAGTGAATGCACAAACAATTTTATTATCATGTCTTGATGTTAAACTTCATAATCATTCAACATGTCAATGAAAATCCTCAAATGTTCTTCATTAGTAACAGCATTATTTCTAGAAAACTTAACCACTTTATCTCTTAAATCAAATGATTTGGGATGTGGGGCACCAGGAATACCAACAAATGATATTTGTCTATACTTTTCCATATATATAGGTTTCTTCTAGAAACCAAGAACATTTGAGGTACTAGCTATATTAGCTTGACTTAGGGGAGCAGCTTGGGATTTTTGTGGTGGGACAAATGGGACTTGGGTGCCAATAGTGGAAGATGAGGTAGGAGTAGATTGGGGTACTCCCTGAGATGAAATTGTGGGACCACTAATTGGTGCAAGATTTTTAGGTGGGATAGACAAATTGGGCCATGAAGCCAATGCAGAATTAGACTTTATGAATTGGATTTTCCTTCTGGTTTCTGCAGCTTGAGCTTCATTCTCAACCTTCTCAAGTTCTTTTGCAAGATCTTCCCTCTCTTTTCAAGCCTTCTCAAGATCTTGATCTAATTTTTACATGGAGGGTTGTGTAGGTTTTCTTGGTATAGCTTGAGGCTCATTTATTTGGATTCCTATAGCCTTGCCTTTCCCTTTATCTGGAGCTTTTGCAGTGGTCTCTACAGGATCAACTTGAATAGGTTTATAGGCTTGAACTTGAGCAATAACTGGTTCTTGCCTTTGATTTAGGCATTTCTCCTATTCTTGAACTTTAGCTCTTAGATTATCAACATCTCCAAAAACATCCTTATGGAGAGTTGTGGTATTCTCTTCTAATTTTTTATTTTTCCCTTTCAAAGAAACCATCCTTCTTAGTAGAGCATCTCTTTCTATTATGGCATCCAAGGTGGCTTGCTCCTTTTCTTTTTCAAGATGAATGCATTTAGCTTCTTCCTCAGCAATCCATTTCTTCAAAAATTCTATTTCAGAGTGCACTTCTTTAGGATCTACAGAAGTTGCCTCAGAATCAGCAAGGTCATCTAGATCTATAAGGTTTGGTTCTACATATGGGGCTACTCTAGGATTAAAAGGATTATCATATGAACTCCTAAATCCTAGCCTATAATTCATATCTGCTACATGATCTGGTCTTAATGAAGCAATTCCATAGTAGACACGTCCTTGTCTTGAAAAACTCTCTCATCTGGTAATGGGGTACTGAAAATGCCTCCTAAGAGTCTTGTAGTTTCAGATTTAGAGCTAAGTGAAGAAGACTCTCTTCCTATTACTGGTTGATAATGGGAATTCACAGATGCATTACCTCTGGGTTTCCAAGTGGGATTTGGATCTGTCTTTTTCTTATTTTGTTTCTTCCTACCACCTTGGAGTAGATCAGTATACATTGATACATCGGGATTGGCTCTCATGTAAGCTCTTGTGTTTTTCCTCTTGTCAGCCATATTCACCTTTTTGTTACAATAAGTACTAGCTTCAAAACCTTGACTGAGCTGCCACCCTATTTTAGGAAAATATATAATGACACTTTTGCTGACTGAAGGAAAACAATACACAAGTAGGGACAAAAATATATCGCACAAACGGACCAATCACTGATGTCGTACGACTGCAACTCTTGCTTTTTAGATAAGACACTTGGATAGGCTGGGTATGTTAGTGTGTAGCAATGGTACTTAGGCTCTATCTTCTTTAAATTCTCAAGGTTTGACACTAAAATATTCCCTTATAACCATGAGCAAAACATAGATCACATGACACACATTTACACAGCAGGACCAAAGAAACTACAGTACTTTTCACAGATGTGTTGGACAACTCCCCAGCAGAGTTTCCATTTTGTTGGGGACTCGGATGGGCCAAAACCAATTCAGAATAGGACTAAAATTTTCAAATTATACACCAGAGATTCTTGTCCTTTTAACAGTGAATTACTTCACAGCTTCCCTAGCAGAGTCGCCATTTTGTTGGTGTTTTAAAATGTACTAAAACTACTAAGCGACAAAATGCTTAATACCAGAATGACACTACATACACAATCTAAAGACTAGCCTATTCTTATTAACAATTGCATATGTAAGGTATGTGGACCCAACTTCAAAAAAACCACAGATGGTTTTCTACTCTTTTGGCTCTGCAAAACCAAGGTGGGTATACCTAGGGATGATTCAAAATTGGAACAACTGTATGAAGATTATTCTTATTTTCAATATGATTCTCATCTCACAATCCCCAAAACATATACATAATTCCTACCAACTGGATAAAAACATCCCATGAAACAGATATGGCCAAGAATTCTTCTATAGATCTGTAGATGTTTTCAACAACAATGGCTAACTGAAGCTAAAACATTCCATGTAGACAAGTGCTGGCCAACTTTGAAGATCTATAGGAAATAAAAGTAAAATTTGATTTGATGATGCATTTGAATAAGCATTTATAATATATTTCTCCTTTAGCTGAAATAACTAGATCAGTGCCTAATCCATTGGGGTTAAGAGTCTATAGCAGATTCTTAGATCTAATTTGTTTCTTTACAACAAATTCTATCAGCAATTCTTATCAGAACTTATCATTCAAAATCCTTTTCAATACTTAAGAAATCTTATCACATTCATCAAAGCCTTTATTTAATCCATTGAATTAACAACAATGGTAAATGGATATACAACCTAACTAGATTGCATTCAATTGCACAAGCTTTTACTCATACAACATTAAGGTAGCTAAGTATTTAAAAGGAGACAAAATTCAGAAAGAACTGATATGGGGACAGTTCATAGTTTGTATTCATTTCCTTTGAAAATGGTATATCCTTTAAAATAGACTCAGAATGGCCTTCAGAAAGAAACACAACTCATTCTATATTCATGTATTCTCAGAGAATTGGCAGAAAGATACATTACAAACTTTCTTTCAAAATTTGGACCAAAAACTAGACAAAGCATAATACTTCAAAGAAATAGAATTTGGACCCTTCTTTAGCCTTGGGATCTCACTTAAATAGTGTGAGATGCAATAAGCTTTAGGCTAAAGACAAAAGATAGGTGTCCTTTTAAAAAGGCACTCACCTACAATTCTGTCAAAAAGACAAGAACAAAATAATAGAAAGACTTATTACAACAAACAATTCTTTGGTGGGTCCCTTCCTGTTATGCTTCTCAATTGTTGAGACAAGAAAATATGATCTGATCTTACAATCATTCTTCATCTTTAGAGTACATAGCCACGAGGTCTGAAAGTGATGTGTCATCTTCAGTTACCTACAAACTCACTTTAACCTGGGGATCTTCCATGTCTTCATTACTAACTACAAGGGTAACTATTACTTTTGCATCTTCCTCCTCATTTCCTGACATCTGTTCCATAAACTAATTTCTCCATTTATTAAAAGCATCATCATCTGGCCAATCAAAACTTAGAGCTTCTCTTTGTATCTTTATTAAAGAATTTGCACTTTCTTTTAAATCATCAAATTCTTTTCTCATAGCAATATAAAATAACTGTATTTTTACTAGCTCTTCATTTGTCTTTGCCCAGAACTAGTGGACAGTCTGACTCATGATGTTTATTATTCTTTCATTAAATAACTCATCCAACTCCCTTTTCCACTTTTCCTTTTCCTTTATTGTATCAATAGATTCTAAAGCACAAGGAAATAAAGTGATTTTTTCAGCCATATATTTGGAAAAACAGGGTGTTAATCTTCTCTGTAAAGAATCTCTTTCATCATCAAAATTCTCTAGCTTATTTAATATATCAAAAATCTTCTCAACTTGATGATAAGGCATTTGGACTATAGATATACATATGATTGTAATATGATTATTTCTCTCCCTCCATTGTTGTGCAAGAAGAGTCAATTTATCCTTATCTCTGTTTAACTCCTCCATGAGGGATACAATTCTTGTCAACTGATCATAAAAAGTTGACCATTTAATTTTATCTCTCAAATATACCACCACCTGCTTTAATTTTTCTTCCTGTTGATTTCTAAATTCTATCTGCAACTCATGTAATTTTGTTTTTCTGCTTCAAAGTCCTCTGTAGTATAGAATTGGGGCGTTCCAGGGGTGTCAGGTATTTCAATGATAGGGGTTGATCCAACAAATGATTGTGAAGGGTATGCAATTCTAAGTGGACTATATTCTCCCACCTTTCTTTTCCCAAGTATCTTATCCAATTGAGATACCTTTTTTTCCAGCTCAATTCTCTTTTTTACTTCTTGATTGTAGGCATCCACCACTATTTCATACGTACTCTGCAGATTAGTCATTTCCTTTTCTTCTCTTTCTGCAGTGGCCAAGGCAAATTTAGAATAGTCCACATTCATGTGGGATACCTATACATGTGAAGTATCAGCGACCCTCCTCACAATGATACTCCCTGTTAGTCCTGAATCATGAGGCTATAATGGAGTAGTACTGGATCCTCTTCTTAATGACTACATAACAAGGGCAGCTTGATCATTACTAAATGCTACTCCCAAGAATTCCTCTTTATCTGGATCCTATAATTCTAACTTATTTGACACAGAATTAAAAATTAAGGCATCAGCAATATCCCAATTGGGCAATAATAATATATTTGCATTTTTCACCATCTGTCTACCCTCGTAAGGGGTTATATTCTAGAACCCTTGTATCATTTGTTCCTTTATTTGATTCTGAATAGAGGCTTCATCCATTTCTAGATGCTCTATTTTCATATTCCTACATTTTTGTTCAAAAATGTGCATGTTTGCCCTCCATGCAAACTGATGGAAAACCCTAGATTTTACAAAACTGTTATCAAACAAAAATTTCTGACTGGCTTGTTCCAAAATTGTGTCTAATTACCTTCCTCTAAAATCTACTATAGTTAATTCAAAACTTGGCACAGGAGGCTCCTGGGGGTTCCCTTCATCAATTTCTACTTGAGTAACAAAAACTCCTCCGTGTGACCCCATTTGTTCAATTTTCTCATTGGTGAGCTACTCTTCCTAAATTCTCAGTGGAGTTTGGGAAGGTGAGTCACCTTCATCATGGGATTCCTCTTCCCTTATTATTTTTCTTCTTTTGGGAGAAGGTTCAGGGGGTCTTTCTTCAAGGACAATACTAGTAGATTCAATTATCTATTTTTCTTTGTTTACAATGGGCATCTGATCCTAAATAACAGTATATCCTATCCTCTTTCGCACAACCAGTGGACCTACTTCTATGTTAGGGGTGAAACCCAATTTCCTCATAACTTTTCTGGCTTTATCTAGAAAAGAATCAATAAAATGTTGTTTCTTCTCATTCATTACCTCCATTATTTCTGAGAATGTACTCATGAGCTTATTTATTCTATCTGCATTAGTTGTAACATTACTAAGAGGACTGTAATCCTTGTCAAAACAATTAATAAACTCCAAAACTTTTGAATAGACTCTCCATTTTTCTTTCTTTGTTTCTTGCTCCTAGAGAGAATATTCATTCCTTATTATATCTTTAGGGAAATAAAATTCATGCTGACTTGGACGAAGCTTGATCCTAATTGTAAGAGCAGAATTAAACAAACCTTCTGTGTCACAAAAATGAGCATGAGATACTGCCATCTTATACTAATCCAAAAATTTGTAGAAGAAGATCCACCCTTGTTTAGTTATTACAAACTAGCGGGCTATAGTGCAAGTAGGAAAAATTGATCCTGTTCCCCTTTTGTGTAAAAAGGTCTCCTCCACTCCTCCCAATTGCCATAAAAATTAAGCTACTCCTACCTTTGAAGGCACCTAATAGGATAGCACATGGGGTGTCCCTTTGAATCCATAAATCTTAATGATAGTTGAGACTAGATATGGGATGATATCTCCCCAATTATGTGAAACTTTTAGACTATGGGGTATGTCCATGGGCCTAATAAGGTGCATTATTGCCTTAGGAATTCTAGGATTGTAACTCAATATGAGGGATCTTAATTTAGAAGCAAAGTGCCTATCAAATCTAACAAAACTAACATTTTCTACTTCCCCAGTCATGTCTGCACTCCATAACTGAATTGGTAGTGCTTCCCCCTCTTATTCCCTATTTAAAACCATTTCTTTACCGAAATATGTAACCCCTTTAAATAGAAACATATGCATCAATAGGGAGTACTGATCCCAAACCTTTTCCACCTTACCCTTTGTAATCTCCACCAATCCATTGTGAATCTCATTAGCCAGGTAAGATGCAAAATCAAAAATTATTTGTACACCAAAAGAGGAGATCTGGGTGATCATATACATGAAGCTCACAGGAATAAAATCTTCTTCACCCTCTCCGAAGACTTTGCACAGGATCCTGTATATCTCTACTGCCCTGGCATTAAAGCATGATTTCTTAAAAAGTTCTTTAGAAGATGATTTTATTGCTAGTAGGTTTCCAATTTTTCCTATGTGGGCCTTCAGTGCACCTTGTCTAACTACATCCCTTTTGGACATATATTCTTTTTCTAACTCTATCAAATCAATGGGCACATGATACCTAGTTAGAGGTCCCAGACTGAAAACTTCCCTAATTTCTTCTGGACTGATGGTAATTAAAACATCACCATCCATTCTTCTCACTTCCTTAATGGCTTGATCATAACTTTTTGCTACAGCTTCAAGAAGGTCATAATCTATAAACACACTAGGAACAACTAGCTTTCCAATATCAAAATTCCATATATTGGCATGAGGGGCATATAATTTTCTCTCTGCAAACCATTTTTTGAACAAACTCAAACTAGTTTGAGAAGTTTAAGCATCCTGGACCCAATTACCCTTATCATACAATCCATCAGCTATCCTTAGCCCAGGGTTCAATGAGGTTAACCTTTTAACTTGCACTATCTCTATAGTAGACTCAGGGAGCAACTCAAGCAAATCATTATGCACATTTCTATCCAAATAGTTTATTTGACTTGAAAATCCCTTCTTCGAAGGCATATTGGACTATTTTTTAGAACTGGAAAAACCTATGAAGATTATGGCAGTACTACTTACTTGAGTTCCATCTCTGTTTTCCTCTGTATTTCTGCAATCTTTCTGCTAACAGGTAATTTTGCAAATTCTACCAGACTTCGGCACACTTTCCTTTAGTAATTGCTTCTACACAAGAGTGGCTTAAAATCATTTCTCGCGTAAGATGAAACTGATGAAATCTCTCTTTATTATACTCTATTTTTTCTCATGCATGATGCTTTCATGTCTAATTAATATAGAAAGTGGCACCACATTCTGTGTTTAAAGTTGCACCATCAATTTTCAAAGATCCTACGATCATGTGATATGGAGAGAACAACTAGGCATTGCATTTGACATGTTAGTCAATTCACCCAATGAGAACTTACCACATACATAACTCTTTCCTTGATGGTGCTTATATATGGACCCACTAGCAACTGAGGACATGTGTCAGCACGTCGCTACCTTTTTATGCATAAAGAACGAGCACCTTGCTATAGCGAAGCAGCGACAACCATTGATCTGATCCAGAATCGATCAGATGATATGTTATTGGGCTTGCTCAGAAAGAAGGCAGTGTGCCCTATTCACTATGTCGCTATACATATCCCCCTCGCAACTCTTCATAGCTAGAAGATGACAACCGTTGATCATATGTTTAATCAAGGGTGAGGAAATTGCACATATTCTTTTGATTCATATTCGTTATGTCGCATAGCTTAAAGAGCATGCAACTTTTCAAAGTGAGGTAGCGAGGACTATTGATTCTGCCCCAATCTGATGCTCAGGATCTCTTTGTACATTTGATCAGAAGGGCATTGATGAAATATGAAATTTTGCATAGTTGACACCTTTCAAGATTTTACTGCAGTCTTAATTATCATCCCACATCACCAAAGGTCCCACTGACTCTTCAATTTCATGGGGCCTTGCTACTTCGTTAACGGTGAAGTGTCTAATTTTTTCGATAGCAAGGTAGTGAGCTCTGACACTTTAATGAATTCTGGCACTGAGAAATGCAAGGGGCCATCAAATAATTATTTTTGTTATTTAAACTGCTTCTAAGTTGACATTTATTACTTGTCATGCAACCTGGTGTAGTCACGGTATCGGCAAAATGCAATGTCACCGGCTCTACATTTCACGTGGCCTCGCTACTTTGCTAACAACAAAGTGTCAAAATTTTCTGATAGCGAGGTAGAAAAGTATCGAAAAAATCATTATTTCGGCCATGACTTCAAAATGCTTTTGTTGGGTCCCCTTTCCTATTTTAACGGTAACTGCCATGTGTACTTGCATAATAAATTAGTCAGAAAACAAAGCTCCAATTGCTATCTCTTCATTTTGTGGTCTTGTTTTGTAAATTATTTAGCACTCGCTACCTCACTTTTCATAAAAAGTGTCCATGTTTGCATAGCAAGGTAACAACATTGGTAGATCTACTTAGATCAGACGGCTAGGGAAATATGAGAGGAAAGGTATCTCGGGGGCATAGAAGATGAAAGGCTACAGAATATTTGTCTTATTTGAAAATTCAAAATTTTGTGCCCGACAATTTACAAATAGAAAGAACGTAGTGTTTTCATAAGGTATTTTCAAAAGTTAGCCAATGGATGAATAATCCAAAAACCCTATGTTTCACTTAGAAATAAAAATTTGACTTTTCTACAATTGAAAAAAAGACTTTTGTTACACAAAAAGTCAAACCAACACACCCTTGAAGCGAAAAATGCCCTTATATTGTAAAAGTTGTCATCTGCTACTTTATCTATTGGACGACTTATTCTAGCCCTAATTTTGTAAGTGAAAAAAGCTTGTATAAAAAAGGCTTAGGGTTAGGGATTTAATAATGTAACAGTCATATTGTAGCTTCTTGCAGTGGTATTGAGCTATAAGGGATTGCTAATTGTAATTAATAAATAATAATAATATTGGACTTGCTATTGGTGGACGTAGCTCAAGGATTGGGTGAAACATGTTAAATCTTGGTGTCTTGTGGTCTCTTCTATGTGATGTATTATTTTCTAATATTGGTTATATTTGTATGTAACTATTATTTATGTTTGAGGTTGATCCTAACAAGTGGTATCAGAACCAAATGGTCATCATTTTTTTATAGCCAGACTATAGTCATTTTTTTTTTAGCAATCCTCTATAGGTAGGTCTCATGATTGAGTGGCAGCGATGATAGATGAGGATAAGCTAAAGGTGAATAAGATTAATGGGCATAACTTTTAGTTATGGAAGATGCAAGTGGAGGACTATCTTTATTAGAAGGATTTATGAAACTCATTGGAAGGAAAATCCAAGAAACAAGGAACCATGTCAGATGAGGACTAGGAGATTTTACATATAAAGGCACTTGGAAGCATTCAATTATGGTTGGAATCATTAGTGCCATTTAATATTACAAAAGTGAAGACAAAAGAAGACTTGATGCAAACCCTAGCAAAATTGTATGAAAAGCCCATTGCTTGAAACAATGTATTTCTCATGAAGCATTTATTTAATATAAAAATCATAGAAGGTGGATCTATTACAAATCATTTAAATTAATTTAATATTGTTACTAATTAGTTATCTTCTATGGGTATCAATTTTGATGAAAAAATTAGGGCTCTCTTAATTTTGTGTTCTTTGCCTCAAAGCTAGAATGGCTTGGTAATTGGTGTGAGTAATTTTGTTTCTAGATATAATACCCTAATATTTGATCATGGGATTGGTGTTATTATGAGCAAGGAAATTCATAGGAAAGTCTCAAGTGGATCTACATTAGGAAGTTCTTTGAATGCAGAAAGAAGAGGCAGAATGACTGAGAGAGAAAATAATTCTAGAAATCATCGAATATCAAGAGGAAATTCAAAAGGGAAGAGGTCTCAATCTAGAGGACCAAGAGATTTTTGGTACTATGGTAAACTAGGGTATAAGAAGAAAGATTTTTGGACTCAAAAGAACAATAAAGGAGATAAGCCAAAAGGGAATAGGGAGGAAAATATGGTAAGTAACAAATTTGAAGAGGATGTTTTGCTTCTTTCTTTAGAAAGTGTTCATGATTCATGGGTTTTAGATTATTGTGCTTCATTTCATACTACACCTCATAGAGGCTATTTTATTGATTATGTCCAAGGGGATTTTGGGCTTGTTTATTTAGGGGCTAATGAACCTTATCAAATTTTTGGAAAGGGAAAAGTTAAGATTAAGTTGTAGAATGGGAATCATTTTCTATTACATGAGGTAAGACATGTTCCAAGGCTAAGCAAGAATTTAATTTCAGCAGGGAAACTCGGTGATGAGGGTTGTGTAGTTACATTTAATGATAAAAATTGGAACGTTTCAAAAGGTTCCCTTGTAGTAGAAAAAGGTGTGAATTTAGGCACCTTATATCTTTGTATAGGTCATATTGTTCCTTCTACTTTGATTGTTTTAGAGAAAAAATAATGTTTAGGAATAGTTTTTGGAGTTGAGCAAGGAGACCAAGTAGTTGTTGTAGATTCTAATACAAAACTATGGCACAAAAGACTTGGGAACATGAGTGAGAAAGGTATGAAAATTCTTCATTCAAAGCAAGTTTTTCTAGGTCTAAAATGTGTTAATATGTATCTCTATTAAAGTTGTGTGTATAGAAAAAAAGAGAGAGTGAGTTTTGTGAAGATTGGGAAGGAAAATAAAAGTGAGAGATTAGAGCTTACACATATAGATGTATGGGGACCATCTTAGGTATCTTCCCTTGATAGATCTCATTATTATGTTACATTTATTGATGATGCACCTAGAAAAGTATGGGTTTATTTCCTTAGATAGAAATTTGATTTATTTTGAACTTTTGAGAAATTGAAATGCTTGGTTGAAAATGAGACTAGTAAGAAATTAAAATGCCTCATATTTAATAATGGTGGTGAGTATTGTAGTCATGAATTTGAAGATTATTTCTTCACTAATGGTATTTTTAAATATAAAACTATTCCAATGACTCCATAGGAAAATGGAGTGGCTAAATGCATGAACATTACTATAATGGAGTGTGCAAGGAGCATGAGGTTACATGACGGGTTGCCCTTAAACATGTGGGTAGAGGCTATCAATATTGTTGTATATTTTATTAATAGATGTCCCTCTACTCCTTTGGGCTATGGTATTCTAGAGGAAGCATGGACTGGTAAGAAGGTGAGTTATTCTTTTCTCAAAACCTTCAGTTATGAAATATTTTCTCATATAGATTCAGAAAATAGAACCAATATGGAAGCTAACTCAAAGAAATGTGTATTTTTTGGATATGCTTTTGATGAATTTGGTTATAGGCTTTAGGATTTTGAAAATCATAAAATTTTAAGAAGTAGGGATGTCATATTCAATGAGAAGATGTTGAGCAAAGATTTGTTGTAGCAAAATGAGAAGAAAGAAGATGATTAGGTAGTGTTGGATGATACTCCAAAAGATGATATTCTAGTAATTCCTCATGATCTACAACAACCACAATAACAAATGCCACACACACTAGTGACTGTTTGACAGTCAACAAGGCTAAGTAGACATCAAGAAAGATTTTCTCACTCTTATATTCTATTTTACTTATTGATGGTGGTGAACTTGAATATTATGATGACGTTGTATAGGTAGATACAAAGATTCAATGGGGTTTGCAATGAAAGAATAAATAGACACTTTGCTGAAAAATAAGAGATGGGATTTATGCAAGTTTCCTATAGGTAAATGGGCTTTACAAAATAAATGGTTTTACAGGTTGAAAGAATATGATGGAGGTAAGAAAATATTTAAATCCAGGTTGGTGGTAAAAGGATTTGCATAGAAAAAAAGGCATTGATTTTGATGAGGTATACTCTCTTGTTGTAAAAATGACTTATATTCATACTGTTTTAAGTTTTGTGGCTACTAAAGATTTGCATTTGGAGTAGCTTGATGTTAAAACAACCTTCCTTCATGGAAATTTGGATGAAGAGATATATATGGCATAGCCATAGAGATTCAAGGTCAAAGGTAAGGAGAACTTAGTGTGCAAATTGAAGAAAAATTTATATGGCTTGAAGTAAGCACCTTGGAAATGGTATCTAAAATTTGACAATTTTATGCATGAGCATGGATATAATAGGTATCATTTAGATCATTGTGTTTATTTTAAGAGGTTGGTTGATGATAGATATGTTATTTTATGTTTATATGTTGATGATATTCTTATAGCTGGGTCTAACATAGATCATATTAAGGGGCTTAAATGTCAGTTACCACATGCATTTTCTATGAATGGTTTGGGGGCAACAAAACAAATCCTTGGTATAAAGATTTGCAAAGATAGAAAGAATACGAAATTGGCATTATCTCAAGATGATTATATTACAAAGGTGTTACAATGTTTCTCTATGGAGACTGCTAAGGCTATCAACACACCTTAACTTAGTCATTTGAAGTTGACTAAGAATATGTGTCTTGAGACACAAGAAGAGGAGGACAAGATGTCTAAAGTACCCTATGCTTCAACAATCAAAAACTTGATGTATGTTATGGTATGTAATAGGCAAGATATTGCACATGTAGTGGGAGTTGTTAGTAGGTATATGAATCTAGACATTGAGCATTGGAATGCAGTTAAATGGATTCTCAGATATTTGAGAGGTACATCTAGTAAGTGTTTACATTTTGGGGGCTCTAATACTAATTTATAGGGCTATTTTGACTCAAATTTGGCAAGTGATATTGATACCAGGTGGAGTACTATAGGTTATATATTTACTATTGGTGGAGGAGTAGTGAGCTAGGTTTCTAGGTTATAGAAGGTTAATGCTTTATCTACTATAGAGGAAAAGTATATTGCTACTACAGAGGCAACCAAGGAGATGATATGGCTTTAGTTCTTCCTAGAATAATTGGGACACCCTTAGAGGGATAATTATTTATTTATAGATAGTCAGAGTGCCATACATCTTTTGAAGAGTTTTGATCTACATTCAAAGAATAAAAACATATAGTTGTGGTTCCATTTCATTTGGTAAGTTTTGGATGATGGACAATTAGAGCTAGACAATATACATATAGATGATAATCTAGTAGATATGTTTACAAAGGTAGTAACAAGGAAGAAGTTGAACTCCTCTTCAAATTTAATTGATCTTCTAGACTGAACAAAATAAAAGAACCACAAAGTCTAGGGTAGTTTGATATTCCAATGGGAGCTACAGGTTTAGTAGTACTATGATTAGTCTCCAAGTGGGAGGTTATTGGTGTGGAGTTTGATCAGTCCCCAAGTGGGAGATTTTTGTGATGTGGAGCCTAATCAAACTTGGAAGTTTATTTGGTGTAGTTTTCTCCCCATATTATTTCTATGGGGGTTTGGGGGTAGTGTCCCCAAGATGTGGTCCTAGGGCAGTGCCCCAGGTGTGCTCTCTATTGTAGTATAGGGTGGGGTCAAGGGGAAATGTCTCTATAGGGGTCTTTAAAGGTAGTGCCCTCAAAGCCAAAAATGCCCTTATATTATAAAAGGAGTTAGCTACTATTTTTTTTCTATTGGATGACTTATTCTAGCCCTAATTTTGTAAGCAACAAAAGCTTATATAAAAAGGCTTAAGGTTAAGGATTTCACAATGTAATGGTGATTTTGTAGCTTCTTACGATGGTATCAAGGTGTAAGGGATTGTAGATTGTAATCACTAGATAATAATAATATTAGACTTGTTGTTGGTGGATGTAGCCCAGGGATTAGGTGAACCATGTTAAATATTGGTGTCTTCTGTTCTCTTCTATGTTCTCTATTATTTCCTAATATTTGTTATATTTGCATGTAACTATTATTTCTATCTGAGGTTAATCCTAACAAGATATAGGAAAAAGGAGACATATCTTATCAGAAGGATCAAGGATTTATCAACAAAGAGAAGATCTAACATCTAGCAACAATGTACTAACTGAAGGATCATGGTGTTGAATCATTTTAACAAGTGATATAGATCAAATCTCCTAACAGAGTAATCTTAGCAGGCTTTTGTAAATCTCTTAACTAAGTGCTTCTTTATTTTAAGTTTAAATCCTCTAACAAGGTGAGACTTAATAGTCTTTGTAAGCCTTTAAGATGGTAGACCCCTCATAGGGTAGATCTTAGTTTATAGTCAAATTCATTGTAATCATAATTGGCTACACTTTACAGTTGTGGTAGTGAAGATTTGCAGGTCTCATCCCCACCCTAATTTTACATTCTCATTAGAGGGTTTCTAGGTAACCAAATTTATTGTGTCATGTGTTACTTGTTTTGTGCTATGGATGCAAATGTGCAATTAGCTATTTCAATTTATATGCTAAATTATGAGATTGATGTGTGGTGAATTTTTTATGGTCTCTTACATTTTACTTTCACATTTTTATTTCCAATAGTGTCAACCTTGTTAGGAGTTGTAGAAGGTGGAAGAACCCATATCCAAACTACTTCAGGGGAAAGACCACCAAACACACTTCAAATTGATCTATATATTATTCCTTGTAGATAATAGAAATGAAAAACTAGAACTCCTCTATCCTCTTTACTAGACCAAACCTATTTTAGATCTCAATACCATATCACTGACTTCACATCCAATAATCCCTTTGATAGCTTACATACATTTACCAACTTCACAGATCACTTTATCACATAAGATAGAACTCACACTCTTCTCATACTTTATAACAAGGAAAATAAATCTCCTTTATGATGTATCCTCAAATTAATTCCTTGAGTTGGTCTAGAAGCTTTCCAAATTAATTATACTAAGACCTCATAAAAACATAACAATTGTTTACAACTTTTCATAATAATAAAACACTGTCGATTCATAGTAAATATAACTTTTCACACGTGTGACCTCTGACCTAGCACACTCATTGTCATCATCATTAGGTTATCTATTGTCACTATCTTACTTTTCTCATTGTGATTCTATCCATGTTAAAAGATACAATCCAAATAGAAGAAACCACTTATTTGATACTCTGTCTACACATTATCTTCTATAATTCTTGAATAACTCTTGCATGTCTTTGAATTTCTATACACTCACTTGTCCACTTCATTAGGTGATGCAAGAGAATCATAGGTTGCCTTATAGTCTTGCACTTTTTTTCATTCTAGTATTTTATTTGAGTTCATATGTGCTTGTCAAGTTGTAGTTATGACCATGTTATTTGAGACCTTTTTGAGTTGTAGTTGACCGAGTAGTTCAATGTGTATTGAGATCTTCAATGAAAATTGATTTTCTTTAGTTTGAATTGAGCTCTTCCTTTTCTGACTGAGTATTTCTTTGTTCATTGAGTGAACTTGTGTTGCTAATGCTTGGGTTCTTCTTTGATTGAGTTGTCTATGTTTTGGTTCTTAGTTTGAGTTGATTCTTGTTTTTAATTTAGATCATGAATTTAATTATACAATCTTGTATAGGGATGAGTGTTGATCATTTTGAGGTTGACCTCTCTTCATGTAATGTTCTAAAATCTTATATAATCCATTTTTATAGGTATAAGTAGAGGTATTTGTCCTAGACTAGGGGAGAACTAAGGACGAATAGGGACTTAGAGAGTTTAGAGAATATGTTGCTAATTTGAAGCTATACTATAGATCTTGGAGTTATATTTTATATTGGTTGTAACCTATAAGGCATTACTATTGGGCATGTATTTTGAAAATTTGATGAATCAATAAAAGTGAATTTTCTCTCTCTCCTTGGTGTTGTTCTTAATGTGTTTTTTCTTCAATTCCATTTACTCAGTAAGGTGTTTGGACATTTAGGTAGGGTATACTTTAAGAAACCCCCCCTTTAGAAAAGGTGTAAAAACTTGGCAAAAGGTGTAAAACACTTGACCAAAAAAATTATTTTTTGTGGTGAAAAAATAAGTTTACAAAGAAAAATAATAATTTCTATTGGTGAATCATTCATAGTCTCTTGAACAATGTGTAAAATATGGGCGAATTGTGTTATTTTAAAACCACAAAAAATATAGAAATTGGTGAACAAAAAATAAATATTATAGTAAAATATTAATTTTTTGGGAAAATCATTTCATTGTATTAGATAGAAAATATATAAATTAGCAAATAATAATAATTTCATAATTAAACATAAATTTTGTGTGTGAATTAATTCATTGTGCTACTACTAGACATGAAATATATACATTACAATTATATAGTTAAATTTTATAATAATGTTTATCATCTTAGCATTTCTATCATAACACCTAAGTTAATCTTTAGTAAGAGGACTTGATACTTTAGGAATATAGCATTTATTTTAGCATATAGATTCACCAAATTGAATTTCCACTTTTTGATAAAATCATTGATTTTTGTGCCTAATTGTCCATGAACACCTCCATTCTCTACTTAATTTTCTACACCTACCTCTCCTTTCCAACTAAAATTCAATGGTTGAGTCAAATTTTCCCTTGACTTTGAGTAAAGTTTTAATAATGCAAAAAAATAATAATAATAAAAAGGGGGCAACTTGTAAAGTTACAAGTTTGAAATAAGATTAAATGCTAAGATTGGACTTCTACCTAATAATAAGTATGAATTCAAACCTTGAGTGCTATGAATAAAAGGGATTATGATATATCTTTTCAACATATTCATATACTAATCCAATGCAAATCTAAGGTAGACTGATGTAGATAGGTGTGAAATTTAGACTTAAGGGTGAATTCTTAAAGACATTTAAAGGAAAAATTGGATCAAAGTGAAGACAAGAGACATGAAATTATTTATAAAAGGTAGTAAAATTGGATCTAAATTGAACCAAATTGTTAGTAGACAATAGCAAAGATAATTTGACTTATAGAAAGAAGGTGCAAATTTGTTAAAGAAAATTAAGTTTCAAGTTAGGTGAGTGAAAAGAGCAAGAAATGTATGATCAACAATCGAGATACTAATGAATTGATATTGATAGGTTATCTCTTGAAGAAAATGCTAATGATTCACATTTACATCTGAGCCATTCCTTTGCCCATTTCAAGCATTTTCTAGATATTCCAAGTGTTGAGATGCCATTTCCATACTTAAGAAGGATTATCAAGTCATTTATGTACCACTTTTTGGTGATATATTACAAGTCCAATTTAACTAGTCACTTAGGATAGAGTTTGTTTCACAATTTTTTGAAAATTGATCATTAAGAATGTTTTTTTAAACTTCTTTATAATAAATTAGGAAAGAAAAGTTGAATTTACATTCAATTATCATAACCTCCTTGCATTTTCACTTGATATTTCATTTGCTAGCATAATCCAAGGCATTTTCTTTCTTTCTCAGGTTGATTGCATGTAATGAAGAAATCAAAATGTCTAAGTCATGCAAAGAGGATTAGCCTATGATCAAGCTTGAACAAGGGAAGATGGAAATAAGAAACACACCTTAAGAATCAACATCAAGGAAAAGGATTTCTCTAAAAATGCAATCTGCCACAATGATCTTGGTTTTCCCTTTGAAATACAAGATTAATATGGGCATACACCTGTGGGCATACCCCTTCTTCAACTTCTCAAGATTTTTTATTCTGCTGAACATGTGTGTCAGCATATTAATCTTTTGAGACTGAGAAGAAATGAGGGATGTTGTGGATGGATTCTTAGACAAAACAATCACATACCCATCTCCATATTCACTCATCTCTACTACCATCAGCTACCAAATCATGCATCCACCACTTGCTCCTCCCCTGCTTGTTGAGGCATAGAGATGTGTGTACATTGTATCAAAGAAATTGTTCCTCTACACCTTAGAATACTATGGATCTTTTGAGGATTTTCCAAACTAAGGATTCAACATTTGGAGTATCAATGGCATCTACTCTATAAGGCAGTGACCCTAACCACTATTGGGTCTCTTCCCTAGCATCCTTAAATGAACAACAAGCCAATGCATTTGAAATAACATAGATATAAGTTTTTCTAAACTGATAGATTGTTGAAACCTTTCAATAACTAAAGCTTCTATAGCACTAGAAAAGCATGACTATTGAAACTCCTAAAGTCTTGAAATGATCTTTGCTGATAGAACTATTACGGTTCCAATACCAACTTGGTTGGAGGAAGTCTTACAAACTAACAATTCAAAATAAGTTATTTGATATATTTTTCCAGCAATATAATAGCAATGATGATAACACAAGTAGTATGACAACATTAAATATATCATAGTTCAGATTCATAGCTAATGATATTGTTGTGTACCATTTATAATTTTTTTATTCAAAAAAGTCTCAAATTTAAAAATTATTGATATGATATTAGACTCTATTATTATTGTTAGTTGCAAAAGAATTTAAATGTGCATTATTAATAGTCTAGTTTAGTGTCCCAAATATATATGAAGTCTTTTGTATTCCTCTATATCAAATTTCTAGCATGTGACTTATTATATTATAGTAAAGGCTTTAGTTTCTCACTTAATCATATCTAGACATTATACTAATACCTATGCCTTGATTTCTGTGAAATTTTCTATTGACAATGTCATATAACATAAACTAGTCTACTGAGCATACATTTTCAATTACTGTATGAGAATTTGTGGATGAAAAAATATATTGAACTATAGAGAAGCATATTGGTACTGTGTGAATAGTTCAAGCATATAAAGAGATCTTAAAATGTTAAATGTAAGTTTTTTTAACAAATCATATCCAAAGATGTCTGATTATTTTAACAAGAATGTCAATAATTCTGTGGATCTCAAACACTACATTTATTCCCTATTTACATTTAGACGGCCTCATTTGGTCAAATATTCCACAAGTATCATGTTTTATGCTTAGATTACCCATAGGTTTCTTCTTCCTAGATGATTTTGTTATGATGGAGCTGCAAAATGTGTGTATATATGATGAGTATTAATAATAAAAATATAGCCTCAATCTTTGTACTTTAGGTCCTTAGAATATTGTCCACCTTTTCTATATAAGAATAGTGGTGTTTCCAAGTAGCCATTCAACTTGTACTAGGAGAGGAATGTGACTAAATTTGAAATTTTTGGCTTAGTCAAGCCTTTACATCAATCTAACTACTTTCAAAAAGTTTGAAGATAAGCCCCAAGAAATGCAGATCTGCATGTTTCTCCCTATTTGTCACTTTGTCCCAAATATATATGAGGTCTCTTGTATTCCTCTATATCAAATTTCTAGCATGTGACTTATTATATTATATTAAAGGTTATAGTTGCTTAGTTAATCATATCTAGACATTATAGTAGTATCGATGCCTTGATTTCTCTGAAATTTTCTATTAACAATGTCATATAACATAAACTAGTCTACTAAGCATACATTTTCAATTATTGTATGAGAATTTGTGGATGAAAATATAGAGTGAACTATAGATGCACATTGGTACTGTGTAAATAGTTCAAGCATATGTAGAGACCTTAAAATGTTAAATTTAATTTTTTTAACAAGTCATTTCCAAAGACTTCTGATTATTTTTGTTAGTTGCAAAAGAATTTAAATGTGCATTGCTCATAGTCCAGTACAATGTACTATTATGAGAAATGCAAACAAAAAAAGACCATGGGATTGCATTTCTAGTGATAGTCTAGCATATTGTGGTTAAAGTGCAATCCTAAGGAGATTGCATTCCGAAATCCCAACACCCAAGTTCTACCATCTAAAATCTAGATTGAAACTGCACTTAAATTAATTTAGAATATAACATGAAATAATGGAAAATCTTACCAGGAAATTAACCTCTTGGTTTTGCATTGGCTCATATTCTAAATGAGAGTCCTAAGAATTAAATGTGGGTACTTGTAGGCCATTCCAAATGACTGAAGGTTTACAATTTATAGAACTTAGCAAATAGATTAGGTGATCATTTTGAGAAATGGTGTCTTTAATGATACAATAATATTTGAAAGGCCTAGAGTTGCAAAACCATTTCAATTTTTTTTTCCATTTAGTGTGGATACCATACTCAAGATAGATGATAAAAACTCTCCTATTTTGACTGTGGAGTAGATTGCTTAAGATGATGAAGCTGTAAATGTGGAAATAGGTAGGTTCATGTGGTGTGGTTTAGCTTTAGGTTATCCTTTTTGAAGACTCTAGTATGTGATATTCTTATTGAATAAATTTGAAATGACAAACTAAGGCTTACATCTACTTTCCAAACAAAAAAGCATTCCAAAATCCACATAGAGGGAACTCCCATCTCCTAACCTGTATATATTTGATCTATTGAAGTAGTTTAATCTCAATAAGTGCAAACCATAAGCTACTGCTTAAAGCTACAATTTATGATTTGTTTAAGAAATTAAGTGTGATGTATTAAGAAAAGTAGTTGAAAACTGTGTTCAATGAACACAAAAGGAATGTGCAATATTCACAATACAAATGTAGGGATTTCAACCCAAAATATCTAAGGAATCTACACAAAAGATTTATTCATGTAGGATAAGAAAGGATGTATGATAAGATTCTAGGTGAGCAACAAAAATAAATGGATAGTGTATTATCAACTTCAAAACCACTTTGATCTAAAAGAAACTACAATCTAAGACCTAACCCCACTTGTTATTTCTGAAGAGAAGGGCTTTGAGAATTTTGAAGTAAAGGCCCTTGCTATTGATTTTGTTGCTATAATAACTACAGTTGTGCCTACATATTCTGCCAAAAAAAAACACCATTTCAAACATAGTTTGGAAATTATTTTCCATCTTTGTAAAAGCATTCACTCATTAAGAATTTCAAATTTGTGATATAATTCTCTTATTTCTTTTTTGAGATTTTTATTTTTCTCAAGATGTACTAATATGAGAGTTGTCATTAAGTTATGCTATTAAGTTGTCCCAACAAAAATAACATTATGTCAACAATAGAGTAACAAAAATCTTGAACTTCATTGACTTAGTCTCAAATGTGATGCTGCTATATGCCATATGGACTCAAGATCCTGAAACTGACTAGTACTAATAGGTCCCTCTTCATTTTGAGTCAGGTATTCAAAATCCATAAAATCGTCATCTTCATTATGAATTCATCATTTATGTCTGAATTGGTAGAAGCACCACTATATTTTGAAGTGTTACAAAGGCCTTTTCTTTCATGCATGGAATTCCAAATGGCCAATGACCTATCATAAGGAAAATCTCTAACATTATATTTAGTTACAAACAATCTCAAGCAAGTTTACAATTTTTTGTCTAGTTTGTTTCTAACCTTTGATTTCAAAAAACCCAATGCACTGAATACTCTCTCATCTTCCACTGACCCTAATATCATTGTTTGACATAAATTAATTTTTTTTAAATACTCTAATATTGAAGTATGCAATGCTTCACTCTGACTTATCCTTTTCCAGAGCCTTATTATTGCACCAAGATCAAATGGATTCTCAAAATTTTCCATCTAGTGTTTCATACACAATGCAAAATGTTTACATTGTTTTTTAAGATTATTTGAATCTAATATTCCTTGTATTGGTTGTCCATAAAAATATATATGCTTTGAAAATTGTGTTATCAATTCATCAAGTTTATTGTGAAACAACTTTGCATCATTAGGATTATCTTTGAAGTGTTTCTAAAATTGAGGAAACACACAACTCATGGCTTCAAGAATTTCTTCTCAAGGGAATCTTTCATGAATCTCACTTGATAGTTGGTAGGAAATAGACTTCACATTTTCACTAACAGATTTAACAATCTTGTCAAAATCATCCTTTCTAACTGGTAATACTCTGCCTCTCTTGCTTGTCTTAGATTGGTGCATTAGTATTTGAAATCCTTTCACAAATACACATAGCTCATTTTTTGCATTGAATCATAAAAAAATCTCAACATGATTCAAATTTGTAATTATCTCCCACCGTGAAAAAATTGGGCTATGACTACTGAGATATAAATACAAAGAATCCTGAGCCATGCATGTAATTTGACTTAAATCACTATACTCATGAATATACATAGTTCTATCTTGGGATTTCTTAACAAGTTTGTTCATTAAATCCATCATGGGGAGATGACTAGCTAGAGTTAATAGCTCTCTATATCACTTAACTTATTTAACAAATCAGGAGCTTTGTCTACTATAAGGTAGTTCTCATAGATAACTCTAATCAAGGATTGATATTCTGCTAGAACTCATTTTGTTGGTCCATGCAAAGATATGCATCTGGTCTCAACATCCTTTCCTATTGTTACTCCCTCAAAGAAAATCTTAAATTTTGCAAGACATTTAGGACTTTTGCAAAAGTAGGAGTGGAACACTAGGATTATATTTTCAAATTTTGATACTATAGGAAAACTACTTACAATCTTATATGCTAAATTCATTCAATGGGCCATGAGGGTGTATGCCAAGCATGTAAGGTGTAATACTAGTTTATAATCTTGCACAAAGACTAGTCCCTTGCCCTTGCATTACTGTAGCTCCATGGTGCAGGAGCACCCACATAAAATATTTTGGAGGTGATTTCTAAATGAATAATTTATCTCATATCTTGGGATTCGTACAGATCATTGTGGGGTCATTCTTCCCCATTCTATATTAATCTAGAGTATTTCATAGGCTATTTTTTTTCCTATTTTGTAATAATCTAGAATTTTTTGTAGATCTCTTAGCAAGTATAAATAGAGTTTTAGGTTTAGGGAAAGTTTTTGTAAATTATGGGAAGAAGAAGAAATATGTAAGAGGGAAAGTGTATGTACTATTCATTGGATGAATTAATTAAGAAGAGTTTTGTTATCTATCTCTTTCTGGTGTTGGTTCCTGATTGTGTTTTCTTTTGTTGTGTTTTACCTCTGCATCATTATTCTAAATGAAGAATTTATTTCATACCTTGGGATTCATATAGATAATTGTGGGGTCATTCTTCCCCATTCTATATTAATCTAGAGTATTCTATAGGCTTTTTTTTTCCCCCTATTTTATAATAATCTAGAATTTTCCATAGATCATCTTAGCAAGTATAAATAGAGTTTTAGGTTTAGGTTTAGGTTTAGGGCAAGTTTTTGGAAATTATAGGAAGAAGAAGAGATCAGTAAGAGGGCAAGTCTATGTACTATTCATTAGATGAATTAATTAAGAAGAATTTTATTATATATCTCTTGCTAGTGCTAGTTTCTTTTGATTTTTGCTTCTATTGAATTGTATCTCTACATCACTCCATCAGCTCCAACACACACTAACTTCTTAGCAATTGTCAAGTCATCCATACTAGCAATTTCATTCAAAGCTTTCGTAACTTCTAAATATAATTTTTTTGCAGTTGAATTGGCTCTCATTTTTTGAACACAAAGTAGATGAGCTTGACAGACATGTTCTTTTATAGTATATACATGCCTATAGGCCTGAGCAGTGTTATCTACCATAGTGACTTCATCTAAGGATAACAAAATGAACTTGGATTCTTTTACTCTCTCCTATACATTTTTATTTTCCACCTCAACAATATAGCTTGCCATTTCCTATCTAGCATATATTGACCAATGTGACATAGGATAGTGAGGAACTCTCAAAAAAGATAATAAATTACTATATTCTATAAAGTCTCTCATAGGATGCCCTCTAAATAGAATATGAAAAACAACACTCATCTGAATAGTCTTTTCCAAATTTGCATCATTGTCTACATGTTGAAGCCAACCTTGATTAGATTACCACTACTGCCACTACCAGTTACCATTATTTTCTTGAAATTCTCTTCATTTTATCTATGATTTGTTTTTCATAAAACTTACCAATATGTTTTTCTATAGTGTCAAGCTTTAGCTAGAACTTTTTCTCTCTTTTAGTTTTCTAGGTACAAATCATACACTTGCATTCTGTTGGTGCTTCATCATTGTTTGTGACTAGTTCAATAAAGAGTACTTTGTTACCCAATCAACTTTGAAATTCCTTTTCATTTTCCACTCTTGTCCCATTTTTACATTCCTTTTTCTTTTCTTCCTACCAACATCAATATTATCTTCTATTACAAAATCTTCTATTGTTCAAACATTGTTATCCTCATCTGATGCATTTTGATTTAACTAAATAACAACCCCATCTTCTAGTGTTGGTGAGCTATTTTGATTTTCTTCTACACTTGTACTTGCACAACTTGGTGTACAAAAAATATTGTTAATTCCAAAGAAAGCCTTTATGGTATTATCTCTAAGTTTTGGGCATTTTTGATGTAAGATTAATCCCTCCACTGCCCTTGGGGGTCTTACCCTTGTCAACATGTAGCCTTCTATTGACAACCCCTTCAATTTCACTTCCTTGAGACTGAGCAATATTAGTTAGAGACTCACCCTCCCCTGACATCTCAATCCACTAAAAATCTATTTACTTCCCTAAGAATAAGTAGTATTAGTTTCAAACTAGGAATTAAAATTAGTTAATAATAGCAATACAATGAAGTGTAAAGAAATGATTTCCTACCTTTGTCCTTTACACTTTCTCTGGAATTCTAATTTCTATGTAATGTGTTGTGAGATTGTAACTCTAGTCTCTTGCCTGCTCGTTGTCTATAAAAATATACATAATTTTTTTGCATAAACCAAAATATACAATCTGGCAAAAACTAGAAACCTACAAAGAGTTAATCTTACAAGTTATTACAAGTCCTAAATGGACCAGGTCTTAAATCTTGATTGTATAAGGACCAAAAGTGTACAAGAATAAAAAAACTAGTCTAAAGAGTCTAGAATAGGCTAGTGTGGAAGTCTTAGTTTAATTTTTTAGGAAAGGATTTATTGTTTAAATAGAGCTTTTTTTTATTTAAAATTCAAATATTTAAATGGTAATGGCTAGTTCAAGGATTGAGAGGGAAGCTTCAGTTTGTTAGAGTTTTTAGACTTAACATTCAACTCAACAACTAAAGTTGGTTGAATTAGTTTCCAAAGTAGTTATAATTTGATTCCACTTTGAATCTAAATTTGGTTAGTTTTTTCTCCATATGCATTGACATGGTCTTCTCAAGTTTCTAACATTTTAGTGAATTTTTTGTTCTGAGTTGTAAATTAGTGATTTCGTTAACTGATACTATTATTATAGTAGGAACCTAGAATAATGGATATCACTCTATGAATATAAATGCCTAATATTTATGGAATACTAATTCTAATTTTTATTATAGATTACTAATCATGCATATATAGATCCAAGTGCAATTTGGGTGATCACAGTTCAAGAATAATGAGGAAAGCATTGAAATTGGATACCCAAGTGTAACAGTGGCTAATCTAGCCAAACAAGGGGTATATTTTGTGAATGGGAAAATTAAATAATGTGCATTTGATGGTGAATCCATCATCAATTTGGTTCAGAAGTGTATAGAATTAGGTGATTGAGAAAGCCCTAGATAACAAGGGTTTGGAGCCACAATTTAGGGGTTTTGATGTTGTAAAGCACCAGGGTCTAATTCCTTTTGGAATTGTGTAATTGGAGACATAACTAAACACTGTCCAGGAGTTGGAAGTGCCAAGAGGTCCTTAACCCATACTTCCTTTGGAAAACTTGGTCATTTTAATGCATTAAAAACAAGGGGTCAGTCATGGTTAGGTGTATTGATCCAAAACAACTACAACCATATGAAATTTTTTGTTATGTCATAGAAAATTGAAAAGGGTGTCTAAAAATGTTATCATATTGTGAAATGTTTTATGGGAAGATAAAGTTATTACCGTCCTAAGTCTACTGCAGGGTTATTGGACAACTTATTAGGCCTTTGGAATAGTTTGAAAGTATATCCATAGCACTTATCCTATTAGTAATAGGCTATCCATAGCATATTTAGTATTTGGATACTTTTCACCATCCATAATATCACATAAAAGACTATATTTTGTGTGTCATCGACATATAGGATATTACAACCTCCAGTGTGCAATTTTATGTTATTATATTTATACTTACAACCAACTAAGCTCTCTGGTGGCACTAATAGGCTATCCTTAACAGATTTAGTTCCTAAGCGAGCATATCCTCCCGTAGATTCCTCCTTTTTTTTATCCTTTTGAATATTTCTCCCAACTAAAGTTGAACCAAATGAGTTCCCATGTCAGCAAGCTTCTATTAATGATCATAGTAAGCCATTCTCCATTTAATATACTATACCTTTCAAAAATGAAAGTAGATCTTTATAGTTTTTTTACTAATACATGGGTACTTCAAATATAAAATTGATGATGAATCAATTTGGGACTATAGGAAGTCTAGACCTAGAAGTCCCAAATTTGTCTACAAACCTTTACCCAAACTAGGGCTTTCTCAATGTTGCCTCTCCTAGCCAAATCTTAAAAAAAAAAGGGTTGATTCACCTTTCCCTTGACATAATCGAACACATAACATCATAAAAAATGGTCCTCCAATTGATAGTTATGCTACTACAATAGTCATGTCTCCAAATTGTGTTCCTTCAACACAACCAAATATGGTGATCACGAAACATTTTCAAACTCTCTCACAAAATTGTATTAGTTAGAAATTCTACATGTTAGGAATTTATCATTCCATGGGAATCAAGCTCTTAAATCCTTGGAATAATCATTATTCCATGAAGAATTGTAAGGTTGGTTAGAAAATAACCAATTTCCCAAACTCTATCAACAACTTGTATAAATGCAACAATAAAAAGTTTTAAACATTTACCAATGTTAGGAAGTGGTTGTTTTATGTCCCTAAATAATTAAAAAGATGAGGGATGGGTTAAAAAGTCAATAAACTAGAAGAAATTGGCAAAAATAACCAACTTTTTTTGCTTAATTCATGCACCACTATGTACAATGGTGTTCAATTTGTACTCCCCTAATGCCCCTATGCCTTGATTAGGCTATATAGGGTTCCTTCAAACTTCCTCAACTATTCCAAGTTAGTTGGAATGCATTACAAACATGTTTAAGGGCCTAAATCTATTTTTCATCCAAATTGTAACTAATCATTAGAATTTGAATATTAAATTTCCAACTTTCATTTCTTTGTTTAATTTGATTCAAACCTATTCAAATTTGTTTATGTTTTTATCCTAGGGCTTAATTTAATTAACCCATCTAAGACCTTTTCTACCCAAGTATAACATAATTTAATCCTATTAGGCACTATTGGCCTCTCTTACATTCAATTTTTCTTAAAGCTCTTATCAAATTTATTAGGGCTTTTAGTTTTTGTATCAATTTGTTCATTACATATGGCCATGATTAGCCTTAAAACATTCCAATCAACCCTCAAAAGTATCTTCTTGATATTCCCTCCACACTTGGATTCTTCATGTGGTCATGGTATCCATTAGGTGCCATTGTACTAGTAACCTTAGGCTAGGAAAGTTCACATGAATAGAAGAATCACACCCCACTAAGCAACAAGATGATCAAACAAAAGGAGAAACAAAGGACTCTAGATTCTTCCTTTTGAAATCTTGACATTTGTGGTTCTATTGGAAAAGGATGTGTAATTATGTATTTTCTTGGTTTAGAGGTTATGGTTTGGCTTTTCCCTTAAAACCTTGTAAGGTTGAATTTTTTGATATCATTGGGTCCACAAAGGAACCTCATTTAGTAGATGATTTTCATAATGCTTGGAGATCTTGGTTACATAGTTCAATGAGATCTTTTATTGTGTTGTGGATTTTCTATTTGACATTGGATGGTTTTCATGTGGGTTGAAGATTATGACATTTTTGTTTGTTAAAAAGGACTCTTATGTCTTGTTTGTGGTTTCAGTGTATGATATTTTGGACCATAGTATCTTTTGAGAAGAGTTTACATCATGTGATACCATGATATGTTCATAATATTATTTTCTACATAGATTTCTTGGTTCTCTTTGGTTTTACTAGTAATCATCTATTATGCATTTCATCATTTTCTATTGTTGCATTTGAAGTCAAGATGGATTGGTTAGTGGATGATCATAGAGATTCAAGATTCTTGGGTGAGGCTATGAGATCTCATGTTTCTTGGGATTGTACCTTGAGATAGTTTCTCTTTAATGACAATTTCATCCAAAAGATCAAGGAGTTTGCACTTGGTTCTAGATGTGAGTCCATTTTGGATATGAAGAAAATATTGTCATTCATTTTAAGCTTTGAAGTTCTCATCATAACCTTGTAAGCCACTCTTGGTCTACTCGATAAAATAATCTAACAGGTATTGACCAATTGGTTATCATATGTTTTTTATTTATTTTGTATCTTGTCTTCTCATGTGACTTAATTTTGAGTATAGAATTTTTTTAACATGATAAGAAGATGATGCATGGTTTTATGAATTTTCATTGTTGTCGTTATTGTTCTTGAGCCATAGATTAAATTCTAAGGACTTATTTGGAGAGGTAGAAGAGATTATTTTCACTTTGGACATATTCTTTTGTTGAGGGAATAGCTGGTTGGTTTGATATACCTTTGGTATGAGAAGCTACATCTATTGCTAGCATGATTTATTTGATTTGAATGCTATGCTAGCTGATACTTATGCTACTAGTGGTGCTTCTTCAAGAAAATTTTAGGCTAGTTGATGGTAATTTGAGTGAGATAGGTGGGTTAACAGAAGCTAGACTAATAGCTAGTTGGAAAGCACTCCACCCCCAGTTACATAGCTACACTCTTTCAATATTGGAGTGTATTTTTTTAGAAAAAATGTTTTTAGTCTCTTTTTGGTCTTGTGCTTATTTGTGGATGTTTGTAGTTACAATGTGGTTGAGTGCATAATACTTGAGAGAACTAAGGAAACTAATGCAAGAGAGATATTCTAGAATTTTTTTTGTAAGACTATGTTATAGTGCGATTGGCCGCATCCTCTATCTTAAGTACTATAGATAGATTGGTTCTATCTAATCTATATTTGCATAGTTTACAGTAATAGTACATCACAAATTTTTTTGGTGTGGTTCTAGTTATCCTATTTGAATCAGTTCTAGACTACCTATGTCCACAAGATTGTTTCAATGTTGGTGTAAAATTTCTTAGTTAGCCTTGGATGTGGCCATGTGTGCATTGGTAAATTGCATTGAGATAGAAGGATGCATATACAAAGACTTGATTGCAAATCCAAAGTTGGTATGTTGATGGCATGAAGTTTTAGCTAGAGTCAAAGTGGAATACTTAGATAGAGGCTCATGTTCTCTCTGATTGCTTGTTTACCTGTAGAAATGAATAATATGTTCTCTATTATTCTTAGTCAAAGAAATAAAAGAAATAAGTCAGTTTGACATGTAGTTACATGTGATTCTGCAAGCAATGCCCACTACTGGTAACTAAGTAATTAATTGGAAGATGGGATGTTGTTGTCATGGAACAAGCTACTCTAAAATTAGTTGGCATATCTTTACAAAATGTTAAAAAATTCTCAAAATTTGTTGGCATTCCATTAGTAGATAGACTATACAATACCTCCATACCTGCTGAATTTATTAAATGGAAAGCAGAAGGCTGAAGCTATCCTTAGAGTCTGAGTCATGCCCCTGATGTGTACTTCCTAAAATTTAAAGGAGTGCCAACAATATTTTCCTATTTGGTGAATTTTTCATTGCTTGGGCGAATTGGGATTTATACAAATCAATTACAAATTATCATAAGGAAAAATGAGCTGACTCCTCCATGGCAAAATGAAACATTATTGGGGAATTCCCCATACTGCATGCAAATAACCTGAAAAAGCTAGGCAACTAGGTAAACTCAACAAAGCTTGGTGACTAGGTAAACCATGGAAGGGCACACAAATTGCCAAGCACAACACTAGCAAAACCTCAAATTCACCAAAATACAAAAAAATTCCACTATATTATACCCTACAGTTAGGTATGCCCTTGGCCCTACATGTTCATGTCCCTCCTTGCATTAGGTGGTATCAAAGATTGACGTTTATCCTTGTGGAGATAGGATCATGTAGAACCCTAAGTGAAGTTGATTGTAGGGTGGAAGATCTACGGATTTGACTTATAACTTGTAGAGGGTTACAATCTTGTAGGAACTTAATTCTAAAGATTGTTTGAGGTAGAGGAAATGCTGACAATGCCATTTTTAAAAAATTGAGATCGATTGTAGCCAAATTAAATGTTGTGGAGAGAGCCCAAAGGAGAGGAGAATATCTTGACAATGTTAGTGATGATGAAGCCTTAACACCAAAACCTAATCTAGAACTTGAAGAAGATCAAGATGAGTAAATATTGTTGAGAGTATTGTCTAGGACACATTCAAAGCCTTATGTAGAAGTTGTTCCTTATGATGGAAAATTGGACACCAATGCCTGTTGGATTGGATCTCTAATATGGAGAAGTTTTTTGAGTTAGAAAACACTCCTAATAATAGGAAGGTGAAAATTGCAGTCACTAGATTGAAAGATCATACCTCACTCTGGTGGGGGCATTTTCAAAATGATAGACAAAGGAGAGGAAATGAGAAGATCAAAACTTGGCTGAAAATGGTGAAGAAGAAGTTCCTTCCTACCAATAACCAAGTTAGTGTGTTGAGGAAAATGAAAAATTTGATACAAAGGGACATGACTATAAAGGAGTATATTAATTAATTATATAGATTGGACATCAGATCTGGACATGTTGATGATGATGTTGAGAAAGTTTCAAGGTACCTAAATGGATTGAGATCTAGAATTCAAGATTAAATAAGCTTTGTGAAATTGCAACGTGTGGAAGAATCATATCAATATGCCTTGAAAGGTGAGGAGATCTTCACAAAGAATCATGAACAAAGACAAAGAGGTAGAGGTGGTAGATTCCAAAGAGGTAGAGGTAGATCTTATGGAGAAGATGGAATATCTAACAATATTGTGCAAGATAAGAGAAAATATGAATGGAAAAATAATGAAAAATGAAAGACTAAGTAGATAGGAGGTACTTCTTACCAAGGAGGTATTAGTTCTTACCAAGGAAGAGGTAATTCTTATTCTAGAGGTTGTTTTTGTGGTAATTATTTCAAATGTGAAAAAGAAGGGCATAGATCCTTTGAGTGTAGATCCTCTAAGAATGAATATGGTAACATAAATACTATGATTCAAGGATACATTGAGGGTTCACCAAGTGGGCCTGAGGCTAGAGAAAATATAATGGTGAGAAGAACTTTATGTAATAAGGGAAGTGAAGAGGAATCTGTTCTAAGGAGAAGTCTTTTCAAGACCAAATGTAAGATGGTTAGAAAATGTTGCAAGGTGATCATTGATAGTTCAAGTTCAACAAGTTTGGCATCAGAAGAGTTGGTTACAAAGTTGTATTTGTAGAGGTTGAAGTATCCTAAACCCTATCACATTTCATGGATCAAGGATGAGCATAAGATATTGGTAAGTGAACAATGTATCATGAAGTTCAAGATTAAACAATATTTTGATGAGGTTTTGTGTAACATTATGCCTATGGATTGTTATCATATTTTGTTGGATAGACCCTATAAATATGATAGATATGTTGTGAATGATGGAAGATTGAATCAATATACTTTTTGGGTGGAAGGGAGAAAGCAAGTGTTGTTGCCTTTGATTGAAAGTCCAAACGAGGATAATTGTACTACTATGAGGATTTGCATAGTTAATGGAAAACAACTTGAAAAGTAAATAAAAAAGAATCAAATTTTTTTTCCATACTTCCTAGGAGATCGAGTTATGCTAGTCATAATTAAGTGACATAAAACAATGATAACCATGTGCTAGTTAGTAATAACTACATTCTAGTTAGTAGTGACCAAGTGACAATAGAAATTGGTAGTATTGATCAGGGGCAAGTAGAAATTGCAAGCTTGCTAAAGGAATATAAAGGCATTGATGTAGATGATACACCTGATGGTTTACCACTAGTAAGAAGTATAAGTCATGGTATGGACCCAATTCCTAGAACTAGTTTTCCATATAAAGCACCATATAGATTGACACCTACAAAGAATGAAGAACTTAACAAAAAAGTGCATGAGTTGTTACATAAAGTTTTAATCAGAAAAAGTTTGAGTCCATGTGTTGTACCTATTATATTAGAACCTAAGAAGAATGTAGAATGGAGGATGTATACTCATTCTAGAGAAATTAACAAGATCATAGTGAAATATAGGTTTCCTATGCCAAGGATGGATGACATAAAGGATTGTTTGAGTGGAGAAAAGTATTTTCCCAAGGTTGATTTGAAGAGTGGTTACACTAGTACAAAAACAACAATATATTACTATATAAATTACTAAAATTTATAGATATGTGACTAATTTTGATCACGTGACCAATGGTAGTTTATTGCCAGACATTTATCTCCTAACCAAATTTATGACTAAACTATTTTAATCATTAATTAGGTCATTGATTTATTCATTTATTGTTGTTACTTGGTAGTTTATATGGTAGTTTATTTGGTAGTTTTTTGGGTAGTATATTTGGTAGTTGATTTGGTAGTATATTTGGTAGTATTTTCGGTAGTATTGATGCAGGGCCACACCACTCTACCAACTCACAACCAAAAATGCAACAAGATGGAGACAAAGAGATGACAAAATGCTTCATAAAACATCCATTAATACTTGAGATTCATTACAATATTCTCCAAATGGAAAAAACTCCAAACTCTTATAATATAAGAGAGCTTCCTCACTAAGGGCTTCCAACTAGAAGAGCTTACAAAAAAAGAGGTTGTTCACTACACCTTGAGAGCTTCTACTTACCTAAATTCTACCTCTCAAACTTTCTTACAAGAGATTACATTAGAAGAGCTTCTACTTGAAGAGATACACCTGGAGAGCTTGCTCACAAATGTTCATATGGCTTGCTTAAATAGGCACTTGACACCCAATGCATGACTCATCCACAACCTTCAAGAATTCCACCTACAACCTTCTACAATATCTACAAATTTCTAGAATTTCACCTAAATACAACTAAGCACCACCATGTGGCCCTATTAGAAAATTACATTTCTTTTATGGATCACAACAAATATTAAATGCATGATTAAAGGAACTTTCCAGAAACTTCTTAAGATGCCACCTACACACCTCGATAAATGGAATGACACTATTTTTTTTACTATGTTTTTTTATTTTCTATTTACGCCACCTATGCACCTTGAAAATAGAAATTCCTTTTTTCTCCTTTTTGCCCATTTTTCAAATTTTTTTAATTTTCTTTCTATTTTCATCACTTTCTCTCTCCTCCACAATTTTTATTTTTATTTTTATTTATTTATTTACTTTTATTTTTTAAATTTAATTTTCCCATGCAAGATTCTCCTACATCAGAATCCCTTGGTAGATAGAAAAGTGTGTCTCACACTTTGATTCCAAAAGAAAGATATACAACCATCGTCATCTTCACCACAAGCTTCCGCCTCAATAGGGACAAGAAAACGAACACGAAAATCTTCCACATTTTTTTTTTTTCTTGATGCATGATGCTCCTACATCCAACTCCCATGGTAGGAAAAATGTTGTGAATATGGATTCACAAAATGAAGTAGCCACTGTTGATATTCTTTTTATTTTTTTCCTCTTCCTCCAACACATAGCTAGAACAAGTATCTGGTACCGATATATTTCCTTCTTTCTTCTTTTCCAACACCTAGTTGGAACAAGTGTCTATTGCTGAAATTTCTCCTTTGCAATGAACTTTGACCAAGTATAAATTTCATCCTCATCCAATATTGTTGAATTAATCACACATGTAATCAACCCAGCAACACCATACCAATCTTCATTTGCATACCACACATCACTAACAAGATTCTCATGCAAACCATCATCAATATCTTTTAAACTCATCTCAAAGAAAACATCCCATGATTCATTAGAATTTACCTCTTTGACGTATTCATCTTCGCTTGCCTCTTTCATGTCATCAATAATGCATGTAATAACTTCACTTGCTTGATTTGCGACTAAGGCACTATACTTTTCCTCCATTGCTGCAATCTTCAAATCATGTTGATCTATTTTAGGTTCATAAATCTTGTCATCTTCATGCTCTTCCTCTTCTCTTTCATCTTCTTCAACTTTAGGTTGACAAATAATTTCCTCTTCATCCTCTTGCTCTTCTTTTGTATCACATGTCTGATACTCCATTAGATCTTCTATCTTTTTTGCATCCAAGGAATTATCAACATCTTATTTCTGGTGACATGCTCTTCATTTCCACAGCTCAGCTTCTAATTCATTCACTTGCTTCTGCAAATCAACTAGCAATGCCTCTTGATTTCTTGCCCTAATTATCTCTAGTCGAGGAATCCTCAAAATCCATCCAATCACAAAAGTCATCTTCTTCTTTCTCTTCTCCATAATCAAGTCTTTAGAAGACAAATATAATGCAACACAAGAACCTTGTGCAAACTATCTCATAGTCGGCAATCTGTCTACACAATCAAGAACTTCTTGACAAACTTCACCCAACTCAAGGTCTTGGTGCAAACTACCTCACGTTCAGCGATCTATCCGCACACTCAGGAACTCCCACTTTGATACCACTAATGAAGGTAGGCTTTGATACCACTGATGTAGGGCCACAACACTTCTTGACAAACTTCACCCAACTCAAGGTCCTAGTGCAAACTACCTCACTTTCGACGATCTGTCCACATGCTCAGGAACTCCTACTTTGATACCAAAAAAAATAAAAATGTGGAAGATTTCTAGTAGGTACTTACAACAAGCTGAAGATGAAGAAATTCAACCCCTGCAAAATTCTGAAGAAACATGACTCAGGAAATGCATATGAGGTGGAGTTTCCAGATGGAATTCACATTTCTCCTATCTTCAACATTGCAAACTTGATAGATTATCATGATGATGGTGCAGATGAGGAGCTGATGTTAGAGTCATGTCCAATTCTCGCTTCTAAGAATGAGGAGATAGAAAACATTTTGGATCATTGTGTGGGCAGGAGTACCAAAATAGGCAGTATGAAGAGTATCTGGTTAAGTGGAAAGGCTAACCGATCGAGGACTCAACTTAGATATCAACAGCTGAGGTTTCCCTTTTGGGATTTCCTCTACCATCCATAAACTGATAGGGTCACTTTTCAATCTACCCTGGGTGTTTGACGCAGGAGCATCCAGAGGTATAAGGGCAATCTTGTTTCACCCAAAAAAATGTACTTATACTTAGTTTTTGTTTCATGTGTTTTCATTTTTGGATACCCATTTGGGTCAAATAAAGGTTCCAATTCTCATAGTTCCACTGTCAATGTTCTAGGTTAGAGTATTTGAGCACCTTGGGATACCTGTAAATGCCAAAAGAATAGGACTATGTAATTGAGCCATAATTATGGTGGATTAGAAGGTGTCAATTGGAGGGAGTATTAAAATTGTAATTTAGAATATTCCAAAAAAAGAATCAGGTCAAAAGGAGCATCATGCATCAAGTATATATGCTAGTTTACTAGTATTTTATTTGGTAGTATATGTTGGTTTTTTTAAACTATCAAACATTCAAAATAATTGATACCAAGATGATGAAGAAAAATTTAGTCTAAGGGTTAGCTACTTCCTATGTTCAACTAAGGGATTCTCAAATTTGGACCCAATTTCAACAAAATCACATGGATTTCCTACTCTTTAGGCTCTGTATAATAAAGGCAGGTGAACCTTAGGGATAAAAAGATTCAAAACCTGATACTATCATCACACTTCATTCATATATTGACATTCTATTACAATACACATTTCCTATAGCACATATTTGGTCATAATTCGTCTTAGATTTATATGTAATTCTAGGTAACAACAACTAACTAAAACATAGAGATTAGATGCAATCAAGTACTGACTAGCTATGATGCTCTTCATACATTTAAAGTAAAATTGATTTTGATTTCAAGATTTTTATTGATGCTTATACATGATCTCTTTATATGCAAACTAAAATAATTGATCAATGCCTCATCCAATTGAATTCAAAGTCTACCCAACCTGTTGACCTAATTGATTGCATTACAATCAATATTATCAGCAATTTTCTCTAAAACTCATTCTTATACATATCCTTCTTACTAATTGGAAATCCTATCATATCACTGAAGTATTTACTAAATCCATTGAATTAAAAATAGTAGTGAATTGACATACAAGCTATCCTAGTTGCATTAAATTGAACAAGCTTTTACCATACAACCTCAAGGTAACCAGTCAATAACAATGGAGACAAGATTTAGAGAAAACAAATATGGTAATACTTTATCTTTGTATTAATTCTCTTTAAAAATTATATAACATTGGAGTAATACTTAAAATAACTCAAGAGAGGACAAAATGATCTTTGAATGCTAATTTATTCTCAGATTTGCAAAGAAAATACATCATAAAATTTGCATCAAGGAAATTGGACTAAATAAAAACTAGCAAAACTAGAAATTATACAATAGTTTAGACCCTTTCTCTAGCCTTGGGATCTCATTTATATATTATGACATGCAACAAGCTTCAAGCCTAGAGAGTACTGATAGTTGTCATTAAGACAAAAAGATATTTACAAAAGTTACTCTCACAAAAGAAAAAAAATTGGAGCAAAAAAATGATTTGTATCATGAATATTCCTTATGTGGGCACCACTTCTGTTGCACTCCTTTGTTGATGAGGAATTTTTAATTAGCACTTACTATGATGCTTGTGATGGACCCAATTTTGATACTTGAAAATTGAGCTTAATCTGAGGTTGTCCATCCAAGTCATTGTGTACTAACAAATTGATAGTCACACTTGATTCTCCTACTGCCAAGTCATTAGTTTGGACCTCTATGCTTGTTATTGCAGTTGATTGTTGATCTTTATCTTATTTTTATTTAACTAATGTATCAATTTTTTGCAACTCATCTTGGTCCACCCCATCTTCATCGATTTCACCAAGCACTAACTATTTTGAATGCACAAAATCTTCTATCCATTTGTTAAAAATTGTCTCACCTGGGCAATCAAAACTCAATACTTCATGTTGCTTCTTCAAAACAAAATCTCCTAACCTATTACTTTCAACAAATTCTTCTCTAATAGAATCATAAAATATTTGAACTCTAACAACTTCCTCAATTTTTTTTGCCCACAATGCATGTCCCTCTTCATTTATAACCTTATTAATTATAACCCATAATAAATCTTCTAATTCTTTGGTCCATTCATCCTTATCTTTTAATTTATCTATTTTTCTAAGTGCATGAGGGAAGTTCAAAATTTTCAGCAATATACTTTGGGAAATAGACTATAATCATTTTTTGCACTACAACCCTCTTATAATCAAAATTAAATATATCATTAGTCATGTCAAAGGATTTTTCTATCTGCTCACACGATAGACTAATGGCTAAAGCACATAAAAGGGTAACATTCTTATCCCTTCTAACCCATTTATTCATAATGGGCTTCAACACATCCTCACCACCTTTTATCTCATTCCACATATCAATTATTTTCACCAATTTTTCATAGAATGTGTGCCAGTCAATCTTATCTACCAGACATAAAATTGTTTTTCTAATTTTTTCCTCATACAAGTCATTTAACTCCACATGTAATGCCCAAAGCTTACTCTTCTCTTCTTCAAATTCCTTAGCTACATAAAATTGTGGTCTCTGAGGAGTATCTAGTAGCTCTACAAGGGAATTTGACTTAAAGTGCTCAAATTGAGGATGAGGATAAGTAATCCTAGGTTGGTTGCACTCTCCCACCTTTCTCTTTCTAAGTTTCTTATTCATTTGGGCCACTTGAGCTTCCAACTAATGTATCCTATTTACTCTCTCCTCATATGCTTTCAACATCTCTTCAAATTTAGCATTGATCTCCAAGAATTTTTTTTGTCTTTCCCAACAACAACAACTCCAAATTCTATCATTTTCTTGGTCATTATGCATACCTTTTGACTATCCACCTCTTCTACTTTATAGATCATGAGGCTACCTATATGCTCAAGATCTAAAAATTCTTGTATCCTAGTCTTTTCCCTTTTCTCAATGGACCATATCACCAATGCCTGATGATCGTCACTATATTTCAATCCCTTATGTGCCTGCAAGACCTCTTCCTCTATTTTAAACTAAGTATTCTTTGCTTTCCTGACAACATCAAAAATCATGGCATTTGCAATGTCCCATTTAGGTAAAATCAAAATTCCTGAATCCTTCACCCCTTCAAGGGTTACCTAGGTAAACTCTTCCATGAAGTTGGCTTTGACTTCTTCAATTTTAGAGTCCTTTTTGTTAGGTTGCTCTTCTTTGATTAGTTTACACTTAGCCTCAAATTTATTAATATTTCTCCTCCATAAGAATTCAAAAAATGCCATAGAACTTACAAAACTCTCATCATCAATATTTTTTAAAGAATTTTGTTCTACTATAGGATCTATTTTCTTACCTCTATAATCTCCCACAGTAAGAGCTAGTATTGAAATAAGAGGTTCTTTAGGTGCTCCTCCTTCTATATCTGCAGTTGTAACAACTATATCCCTCTCCCCTCCTATTTGTCTCAATTTTTCTCTCAAGGATATTTCATCATCTATCCTAAGTGGGGTCTAGGTAGGTGAATATTCTTAAAACCTAGAAGATGATCCCTCTTCCAATATAATCTAGCTCAAAACCATTTATAAAATCTATGACCCTTTTGTATACTTTACATTTTTCCTTCCTAAGCTCCTATTCTTTTAATGGGAATTTATTTCTAACTATGCCCTTCAGAAAGTATACCATTTTCTTATGGGCTTTAGCCTTTTTTCTTTCTCTGAAGAGGTCATAAAATCCCTCTAAATCTATAAAATAGGCATGGGCTTGATCCATTTGATAATTGTCTAAACATTTCTCTAAGTTCCTACATCCTTTCTTGACAAAAATAAAGTTATGAACAATAGTAAGTTGGGGAAAGAAAGTACCTCTAGACTTTCCCAACAATTCTTTTTCTTCTACTAATCCTATCTGCCATAAAAATTTAGCAATCCCTACTCTTAAGGGCATTTTTGGGTTTTCCTAGAAAACCATAAACTCTAAAAATAGTAGACACTATATATGAAATTATGTCTCCACAATTGTGACTCACCATCAACCCTTTAGCTGATATTTTTTTCTAATCAACTCTAATAGGAGTTGTGGTATTCTAGTGCTATTCCCTATTAACAACATTCTAGGACTAGAAGAAAAATACCTGTCAAATCTAACAAAATTGGCATTAGTCACCTCCCATGTTATATCTGCACTCCATAATTGGACAGGGATTTTTTCTCCATCTCTTTCCAATTCCAACTTCATTTCCTTAGAGAAAAATGTAACTCCCTTATACAAGAATATGTACATTAGCATGGAGTACCAACAGAAGAGCTTATCAACTTTAGCCTTTGCAATTCCTATTAATCTAGTATGAATTTCTTCAGCCAAGAGAGTAGAAAAGTCAAAGATTGAACTTGTACCATACTTAAAAGTTTGGGAAATAATGAAGAAAATGGAGCCTGTGATGTGGTCCTACTTATTCATGCCAAAGATTTTACAAAGAGAGAAATACAATGCCTATACTCTAGTGTTGAAATATTTTTTCAATAAAGGCTCTGGAGTGTTTTGTGTAACTAGAAGCAATGATACATTTTTGAAAAAATGCTCCTACAATGGTCCTCCCATTAGATATATTCTTTGTGCATCATACCTAGCCTAGTCTTCCATTTCTATCTTTTCATGGACTTTATGGTTAGGGTTTAACTTAAAAACCTCTCTGATCAATTCTAGTAAAACCCTAAAATGGTTATCTCTAGCATGATTATTCACAATCCTAGTAAATAGATCATATTTATTCACCATCATTGCAAGAAAAATCATCAAAGAAAACTCCTAGGATAATCAATTTGCCTATGTCAAATTCCCATACATTATTCTAGGGAGTATCTAATCTTCTTTCTGCAAACCATTTTGGAAATTCCTTAATCCTCCAATAGACACTTCAACATCCCTCAACTAGTTTGCTTTATCATAAAAATCCTCACTGACTGCTAACCTAGGGTTCTTTGGAATAAAATCTTTCACCCTAGCAAGCTCATTCACAGATTGTGGCATTTTGTCTAAGAAATCATCATGCAAAGCTATTTATAAATAATCTACCTTCCCTAAAAAGTCCCTTCATGGAGGCATGTTTGAAAATTATTCTAGTACAAATATAACTTTTCAATTTTCTAGAAGCCCAAAAGACTCACCCAATTTCTTATTTTTCTCCTATGAAAATTGCTTAGTAGTATATCAAAACCCTTGGATAATTTTTTCTTTAGCTCTGAAAATCCTTGCTATAAGAAAATTCTATAACCTTACTATTCAATAATGGAAAATTACACTTCTTATTGCCAAATTAACTTCACACAAGAAAACATTGATTAGAATTAATGTTTCAACAATCATATTTTGTGCCACATCACAAAATTTGAAATTCTGTCATCGACCTTCAAGAATCAGATGACTTATCTTGAAACTCAAAAGACTGTGTTAATCCTTTATGAAACCAACCATGTGTCAACAAGGTGCTTCCCAATTTTTTTTTAAGTTCAAGCAATTTAAAATTGTGAGAAAGTGTGGATCGTCAATCTTTCTAAGATCAACAATCATGAAAACCCTTAGAATTTTCTTTGTTCATTTTCAATAGTTTGGGCCTACTGATACAATCACCCTCTAGCTCAATAAACACATAGAACACTCTAAAAATTGGAGTAAGACACTTCAAAACGAATTCTAACTCATCATGACTAGGCAACCTTTTGAGCAATTGGCCAAACTTGTCCACATGTCAATCAGGCACTTCCCTACATATGTTAAAGTTTAGACATTTACATAAAGTGTGAAAGCATTATCCATTGATCTTCAAATGATCGACAGTCCCATAAGACTCACCCTATTCCTAATCTAGTCAATAGAAACAACCAATGAAATGGAATCAAACTTTCTAGCGTACACTAACAACCATTTGACAATTCTGAACCTATTTTGACACACCCAATTTTTGTAGTTCATTAAGGAACTATTGTCACCAAAGGCTATGTGTCATGCAGACACTTCCTCGCATTCACTAAAGGTTGAGAAAGTTTGTAATTTGGAAAAACACTCATCATTGTGTTGTAAGCATGAATTCTAATGATATTCCTATGGGGGAGTATTGTAGATATGTTACTATGATGATATGTTACATTCATGATTGAATTTATCATTGATGTCAAAATAGCAGTCTTCTGTGGTATCTAATAGAAGAATAGTGGAAAGATTAAGTTGGTAAAGATGACTAGTTGAGTACTCTCACTATCCAAGGTTATGAGAGATACTTCTAAGTATCTAGTATATGTAGTTAATGTTGGATGAAGAAATCATTAGTCTAGAATAAGTTATGTAAGTTTTGGTGATGTCTATTCTAAGATAGAGTTTATAGAGGCATATTCTGGTAAACTTATTATATCTCTTAGTAGAATTTTTATTCTAATAATCAAGGTTGAAAAAATGAAGAAGACATGTTGATGATGATGTGGCTAAGTTTTCTCATCATAATATTACGTATAAAAAAAGTTATTCAAGTTGCAAGTTAGAAGATTAATGTTATCACTTAGGGTAACGTGTTATTAATGTGGTCCTATAATGATTAATTGAGAAGGTATAACAACCAACTTAGGGAAATTTTTTATGGAATTGATATAAAGGAAAAACAATTTCCTTTACCATATGACATGGAATTCGATATAAAGAAGTGATTGTAAGCAACATAGAGAGCATAATATAGTGGAAGTGAAGAAAACTTCATTGCCAAGGTTTTATTGTGTGATCCAAAGTTTGGTATTTGGATCCAAGGTTAATAACTTGGTCCATAAGGTCTAATAATGTTTGGTTTGGTTGATAGAAAAAAGGAAAGAAGAACATAATAGTAACTTGCATGTTTGAGCAGTGAACTCTTCTTGTAGCTGAAATTACATGTTTTGGCAGTGGGCTCTTCTTGCATACATTGCACTACAAATCCTAAAAAGGTTGGTACAACTCCTAATAGGGTTGGAATATCCTAATAGGGACTCATATGTACTAAATTTTGTAATACACTCCTAACAGGGTCTATCCTCGAACAAGGAATATTTATATTAGTACATCATCTTGTGGGTATCATTCCCACTGGGGTTTTCCCTAGTTAACATATCTGGTGTAATTTTCTATGTGCATCTTATTATGGATGTCATTTACTTTTGTTGAATGTTTAAGTTTGTTTAAAGAAGATAAATTTTTTAATTGTTGAATTACTAATTCACCCCCCCAATTATCTTGGTGGACTATTGTTTTTAATAATTAGTATCAAAGAATCAGGTCCTTCAAGATAAAGTTTAACAACTTTGGGAGATCCATGACAAGCGTATTTAGGAAATATAATCTAACATTTGATGGAACAAATTATGACAAATGGAAAGAAAATATGAAGACACATCTATTGTGTATGGGTTCGTGATATTGGATCTTGAAAAAATCAGTGAAGACAATCATTGCTGAAAAGGATTTGGAAAATTGTACCAAGGATGAAAGAAATAGTTTTATGTGCAACATGAGAGCTAGAGATACACTATTGACTGCACTTCCTGAAATTGAATATAATTAGGTAAAATCACTTGCTAATTCACATTTTATTTAGAAAGCTTTGGAAACTAGTTTTGAAGGTGATACACATTCTAAGAAGTTGAGGTTACAAATTCAGATTTGTGCATTTCAAGATGTTAAAATGGTGGAAGATGAATCTATAAGAACATGTGTAGGCATGATATTAGAAATTACTGCAGGTATTAAATCTCAAGGAGATACCAGAGAAGATGATGAGGTTATATGGAAGATATTGAAGACTTTAATACCACCACTTAAGTCAGTAGTTCAAATGATATAGTTATTGATATCTTGTACCAAATATTTCACAAAGGAGACATTGCCTAGAAGACTTGAAGTAGTGTATAATGAGCTTAGATAGTCCAAAGAATTGACCAAAATAGAGACAACTTTTAGTGCCTTGAATATTTGACCTAGTTTATCAAGGAGCACAAGTGCTAGAGGAGATTTTGCTAGCAATAGCAAAGCTAATGATGATAGAAAGATTGAAGAAGGAGTATCCCTTATGATAAGAAGAGAAAATGATGGTAAGAAAATCTTTAAAAGTTGGACTTGTTATGAATATGATGATTATGCATCTTATTATCCTAAAAGAGAGAAAATGTATAAAGGAAATTACAAATCTAGAAGAAATAGAGAGTGTTTGTATGGAAATGAAGAAAATTATTTTGATGAACAAGTGGTAAGTGCTAGTGATGATGAAATTGGATTTGTAGCAATTAAAGAAGAAAGTCTAGAGCAAGTAGCTTTGGTGTCATAGGTTGAAAATAAATCTAATTGGATAATTAACAGTGGTTTTTCACATCATATGACTAGCGATATGAACAAGTTTGTTGACTTCAAAAGTTAGGATGGAGGCATTGTCAGAGTTGGAAACAATGCAACACACTAAGTTAAAGGTGTTGGATCTATAACTCTTGATGGTTAAATTAATACCGAGGATCTATATTTTGTTGATGGTTTGAAGCACAATCTTTTGAGTTTTGGACAAGTAATAGAGAAAGGTTATCAATTTTAGTTCATAGAGAAGACATGTACTATTAGAGACAAAAATGGAAAGGTAATTAGAATAGGAACCAGATCTAGAGGTAATGCATTTTAGTTGAATCCTACTGAAATGACATGTTTGGTTGCAAAGGTAGATGAAAATTGATTATGGCATAAGAGACTTTTTCATATAAACATTGACAGTATTGTGAAGACTAGTAATATGTTTTTTTGTTAGAGATTTTCCTAAGATTGTAAAGCCTACTAACACAATTTGCAAAGAGTGTGTTTTGGAAAGGCATAATAGGACTTCTTTTCCTAGCAAGAAGTTTACTAATACATAAAAATTGGAGATTGTACACATACATATAAATGGTCCTACAAAGACTAAAATATTCTATGGTGAAAGTTATTTTATGATTCTAGTTGATGACTTTTCTATAATGATGTGGGTTGCATTTCTTAAAGAGAAATTTGAGGATTTGATAAGTTCAAGATATTCAAGAATAGAGTTGAGAATTGAATCTGGTATGAAGATTAAATTTTTAAGATCAAATAGAGGAGGAGAATTCACTGCAAATGAGTTTAACATGTTTTGTGAAGAAAATACAATCAAAAGACAATTATCAGCTCTAACAACCCCTGAACAGAATGGTATTGTAGAGAGAAGGAACATGTTAGTTATATAAGTAGCAAGAGTATGTTAGCTGAGAATGATGTATCCAAGATGTTTTGGAGAGAAGATATGAATACAATAGTCTACACTATGAATAGAGTGCAAGTCAGGAAAGACACAAACAAGACCCCTTATAAACTATGGTTTAGTCACTCACCTACAGTTAAGTATTTCAAAAAAATTGGTAGTAAGTGTTATACCAAAAGAGATGATGATATTGGTGATTATGATGTTAGAAGTGATGAAGGTATGTATCTTGGTTATTCATTGAAAATAAAGGCTTATAGATGTTATAATATGATAACTAAGACTATTATGGAAAGTGAAAATGTGAGAATTGATGACAAATCTAGGATAAAAGAGAGAATAGTTGATTACAATCCATATGATGATTTTCTTACTAAGTTGAGGAATGATGAAGTATTTCTTGAGACTAACAATGATTTGTAGGATAAAGGAGTGCCAAGGTAGGAACAATGCTTAGAACCTTTAGTAGAGCCAAGAGTTGAGATAGCAACTCCTGCTTCTAGAAAGAATGTGATAAAGAATCACTCATTTGAGAGGATCATCAGAATCAAAGATAAAGGTGTTGTTGGGACTCAAAATTGAAGCCTCGATATTGAGTACCATTAAAAAATCAAGTCCTATAAACACTTTTTAATGCATATGTACATGGCTATCCATTTGAGACCAAAGAGGTATTAAATGTCTCTAAAACCTTTAATTCAGTATCTATATGTGTTCCATGATGATAAATTTCCATTCTGAGCCATTCCATGAAATCTCGTTTTGAGCAATTTCAAAATTTGCATTTTTGTCTGTGTCAAATAGTGATAGGAGGTTGTGTTTGCATCTGAATATCTCACACCTAGTAATTTTTCATGACTTGCTACTTTGGGAGTGTTTAGTGTCCATACCAAAGACCCTATGTTTCATATTTTAAGTTGTTTTGAATCTGTTTGACTAGGTTTTGAATCCCTCAAAGTTTGTCATTTATTGTTGTCATGTTGATGTGAATTGTTCATAATTCTCGGAATCCCTGATTGACTTGTTATAACATTGACCCAATTGAAAAAAATGATGAAATTCCATTTACATTTCATTCTAGAGGTTAGAGACTTTCTATGTTTCAATTTTGATCTTACGAAAAATCCATTTGGTCATTTTTCCAAAGCAGTTTGCAACTTTTTACTAGTGTCATAAAGTGCAGACTAGGTGGTACCCCTATTTGTGATGTCATAACTCAAGATTCATGATAGGTGAGATCAAATAAATTGTACCACTATGTTCTCCTCTAAAAATATTTCAAGTGTTCCAATTTTCAAGTCTTGATGAATCCATTTGCACATTTTCCTAGGTCCTTTTCATTTGCAAAAAATACTTTTCTGCCATTACTTCCAGTTTGCAAATTCATGTAGCCCACTTTGACCACTCACCATTTTCATCCAGTTATTCTATTAGAAGTGATTTAGAATAAATAAGAGGTATGGTGAATTAGTTATTCAAGGTCCAAATGTCCTATTCAAACTTTTTCACTAAGTATAGTGAGCCCATTCAATCATTCATTCATCCAAGCTTTAACATTCCTATTCAACAAGTTACTATAAATCAACATGCAAACATAACACATTAAAAGATCAACACATAACATGGTGATTTACATGGAAATCTAATTTGAAAAAAACCACCAGCAACATGCTACTCAATTCTCGCTCTTCTAAAGTAATGCATTGTGAAAGGCCTACCTTGTTAAAGGTTTACAACACACTGTTAAATGTGACCTTGTTAGAGGATTTATAGACCCTATTAGAAGTGGGCCTAGTTAGAGGATTTTAGAGCATTTACTTGCAATGCCACCCTGTTAAAGGATTTACAAATAGCTATTAAACCAACCTAAGTCCATAGGATTTACATATCTAATACAATTGCTAGAGTGTGTTAGAAAATCTTTGATCTGATTACAATATACAACTTAACTTGTAGATATCATATCACTTTTCAACTCTTCACATTGTCTAGCCTTCAATCTCTACAACTCTTGACAACTTGCCCTCCTTCCAAGCATTCTCTCCTTGAGTCTTCATGCTCACTGTATCAGTGCAATCATCTCTTCTTGAAAACTTGTAGAAGTAGAGTGTATGTTCTTTTTTCTTCCTTAGATGCCTTCACCTTGACACCCTTCTAATCACTTCACAATTTGGCACTCCAACAACATCACTTGCTTCTTCATTTGTGACTCCTTAAATAGAAGTCTAGAACTTCTTTTCCCACTTGATTCTTCCTTCCTTTGATTTCAATTCATATGTATTAGGTAGGATTCATTGCATCTAACCCATATTTTTTTTCATTTATAAAATTCTTGAATAATCCTTTGAATCTGCCCAAAAAGGTTTACATAAAATTCTATGCCACCAACTCATCATCCTTATCCTCCAATTGGTTCACAAAATTCAATACAATAACTTTTTCATCTCAGATTTGGCAAATCCTCTTCATTTAAAATAATGTGGTAGGTCAACACTATTGAAATACTTGTGCTCGACACATATTGTGTTACTTGGCATCAACTATGTTTATATTGATGCTCAGAACTTGAAGTTCACTCAGCACCAACTAAGATTTTATGATGCCTGACACTTGTTACTTTTCTTGGCACTTGAACTTCACTCCACACCTAAAGATCACTTGGCACACACTAGATTTTCCTATTTCTTGGCTCCAACTGAGAATTCACTCAGCTTCAACTAGCTTGATTGACACCCACTAATGAACTTAGTTTAAGCTTTACAATCAACCTTGTTACAACTTATACTTCTAATGTTTCTAAGTGTGACAAACCTCTGCATCTTTGAGTATGTTATCAATACATCATTTAACCATTTTCTAAACTAATCCTTACACTTCATTACAACATCATTACTCAACCTTTCCCTTAGGTACTCTTGTTACATCTTGTTGATCAAATCCTCTTCATCAATCAACTAAGTGATAGTACTTGGATCTTATAAGAAAATGTCATTCCTACAAATAGCAAGTTTGACATCAACAACAAAATAATTATTGAAAACATTCTTTTAACAACAATCTCCCTCTTTGAATCAATATTCTTTATCAATGATCTTTTCAATCAGATTTCCAACAATCTCCCTCTTTGGCATTGATGGCAAACCAAACTGATCAACCATCATACTAAACTATTCAACCAAATGTTAACTAGGTTAGAATAATAAGTCAAATGACAAAAATTAATTGTGTTTCCATCAGTTTTCTCAACTCCCTTTTTTGATTTGCTATCCTAATTGCTTCATTTCTATTTCTCCCTCTTAGTTGTTGTATCCTTTCTTTTCTTCGCTCCCTCTTCTACTATTTTTTCTCTATTCTAATCAGCTTCTTCATCTTTTCCTTCAACTGTTGATCTTTTTTGTCTACTTCTCCCTCTATCTTCATTTGATTAGTTTCTACATTTTCTCCCTCTTTCTTTATTCTTAGTCTTAAATAGTTGTTGATCAGTTTCTTAAGATTTCTCAATCTTTGACAACAATGCCAAAGACATACTATTTCAGCATCTTCATATGCAAGTGTAGCTTTTATAGGTTCATTAAATTTCTCCCTCTATCACCTTTCTTGTGACTAATTTGGAACTTCAACACTTCAACTACTTTAGGCATGAATCCTAAAGTAAACATCCTTTGCATCAATGTGTAAAATCTTCAACAATTAGCTCATTTGACGTAGGGTAGTCTTGCTTTTTTCTTAAGTAGCCTTAGCTAGGGGTATTACCCCTAACTTACCTCTAAGATACTCAAAATAATCTTTAGGTAGTGCTTTTGTGATGATGTCAACAATTTTTTGCTTTGATCTTACATATTCCATCTTCACTTGTTTATCTTCCACCAATTCTCTTACATTATGATACTTGATTGCAATATGCCTGATTTTAGCATGCATTACAGGGTTCTTTGATATGTTGATAGCACTTGTATTATCACAGTAAAGTATCACAAGTTCATTTACCTCTTCCTTCATACCTTGCAACAAATTTTTGATCCATACAATATTGGTGTAATGTATAGTAGCTACAATATATTCAACTTTTGCAGTGAACTGTAAGGTACAACTTTGCCTTTTATTGGTCCATGTAATCAATCTTTTTCCCAAGAAAAGTGCTCATCCACTGGTGCTTTTTTTTTCATAAATGTTACCTCCCCAATCTACATTAGTGTAGGCTTTTATCTCAAACTTTTTGCTTCTCTTATAGTACAAACCATAGTCATTCATTCCTTTTAGGTACCTCAGTATTCTCTTCACTACCATCAAGTGATTTTCTCTTGGATCTGCATAAAATCTTGCCACTATTCCAGAAACTAATGCAATGTTTGGTCTATTATGTACAACATACTACAATTTTCCAATCACTGATCTATACATTATCTGATTCACTTCAACTGATTCATCATTCTTGGATAACTTATGTCTTGTTTTCATTGGTGTGCTGACTGGTTTTGACTATCTTGGTGTGTTGATTGGTTTTGTCCAAATGTCTTGAGTATCTCCTTGATGTATTGTTATTGGGTCACAAATATGTCATTCTTCAATTGATGTACTTGCAATCCAACAAAGAATTTTATTTCTCCAAACATTGACATCTCAAACTCATGTTTCATTTGATTAGAAAAGTCTTTACAAAGAACATCTTTTCCTCCAAATATTATATTATCAACAAAGATTTCTAATATCAAAATATCTTTACATTTTCCAGCTTTGATGTACAAGTTTCTATTGGCATCTGTTCTCTCAAATCCAATCTTCATAAGATATTTGTGCAATCTCTCATACCATGCTTTAGGTGCTTGCTTCAAGACATACCATGCCTTGTGTAGTTTGCAAACCATATCTTTGTTGTTTTCATCAACAAATCCTTTAGGTTGTTCTATGTAGACTTTCTCTTCTAGTATACCATTCAAAAAAGAAGACTTGACATCCATTTGGTATACTTTGAAATCTTTAAATGCAACATATGCAAGTAGTGTTCTTACTCCTTCCATTCTTGCAACAGGGGCAAATGTTTCTCCATAATCTAGTCATTCTTCTTGTGAGTATCCTTTGCAAACTAATCTAGCTTTATTTCTTGTTATCTCACCATTCTCATCAAGTTTTTTCCTAAATACCCATTTGGCACCAATTACATTCTTGTCAGCTAGTCTAGGAACTAGGGTCTAGGTTTTTTTCTTCTCAATATGGTCTATCTCTTCTTCCATAGCTTTATATCAGTCATCATCTTGTAGTGTATCTTTCACTATTTTGGGCTCAACTTTTCTCAATAAAAATGACTCATTTCTAAGTCTATTCCTTGTCATTGGTCTTGCATCCTTGTCACTAATGATTTGATTTGCAAGGTGATCTTTTCTTACATACTTGGTGAACCTTGGTTCTGTCCTTCTTTCCATGTTTGATTCTTCAGCTTTAGAGTCATTTTGGTCTTCTTCATTTGGTTCTTCATAATTTCTTTCATGTATGCTATTTTCAGAGTCAAAATGTGCATTTCCTTCATTCTATAACTCAGCTTCTAAATCTAGCCAAACATTCACTTGGTGTGACTTGGCTAATACTAAAATTTGTTGCTGATTCCCAACTTGATTTGCAGCATTGTCTTCACTAGTCATTCCTTCAAAAAAGTATACAAAGGATCTATAATCCTCTGATTTTTTGGACTCATCAACTTGGACTTCTACATGTTCATAAAAATTAACTTTTGCACACTCCACAATCTTAATATTGTTAGTATTCAAACACTTATATGCCTTACTTCTAGTGAAGTATCCAAGGAATATGCCTTCATCAGTTTTTGCATCAAACTTGCCATTTCTAGTATCTTTAAGAATGTAACATTTACAACCAAATACTTTGAAATATTTTACATTAGGTGAGTGACCATACCATAGTTTGTTGTACCTTACTTGACTTGTACTCTATTTGAGGTATAAACAACAGTGCTTATAGCTTCTCTCCAGTCAAAATTTTTCTCCATCATCAAAGTTCTTGCATAGTCTATCACTAATCTATTCCTGCTTTGAGAAATACCATTCTATGGGGGAGTTCTTGGTGCTAATTTTTACCTTTTGATACCTTTTTCATTGCAGAATATTTAAAATTCTTTTGATGTAAACTCACCTCCTCGGTTTGATCTTAGGCATTTCAGACTCTTCCCTATTTCCTTCTCAACTTTGGCCAAATACCACTTGAGCATTTGAAATGCATTAGATTTTTGCTTTAAAAACATAGCCATCATCTTGGAGTAGTCATCCACAAATAACATGATGTATTTGTCTCTTAGGTAGCTTTGCACTTCTATTGGACCACATAAGTCTATATGGACTAACTCTAGTACTTCTTTGTAAGTGTATGTTTTACTTTTGAAACTAGACTTAGTCATCTTCCTTAGTTGAAATTGTTTGCACATTGTGTTTTTAGGTTTCTTTAGTTTAGGCAACTATCTGACCTTCTTTTTGCTGATGCTAATCAGATTGTCCAAGTTAACATGACACAATATTTTATGCCACAACCATACATCATCAATTCTAACAACAAGACAAGTTGCATCTTCCATATCTAGGTAAAAAAAATTACTCCTAGTTTGTTCACCTTTTCCTATTAGATTTCCATTAGTGTCATAGATCTTGGCAGTTTTTTTCCAAACTCTACTTTGCAACCTAGATTGCCTAATTGTGATACACTCAACAAGTTGTAGTTCAATCCTTCAACATAGTATGCATTATCACATGAAATATTATCAATAAGTTTAATACAGCCTTTTTCTTTGATTTGAAATGGGGCATCATTACCAAATCTAACACTATTTCCTTCATATTGAGTAAAGATACTAAACTTACTTTTGTTTCCTATCATGTGATGTGAGCATCTACTATCTATGATCCACTTGTCATTCTTGTTCACACAGGTTACCAATGTTTTTGCTTCATCTTCATCTTGATCTAATTCCTCCTTCATGGCCACATAGACTACTTCCTCATCATTCTCATTAGAATCTTCTTCAACAATGTAGCATCTTTTACCTTTGTCCTTGTAGTCTCTGCTATCATCTTCTCTCTTGTTCTTATACTTGTTTCCTTCTTTGTGATTGTTCTTCTATGTACATCTTACAACAATATGACCTACTTCATTGCAATTGAAACATATGATAGGGAGCTTGGATTTAAATTTACCTTTGCCTTTATGGAATCTCCTAGATAGCAGTCCTTCTAATTGTTCCACATCTTTCTCATCTGTGCTACTATCACTGGATGCATGCTTTCCTTTTCTTCTCTTCTTGCTTGATGTCTCCTCCTTACTGTCCTTTAATTTCATCTTGGCCTTGAAAGTAGATTCAAGGTTCTCCAATCTATAATTTTCAAAGTTTGACAATTCAAATGTAGTAAGTCTTCCTACAATTCCTTCAAAGGTTAGTGTGTTTCTTTGATAGCTAAAACTCTAATAGCATAGATAGGGAGTAGATTTCTCAAGTATTTACCATTAATAGTCTCTTCTTCTAGTTGACCACCTAAAATTCTTATTGCACTTACCACTTCTTTCATTCTAGCAATATATTGAGCAACATTTTCTCCTTCCTCCATTTTCATGTAATCAAACTTTCCTTTGAGGCTTTCTCTCTTTGCTCTTTGTACATTATAATATCCTCCATAGATATCTAATAGGGTTATTCACATCTTGAATGCAATATCACATCCTTTGATGTCATCATATTCAGCATAGTTGAGTGCAGAGGCAATCTCCAGCATTGGCTGATTGTGCTCCTTTCACTTGTTCAAATCATTAGCAGTAAGAGGTCTAGTTGTATCTACATGTTCTGTTTGAATTGAGTTTTGTGCATATTCAACTATTGATCTAAAGTGCAATTTCACTAGACTCTACCATGCAGCAAAGTTTCCTTTGTTGAGCTTGGGAACTTCTCTCTTGGACATCTTGATCTTCCTACTTCTAGTACCTTGAAACTAAATCAGCACATGGCTCTGATACCCGTTGTTATAAATACTTTACAATAATTGAGAGGGGGGGTGTATTAGTTATTCAAGGTCCAAATGTCCTATTCAAACCTTTTCACTAACTATAGTGAGCCCATTCAATCATTTATTTTTCCAAGCTTTAACATTCCTATTTAGCAAGTTACTATAAATCAACATGCAAGCATAACACATAAAATGATCAACACGTAACATAGTGATTTATGTGGGAACCCAATTTGGGAAAAACCACCAGTAACATGCTACTCAATTCTCACTCTTCTAAAGTGATGCCCTGTGAAAGGCCTACCATGTTAAATTCTTACAACACACTATTAAATATGACCTTCTTAGAAGATTTATCCACCCTATTAGAAGTGGGCCTGGTTACAGGACTTTAGAACATTCACCTGGAATGCCACCCTATTAAAGGATTTACAAATGGCTATTAAACCAAACTAAGTCCATAGGATTTTTATATCTAATACAATTGCTAGAGAGTTTTAAAAAATCTTTGACCTGATTACAACATACAACTTAACTTGTAGATCTCAAATCACTCTTCAACTCTTCACATTGTTTGGCCTTCAATCTCTACAACTCTTGATAGTTTGCCCTTCTTTCAAGCTTTGTCTCCTTGAGTATTCATGCTCACTTTACCAATGCAATCATCTCTTCTTGAACACTTGTAGAAGTAGAGTCTTTATGCTCTATTCTTCCTTAGATGCCTTCTCCTTGACACCCTTCTAACCACTTTGCAATTTGGTACTCCAATAGCAGCACTCTCTTCTTGGTCTATGACTTCTTAAATAGAAGTTTGGAACTTTTTTTTTGACTCTATTCTTCCTTCCTTTGATTTTAATTCATATGGATTAGGCAAGATTCATTATATCCAACCCATATTTTGTTTCCTCTAGAAACTTCTTGAATAATCCTTTGAATTTGCCCAAAAATGATTTACATAAAATTTTGTGCCACTAGCTCATCATCCTTATCCTCCAGCTAGTTCACAAAATTCAAGACAACAACTTTTTCAGCTCAGATTATGTGAATCCTCATCATTTAATATAATGTAGTAGCTTGACACTATTGAAATATTAGTGCTTGATACATATTGTGTTACTCGACATCAACTATGGTTTAACTAATGGTCGGCACCTAAAGTTCACTTAACACCAACTAAAATTTTTTGATGCTCGGCACCTATTACTTTTCTCAGAACTTAAACTTCACTTGGTACTTGAAGATCGCTCAACACACAATAGATTTTCCTATTGCTTGGCTCCAACTAAGAATTTTCTCGACTTCAACTAGCTTTCTTGACACCCACTAATGAACTTAGTTTAAGCTTTGCAATCAACCTTGTTACAACTTATACTTCTAATATTTCTAAGTGTGACCAACCTCTGTATCTTTGAGTATGTTATCAATACATCATTTAACTATTGTCTTAACTGATCCTTACACTTCATTACAACATCATAACTCAACCTTCCCCTTAGGTACTCTTGTTACATCTTGTTAATCAAATCCTCTTTATCAATCAACTAAGTGATAGTACTTGGATCTTATAAGCAAATGTCATTCCTACAAATAGCAAGTTTGACATCAATGATAAAATAATGATTGAAAACATTCTTTTAACAACAATCTCCCTCTTTGAATCAATCCTCTTCATCAATGATCTTTTCAATCAGATTTTCAACATATTCATCATGAGCTCTAATTGTAGATTAATATTGTCCTCATGACAATGAACCAATGCCCCAGTTTTCATCTCCTCAAGTGTTTGTTTACCCAATTTTTGGAGCCAAATCTTAATGTGAATTATAGTTTTCTAACTTGTTTTCTTACACACAGTTCTGAGAGGGCAAGTTTAACAGTTAATATCTTTTGACTGAGAATTTGTCATGAGACAAGATGTGACAGGGTACAAGTATGAAGAGTAGAGAATTAGTATGTTTGATCTCAGAGCCTGGTTAGTTGTTTTTGTCAATTTTTTAAGGAAAGTCAATAGACCCCTTGGCACTAAATTAACAGTTTCCAAAAAGGGGTAAAGTGATTTTCAAAAGTTGAATCAATGATGCAGATTGATTCTAATAATAATAAGGTTTTCAGTAGATCAATGTGATAGTTTAGTTGTTTAAAAACAATTTTTTTTTAGCTTGAACCACTTTTGGGTGCCCGACTAATTGTAGAAACTGTTAGGGTAGATGTTTCCAACTCAGCACATGCTTTATAGCTCACAGTGTTTGATGATTCATTCAACCAAATTTTAAAGCATTTCTCAACCATGTGGGTCTCCCACCTATTAGTAGAAAATATATTGTTGCCAGAAAGTTGGGTGCTAAGTATGAAAAGGTAAGAAATGAATATGATGCAAAGCTTTAGGATGCCATGTTTTTCCAATTGGTTTTAGATGGGTGAAAGAAGAAAAACTTGTCCTCTAGTGATAATTTGGTAAACTTGACACTAAATCTTCCTAATGGAACTAGTCTCTTCTGTAAGGCCCTTTTTACCAATGGGGGAGTTCCTCCCAAGTATATTGAGGAAACTCATTGGGAAACAATATCATAGATATGTGGTACAATAGTAGAGTAGTGCATGGGAATAGTTGTAGAGATAGATAAGCTTAAGGGAAAATAACTGAGAGAATTGGAATATAAAAATTGTTGGATGGTCAATCTCTCATGCTAGGTGCAATGATTTAGTAGTCTACTGAAAGATTTTCATAAACACTTCTTGTTATTTAGATCAGTGGATTCCAATTTCTTTAAGTTGGCTACTTTCTTCAATGGCAAGCACCATTCTAGTACATTCTATCAGATGTATCAAATACAAGAATTATATCATGTAAAATTGTTTAAGGCATCCTCCACTTTTCCTCCTATTCCCCTATTTCTACTTTCATACCCCGCTGATGGCTAACTTGGAATTTGATCAAGAAATAGAAGAAAATGTTGCTGAGAAAGGAGCCACCTTTAGAAAGAAGAATAGAGCAGAATGTGAAATAAATGAATTGTTTTACAATTAACAATTAAAAGAAAATAAGCACATTCTTTCGCTCAATACAATAGTCAATGCCAAGTGAGAATCCATGGCATTCTTTTATGGTGAAGGTAGAGCAAGGCATGGGAGTTCCCCATGCAAAATATGAGATGTTCCATCTACATATGCCAAATTACTTAATTAATATATTCAATTGCTCTCTATTTTAAAGGGCAAATCTACCATTTTGAGTTATGCTCACACTACTTATACTCTCCCCTTCCCTATTCAGTATTTTTATTTAGGGTATCTCTTCCCATTGCTTCTTTGGTGGCTTCATATAAACTTGATCCTCCTTCTTGTGTGCATGGAAAAAATCAGTGATTATTTTTAAAACATTTGAATTTGATGTACAAATAGAACCACAAGCTTGAAGAATATGGAGTTGCAACAGACTAATGTGTCCTATTAGAGCCATAAAGGGTGGTGGGGGATCAAAAAGGGCCTTGGACATGGTTTATGTTTATGGACATTAGAGAGTAGGACTATGCCATGGCTAAAGCAAGGGTTGGTTTTTTGAGATCCTCTAGAGAAAAACATCTTGATTCTCCTTCAAGAGAAGGATATGTATGCGAATGTCTACCTGGATATCAAGGAAATGGCTACTCCAATGGCACCGATTGCATATGTAACATCTCTGTAACATCTTAGCAATTGGCATGTTTTCACTTCTTTATATACCATTCAATTCAATAAGCTAAGTGTCTTAAGACATGCCAACCTTTAAAAGGTAGAGCAAGCACTTGGTGGGACCCATAGTTGCTAGCCAGCTAGATAATGATGCCAAAAAATTTCAAACACACCTCCCAATGAGCATGATAGAGATGAAAATAAACAAATGCCCAAATAATGACACATAGATTAATTGGATGGAGGGAACATTCATGCTTCACGAAGATGCGCAGAGTTTAGATGAACTAGGGAAGTGCCTGGGCACCATATGGTAGTGGGCCTGAGTCAGAAGTGATGTGGCATGTACTATCGAAGGATGATGCAGTGTTGACATGGAAAACTAACAATGAATCAAAAATGAAAAGTGGCGACCAATCCAAATTGGATGCAGACTCTAAGATGATACGTGTCACAATGACACATTCCCACATGTGACATGCTAGCTACTGATTGTGCATGTGGGAAAGAACCTAGCTAACATTTTTTAGTGGGTCCTAGTCTATGGTGACATGGCAGGTACAATCCTTAGCTAATCAAAAAGTGCCACATAGTGGTAAGGTGGCAGGTGCCAAATGGTATAGTGATAAGGTTCTGATTGGACAATTCACAAGCTAATGAAAAGTTACCATGTGGAAAAATGATAGTTGGGACCAACCAAGGAGTTCCATGTGGCACCTAATGTCATAGGAGGGCCAATAAAAATGTGCCACATGGCAACCTAGTCAAAGGGGGTTTCACCTAAAATTGCTTGGTAGAGAAAAAACAAAAAGTGTCAAGAAGTAATTTTTTAGATATTTTCTCAGAAAAAGACGTACAACAATTTAAAATTGAAAAATGGTATATTCTAAAATTTCAACTTTAGAATTTTTGAAAATTTTGAAAGTGTAGACAAAGAGCCATAGTAGGGGGTGTGATTTTCAAAAGGACTTTATGGGAGTTTCTAGTAGGCTAGCATAGGCATATTATATATCTTCTAAACTAGGAGAAGATGAACTTTTTGATTATGGAGATTATTTTAACACAAGAAGTCACGGGTTCAAGTTATATGTAGAAATGTAAAATTTTGGCCTTTTTAGTGAAATGGGCAAAAATTTAAAATGCAATTAAAAGCATGGTAAAAAATGTTGGATAATGTTGTCCTTAATGTCACACAAATGTCATATCAGTTATTAGTCTCAGCTAACCGAGCTCACTCGGTCATCGAAGAAAATGAAGTAGTTAGTATCAACCGAGCTCACTCGGTCATCGAAGAAAATGAGGTAGATAGTGTCAACCGAGCTCACTCAGTCATCAAAGAAAATGAAGCAGTCAGTATTAACCGAGCTCACTTGATCATCAAAGAAAATAAGGTAGACAAGTGTTAACCGAGCTCACTCAGTTATCAAAGAGGTAGACAGTGTTAACCAAGATCACTTGGTCAACAAAGGAATTTGGCAAAGATAGTTTCCACTGAGCTTACTCGATCATCTATGGAAACTCAATACTTACCGAGTTCTCCCAGCGATTAAAGGGTTGTCACGGAGTTTGCTGTATTAACCAAGCTCAGTCAATTAACACAGGAATTATTTTTTGAACAGTATTAACCAAGTAGGGTTGGCCAATAAAGGGATTTGTTAGTTTGTAATTTTAATTATTTCTAGCCGACTATCCTATTTGTTTGATTATTGGTCAGTGATTTGAGCCGACTAAGATAATCTGAAAGGTATATATGGTCACTCAAGTTGTAAATCAAGATGAAGTGTGAAAAAGTTATGAAGGTGCATTATAGTGTGAAATAAAAAGGTGAATGTTCAGAAAAGTCTGATGAAGGATCAGATGCATTGAAGGAGCTGAAAATTTGTATTTGATCAGTAAGAATTCGGTCAAGAATAACAGAGACCTGTAATCAGCAAAGATAAGTTGCATATTGTATTAGATCACTTCATTGTTGCTTTCTAACCAATGTAACAGTGAACTCAAAATCTCTTAACAGAGTTGGTTTAACAACCATTTTATAGATCCTCTAACAAGGTGACAGTTCAGTTGAATTTTTCTAAAGACCTCTAGGAAGGCTACTCCTAACAGGGTGATTAAATCCTCTAATAGGGTCACACCTAACAGTGTGTTTTTTAACCTTTAACAAGGTTGGCTCCTAACAAGGCTCACTTCAGAAGAGTGAAAAATAGTAACTAGTTACATTGGTGGTTTTTCCCATATTGGGTTTCCACGTTAAATCTGGTGTCTCTAGTGTTCATGATTTCTGAATTATTTTTGGTTCTTAATAATTATTATTATTTGCTACATTATCAAGTTTCAGTAATTGGGACCTGGGAACAAGCTTTTAGACATCTAAGGGACTGTGAAATGTTTTTGTGGTAACTGATTCACCCCCTCCCCCTCTCAGTTACTCCATTCTCATTTCCAACAATTGGTATCAGAGCTTTTGGTGCTTGCAGGAAAATATTTCAAGGTTCTAAGCCAAAGATCAAGATGTCTTACAAAAGAGAAATTCCAAAACTTAACAAAGATAACTTCTCAGCATGGCAAGGATTGATGAAACTTCATCTAGATACTGTTGGTGATACTGGACTGAAATACCTTGAAGAATAATATGAAGAACCTTCTGGCACATTGACAGTTAATGATATTGCTGAAAAGAAGACTCACAACAATATGATGATAGACATAGCATCTTCTCTCAGCTATGAAGAATTTGATGACATTAAGGACTACAAAACTGCCTTTGACATGTGGAACAAGCTAAAAGAGATCTATGGAGGAGATGATAATGTGAGAAGAGAAAAAGCAGAAAGTCTAAGAGGAAAATTTGATCAAATGAGGATGAGAGAGGATGAAAAAATTGCAAAGTATGTTGAAAGAGTTAAAGCATGTGTAAGTGCAATCAGGGCAGCTGGAGGTGACATCAAAGGAGAAACAGTTGTAAGCAAAGTTCTCAGAACCTTGCTTCTGATTTATGCAATCAGAGTCTCTGTAATTCAGGAAAGAAGGTGTGAAGCAAATCATAAGATAAATCTTGAGGCCATAGTCGGAAGACTAACTACATTTGAACTAGATAACTTTGACAACTATGTTCCAGCCTCCAAAAACATTGAATCAGCATTTCAAGCCAAGCTCTCACTCAAAGAGAAAAACAAAAAGAAGATAGAATCACAGTTAGAAAGTGAAAATGAATCAAGCCAAAGTTCAGACAGTGATCTCAAAGTGATTGAAGCTCTACTAGAAAGGAAATACTCTAGAGGCAAAGGAAAATACAAAGGTAAAGTTCCTCTAATCTGTTTTCCTTGTGATGAAATTGGTCATATTACAGCAAGGTGCCCAAACAAGCAAAACAATGATGAAAAAAAAGATCACAAATGGAATGGCAAGAAAGACTTTAAGAACAAAGGTAAGAAATCATGTTTCATGGCTGAAAATTCTAAGGATTCTGATAATAGTGAGGATGAAATTGTTTATATTGCTGTTAAAGATGACTCTGATAGTGATAACGAAGATAAAATGGCTCTTATCTCTCATGTAAGTAAGAATGATACATGGATTATAGATAGTGGTTGCTCACATCATATGACTGGTGATAAAACTAAGTTTGATCAGTTTGAAGACTATGATGGTGGCAGTGTAAGGTTTGGTAATAATGAATCTCATTTCATAAAAGGAAGAGGAAGAATCTATCTATCCAAAGAACTTATATGTAATAATGCTTATTGTTTTGAAGGTCTCAAACATAATTTGCTAAGTGTTGCACAGTTACTAAATATTGGATTCAAGGTGGAATTCATGCATGGAAAGGCAAGACTGTTGAATGAGCAAGGAAAACTGATAGGATCTGACACCCAAACTAAAGGTAACTTGTTCTATCTAGAACTTGGTAAATGCACATGCTTTATTGCTCAAATTGAAGAGAGTTGTTTATGGCATAAAAGGTTGTGCCATGTCAATTTTGATAATTTGATAAAAAAAAGCAAATTCAAGAAAGTAAGAGGCATTCCTAACATTAAGAAACCCGAGGTTGGTCTATGCAAGAATTGTTAGATTGGTAAAATGGGAAAGAATAGTTTTAAAGGTAAAAACTATCAGTCTGAAGATATATTAAAAATTGTGCATACTGATTTATGTGGACCCATTGGGATAGAAAGCTATACTGGAGAAAAGTTTTTCATTCTTTTTGTTGATGACTATTCAAGAATGATAACTGTCATGTATCTAAGGAATAAATCAAAAGCATTTGAGAAATTCAAATGGTATTTGGCAAGAGTAGAAAAAGAAACAGGGAAAAGGCTGAAATGTTTAAGGTCAGACAGAGGTGGTGAATTCATCTCACATGAACTCAATACCTTCTGCATTGAAAGAGGTATTAAAAGACAGGTTTCAGCACCAGGAACTCCAGAACAAAATGGAATAGTTGAAAGAAGAAATAGATACATTATGGATTGTGCAAGAACCCTGATGATAGAAAAAAACATTGCTATCAAATACTGGAAGGAAGCCATCAGCACTGCAGTTCATACCTTAAATCAAGTATAGTTGAAGAAGGACTCATTCAAGACTCCCTATGAATTATGGTATGGCTACAAACCTAATGTAAGTTATATGAAAGTATTTGGAAGCACATGTTATATTTTGAAAGAATCTAGAAAAGGAAAATTTGATGTAAAAGGTGATGAAGGAATATTTTTGGGATATTCTTGCAAAAGCAAAGCATATAGATGTTTAAATCTATCCACTCACAAAGTCATAGAAAGTGCACATGTGAAAGTTGATGAGTTTGCAGACAAATTAGAAGAAGAAAGCAAAAAGATACCTAAAGATTACAAGAGATTTGTTTACATTGAACCAGATACTATACCAAGTATACCGTTCACTCAAGAATCCTCAACTCCTGAGTCTTTAGCAACCAAGTTACAAATAGTTCAAACCAAGCCACAGCAATAATTAGACACTACCGAGAAAGTATCTATGGAGTTTGAAGAAACCAAGCCAGAATAGCCTGAACATGAAATTGAAGCACAAGCAGATATCAATGAAACTCATTCAAGAGGTAAAGAACCTGTATTAGCCAAATATGTCAGAAGACATCATACACCAGATCAGATCATTGGAGATAAATCTGAAGCAACCCTGACAAGAAGTAAGTTGAAAAATACTTGTTTACTTGCTGATTTTGAACCTAGAAGTATTAAAGATTCATTGGCAAATGATAGTTGGATTGAGGCAATGAATGAGGAAATAGAACAAATAGAGAAGAACAAGACATGGACTCTTGTACTCAGACCTAAAGATAAGAATATAATTGGAACCAAGTGGGTATTCAGAAACAAGTTGACTGAAGATGGTAAGGTGTCCAGAAACAAAGCTAGATTGGTATGTAAAGGATACTCTCAAGAAGAAGGCATAGATTATGGGGAAAATTTTTCTCTTGTTTTAAGATTGGAAGGAGTCAGAACCTTACTTGCATATGCTTCTCACAAAGGATTCAAAGTTTATCAGATGGATGTCAAGTCAGCATTCGTCAATGGAATACTGAATGAAGAGGTTTACATTGAACAACCTAAAAGTTTTGTTGGTCCAGATAAAAGGAACATGGTCTAAAAATTACACGAGGTACTGTATGGTCTGAAACAAGCCCCTAGAGCATGGTATGAAAGATTGCATAACTATCTTATTCAGATTGGTTTTCAAAGAACTAATGATAATAGTAGCTTGTATATAAAGGAAGGACTAGATAATAAGATTGTCTTGGCAGAAATAATTGTAGATGATACTATTTTCATAGGGAATGATGATCTTTGCAAAGAATTTTCAGAACAAATGAACAAGGAATTTGAAATGTCTATGTTTGGTGAAATAAAATTCTTTGTTGGTCTTCAAATTCAACAAAATAAGAATGGCATCTTCATTACTCAATCAAAATACATCAAGGAGATATTGAAAAAGTTTGGTATGGAGGACTGTAAACCTGTTGGAACTCCTATGTCTAATGGATTGAAACTTACCAAAGATGATGAATCCAAAGAAGTAGATCAAACATTGTATAGATCTAAGATTGGAAAGTTGCAGTATGTAGTTCATACCAGGTCAGATATTGCTCTTGCAGTTGGTATTGTGCAAGATTTTTGGCAAAACCAAGAGAAACTCACCTAATGGAAATCAAGAGAATAATGAGATATTTGAAAGGAACTGAAGATTATGGACTATGGTACAAATTCAGAGGTAATTTGGATTTGAAAGTTTTTACTGATGCTGATTGGGCAAGGAATCTTGATGACAGAAAAAGCACAAGTGGAGGAGCATTATTTCTTGGAAAGAGATTGGTTTCTTGGACAAGCAAAAAGAAAAATTGTACATCCCAATCTATAGCAGAGGCAGAGTATGTTGCTGTAGTAGTAAACTATTCCAACATTGTTTGGTTTAAGTAGTTATTAGAAGGAATGAAGATGGAAATCAAAGAATCGGTTGTTATGTTCTGTGACAATACTAGTGTAATCAACATATCCAAGAATCCAGTGATGCATTCCAAGACCAAGCATATTGCAATCAAATATCATTTTGTCAGAGAATTGGTGCAAGACAAGGAGATCAAATTGGAATATATTCACACAAACGAACAAATTGCCGATATATTCACAAAGCCCTTATCTAAGGATACATTTTTGTATCTTAGAGGTAAGTTAGGGGTCATTCCCCTATCTGAAGTTCACTAAAATAAGCTTTAGTGATGCATCAATGCATATAAGATTGAAGATCTATCTGTTGATGCAATTTAATCAAAAATCATTGCATATGAATTAGTACTAAAGGTACATTGCAATTCACTTTACTTCTGTTATCTTTGGCATGTGTTTTCAAAGAGGAGAGATCTACTATCATATCCTTCTGAAATTTGTGAAATTTGAAAAATTTTCTATGAGGATCCTTAAAAGAGGGAGACTATTAAAAGAGGGAGAAGTCTGTTATCTTGTCGGACTTATTTCAAAATTTCATTTTTTTATGACATGTTGTGTTGCCATCAATGCCAAAGAGGGAGATTTTTGGTTAATGTTGTCCTTAATATCACACAAATGTCATATCAGTTATTAGTCTCAGCTAACCAAGATCACTTGGTCATCGAAGAAAATGAAGCAGTCAGTATCAACTGAGCTCACTCGGTCAACGAAGAAAATGAGGTAGATAGTGTGAACTGAGCTCACTCGGTCATCAAAGAAAATGAAGCAGTCAGTATTAACTGAGCTCACTCGGTCATCAAAGAAAATAAGGCAGACAAGTGTTAACCAAGCTCACTCGGTTATCGAAGAGGCAGATAGTGTTAACCAAGATCACTTAGTCAACAAAGGAATTTGGCAAAGACAGTTTCCACCGAGCTCACTTGGTCATCTATGGAAACTCAGTACTTATCGAGTTCTCTCAGTGATTGAAGGGTTGTCACAGAGTTCACTGTATTAACCGAGCTTAGTCGGTTAACACAAGAATTATTTTTTGAACAGTATTAACTGAGCAGGGTCAGCTAGTAAAGGGATTTGTTAGTTTGTAATTTTAATTATTTCTAGCCGACTATCGTATTTGTTTGATTATTGGTCAATGATTTGAGCTGACTAAGATAATCTGAAAGGTATATATGGTCACTCAAGTTGTAAATCAAGATGAAGTGTGAAAAAGTTATGAAGGTGCATTATAGTGTGAAATAAAAACGTAAATGTTTAGAAAAGTTTGATGAAGGATCAGATGCGTTGAAGGAGCCAAAAAGTTGTATTTGATCAGTAAGGATTCGGCCAAGAATAACAGAGATCTATAATCAGAAAAGATAAGTTGCATATTGTATTAGATCACTTCATTGTTTCTTTCTAACCATTGTAACAGTGAACTCAAAATCTCTTAACAGAGTTGGTTTAACAGCCATTCTATAAATCTCTGACAAGGTGACAGTTCAATTGAATTGTTCTAAAGACCTCTAGCAAGGCCACTCCTAATAGGGTGATTAAATCCTCTAACAGGGTCACACCTAACAGTGTGTTTTGTAACCTTTAACAGAGTTGGCTCCTAACAGGGCTCACTTCAGAAGAGTGAAAAATAGTAACTAGTTACATTGGTGGTTTTTCCCATATTGGGTTTCCACGTTAAATCTAGCATCTCTAGTGTTCATGATTGCTAAATTGTTTTTGGTTCTTAATAATTATTATTATTTGCTACATTATCAAGTTTTAGTAATTTTTAACTAAGAACAAGCTTTTAGACATCTAAGGGACTGTGAAATGTTTTTGTGGTAACTGATTCACCCCCTCCCCCTCTCAATTACTCCATTCTCATTTCCAACAATTGGTATTAGAGCTTTTGGTGCTTGCAGGAAAAGATTTCAAGGTTCTAAGACAAAGATCAAGATGTCTTACAAAAGAGAAATTCCAAAACTTAATAGAGATAACTTCTTAGCATGGCAAGGATTGAAGTTGGGTTCATGATTGAATTTTTGGATTGAAGTTGGAGTCATCATTGAAGAATCAGATCTTCTATGAAATGAAAGAGGAAATGAAAATATTTTCTAGGTTAGTATTAAATTATTTCATCCTATATATGTATCTTTCTCTTTTTCATTTGAGGTTGGAAAAAGTTAGGGAAAAGTTAGGAGTTGAAAATTGAAGCAGAAATGGTTTCATGGAATTGATATAGTTTGAACAGAAAGTATCTAGGATTGAAGGATTTGATCAACACAAATCCACAAAGCCTTTGAATACCTACATGCAAAAGCCTATCACAGAAGTAAAAGATAATAGGATGCAAAGGGTGTTTCTCTAAAAAATATACTAATGTATTTTCAAAAATGAAAAAGATGACCAAATACAAAAGAGATCAATCCTTATAAAAGGAGATCAAAACCCAAAAGGGTAACCCAAAAAGAAAAGCTATTTAATAATTACTAATGAATTATTAAATAGAGATGCAAAAAAGATGCATAAAAACGAAATCTTAAGAAGGAAATAAAGAAAATTTAATAAATGAAATTAAATCAATGCTTTACTCTAACACCCCTCCTTAAGATGAGCGAAAATATAGCTACAAACAATGTAGAAAGAGAAAGGAAACTACAATGTAGTGCTGAAAGAAAACTTGGGTCTTGGAAACAAGGCCTGATGAGGTACCCAATCACAAAAAAATCTCTATTAAATGGAGAAATAGAGGAAACCCAGTGGGAAAAACTCTGCACCAAAAATAGTTAGTAATAAAAGAAGGAAGGAAGGACTCATCATTGAGACCCCCCAAGGACAACTTCCTTCACCCCAAGCATAGAATGTAGCTAAAGATACTATAGGGATGCAAAAGGTTTAGTGAAGATGTCTGCAACCTGCTTAGTAATAGGAATATACTCCAAGCTCAAGGCACCATCCTCAATGAGATGTTGAATTAAGTGCATGTGAAGCTCAATGTGCTTCATCCCTCATACCAAGCCCTAGGGGCCTATTTGAGACCATATAAAGACCTTTGAAGCTGGCATACCAATGAAGAATCCTGCACAAAACCATGAGGTTGCTCCATATAGATCTCCTCATGAAGGTCTCCATGCAAAAAGACACTCTTCACATCCATCTAAAAAACTATCCATTTGTCAGAAGCTGCTAGAGAGAGTATAAGGTGAATAGAGTTCATCTTGGCAACATGGGAAAATGTCTCAGAGTAATCAATAACATCAACCTATGGGAAACCCTTTTCAATAAGACATGCCTTGTACCTATCAATAGAACCATCTACAACATACTTGGTATGATACACCCAACAACACCCAACCAATTTTCTTCCTTTTAGAGGAGTACATAGATCCAATGTGTGATTCTTCATCAATGAAGAATACTCCTCATCCATAGCCCTATCCCACTTTGAGTGTCCTATTTCCTATGAAAAATTTCAAGGATCATCAGAAATAGCATGACTAAAACTGCCACTTCCTGCAATCTAAGAATAAGTATTATGAAAATCTATAGGATCACCTGCCAGAGGTCTAGCTACATCAACAGTATCATGAGGCCACTTGGGTACTTGCAGAACATCTAGTGGAGGAGGAAAAGTGGGATCAATCTCAAGATCTTCCTCAAAGGAGGTATAATCTTGTAGAGGAGTAGATGAGATAGTAGGTAGTGAAGAAGAAGCTAAAGATGGAGGATCTATAGAATGATAACGCTCATTAAACTGAACACCTTGTCAAAACAAGACATCTCTGGAATTATGATCAAATAACTTGTAAGTCTTCACATCTTCATAGTAGCCAACAAAAATGAGTGGTTAGCTCTTTCTCTCCATGGTTTTCTGCTAAGAATGTAGAATAAATGCCCAAGCCTCACTAACAAAAATGAAAAAAGTAGAATCATCAAGCTTGACATGAGTCCAAGTGTCCTCAGGAGTCATGTGTTGCAATGCCTTACGAGGCATTCAATTATGAATATAGTTGGCACAATTGATAGCGTCAGCCCAAAAAGAAAAGCTTATAGCAGTAGACTATACCATACAATTAGCCATATCCTATAATGTCCTACTCTTTCTCTCAGCAACCCCATTTTGCTGAGGTGTATAGGGAATAGAGAACTGATGTTGTAAACCATGCTTAGTGCAAAAATCTCTAAAAGACTGATTCAAATTCCCCCCCCCCCCCATTGTTAGTGCGGATATGCCTAACTATTCTCTATAAAAGTCTTAAAGATTTGAAACGAATCAAAGAAATTAGACTTGTACTTCAAAAAGTACACCCATGTGCATCTGGAGAAGTCATCAATGAAGATGAGCACATATTAGGCACCTTAAAAAGATGGAGTGGGAAATGACATAAGATCATTGTGCATCAACACTAATGGTGCCTTAGCATGTGTGTATTGACCTGCTAGAAAAGGATCTCTATGATGTTTTCCAAGTGCACAACCTTGACACACACCGTCCATACAAGAGATCTTAGGTAACCCAATCACTAGATCTTGTATACTCATCTGTTGTAAGTATCTATAGTTGACATGGCCAAAACACTCATGCCAAAGTTTTCTCATCTGTCTGCATGAGCAATGAGAGAAACACCTATAGAATTGAAGCTCTCAAAATCGTAGAATTGATATAAGTGAGACTGAAGATCAACACTCCCTATAGCAATAAGAAAATTAGGATCATAGAGGTCTGAAATAACCACATCATGTGGTGAGAACTCAACTATCTTTCTAGAGCTTGAATGAAAAATCTAAAAGATAGATAGTAGGTTCATAGAAATGGCTGGAACCAAGAGAACATCCTATAGTGAACCACCCTCTAAAGAGATAGTTCTTGAACCTGTGACTGAAAACTAAGAAGAATCACCAACTATAATCTATGTAGTAAAACTATGAGCAAGTGAGGTAACCAAATCAGGTGAGTGTGTCATATGATGGGAAGCTCTAGAATCAAGAATCTAAGGAGCTGGAGAAGACAATGTGTGTGCAAAAAGAGCATGTCCTTTCCCTATAGGTGGAGGTGGAGGCTTCAGAGAAGCAATACTAGACTATTGCATGGCCTCCTCTAATGCCTCAAGACATTTCCAACACCTAGAAAATGGATGTCCTTCCTTGCCACAAAAATTGTAAGCTACACCTATCTACTTCTTATTCTTAGAGGAAGAATCACCAAACTTAGAAGTATTACCCTTCTAAGAGGGTCTCTGAGCATTTTATTTGGGGGGAGGCTTAGAGAAACTCTCATTTCCTATTGAATCCATCTTATGTTTTAGTTTCTACTTTGACATTCCTATAGATGTCTAAGCTACCAATGCCTTTATCTTAGAACTAGTCATAGTATCCAACTATGTGAGTTTTGACTGCTATCTAGTCAAGTGATCATAAAAGACCTCAAAAGAAGGCATAAAAAATTGATTCCCCAAAGCATATTTGGTGGAATAGAATGTGGAAGAAAATATCTAAAAATTCCCTCAAAGCTTTGAGAGAATCAAATAGATGCACTCAATATTAGTCTTCATCTTTCCACAACCCTGCAACAAGGATCTCTATTGAGTAAACTTCATCAAGAAGTTATCTATAGTCAGAAAAGAATCTGGTGCAAGTGATGTAAGCTCTATCTCTATCTGAAGTGCCCTGAACTCATTCATAGTACCAAACAAGCCCTCAAGCTTGGTCCACATATCTAGAGGACTATTACACCCATCTAGATGAAACTATAAACTATCTGATACCTATAATGCAATCAATCTGATTGCCTCATCCATTTTGTTTTGATGTTGCATGATCTCAAAAGGCCTCTGAAGAATAGGTTGAATGACATCTAAACATGACCACAACTCTTTTTACTCAAGAAGTTGAGTCATTGAGGTCTTCCAGGTGTGATAATTGTGAGGGATCAAAAGTTCTAGAGAAGAAGTGGTCTTGGCCATTGTTTTAGAAAGAGTTTTTTTTGTTTTTTGATATATTGATATAATAACAGAAAATAATATAAAAATGCCCCCTATAATGCAATAAACTGAACCCCAACTTATAAATAGGTTACGTAAATGAGATAAGAGTTAAAAACATTCAGATATGAATAAAAAATACTTTGTACCAAATATTGGTGAAAAGACTAAGAATCTGGAAAGTTCTTGAAAAGAGCTTTCTAACACTTTTTTTGGATCAAAAAATAGAGCTATAATGAAGAAGTTATGCCCCCCAGAAAGTAGAAGTCATCAACAAACTTCAACTGCCAAAACAAGTATCAATTTGAAAAAAAAATCCAAAAAATTCTTCTCCATGATCTCCATTTTGGAACCAGCTTTTTTATGCTTCTTTTCAAATAAGAAAAAGAGCCCCGTATGTGAGAGTTATCACAAAAAAATGACAGGGCCCCCATAAGCTTGAAAAATAAATTATTTTAAAAAAATAAATAATAATAAAATATGACCATTGTTAGAGTGACACTTTGGTTGAGCCATCACCGGTGGTGGTTGTTGTAAGTGGAGGAAGGTAGTAGAGGAAGCATAGCCACCTAAGTGGAGGTGGGGTGGCACTTTGGCTAAGCCGCTGGTGGTGGTGGTTCACCTAAGCACAAGCGATGGTGGCTAGTAAACAAAAAAGGTGATGTCGGAGGAAGAAAAATGACCGCTAGAGCCAGCTGGGGCTGGAATGGCAATGGGAAAACCTTTTTCTAGCACTGATAAGGACCTATGGGCTGAAAAAAATGTTTTGCAGATTTTCTAAAATTTTTAATTAAAAATAGCCTCATAACGCATGTAGAGGCCATACGGCCCTACTAGGCAAAACATTTTTCCTCCCGGATCAATATTGTCCAAATCAAAGAAATTTTATATGGAAATAGGTGTTTTGACACCTTCTAGATCCATCCATGATGTCCTTTTGGCCTCAACCTTCTCTAAAAATTAGTGATGCTCCTATTTTCTCAAAAAATATCTTAAAAATTCTAGATATGTTCTATCAAACCCTCATTCTCCTTTTTCTCCAAATAATGAACAAGTTACAGCAGATCTGGCTCTAATATCATGAAGGATTTGATCAACATAAATCCACAAAGCCTTCAAATACCTACATGCAAAAACTTGTCACAGAAGAAAAAGACAAGAGGAGGCAAAGGGTTTTACTCTGAAAAATATGCTAATGTATTTTCAAAAATGGAAAAGATGGCCAAATACAAAAGAAATCAATCCTTATAAAAGGAGATCAAAACCCAAAAGGGTAACCTAAAAAGAAAATCTATTTAATAATTACTAATTAATTATTAAATAGAGATGCAAAAAGGATGCATAAAGGGAAATCTTAAGAAGGGAATACAAAAAATGTAATAAATGAAATTAAATCAATGCTTTACTCTAATAGGGATGTGTTGGTTCTAGACCATGAAGCTATGCTTTGGCTGTGATACCCACTTCCCATCCCATCAATTTCTCATTTCCACCATTTTCTCTCTTGTATGACAACATATGTTTATTGTATAGTCTAGTTTATTAGGTTTTTTGTGAGTCAATTTCATGCATTTTCATTTATTATTTCAAGGAAATCAATACAAAGAATAGCAGGTGTTGAGTTTCATTTTAGATCTTGTCTTCTTTATCAGTGATTTGCAATGTTTTATGATATTTGAACAAAGAGTCTAGGTCATAATTATAGTCCCTTAAAGTTTTATGTTGTTTCATTATTGTTATAATTCGATGAGTTATGTAAATGCTTCATAGAAATCAATAGGGTTGTAGGTTTATTAAGAGGGATATTAGGTAACAATGAGATCTAGATTGAACATTGATAGTCAATTTACAAGGTAAATGGATATATTTGGAGTCTTGGCATAGGATATGTGTCTTAGATATCCAAAATGCATGAGATACATTTGTGAATTACCCAATGGATTAGGCACTGATCAGCTATAGGATCATTAGCTTATTGTCCATACTTGGTTTTCCTCTACTTTCCCGATCCACATAAAATCAAATCAAATTCAAATCATCTTTATATTTTATGTTTAAAAAGCTAAAACAAAATGCCCTCACTCAGCTTATGAATTGCATTATCTTGCATTTAGCTATTGTAGATCTATGTTATTACATGAGTCATTAGGAGAAATAAGGGTTAAATTTTTTGTTGAAAGATTCAAGAGTATGTTTGGCACTAGTACCATATAAATTGAATGTGAGGTCCACCCACCTAGGTTTTTCAGACCCTAAAGTAGAAGAAGGGTCTAGCCTTATAGTTGGGCCAATGTCTAAAATGGTATATTGAAGATGGGAGTTAGCTACCCCTAGATGTACTTTACTCTCATTAGGGTAATTTGAAATAATCCTTGTTTCAAAACACCAACAAGTGTGATGATAAGAAGAAAATTCAATGAATTACTATGTTTGATATCTCAAGTTGAACCTAAGAATGTAGATGAAGCATGTAAAGATGATCATTGGAAAAAAATTATGAAAAAGGAATTGGATCAAATAGTAAAAAATAAGGCATGGGAATTGGTCTATAGACCAGTAGATAGGAATGTGATAGGAACTAAATAAGTATTCAAGAATAAAATGAATGAACAAGGTGAAGTTGTAAGGAACAAGGCAAGATTGGAATGTAAAGGTTACTCACATCAAGAAGGAATAGACTATGATGAGACATATGCTCTAGTGGCTAGAAAAGAAGTAGTAAGACTATTCATAGCCTATGCAGCATAAAAGAAATTCAAATTATATTAGATTGATGTCAAGTCTATTATTATTTACTAGTGGGAAGGTTTACTTCTAGGTGGGGGGGTTGAATCAGAAGTAACTAATGTTAACCTTTTAAAACTTTTAGCTGAGATCATTCACATGCATCTAACATATCTACTTAAAATAAAAATAAACACATGCATGGAAATAGATAACACAAGATTTTGGTAAGCCAGAAATCCTCCAAAAATGAGAAGGAAAAACTGGGGTGGGGATGACACCCACAAAGTATCACTGCAGTAATATGTAACTATTTAAGGTTACAAAGTTTGAGCACTTTCAATGGTCTACCCTATGAAAGGCCTATCCTATTAAAGACTTTACACTTTATTAAAAGTGAACTAGTTAAAGGATTTACAAACACTCTTTTAGAATGATACACTGTTAAAGGATTTAGCAACTTATTTAAAGGCTTACAACATGTCTATCAAACCAACCTAGCATCATAGGATTTTCATTCCTTATACAATGGCTACAGATTATTAGAAAGTCTTCACTATATGACTTGCAATCTTCAATTGCTAATTCTAGATCCCTATTTTGCTCTGTCTATTCTAATCCTTGCTTGATCTGATATGCTCTCCTATAAATTTTGATACTGTATTCTTAATTAGTTGAATTATGCAATTTTGTTCTTCCTTTTCTAAGTCTTTGCATCCCTCTTCACTTTGCTAGTATTCTACCATAAACTCTCACAAATATGCATGAATAATGGGGTTTCATCCTCCTTATAAAGACTTCAAAGACTTACGGTTAGGCATGAATCTACAATCAATATTTATTCTTCTTTTCCCACTCAATTCTTTCACTTTTCCTATTGGTTCCATGCCTTCTCCATTTTTCTTATTGGCTACATGCTGATGACATGGGAAATGCAAAAGATTTGATCTTATCTTCAAGATCCTTCAAGATTCATCTTAAGTTGGTTTCTAAAATGGTTTTTACATCTGAGTTTGTGAAGGCACAAACTCGTATGTTGATTCTATGTTACTTGGCACTAACTAATTATTGATGCTTGAAACATATAGGAATTTTGTCTCACTTGACTCCTATATAAATTATGTTTTTCTTAGCATCTATACTTTTCTCATCACCTATAGTAGCTCAACATCACTTATCACTCAACACTTGTTACTTGCTCGACACCTGAAGTTCACTTGACACCTATTGAATTTCTAGCTTAGCACATACTATAGCTCCACATTTGTATTATACTTGACATCAACTTAAGGATCGGTTAATTGTGTTGACACTCAATTGTCAAAACCAATCTTAGACCAACAATCTCCCCCTTTGAAATGAATGGCAAAAAACACTTAACTAAGCATTATGACTCTGGTCTCTATGAGTATAATAGATATTCTATTTGGCATATATACAAAACTTCATAAGCTTGTTCAAAGTTTTGTAGAAGACTATATACCTAAAAAAAAAAACATGTAACTCCCCCTAAGCTGATGTGCCATTTTTGTAACCAAAAATTCCCTTAAGCTAAATTTGTCTCATGCTAGTCTCATTATCTACCTTATCAATCCCATGCCTCTATTTTTGTGAACCCTATTCTTGGTCTATTTGTACTCCCTCTTTGTTTCTACTCCTCCTTTTACATCTTCTTGTAATTTTTTTTGTCCTTTTGGCTTTATTTCCTTATCTTTCCTCAAAAATCAAAATTTCAATACCTTCCTCTTTGGGTATTCTTTCTCCATAAAAAATGTATTATCATCATCCTGTATTATCTCCCTTTATCTACACATCCATTCTTATTATCTCCTACCTTTATTATATCTCCCTGTTACTTACATGAATATCTCCCCCTTTTTGATACTTATGTCAAAGGGTCCTAATAATGAATAGAATATTTTGCCAAAAATGTTTCATTTACCTCTATTATCATCTTCAAAGAAGCATCCCAATTGTCTAGGGAAATTTCTAGTGCTTTGAGCTGGACGACTATCTCTACTGCACGATGTACTAGGCCTTCTAAGGTAGAAATATTAGGGTCTTCCTTTAAAACATTTTTTACATAGGCCACTTCTTTATGCAATACTTCTAGGTGTGGGGTAGTAGCAGGCTATATCTGTATTAATTTGTCCTTAAAATTAGCCTCTTTTGCTATTAATACAACTAACTCCTTCTGAGTGTGAAGCATTATTGCAAAATGTTTCTCACTTTGAGCTGAATCCTTAGGTAGTTGTGTGCTAGATATCTTAAGGTTCCTTTCCAAGATCAATACTCTCTAGCTAGTTTCTTTTGTGAAATATGATGAATCACACAATTTGGAGTATAATGAGAAAATTTTCTCAAGTACTATTTTAACTTTCTCAACCTTTTAAGCCAATTCAACCTATGATAGTGCTATCTCACTGGATATCTTCTCATTAACTTTCATTTGAAATTTCTTTTCAGACCATTCTAACAATTTGACATTAGTATCAAGTCTTCATTTTGTACCTGGTCCACTATGTTGGACAATTTCTCCATGATGGGTTTTTTTTCATTAGGTACTAGCAAGCTAAATGCATCAAGGAAGATGTCTTTGATTTCTACTAATACTTGCCACTATTTATACTTATTTCTGAGTATCTCCTACTTCTTCCTTCTCTCCAATGAATCTTGCACTTCATTTATCTATGCTAGGTTCATTACTTTAAAATCATAACTTGGTATTATTATTTCTTTATCAAGTGTAGGGTCTCCATAGTAAAGTACCCTTTCTACCTTGGTGGAGCTTGATCCTAGTGCTAAAACTTGTAGGGGTACTGCATTAGTGCTTGGCTGCTTGGTAAGAGTCCCCATAGTAGGCAGATTAACCAACATTTGCATTGCTTCTTGGTCTCTTTCCTTGGGGGTTTTCTCCTCTTCCTTATCTTCTTCTCTTTTGGCTTGATCAATGACAATGATTTGTGGAGGTGCACCTTGACTTTGTGCTATAGGAACATTTTTCCCTTTCTACTCTTTTACTGACTCCTTGGCAGTTGTTGTTACTATCACTGTGTGATCAACCTTAGGAGTTGTGTCTTGGGCTACTTTCTCTTTTAGTTTATAATATATAGCTATGGGAGGTTGTGAAGGTGGTCCTTGTGTGTTCACCTTCTCCTTGTTAATTTTTGCTACAAATTTTTGCAATTCTTCTATACTCACCAAAATAGGATTTATGGATTGTTGGGACTAAAAATTGCATGGTCAATTTTGAGAACCATTGAAAAAATCAAGCCCTTAAATGCTTTTAAATGAGATTGTACCCAGTTGTTAGTCTGAGGCCTAAGAGGTGTTTAATGTTTCTAACACCTTTCATTTAGTGCATCTATGTGTTCTATGAAGTTAAAATAACATTTCAAACCATTCTGCGAAGTCCCATTTTGAGCTAGTGTCAAAATTTGCAATTCTACCAAGTGTCAAATAGCGATCAGAGGCCTAGTTTGCATCTGAATATCTTTTACCCATGACTGTTTCATGACTAGTCACTTTGGGGATGTTTAGCGTCCATAATAGAGAACCTATGTTTCAATTTTCAAGTCATTTCAAATCCGTTTGACTAGGTTTTGCACCCCGCAAAGTTGGTCATTTACTGTTTTGTGCATTTAACTAGTTGTTCACAATTCTGGGAAGCCCTATTCGACCAATCATATCTTTGACCCAGTTGACCCAAATGAAAAAATTATTTTTGCATTGTGTTCTAGGGGTAAGACACTTCATATGTTCCAATTTTGAGATCATGTTGAATCCATTTGATCAGTTTGCTAACATGATCAAAAACCCAGTTTGCATTGTTTTGTTACGGCTAAGGTATCCAGATTGATCCGTACCCGTTCGGCATGTTATAACTTTGATCTTGTGATTGGCTAGCCTAAATGGATTGTACCATTGTGTTGTGTCCGAGAAATTCTTGAAGCATGCCAGTTCTTAAGTCATGATGAATCCATTTGCATACTTTCTTATGTTCGTACATTTGCCAAAAATCACTTTTTGACACATTTGCCAGTTAAAATTTCCAAGTGCCTATTTTCGGAAATTCGCCAAATGTGCCCTGTGATTCTTCATGAGTCCAAAACATGGAATTATATCCTCTTCATCGCAAAGAACTTATATCCTAGTTTTCAAAACCCCAAGTGATCAATAACCCAGTTTATAATGCCGAACCCGAGCCCAGTTTATGTTTTTTAACATTGTTTGCCTGCAGAGTAATTGAAGTATGGATGTTCGGCAATTAAAATATTTTGACTGGGAATCCATCATGGGTTGAAAATTTGCAGTGTGATAGAGTATGCAGGATTGAACACTCATGCCGATTTTCATGGCCTGGTTACTTGATTGAGTTAGTTTTTACAGCTACCTGGCGGGCCTTCAGACACAAATTTCACACTAGTGCAGAAATGATTTAAAATGAAATTTTAAATTGATTGTTTTACATACAATCATTACAATGCTTCACTGTAGTCATTTCCATTATCTTAGTTCACTAAATGTACGAGATTGGACTTTTTCTCAATGATAAAAGAATCAAATAAATGTGAAGGGCTATTTGTTTTGACAATATAATGTTTTAACACAAGAAGAAAACTAAGAAAATGTGCAGATGCATTGAGCAAAATAGAGGGCTTTCATGCCATAACAGAGGCATCACCAGGAAAAGAGTCATTCATCCATAGGCAAGGAAGAAGGGAAGCACTAGCTGAGAGTCTCAAGTTTTAAATAAGATAACCAGCAAGGAACTCCATGTGTTGGAGCAAATCACAGAGCAGCCCACGTTTTTGGGGCATCCATATGTTGCAGGGCGTCCAAAGAGTAGAATAAAGATTACAAAGGGAAATGCCACTGTCCGAGGCAATAGGAACAGCAAAAGGCTCCATGTTTTGGCACAGGGACCATGAAAAATGCATCTCACACACTGAATGGAGCCCCACAATTAAAAGGCAAGTTCATGGCAGAAAATAATGCAGCAATGCACATTTTTGAGAGGGGCCATGTGAGGATAAGTGCAGCAATTTACACAATGGGGAGGCCCATCAGAGATGGCACATGATCCATGTATGAACAAGGGAGCTATTCACTATAGCAAAATAAAAACATTGAAACTGTTTTATCCCATATTCATTGTGGGAAAGAAGTTTTGATTATTTAAATACAAATCTTTACCAATGCTTAGTGTCAGCAAGACAAAGGCTTTTGTAAAGCCAAAGCTAGTGCAGGTGGGTCCGTGGTTGGTTGGAGACAAGTAAAATTTTGAAGAAAAACATGCAGACAAAAGGATGACGTCAACAAATCCGACCGGAAAAGTCAAAAATCCGGCAGGTCGCTATGTCGCTTGCCGAAAAATCTCAAAAAATCTAGCTAGCGATATAGCGAGGTTGCCGAAAAACTCAAGAATCCGGCAAGAGTCAAATCAGCGAATCAGCATGTGACACATGGTGATATGGTCAAACCAAGTTTGACCCGAGTGAAACATATGGTGGAATTTTCAAAGGTTAAAAAAAAAAATATATTAATTTTTTTTCTAAAAGATCACGTGGGGTAGATTTTTTAAATAAATTTTCACTTATCATATAGTTTGAAACTATATAAAAGTTAAAATTTTTGCAAAACTACATGGAAGTCATGAACAAGATTGAGATTTTCAAAAGGCAATATCTGGGGCAATTTTTAACCAAATTGGGCACTCCAATATACCATCAAAACCGAGAAGATCTGAATTTTTTGAATTTGAGGTTGGTTCTTGCACAGGTGCTCACCAGTTCGAGTTATAGGTCAATTTGTGTTTCTTGGGGCATTAGCGACAGAATGAGAAAACTTGATTCTAGAGCATCAAAATTGGTTAGAGGGCAATTTTAAAAGCTTGTCGGGATCTGAATATGGAGAAAAATCAACTCTCAGTAGTTTTCTTTCATTCTGGAGGTCACTGTGAACTGATTTTCACTTTTACATTGAGTTCTTTTTTTTTCATCAAAATCAGTTACATTATTTCATCATTAGGTTGCTGAGATATTTGATGCTCATGAGAGGTAAAATGAAAAGATTTGATTCACCAATTGAGGGGAAAGATTAAAGAGTTGTTTTAACCTGTTAAGAAGGTTTTTTAGATAGACAAGTGTCAATTGCAAATCAAATCTGGGAATTTCCTTCTCCATACATATTTTGTCTTCTTCCCTGAAAAAAGGTTGTTGGTTGGTTTTCTTTTTCTAGTTCTTTGAGCTCTGCTCAGGCTGTGAAAGCCACACACCCAGCATATCTCGTATGAACAACATATGAATTTCATAGATAGTTCTGATACAGTAGTGTGATCTTGTATCTTGTTTTATGCATTCCTAATGTACTTATTTCAAGGAGATAAATACAATGTACAGAAGGTTTTGAATTTCAATATAATTATGTCTCCTTTCTTGTTGAATTTGTAATTTTATATGTTCAAGAACAAAGATCTTGAACCTATTTGCAATTGCCCAGTTGTATGTTTGAGGTTTGCTTGCCTTTGACTCAAGGAGTCATATAATTGCTTGTGGTTTCAGACAGGGTTGCAGATTCATTGAGAAGGATGCGTGAAAGTATGGGGTTATATTGGATATTGTTGTCTGATTCATAAGGTGAACAGACCAAACATGAATGTTTCTACATATACCATATGTTGAGTGATGTTCAAGGATGCATAATTCTGGAGTATAGGATTGCCCTAATGGATAAGGCACTGGTCCTTTGTAGGATCATCAAGTTTTTGCTGCATATTAGACATGTTGTCTTTTCTCAATATAAATCAATCATTTTCCCTTCATGTTGAAGTGGACATAAAAGTTTAAACCCTCACTCAGTTTATGAATAATATAGGTTTGCACCTAGCTATTGTAGAATCTGTGTTGTTTCATAAGCCATTAGGAGAAATAAAGGTTTCTATCTGCTTTGTATTAGATTCAGTGTATGCTTTGACAACTGGTACCATATAAGGAATCTATAGGTTCACCCGCCTAGGTTTTGCAGAGCCTGAAGTGTAGAAGGAGTATAGCCTTATAGTTGGTCTGGTGTCTGAATGGATGTGTTGATAATGGGAGTTAGCTGCCCCTAGATGCATCTTGTTCTCATTAGGGTAATTGGAAATGGGTAACGTTTTCAAGCACCAACATGCATAACTGTGATTGTAATGTTGTTTGGTAAAGGATCTTTTTGAGATCCTTTGCAATTATTGGATTGATGTTTTGACCTAAGGTGTTAGGAACATCTTTTACAATTATAGTCTCTACAGATGTAGGTGCTACATGTGGAGGACTGGGTGGTGGCAATTGGGTGTCTTTTTCTTGTTGCTACTCCTCAACTATTGCCTTATCACCTTTATGTGTCTTCTCCTCCATGATTACCTCTTCTATCTCTTTCTCTCCTTCTTCCTCTTTTTCATTTTCCTCTTCATCCTCATCATTTCTTCCCTCAAAGGGATCTACTTATCCTTCCTTGATAGTAGTAAATCGATAAATTAATTTCCACATTTGTGTGGATTTCTTTACAACATCCTCAATTTTATTCTATAAAATATTGAAGGCTTTGTATTTGGGTGCAAATTTGCTCCCATGTTTCTTACTAGCCTTGCTTATTTGACCTTTATTTAGGTCAATCATCACACAAGCCAATGTTGACTCCCTTATTTCATTGTCCATATTTAGGTAGTAATGCCATTCATTTTCTATAATGGAGCTTAGCTCCTTGGGCATAGAATTGTCAAGTTCAAGTGGGGTAGTCTTGAACTTTTCCATCATAATGTAGATAAACTCTTCCTCTATGTTTTTTTTCTTCTCTTGAAAATTTATTAAAATCAATGCATTTTAATCATGTCAAATCTACATTGTCCCTAATGTTGTCACAGATATTTTCAAGATCAGATTTGGTGTTGTGACTTACCACTCTGAATTGCTCATTATCAAATTCTATCTTTTCTTCATATGAATCTAGGGGTGCAACATATTTTCTTCTTTTCTTTTGTTCTAGCCCCTCTTGCTTTGTGGCTTTCTTCTTTTCCTATTCTTTTGTCACTTTTGTTGTTGCCTTGGTTTTTACCCTTGTAGTTGGCTTGGCTGGACTTGGCTTTGTTGCTTTTTGCTTCCTACTTGGCACCTTCTTCCTCTTCTACATCCTCACCCATGCCTTGGGTTAGTGCATGTGTCAACTATCTCTTTTCTTCTTCATCATCTTCAACTTCTTCATCTTCTTCTCCTTATCTAGTGTCCTGACAAAATTTGGCTTTAAGTTTCTTTACCTATTTTTCCTTTTTCTTTAATGTGGAGGAAATCTTTAACTCCATGTACACCTTTTATCTCACCACATAATAAGTACCAAAATTTCATGCACTTTTATCCACCTCTTCTGCTAATAGTGTAGTTATAGCTGCAAATGCCACATCTATATTAATTTCATATCCAAGACTTCTTAACCATCTAACCCTTGGTATTTCAAGTTGTATGTAAGTAAAATCAATATGTACAAGAAAACATACATCATTTACATGTTGTTAAACCAATGAAATACGTATTCTTAGCCTTTGCTTCATGGACTTCTTGAAATCCTCAAAGTAACTTTTCATAAGAGTTTCAAAATTAGCTCCCATTTTTTCTATATATTCATTCACTTGAGATATAATGGACCTATTAGTTTTCCAACTTACTTTACCAAAAGATGGAAATTCATTTTGTACATAAAAGAATATACAAATCAAAATCACACCAAACTTGCATTGGGCTCCCTTGGTTCTCCTTATTGCTACTAAGTTCTCATTGATCTATTGCAATTGTAGTTCTGCAAGATCATAAGAATGATCCTTTTTCACTATTTTGTAACCCATATCCACTGCAATGCATGGCACAATATTAAGTCTATTGGATTGAAAATAATTATGTGAAATGACTCTAAAAGAAAAAGTCAATAAGAGGGTCTTGGATAGTGTCTATTGTCATTCCTCTCTTGTTCCATTTGGCACCAGTGTTCTTTTCAATTGCTTCCTTGGAATCACTTCTAAGGGTCTTTGGCTAATCTAGGTTTGGATGCCCTATTACTCTATGTAAAATCCTTTTTTTTATTTTAACTATACCATACTCTAACCATAAAATTCCATCATGAATCCTACTAAGAACTATCCTGATCCATTCAGTTTTGAAAATTATGGGGAATTCTATGGCACATGTTAAACCCTTCTTCTCAACAATTTGGAATTCATCTTTCAAGACTCCATTTTCACACAATTTTTCATAGGCTTCCCTCATCTCTATATCTCCTATGGCTCCAATTTTTGTAACTTATCCTAACATCTTGGACCATAACTACCTTAGGAGGAATAATAGATAGGGCTCCAACTGGGTCATTTTTGTATGCCACTTTAGGGATTGGCAAAAAATATTGTTGTTTCACTTTGTTTGACACTATTTGGACTTTAAATACCTCTTTTTCCTATGGTTTCCTAGAACTAGAGGCCATTTGTGATAGCTAGGGTCTTAATTAGGAAGAAATCCAAAATTCCATAGCTCGACACAAGTGTAAATACCTTGAATGGATGAAATTATGTTGAATCACTATTGAAATCTCCTCAAATGTTGCTCTTCTTCATCTTTCTCTTTGTTTGAAATGAAGAAAAATGATTCAAAATGTGATAATATACCCTATTTTCATAGCATTTAATTCTTAATTCATTTATAGCTGTCCACTTAATTTCTTAAACATTTTTGCATTAATTGGCTTCCATTGATTTTCAAACACTTGGCATCCACTGAAGTTTCCTTCACTCAGCTTCAATTGAAATTTCTCTTTTCTCGGCTTCCACTACCAACTCAATTGTAACTAATCATTTAGATTCTACTAACTTTGGTAATCAACTCGGCATGTATTGAAATTTTACTCAATCTCTATGAGCAACTCGACAAGACTTATGAAATTTTACCTTTGCATCTCTATTGAAGCTGATCTTTCCTTTTTAGTATTTGCTAGTTTAGGAACTGATGTATGATAAAGCTTTGTATATCAGTTCCTCATGCCATCTTTTTATTAGTTGGTTGAAGTATGACCACTTGACCTTGTAGGTGAAGTGATCCCTTCATTTGATGTGCTACTCCCATCTTTCTTCTTCCATGTTTTATTCATTTCTCCTCTGATGTGTTCAACATCCACCTTCTCTTTTCCTTTGTTGATCTCTAATTTGGGTGCCTTTGACATTGTTGGACAATTCCTATTGATATGACCAATCTTCAAACAATTGAAGCATGTAGCTTGGCTAAGTCATCTACTATAGTTTTCAATTAAATGTGTTCTTATACAATTTTCAAGGATGTATCCATATTTGTGACACTAATGACAGCTATACCTGGTGTTGTAGTACCAATTGTTGTGATGCCCATGATTGTTTCCCCTTTTTGATTGATTAGGTGTCCACATAGGGTTTGATCTACACTCAAAAGCTCTATGTCCATACTTCTTGCAATTTTAGTAGTGACCTTCAAATCTTGGTGTTTTGAAAGTCCTAGTCTTGGAATAATGTGCTTGATGTCCTTGCTTGTTGCACTTGTGAAAGTGGCTCACATTCTTAGGTTTTTCATGCTAATGGACATTTTTGCTCCTACAAAATTAGAGGTATGTCTTTTTTAACCATAGAAATGAAAAGTAGCTTTAGTGTTCTTACCATTTTTACTTCTTTATTCTTCTATCTTGGATGACTATCCTTTTCCAATGCTAGTGTATCCTAGTCTTGAAGTACCATTGCATACCTGTGGTGATTTTAGTAGTTTTTCAAAGTACTTAATAGCCTCTTTTGGTTTTTTGTAGCAATCTCCTTCTCTCTTTTCAGGTGATTTTTCAATTGTTCATTTTGCATCTTCAATGTAGAGATCTCAATGTCTTTGACATTCAGTTCATGATGTGCATTCATCATCTGGCTTAGGGTGTCTAGCTGCATGTTTTAAATTCTTGCAAGTTCAATTAACTTTTCTTCCAATCTATTGTCTAGATTTCTCTTGTCTTCTTCTAGCATAGCCTTTGCTTCAATGGCTCTTTTATTCTGTCCAGTCACCTCACAAAGCATCATGGCTTATGATTCTTGTTCAATCTTGAGACTTCTAATTTCTTTTTCTTGAGCTCTATTCTTCTCCATCAGGTGTACTATTGCTACATCAAACTCTTTAGAATCTCCATTTGTAAACAATTTTGAGGTGTCAATCTTGTTGTATTGTGTATCATTCTCAGCTATGGCAATCTCTCTTCTTCTCTTTAAGGATTTTCTTAGTTGTTCTCTTGCTTCTTCCAAAGTGTGTAGAGAAAGTTGTACATCAATTGCCTGATTCTCTATGACCTTCCCAAGTTTGTCAACTTAAATTTCTGAATCTTTTATCCAAGCTTTAATGCTCCTTCTTGTGAGAACTTGCTCTGATACCAATTGTTGGAATTTACAAGTGGGAAGGTTTACTTCTAAGAGTGGGGGTTGAATCAAAAGTAACTAGCTTTAACATTTTAAAAAATTTAGCTGAGATCATTCACATGCATCTAACATATCTACTTAACATAAAATTAAAGACATGCATAGAAATAGATGACACAAGATTTTGGTAACCCAAAAATCCTCCAAAAATGAGAAGGTAAAATTGGGGTGGGGATGACACTTTAAAAGTATCACTGCAGAAATATGTAACTATTTAAGTTTACAAAGTTTGAACACTTCCAATGGTCTACCCTATGAAAGGCCTATCCTATTAAAGACTTTACACTTTGTTAAAAGTGACCTAGTTAAAGGATTTACAAACACTTAGTTGGAATGTTACCATGTTAAAGGGTTTAGCACCTTATTTGAATTTTTACAACATGGCTATCAAACCAACCTATCGTCATAGGATTTTCATTCCTAATATAATGGCTAGAGAGTATTAGAAAGTCTTGACCTAATGACTTGGAATCTTCAATTCCTGATTCTAGATCCCTATTTTGCTCTGTCTATTCTAATCCTAGCTTGGTCTGATATGTCTCTCCTCAAAATTTTGATACTTTGTTCTTGATCAATTGAATTCTACAATGTTGTTCTACTTTTCCTAAGTCTTTACACCCTTCTTCACTTCACTAGTATTCTCTCATAAAAACTCACACATATGCATGAATAATGGGGTTTAGTCCTCCTTTCAAAGATTTCAAAGACTTAGGGTTAGCTATGAATCTAGGATCAATATTCATTCTTCTTTACCCGCTCAATTCTTTCACTTTTCTTATTGGTTGCATGTCTTCTCAATTTTTCTTATTGGCTACATGTTGATTACATAGGAAATGCAAAAGGTTCAATCTTATCTTCAAGATCCTTTGAAATTCATCTTAAGTTAGCTTCAAAAATGGTTTACATCCGAGTTTGTGAAGGCACAAACTCATATGTTGATTCTGTGTTACTCAACACTTACTAATTGCTTATGCTTGACAAATATATGAATTTTGTCTCACTCGGCTCCTATAAAAATTTTATTTTGTTCAGCATCTATACTTTTCTTGGCACCTATAGTGACTCAAAATCACTTATCACTTGACACCTATTACTTTCTCGGCACCTAAAGTTCAATCAGCACCTATTGAATTTTTGGCTTGACACATACTATAACTGAACATTTGTGTTATACTTAGCATCAACTTAAGAATTGGTTAAGTGTGTTGACACTCAATTTTCAAAACCAATCTAAGACCAAAAATCTCCCCCTTTGACATGAGTAGAAAAAGCACTTAACTATGCATTATGAGTCTAGTCTCTATGAGTATAATACACATTCTATTTGGCATATATACAAAACTTCAAAATCTTGTTCAAAATTTTGTAGAAAACTATATACCTCAAAAAAAAAATTTTAACTTCCTCTGAGCTGATGTATCATTTCTATAACCAAAAATTCTGTTAAGCTAAATTTGTCTCATGTTGGTTCCATTATCAACCTTATCATTCCTTTGCCTCTATTTTTGTGAACCATATTTCTCCTTTGTTTGTCCATCTTTGTTTCTACTCCCCCTTTCACATCTTGCAGTTTTTGTTGTCCTTTTGGCTTTATTTCCTTATTTTTCGTCAAAAATCAAAATTTGAATATCTCCACCTTTCAGTATTCTTTCTCCATCAAAAATGTATTATGATCTTCTTGTGTTATCTCCTTTATCTACACATCCATTCTTATTATCTCGTATCTTTATTATATCTCCCCCTTAATTACATGAATATCTTCCCCTTTTAATACTTATGTCAAAGGGTCCTAATAATGAATAGAGTATTTAGCCAAAAATTTCTTGTTTAGCTCCATTATCATCTTGAGAGAAGCATCCCAATTGTCTAAGGGAATTTCCAATTCTTTGAGCTAGATGGCTATCTCTGTTGCAAGATGTACTAGGCCTTCTAAGGTAGAAAGATTAGGGTCTTTCTTTAAAACATTTTCTGAATAGGCCACTTTTTTATGTAATATTTCTAGGTGTGGGGTAATAGTAGACTATACCTATCTTAATTTGGCCTTAACATTAGCCTTGTCTATTGTTAATATAGCTAAATCCTTTTGATTGTGAAGCATTGTTCCAAAATGCTTCTCACTTTGAGCTAGATCCTTAGATAGTTGTGTGCTAGATACCTTAAGGTTTCTTTCCAAGCTTAGTATTCTTTGGCTAGTTTCTTGTGTGAAATATGATGAATCACACAATTTAGAGTACAATGAGAATATGTTCTCAAGTACTATTTTCACTTTCTCAACCTTTTTAGCCAGTTCAACCCATGATAGTGCTATCTCCACTAGACATTTTCTCATTAACTTTCATTTGAAATTTCTTTTTAGACAATTCTAATAATTTGACATTAGTATCAAGGTATTCATTTTGTACCTAGTCCATTATTTTGGACAATTTCTCCATGATGGGCTTTGTTTCATAAGGTACTGGCAAGCTAAATGCATCAAGAAAGGTGTCTTTGATTTCTACTAATTCTTGCCTCTATTTATACTCATTTTTGACTATCTCCTACTTGTTCCTTCTCTCTAGTGCCTGTTGCACTTCATTTATCTATGCTAGGTTCATGGTTTTAAAGTCATAACTTGCTATGATTATTTCTTCATTAAGGTCAAGGTCTCCATAGTGAAGTACCCTTGCTACCTTGGTGGAGCTCGATTCTAGTGCTAAAACTTGTAGGGGTACTGCATTAGTGCTCAACTACTTGGTAGGAGTTCCCATAGTGGGTAGATTAACCAATGTCTATATTGCTTCTTGCTCTCTTTCCTTGGGGGTTTTCTCCTCTTCCTTATATTCTTCTCTTCTACCTTGATCAATGACAATGATTTGAGGAGGTGCACCTTGACTTTGTGCTATAGGAACATTTTGTCCTATTTGGTCCTTTGATGACTCCTCGGTAGTTGTTGTTACTATCATTGTGGGATCAACCTTAGTAGTTGTATCTTGTGCTACTTTCTCTTTTGGTCGATCATCTATAACTATGGGAAATTGTTAAGGTGGTTGTTGTGTGTTTACCTTCTCCTTCATAAATTTTGCTACAACTTTTACAATTCTTCTACACTCACCAAAATAGTAGTTGTATACAACTATGATTGCAATGTTGCTTGGTGAAGGATCTTTTGAGATCCTCTATAGTTAGTGGATTAATGTTCTAAACTGAGGTGTCAGGAACATCTTTCACCATTATGGTCTCTATAGATATAGATTTTATATGTGGGGGACTAGGTGGTGGCAATTGGGTGTCTTGTTCTTGTTGCTATGCCTTAGCTATTGCCTCATTACGTTTATGTGTCTTTTCCTCCACTATTACCTCTTCTTTATCTTTTTCTCCTTCTTTCTCTTTTTCATTTCTTCCCTCAAAGGTATCTTCTTGCCCTTTCTTGAGAGTAGTCAATCCATAAATTAATTTCCACATTTGTGTGGATTTCTTTACAACATCCTCAATTTTATTCTATAGAATACTAAAGGCTCTATATTTGGGTGCAAATTTTCTCCCATGTTTCTTATTGGCATTGCTTATTTGACCTCTAGTTAGGTTAGGCATCACATGAGTCTATGTTGAATCCCTTATTTCCTTCTCCATATTTAGGTATTAATGCCATTTATTTTCTACAATTGAGCTTAGCTCCTTAGGCATAGAATTGTCAAGTTTAGGTGGGGTAGTCTTGAACTTGGCCATCATAGTCTAGATAAACTCTTCCACTATGTTTTGTTCTTCTCTTGAGAATTTATTAAAATGAATGGCTTTTAATATAGTCAACTCTACATTTTTCCTAATGTTTTCATAGATATTTTCAAGATCAAATTTGGTAGTGTGACTTACCACTCTGAATTGCTCATTATCAGATTCTGTCTTTTCTTCATCTAACTTTGGGGGTGCAATATATTTTCTTCTCTTCTTCTATTCTAGCCCTTCTTGCTTTTTTTCTTTCTTGTTTTCCTATTCCTTTGGCACTTTTTTTGTTTCCCTAGTGTTTTCCCTTGTAGTTGCCTTGGCTAGGCTTGACTTTGTTGCTTACTTCTTCCCTTTGGGTTGGGCAACAATCTATTTTTGTGGTTTTCTCTTCTTAGGTTTAGCCTTGGGTGCTTCCTACTAAGCACCTTCTTCTTCTTCTACATCCTCACCCATGCCTTGGGTTAGTGCAAATGTATCCTATCCTTGTTCTTCTTCATCATCTTTAGCCTGTTCATCTTCTTCTTCTTTTGTAGTGCCCTCACTGAATTTGGCTTGAAGTTTCTTTACCAATTTGTCCATTTTCTTTAATGTGGAGGAAGTATTTAACTCCATGTCCACCTTTGATCTGACCACATCATAAGTACCAAAAATTAGTGCACTTTTGTCCACCTCTTCTGCTAATAGTGTCGTTATAGCTGTAGATGCCTCATCTATATTAATTTCATATCTAAGAGGTCTTAAGCATCTAATCATTGGTATTGTTGCTTGTATGTAAGTGTAATCAATATCTACAAGAAAACATACATCATTTACATGTTTCTCAACCAATGAAATAGGTATCCTTAGTCTCTATTTCATGGACTTCTTGAAATCCTCAAAGTAACTTATCATAAGAGTTTCAAAATTAGCTTCCATTTGTTCTATATATTCATTCACTTGAGCTATAATGGCCCTATTCATTTTCTAGCTTACTTTACTAAAGGATGGAAATTCATTCTATATATAGAATAATATAAAAATCAAAATTGCACCAAACTTGCATTGGGCTCACTTGGTTCTCCTTATTCCTGCTAAGTTCTCATTGATTTGTTGCAATTGTAGTTCCAGAAGATCATAAGTATGATCCTTTTTCACTAGTTTCTAGCTCACATCCACTACAATGCATGGTAGACTACTAAGTCTATTGGATTGATAAAATTTATGTTAAATGACGCTAACAAAAAAGTCAACAAGAGAGAGTCTTGGATAGTGTCTATAACCATTCCTCTCTTGTTTTATTTGGCACTAGTGTTCTTCTCAATTGCTTCCTTGGAATCACTTCTAAGGGTCTTTGGCTAATCTAGGGATGGATACCCTGTTACTCTATTTATAATCCTTTTTGTTATCTAACTAGACCATCCTCTGACCATAAAATTTCATCATGAATCTTGCTAAGCACTATCCTAATCCATTCATTTTTGAAAATTGTGGGGAATTCTAGGGTACACATCAGACCCTTCTCAACAATTTGTTGTTCATATTTCAAGACTCCATTTTCACACAATTTTTCATAGGCTTCCCTCATCTCCATATCTCATGTGGCTCCAATTTTTCATTTGTAACATCTCCTAACATCTTATAACATAACTACCTTAGGAGGTGTAATAGATAGGGCCTTGGCTGGGTCATTTTCATATGCCACTTCAGGGATTGGCCAAAAATCTAGTTGTTTCACTTTGTTTGACACTAGTGTGACTTCAAATGACTCTTTCTCTTATGGTTTCCTAGAACTGGATGCCATTTGTGCTAGCTAGGGTTTTAATCACAAAGAAATTTAGAACTACATAACTTGGCACTAGTGTAAATACCTTGAATTGATGAAATTATGTGAATCACTATTGAAATCTGCTCAAATGCTAGATTCTCTAGTTTGAAGTCATTCTACACTCTTCTTCATCTTTTCTCTTTGTTTGCAATGAAGAAAAATGATTCAAAATGTGATAATATACACTATTTTCATAGCATTTAATGCTTAATGCATTTATAGCTCTCCAATTAGCTTCTTAATCATTTCTATATTTCTCAACTTCCATTCATTTTCAAATACTTGGAATCCACTAAAGTTCCCCTCACTCAGCTTCAATTGAAATTTCTCTTTACTCTACTTCCACTACCAACTTAGTTGTAACTAATCATTTGGATTCTACTGACTTTGGTAATCAACTCAGCATGTATTGAAATTTTACTCAGCATTTACGAGCAAGTCAGAAACACTTATGAAATTTTACCTTTGCATCTTTATTCGTTTTGATCTTTCCTTTTTAGTATTTTCTTTTTTAGAAACTGATGTATGATAAAGCTTTGTATATCAATTCCTCATGCCATCTTTTGCTTAGTTGGTTGAAGTGTGACCACTTGACATTTTAGGTGAAGTGATCCCTTCATTTGATGTGGTACTCCCATCTTTCTTCTTCCATGTTTTATTCATTTCTCCTCTGATGTGGTCAACATCCACCTTCTCTTTTCCTTTGTTGATCTCTGAGTTGGGTGCCTTTGACCTTGTTGAGAAATTTTTGGTGATATGACCAGTCTTCAAACAACTAAAGCATGTAGTTTGGTTGAGCCATCTACTATAGTTTCTATTGAAATGTGTTCTTATTCAATTTTTAGGGATGTTTCTATATTCCTAATAGTAATGGTAGCTATACCTAGTGTTGTAGCCCCAATTGTAGGGATGTCCATGATTGTTTAATCTTACTAATTGATTAGGTATCCACATAGGCCTTGATATACACTCAAAAGATTTATGTCCATACTTCTTGCAATTATAGTAGTGACCTTGAAATCTTGGTGTTTTCATAGTCCTAGTCTTGTAATCATGTGCTTTATGTCCTTGCTTGTTGCACTTGTGACAGTGGCTCACATTCTTAGGTTTGTCATGCCGATGGGCATTCTTGTTCCTGCATACATTAGAGGTATGTCCTTTTTTACCACAGAAATAACAAGTAGGTTTAGTGTTCGTACCTTTGTTACTTCTTTCTTCTATTGTCTTGGATGATTCTCCTTCATCAGTCCTGGTGTATCCTAGTCTTGAAGTATCATTGCTAGGCCTTGGTGATTTTAGAAGTTTCTCAAAGTACATAATGGCCTCATTTGGTTTATTGAAGCTTTTTGTAATCTCCTTCTCTATTTTTACTTTATTTTACAGTTGTTCATTTTGCATCTTCAGTGTAGAGATCTCAATGTCTTTGACATTCACTTCATGATGTGCATTCATCATTTGGCTTAGGGTGTCTAGTTGCATTTTTGAAATTATTGCAAGTTCAATTGAATTTTCGGCCAATCTGTTAGCAAGATTTCTCTTGTCTTCTTCTAGCATAGCCTTTTCTTCAATGGCTCTTTTCTTTTGTTCAATCACCTCACAAAGTATCATGGCTTGTGATTCTTGTTCAATCTTGAGAGTTCTTATTTCTTCTGCTTGAGCTATATTATTCTCCATCAAGTCTGCTATTGTTGCATCAAACTTTTTAGAATCTCCATTTGCAAACAATATTGAGGTGTCAAATCTCATTTTATTGTGTATCATTCTCAACTATGACAATCTCTCTTCTTCTCTTTAAGGATTTTATTAGTTCTTCTCTTGGTTCTTCCAAAGTGCATAGAGCAAGTCGTACATCAATTACTTGATTCTCTATGACCTTCCCAAGTTTGTAGATTTCCATTTTTAGATCTTTTCTCCAAATCATAAGGCTTGTTCTTGTGAGAACTCTCTTTGATACCAATTGTTGGAATTTACAAGTGGGAATTTTTACATCTAGGGGGGGGGGGGGGGGGGGGGGGGGGGGGGGGGGGGGGGGGGGGGGGCGTGAATCAAAAATTTTAGTTGAGATCATTCACATGCATCTAACATATCTACTTAATATAAAAATAAAGACATGCATAGAAATAGATAACACAAGATTTTGGTAACCTAGAAACCCTCCAAAAATGAGAAGGTAAAATTGGGGTGTGGATGACACCCACAAAGTATCACTGCAACAATATGTAACTGTTTAATGTTACAAAGTTATAAAACTTCTAATGGTTTGACCTATGAAAGTCTTGTCTTGTTAAAGACTTTACACTCTGTTAAAAGTGACCTATTTAAAGGATTCAAAAACACTCACTTGGAATGATATGCTATTAAAGGATTTAGCACCTTGTTTAAAGGATTACAACATGGTTATCAAACCAGCCCATCATCATTGGATTTTCATTCCTAATACAATGGCAAGAGAGTATTAGAAATTCTTTACCTGATGACTTGCAATCTTCAATTGCTGATTCTAGATCGTTGTTCTGCTCTATCTATTGTAATTTTTGCTTGATCTAATATCTCTCTCTTCAAAATTATGATACTCTATTCTTGATCAATTGAATTTTGCAATATTGTTCTACTTTTTCTAAGTCTTTACACCCCTCTTCACTTCACTAGTATTCTCCCATAAACTCTTATACATATGCATGAATAATGGGGTTTTGTCCTCCTTTTGAAGACTTCAAAGACTTAGGGTTAGGTATGAATCTATGATAAATATTCATTCTTCTTTTCCCACTCAATTCTTTCACTTTTTATATTGGTTTCATGCCTTCTCCATTTTTCTTATTAGTTGCATGCTAATTACATAGGAAATGCAAAAGATTCGATTTTCTCTTCAATGTCCTTCAAGATTCATCTTCAGTCAACTTCAAAAATGGTTTATGTATGAGTTTGTGAAGGCACAAACTCATATGTTGATTATATGTTACTCAACAGTTACTAATTGTTGATGCCTAGTACATATAGGAATTCTATTTCACTCAACTCCTATAGATTTTTTTTTTGCTTGGCATCTATACTTTGCTTGGCAGCTATAGTGACTCAGAATCACTTATCACTTGGCACTTGTTACTTGCTTGGAACCTAAAGTTCACTTGGCACCTATTTAATTTTTGGGTTGGCACATCCTATAGCTTGACATCTATATTATACTCGACATCAACTTAATAATTGATTAAGTGTGTCCACACTCAATTGTCAAAACCAATATGAGACCAACAAAGTCAGCATTTTTGAATGGAGAACTTGAAGAAGAGGTGTACATAAAATTGCCTAAAGGTTTTCCTTTAATATATGATAAGGACATAGTATGCAGACTAAAGAAAGCATTGTATGGCTTGAAGTAAGAACCCAAAACCTGGTATGCAAGATTGGACAAGCATTTGACAAAACTTTGATATAGCAAAGGTATGATAGATAGTCATCTATATTGGAAAGAAATTGATGATGGTTTGATGATATTGGTAATATTTTTTGATGATATCATATTTGGAGGAAATGATGATGTAAGTGACAAATTTGATGAATTGATGAAGAAATAATGTGAGATGAGTGTAATAGGAGAAATGAAATATTTTCTATGATTGTGGATTTGTCAAAATAAGCAAGGAATATTTATTTCTTAGACTAAGTATTTGAAGGATTTATTGAAAAGGTTTAGTTTGGCAACATGTAAACCTATTGGAACACCTATGGTAACTAGACACAAGTTATCTACAAAGAATGAGACACCTGCTATTGAGAAAAAGAAGTACAGATCTATAATTGGAGGTTTGCAATATCTAACTCACACAAGCAAGTGTAGCTGCAATTATTGTAAGATTCCAAGTTTATTCTAGAGAAGCACATTATGTAATACTCAAAAGGATATTTAGATATCTAAATGGAACATCAAAGTTTGGATTGTGGTAAGAACTATCTAATAATTTTACTCTAAGTCCTTATACTAATGTTGATTGGGCAGGTAGTATGGATGACAAAAAGAACACCAATTGTGGAGTGCTCTTTCTTAGAGGAAGATTGGTTTCTTGGCTGAACAAGAAGTAGGATTATACCTCACAAATTATAGTGGAAGCAAAATATGTTGTATCAGCAAAAAATTGTAATCAAGTTGTTTGGATGAAGAAACTGTTGAAGGATATAAGGATACAAAATAGTGAACCTATTGTCATACACTGTGACAACACAACCATGGTAAATATGTCTAAGAATCTAATATTGCATTTGAGGACTAAGCACATTTCTATTAAGTATCACATGTTGAGAGAGAAAGTTGTGGAAAATGAAATTAGATTGGAATATTTGAGCACTAAAGAGAAGATTGCAAATATATTCACTAAGCCTCTTCCCAAAGAGACTCTTGAGTATTTGTAAGGTATGCTAGGGGCTATGCCCCTTCCTACATCAGAGTAGAAGATGTGAGAGTGCATCAATCTAGTGTAATAGAGTGCCATTGTTTGTCTAGATTGATTGTCGATGCTTCCTATATGGGGGAGTATCTGTGATGGATAGAGTCATCTAGGACTCTTGTTGGATGTTGTTTTGAATAGTGTCTTTGGACACTTGAGCTAGTAAGAATAAGTTTTTTCTGAGTTTGATGGTTTCTAAAACCTTTAACATTGATGTCAATGGGGAAGAAGTATGACATGAAAAACATCATATGAGAGAAGAAAAAAGATCATGAGGAAGAACATCATAAGGAGAAGACAAGTAAGAACAAATACAATATGTTTGAAAGAAGTACATCATGGAATGATAATTTGATGGGAAACAAACTAAGGTATATCACTGGGGGAGAATGATTAATGAAGAGGATTTGAAAAGAAAGATTAATAGTATTTTTTTGGTATTCTTGGAACTAGTTATTTTCTCATCTATGTTGTTGTTGGAAATCTTATTGAAAAGCTCATTGTGAAGAATCAAAGAGGGAGATTGTTGCAAAGAAAGAAGATTGTTGTTTTCAATCATCATTTTCTTATTGATGTCAAACCTGCTATTTGAAGGAATGATATTTGATTATAAAATCCAAGTACTAGCACTTAGTTGATTAATGAAGAGGATTTGATGAACAAGATGTAACAAGAGAACCTAAGGGAAAGGTTGAGTTATGATGTATTGAAGTGCAAGGATCAGTTAAGACATTGGTTAAATGATGTATTGATAACATACTGAAGGATATAGAGGATGGTCACACTCAAAAACACTGGGGGAAGAAGTCATAATAAGGTTGATTGAAAGGCCTAAACTAAGATAATTAGTGGATGCTAAGAAAGTTAGTAGAAGCTAAAAAAATTCCCAGTTAGAGTTGAGTAACAGGAAACTCTAGTGTGCGCCGAGTGAAGATTAGGTGCCAAGCATTAGAAAAATTCTTAGTTGGTACCAAGTAATCTTCAGGTGTCGAGAATCAAAAAAAATCTTAGTTGGTGCCAAGTAATCTTTAGGTATCAAGCATAAGAAAAATTCTTAGTTGGTGTTGAGTAATCTTCAAGTGCCGAGCATAAGGAAAAATAAAAAGGGTGTCGAGTAACATAGTATGTGTCAAGCACCAATGTTTCAATAGTTCCAAGTTGCTACATTATTCCAAATGATGAAGATTTGCCAAATCTAGACAAACATAGTGGTTTCATTGAATTTTGTGAATGAATTGGAAGATAAGGATGATGAGTTGTTGGAACAGAATCCTATGTAAACCATTTTTGGGAAAATTCTAAAGGATTATTCAAGAAGTTTCTAGAGGAAACAAAATATGGATTAGATGTAATGAATCCTACCTAATACATGTGAATTGAAATTAAAGAATGGAAGAATTGAGTAGGAAAAGGAACTCCAAGAATTCTATTTAAGGAGACATAGGCCAAGAAGCAAAGAGTTGCTGATACTAGTGTTGTAAAGGAGCGAAGCCTGCAAAGTGGTTAAAAGGGTGTCAAGGGGAGACATCTAGGAGAAGGAAGAGCATAGAGGCTCTGCTTCTATGAGTGGTCATGAAGATATGATTGCATTGGTATATTGAGTATGAAGACTCAAGGAGACTAAGTTTGAAAGGAGGGAAAGCTATTAAGAGTTGCAGAGGTTAAAGGCTAGGCAAGGGTATAAGCTGAGAAGTGATCTAAGATCTACAAGATAAGTTGTATGTTGTAGTTAGGTCAAGATTTTCTAATACTCTCTAAAAATTGTATTAGATCTGACAATCCTATGGACTTAGGTTGGCCTAATAGCCATTTTTAAATCCTTTAATAGGGCAACATTCCAAGTGAATGTTCTAAAGTCCTCTAACCAAGCCCACTTCTAATAGGGTGGATAAATCCTCTAATAAGGTCACATTTGATAGTGTTTTTTAAGCCTTTAACAGGGCATCACATCAAAAGAGTGAGAATTGAGTAGCATGTTACTTGTGGTTTTTCCCAAAATGGGTTTCCATGTAAATCACTATGTTATGTGTTGATTTCTTATGTATTATGCTTGTATGTTGATTTACAGTAACTTGCTGATTAGATAAGTTAAAGCATGGATGAATGAATGGTTAAATGGGTTCGCTATACTTAGTCAAAAGTTTAAATAGGACATTTGGACCTTGAATAATTGATTAACCCCCCCCCCCCCCCCCCCCCCACCTCTCTCAGTTATTCCAAAGCATTTTCTAACAATTGGTATTAGAGCCATTTGCTGATTTAGTTTCAAGGTACTGGAAGCAGGAAGATAAGATGTCTAAGAGAGAAGTTCCTAAGCTCAACATAGAAAACTTTGCTGCATGGCAGCGTCTGATTAAATTGCACCTTGAATCAATAGTTGACTATGCACAAACCTCAATTGGAATAGAACATGTAACTCCAACAAGACCTCTAACTACAGATGATTTGAACAAAAAGAAGGAGAACAACCAAGCAATGCTAGAAATTGCCTTTGCACTTAACTATGCAGAATATGATGATATCAAAGATTGTGATACTACATTCAAAATGTAGAAAACCTTATCAAAAATTCATGGAGGAGATCAAAATATCTAGAGAGCAAAAAGAGAAAGCCTAAGAGGAAATTTTGATGACATGAAAATGGAGGAAGGTGAAAATGTTGCTCAGTATACTACAAGAATAAAAGAAGTAGTAAGTGCAATAAGGAGTTTAGGTGGTCAATTGGAAGAAGAAACAACCATTAACAAATACTTGAGAAATCTGCTACCTATCTATGCTATTAGCATTTCAGCCATCCAAGAGCTAAGGTGTGTACAAGGGAATACACTAACCTTTGAAGGAATAATGGGAAGAGTTTCTGCACTTAAGCTATCCAATTTTGATAACTACAAACCCAAAAACCTTGGATCTTCTTTCAAAACCAAGATGAAAATGAAAGACACTAAGGAGGAAACATCAAACAAGAAAAGAAGAAAAGGAAAGCATGCATCCAGTGATAGCAACACAGATGAGGAAGATGTGGAATAGTTAGAAGAACTACTGGCTAGGAGATTTCATAGAGGTAAAGGTAAATTCAAGGGTAAGCTCCCTATCATATGTTTCAATTGCAATGAAGTAGGACATATTGCAGCAAGATGTCCATAGAAGAAGAACTATAAATAAGGTAACAAGTACAGGAACAAGAGAGAAGACAATAGCAAAGATTACAAAGAGAAAGGCAAGAGATGCTACATTGTTGAAGAAGATTCTAATGAGAATGATGATGAAGTAGTCTATGTAGCCATGAAGGATGAACAAAAAAATATGAAGATGAAGCAACAACATTGGTTACCTATGTGAACAAGAATGACAAGTGGGTCATTGATAGTGGATGCTCACATCACATGATAGGAGACAAAAGTAAGTTCATTACCTTTACTTAATATGATGGAAATAGTGTTAGATTTGGTAATGATGCCCCTTGTCAAATCAAAGGAAAAGGTTCTATTAAGCTCACAGAGAAAATTTCATGTGATAATGCATACTATGTTGAAGCATTGAACTACAACTTGTTGAGTGTATCACAGTTAGGCAATGAAGGTTGCAAAGTTGAATTTGGAAACAAAATTACTAAGATCTATGACACAAACTAAAATTTTATAGGAAAAGGTGAACAAACTATGAATAATCTATTTTACCTAGATATAGAAGATGAAACATGTCTTGTTGTTAGAATTGATGATGTGAGGTTGTGGCATAAAAGGCCGTGTAATGTCAACTTTGATAACTTGATTAGCATCAATAAGAAGAAGAAAGTACAAGGGTTTCCCAAGCTAAAAAAACCTAAAAATACAATGTGAAAACAATGTCAACTAGGAAAAATGACTAAGTCTAGTTTCAAAAGAAAAACATACACTTCTAATGAAGTACTAGAGTTAGTCCATATAGACTTATGTGGCCCAATAGAAGTGCAAAGCTACCTAGGAGACAGATACATAATGCTATTTCTAGATGATTATTCCAATATGATGATTGCTATATTTTTAAAGAAAAAATTTGATGCATTTTGAATGTTTAAGTGGTATTTGGCCAGAGTTGCGAAGGAAGTAGGAAAGAATCTAAAATGTCTAAGGTCAGACAGAGGAGGTGAGTTCACATCAAAAGAATTTGAAATATTCTACAATGACAAAGGCATCAAAAGGAAAACATCAGCACCAAGAACTCCACCACAAAATGGTATTTTTGAAAGGAGGAATAGGTTAGTAATGATATAGAAAAATGTTGCACTAAAATACTGGGGAGAAACTATAAGTATGGTAGTCTACACACTGAATAGAGTTCAAGTCAAGAAAGATACAAATGCAACACCTTTTGAATTGTGGTATAGTCACTCACCCAATGTTAAACATTTAAAAGTATTTGGTTGTAAATTCTATATTCTCAAAGATACTAGAAATGGAAAGTTTGATGCAAAAAGTGATGAAGGCATATTTCTTGGATACTCCACTAGAAGCAAAGCATATAAATGTTTGAACACTATCACTAAAAAAATTATGAAGAGTGCAAATGTAAATTTTGATAAGCATGCAGAAGTTTAGGTTGATGAGTCCAAGCAACTAGAGGATTATAGATCCTTTTTATAATTCAATGAAGGAATGACTATTGAATACAATGCTAAAAATCAAGTTGGGAATCAGCAACAAACCTCAGTATCTACTGAGTCTCAACTAGTGAATGTCAAGCTACATTCAGAAGACAAGCTGTAGAATGTACAAAATGCACATTTTAACTATGAAAATAGTACACATGAAAGGAATGATGAAGTGCCTGATTAAGAAGAACAAAATGACTCTGAAGCTAAAGGACCAAACATGGAAAGAAGGACAGAACCAAGATTAGCCAAGTATGTAAGAAGAAATCACCCTGTAGATCAAATCATTGGTGACAAGGATGCCAGACCAATGGCAAGAAATAAACTAAGCAAGGTTGAACCCAAAATAGTGAAAGATGCACTACAAAATGATGATTGGTATAAATCCATGGAATAAGAAATAGATCAAATTGAGAAGAACAAAACATGGTCTCTAGTTCCTAGACCTACTGATAAGAATGTGATTGGAACCAAATGGGTATTTAGAAACAAACTTAATGAGAATAGAGAAATAAAAAGAAATAAAGCCAGACTAGTTTTCAAAGGCTATACACAAGAAGAAGGATTGGATTACGGGGAAACATTTGCCCCTATTGAAAGAATGGAAGGAGTAAGAACGTTACTTGCATATGCTACATACAAAGGTTTCAAAGTCTACCAAATGGATGTTAAGTCTTCTTTTCTAAATGGTATACTAGAAGAGGAATTCTACATAGATGAGAAGAAAAAGGACATGGCCTACAAGCTATACAAAGCACTTTATGGATTGATGCAAGCACCTAGAGCATGGTATGAGAGATTGCACAAATATCTTGTGAAGATAGGATTTGAGAGAATAGATAACAACAACAACTTGTATATCAAAGATGAAGAAGATAAAGACATTTTGATATAAAAAATCTTTTTTGATGATATAATATTTGAAGAAAAAGATGTTCTTTGAAAAGATTTCGCTAATCAAATGAAGCATGAATTTGAGATGTCAATGTTTGGAGAAATCAAGTTCTTTTTTTGAATTACAAGTACATCAATTAAAGCATGGTATATTTGTGACCCAATCAAAATACATTAAGGAGGTACTCAAAACATTTGGGTTGGATGAATCAAAACTAGTTAGCACACCAATGGAAATAGGCCATAAGCTATCCAAGAATGACGAGTCCACTAAAGTGAATCAAACATTGTATAGATCAATGGTTGGAAAACTATAATATGTTGTACATAGTAGACCAGACATTACATTAGCTATTGGAATAGTGGCTAGATTTTCTACAAATCTAAGAGAAAATCACTTAATGGTAGTAAAGAGAATATTGAGATACTTGAAAGGAACTGATGACTTTGATTTGTACTACAAGAGGAGTAAAAATTTTGAACTAAGAGCCTACACTGATGCAGATTGGGGATGTAACATTGATGATAGAAAAAACACCAGTGGAGGAGCTCTTTTCTTAGGAAAAAGGTTGATTATATGGACTAGCAAAAAGCAAAGATGCACCTCAAATTCCACTGCTAAAGCTTAATATGTGGTAGCTGCTATAAATGGCACCAATATTATATGGATAAAACATTTGCTAGAAGGTATGTAGGAAGAAGTAATTGAACCTATGATACTTTATTGTGATAATACAAGTGATATCAATATATTAAAGAATCTAGTAATGCATACTAAAACCAAGCATATTGCAATCAAGTATCACTATGTAAGAGAGTTGGTGGAAGACAAACAAGTAAAGATGGAATATGTTAGCTCAAAGGAATAGATTGTTGACATCTTCAAAAAGTCACTACCTAAAGATTCTTTTGAGTATATTAGAGGTAAGTTAGGGGTGATACCCCTAGCCAAGGCCACTTGAATAAAAAACAAGTATGCCCTACATCAAATTAGTTGATTGATAACGACATTACACATTGATGCAGATAATGTTTACTTTGGGATTCATGTCTAAAGTAGTAGAAGTGTTGAAGCTCTAAACTAGTCACAAGCAAGGTGATAGAGGGAGAAATTGAATGAACCTGCAAAGCTACACTTGCATATTAAAGATGCTAATATGTCTTTGGCATTGTTTTCAAAGATGGTGAAGATGTTTGAAACTGATCAACAAGAGAATGATCAAGAAAAGGATCAAGAAGGAGAAGTGAAACAAAAACTAATTAATAGTATGAGGGATAAGATGTGAGATACTAATCAAGTGAAGATAGAAGGAGAAGTAAATAGAAATAATTAGAAGATTGATTAGAATAGCAAAATACAAGTAATACAATGAACAAGGATACAACAACAAAGAGGGAGAAGTAGAAATGAAGCAATTAGAATAAGAAGGAAATGTGAAGTTACAATTTACTTTTTGGCATTTGACTTACTATTCTAACCTAGTAAGATTGTGGTTGAATAGTTTAGTCTGATGGTTGATTAGTTTTGGTTTGCCATCAATGCCAAAGAGGGAGATTATTGGAAATTTGATTGAAAAGCTCATTGTGAAGAATCAAAGAGGGATATTGTTGCAAAGAAAGAAGATTGTTTTTTTCAATCATCATTTTGTCATTAATGTCAAACCTACTATTTGAAGGAATGACATTTGCTTATAAGATCCAAGTACTATCACTTAGTTGATTGATGAAGAGGATTTGATCAACAAGATGTAAGAAGAGAACCTAAGGGAAAGGTTGAGTTATGATGTTGTAATAAAGTGCAAGGATCAGTTAAGACATTGGTTAAATGATGGATTGATAACATACTCAATGATATAGAGGATGGTCGAACTCAGAAACATTGGGGGATGAAGTTGTAACAAGGTTGATTTCAAAGCCTAAACTAAGATCATTAGTGGATGCCAAGAAAGTTAGTAGAAGCCAAGAAAATTCCCAGTTAGAGCAGAGTAATAGGAAACTCTAATGTGTGCTGAGTGAAGATTAGGTGCCAAGCATCAAAAAAATTCTTAGTTCATGCTGAGTAATCTTTAGGTGCAGAGCATCAAAAAAATTCTTAGTTGGTGCTGACTAATCTTTAGGTGTCGAGCATCAAAAAAATTCTTAGTTGGTGCTGATTTATCTCAAGGTACCGAGCATTAGGAAAAAAATAGAGGGTGTCAAGTAACACAGTATGTGCTGAGCTCCAATGTTTCAATAGTGCCAAGTTGTTGCATTATTCCAAATGACAAAGATTTGCCAAATATTAGCTGACATAGTGGTTACATTGAATTGTGTGAATGAATTGGAAGATAAGGATGATGAGTTGTTGGCATAGAATCTTGTGTAAACCATTTTTGGGAAAATTCTAAAGGATTATTCAAGAAGTTTTTAGAGAAAATAGAATATGGATTAGATGAAATGAATCCTACCTAATCCATGCAAATTGAAATTAAAGAATGGAAGAATTAAGAAGGAAAAGGAACAACAAGACTTCTATTTAAGGATACATAGACCAAGAAGCAAAGAGCTACTTGTAAAGGAGCCAAGCCTATAAACTTGTTGAAAGGGTCTCAAGGGGAGACATCTAGGAGAAGGAAGAGCACAGAGGCTATGCTTCTATGAGTGGTCATGAATATATGATTGCACCATTATATTGAGTATGAAGACTCAAGGAGACTAAGCTTGAAAGGAGGGCAAGCTATTAAGAGTTGCAGAGATTAAGGGTCAGGCAAGGGTATGAGCTGAGAAGTGATCTGAGATCTACAAGATAAGTTGTATGTTGTAGTCAGGTCAAGATTTTCTAATACTCTCTAGAAATTGTATTAGATCTGAAAATCCTATGGATTTAGGTTGGCCTAATAGCTATTTTTAAATCTTTTAATAGGGTGACATTCCAAGTGAATGTTCTAAAGTCCTCTAACCAGGTCCACTTCTAATAAGATGGATAAATCCTCTAACAAGGTCACATTTGCCAGTGTGTTTTAAGCCTTTAACAAGGAAGGCTTTTCATAGGGCATCACTTTAGAAGAGTGAGAATTGAGTAGCATGTTATTGGTGGTTTTTCCCAAATTGGGTTTTCACATAAATCACTGTGTTATGTGTTATGCTTGCATGCTGATTTATAGTAACTTGTTGATTAGATAAGTTAAAGCTTGGATGAATGAATGGTTGAATTAGTTCACTATACTTAGTGAAAAGTTTGAATTGGAAATTTGGACCTTGAATAATTGATTCACCCCAACCCCCCCCCCCCTTCTCAGTTATTGTAAAACATTTCTAATAGTTTCCATCAATGCCAAAGGGGGAGATTGTTGGAAACATGAATGCTAATGATATTTCTATGAAGGAGTATTGTAGATATGTTACTATGATGATATGTTTCTTTCATAACTGATTTTTCTATTGATGTCAACATAATAGACTTATGTGATATCTAATAAAATAATAACAAAAAGTTCAAGTTAGTACGGATGACTAGTTGAGTATTCTCACGATCCAAGGTTATGAGAGATACTTTTGAGTAGCTAGTATATGTAGTCAATTTTAGATGAAAAAATTATAAGTCTAAAAGAAGTTATGTAAGTTTTTTTGATGTATGTTTTGAGATAGATTTTACAGAGGCATGTTCTGGTAAACTTGTTATATAACTTAGTAAAATTGTTATTGTAAGAATTGAGGTTGAGGATATGAAAAAGACATGTTGACGATGATGTGGATAAATTCACTCATATTAATATTATGTGTACAAAAAGTCATTCAATTTGCAAGGTATAAGATTAATGTTATCACTAAGTGTAATGTGTTCTTATTGTGGTCCTATAAGGATTAATTGAGAAGGTCTAACTGCCAACTGAAGGAATCTTTTTATGGATTCAATGTAAAGGAAGAACATTTTCCTTTATCATATGACATGGAATTGGATATGAAGAGGTGATTGTAAGTAGTAGAGAGAGAAAAATACGATGTTGAGCATAATAGACTAGAAGTGAAGGAAACTCCATTGCCAAGGTTTTATTGTGTGATCTGAGGTTTGGTATTTGGATATGAGGTTTGTGACCTAGTGTACAAGGTTTACATATGTTTGGTTTGGTTGATAGAAAAAAGGAAAGAAGAACATAAAAATTAAAAATTAAATGTTTGAGTAGTGATCTCATCTTGTAGTTGAAATTGCATGTTTGGGCAGTGGGCTCTTCTTGCATACATTATACTACAACTCCTAATAAGGTTGCCACAACTCCTAACATGGTTGGAATATCCTAATAGGGATTCAAAGTCTCTTAATAGGGACTCATATGTTTTAAATGTTGTAATAGACTCCTAATAGGGTCCATTCTCTAACTAGGAATGTTTATATTATTACATCATCTTGTGGGCATCATTTCCACTAGGGTTTTCCCTCTGATCAAAGGTTTCCCTAGTTAACATGTTTGGTGTAATTTTCTATGTGAATCTTATTATGGTTGTTGTTTACTTTGGTTTAATGGTTAATTTTGTTTAAAGAAGATTTAATTTTTGGGTAAGTGATTCACCCCCCCCCCCCCTCGCCAAGTTAGATAAAACTTCATCTAGGGTTTTTTAGTGCACCTCACCTTTAGGACATTAGAACTCTAGGTTTTCATTATAAAATGCAACAAAATGATGAAAGGTGATAAACCAATCCAAAAATATATATGGTAGTATATTTGGTAGTTTATTTAATCATTAATTTAGTCATATTAGGGCAAGATGGAATTGAACCACCATCTTGCTCCCTATAAAGTAGACTCTCTTCCATTGAGCTAGTACCCTTTAAAGAATAATGCAAAAAATTGACAAATTTGTCTTCCCAAAATTAGACCTACCATGATCATGGTCACTATAACATGATACAATCTTATCAAAGAACACACATTTTATAAATTATGAAAAACAATTATTTAAATCTTTATCAATAACTATTTAAAAATTTTAAATTCTTTTGTTCAGGCATTTTAAAATTATATTTAATGTTAATTACACTTCTCCAAATTATTGTAGTGATAGATGTTGATCTCAGATTGGTTTTGACAAGTGAGTTTCAAAAAACTTAAGTTATTTACTTATTTCATGCCAAACAAGTAGTACATGCTGAGCACAACATGTATATTATAGAGCATGCCAAGTCCATAGTGAGTGTTGAGCCACTCATGTGCCGAGTCCCTCAAGTGCCAAGAAAATATTGTATGTTGAGTGATTATGAAGCCAAGAAAATAGTGGATGTTGAGTAATACAAATGTCAAGTCACTATAGAAATATTAGTGTATGCCAAGCATCAAAGACTTCAGATGTCAAGTAAGATAGTTTTGACATATTTGTTTGTATTGACACAAACAACTATAAAAACCATTTTTGAGCCAACTTAAAGATGAATTGTGATATTTTGGAGATAAGGATGAATCTCAGCCATACATTCATACCTAACCCTAAGTGACCAAAGTCTTCTTAAGGTGGAAAAAACCCTAAACTCTCTAGTGAGTGTGTTAGGTGTTGAAGCAAAATATAGAGAATTTTGCATGTGTAAATAGATCATTCATGGTGGCTAAGGAGTTATGAAGTCAGAGTACATTCTAGAATTAGTTAGAGTAGAACATAGGAGAGAGAAGAGTATAGAACAAAGAGAAATATAATCAAGAAGGATCAAGAAGACATCAGTTTAGAGGTGATCTATTATTAGGCAATCAAGTGCTAACTACAGGATCAATGCTAAGACATTTTAATAGGTTATTTCAATCAAGATCTCTTAATAGAGTAGTCCTAATAGGCTATATTGAAATCCTTTAACAAGATGCTTACTTAATTTTGATTTAAAGTCCTTTAGAAAGGCACACTTCTAATAGGGTTTTGAAATCCTTTAACAGGGTGAGATCTAACAATCTTTTTAAGCCTTTAACAGGGTAGACCTTTCATAGAGTAGATCATGTCTCATGATCAAAACATTGTAACATTTATTGGATACACTTTATTACTTTAGTAGTGAAGATTTGTGGGTGTCATATGTGTGTGAATTTTTACTTTCTTACATGTTTTAGATGTGCATGCTTTACATGCTATTTTAGTTTACACATTGAATGTATGAGATGGATGTGTGATAAAAGTTTTATGAGTCCAAGCTTAAACTGCTAAGTTCCCCCCACTAGAAGTTTACCTTTCCTATTGTAATTTTGACAATTGGTAAATGGAAGTCTATAAGTTGGGAAAGACTATTGAGAATCAAGAGATTGAAATACATCTCATCCCACATCAACTAAATGAAGCAAGAGAAGAACTAAAGAAATCCTTAAAGAGAAGGAAGGAAATTGGTATTGTGGAGAATGACATACGATACAAAGAGATAGACACTACTAAGGTATTTGCAAATGGAGACTCCAATGAATTTGATGCAGTTGTTACAGATCTAATGAAAAAGAATAGAACCCAAGCTAAGGAAATCATAAATCTCAAGTTAGAGCAAGAATCACAAGCCATATTACTATGTGAGGTGACTAAATAGAAGAAGAAAGATATGGAAGACAAATCCATGATTGAAGATGATAAAATAATTTTAGCTAACAGAGCGGAACAGAAGTCAACAAAACTAACCAAGATTTCCAACATACAATTGGATATCTAAGTCAAATGATGAATGCTAACTATGAATTAAATATCAAGGACATTGAGATAACTACATTGAAGTTTCAAAATAAATAATTGTAAAGTGACCTAAAAAGGGAAAAGGAGTTTGCTAAAAGTTTCAACAAACCAAATGAAACCATCAAATACTTTGACCAATTATTGAGATCCCCTAGATCCAATAATGACACATTTCGACTAGGATATACAAGCACTAAAGAAGGAGAGTCATCCAAAAGTGCTAAAGAAAGGAACAAAAAGGGTAAGAACTCCAAACTTACTTGTCATAAATGTGGAAAGAAAGGACATATTGCTAGTGTGTGTAGGAGCATAACTACAAATTATAATGTCAAGCACAAGAGCATGGTTCAATGTCATAAGTGCAACAAACAAGGTCATTAGGCACATGAATACAAAACCAAGACCATGCACACACAAATATTTGAAGGATATTGTTATAACTGTTAGAAGTATGGACATAGAGTTTTTGAATGTAGATCTAAACCCAAGTATTCATAAAATAGGCAAATAAAGGTAATGAACAATGGAAACTATTGTAACTGGGATTATAATACAAGATATAGCTATCATTATTTTCAATAAATGGAAATGTTCCTAAGAATTGTATTAGGACACACTTCAGAGGTGACTATAAGAGGTGGTTGAGTGAAACCACATATATTACCTGTTTAAAGACTAGTCACATTAGTAGCTATTGTCCAACTTGGTCAAAGGAACCAAATTGTGAATTTGACTAAGGAAAAGGCAAGGAAAATGTTGAAAATATCAAAAATGAAATGAACAAGACATGGAAGAAGAAAGATGATTGCATCACATCAAATGGAGAAGGGATCACTTCACCCAATGGGTCAGGTGATCACACGTCATAAAATTAAGCAATCAAGAGGTATGTGGGACTGATATTTAAAAGTTATATCATACATTAGTTCCAAAAGACTTAGTACTGAAAAGATTACATTAGCATGAATAAAGATGCAAGATTTCATTAGGAGCCCAAGATAATTCTTTAAAGTTTTTCATGTTGTTGTTGAGCATGAAATATTTCTTATGTGTGCCAAGTAAATGTTGGAAGATACCAAGCTATTAGACTAGCTAGTTGATGCTGAGCTTGTAATGCATGCCAAGTGAATGGAATGTTAATGGATTTTGAGTGAGCTTGAAATTGGTTGATGCCAAGCTTATAGTTGTATAAGAACTTAGCATTTATTGCAGGGTTTTCAAAGGGTATTTTATCTATTTTAGCTCATTTCAAATCATTTAAAATTTGAGAAAGAGTGAGGAGAGTAGAAAGCAATATGGAAATCCATCCAAAGCTATTACAAAAGATATAAGAAGTAATTCTACACCAATTTTTGTTAGATCTTACAAGGTATTTATCAAGAGCTGAGCTACATAGTTTATATTTTTTGCAAACCCTAGTTTCACACAATGGCTTCTAGTTCAAAGAATATAGAGGGAAAGGAGGTTTTGAATGTCCAAATGGTTAGTAAAAAAGTTAAACAACCAATTTGTAAAGCTATTCCTGATATTGCTTAGAAGAAAGACCCTTCTAGTGTGTTATCCATGATACCATTGAATGTTTAAATGGTGCAAGATGTTAGGAAGTGCTATAACTGTAAAATTGGTAGTATTGGTGACATGGAGATCAAGGAAGCATACAACAAATTATGTGAGAATGGTGCATTGAAAGAAGAATTCAAAATTGTAGAAAGGAAAGGGTTAAATCGTGTCCTAGATTTCCCAAATGTGTTCAAGACTAAATGGACAAGAATTGTATTAAGCAAGATACATGATGGTTCACTATGGCTAGATAATAGACCTATCAAAATTAATAAAAGGATAATCCATAGGGTTACTAGCTATCCAACCCTAGATCAGCCTAAGACACTGAGAAGTGACTCAAAAGAGGTGATTAAGAAAAACACTGGAGCTATATGGAACAAGAGAGGCATGACAATTAACACAATCATTGATCTTTTGATAGAGTTTGCAGTAAGGGTTATTTCACACAAGTTTTACCAATCTAGTAGGTTAAATAGTGTGCCCTATATAGCTATAGATGTGGGATATAAAATTAGCATGTTGAAACAAATCACTTGGAAAAATGATATAACTTCTCTCATTCTTCTAGTGCATGTGTACATCAGCCTTAACTTCTACATCATGCTCACCATGAGAAAACAAATCAACATGATCATGTAAACTAGGATCAATCTAAAAACCATCATCTACAAATGACTATTGCATGTTATCAACCAGAAACATGGATGATCATATTCTACTTTGTTCAACAAGTTGCATGTGTCAAAATTATCTGACTCACCTTGTGTAACTAGATGTGAAGAGTATATGAAATCTAATCTCTACCTACTTGCAGTCATGTTTCTCATCAAATCAAATTTATCTTTCGCTAAAACCTCTTCACATTCAAACAACTGATTAGTCACCAAGTATGAGAACTCATCCTGAAAGTGCTGATCATAATCATTTTCTTCATCTAAAAAAATGTTAGAATGAACCTTAAACTTATCTTTACAAGATTTATCAGCACATAAAGAAAATTCATATTCAGATTGAGAACATTCACTATTCCTCTTCATCACATGAAACATCAAAACATATTGTAGCAAAACCAATATGAGAAGAATCCAAAACAACATCAAATTTTTAGAGTAAATAATTATTATTTATGCTTTTACTTAAGTTTTCTTAGGTTAAATGCATTTATTTAATAGTTGTAGTCTAGGAGTTGCTGATAACACAAGAGTTTATTCTTATCTAAGTCATACTTATCTACTAGCATCTTCTAAGTTGTTCTAGAAGTTTCCTTAAGGCTTTTATATTTAGGCTCTCTCATTGTATTTCATAACTCAACTCATCTTTTTAAGGCATATTGTACAACAATACATTTTCATTGGTGTAATGTTATTTTCTTTGAGTTCGTTTAGTTTTTCCAAGCTCCACCTCTTCCTTCTTTGGTTTTCCTTCAACAGGTTATTTACATGCAGGTAATCTTGGGAAGATGTGAAGTTGGCTTTCATCAATTTCTACATAGTATCAAAGCCTCGTTGTTGCTTCTTGGTTGAAGGATTTTTGAAGCCATGATTTGGAGACATAAACCCTAGTTTATTTGCTATTTTTTTCTTCAATCCAAGGGAAGAGCCTTTTTTTTGGAGCACTTTGGGCCTAAATGCATGCTACCATTGAGTTCAAAAGGCCCATTATAGTTAGGATTCATATAAAATTTTAAAATTTTAGCTTCTATAGCATTAGGGAAATTTGTTGAGCCCCCCGGGAGGCCGTACTGATGATTTTTTGGCATTTATTCCAATTTTTTTTAAAGAAACCTCAAGCACCACTACTATGCCACCATAGCACCACCACCACATGGCTAGGACTTTGCTCCATAGCCACCTCCACCATTAGTAGCATCATAGAACCACTGTGGCACCACCTGTCTGCAGTCGCCACTCTGACACCTCCACTACCAATGGTTGCTGCCCATGTAGCCACCACAACTAGCTGAGACCACCCCATTTCCACCCACTTGCAACCCACTAGTCAATGGCTAGTTGGAATGTTCTCTGGCTACCACATGGCATGGGTGCCACATTGGCACTTGCCATGTGGCCCTTGTCACATCAGCACTTGGACAACTCACTTGCCATGTGGATGCCACATGGTAGTCTTTTTTTGCCTTGACAGCCTCCAAGTGATCAATTTTAGCATTATGAAATACTAAAATCAGCATGATGTTAGGATTACATCAATACCTACCTACCTCTCCTTTAGGGTCCCTTTTGACCTACTCATAGTTTTTTGCCATAACTTGAGCATATAGAGGTATTTTTTCGATCTAAAAGAAGTGTTAAAAAGCTAGTTCTAAGAAGGAGACATTGGTGTTGGTATTTTTAGGTTTTAATGTAGTTATGTGGCTCATTTTTGTAGTCAAAGTTTAATGTTTTATTTTTTACTCTGGTGAGCGTTTCTTGTGCATCCCATCTCTGTTTCTTGAAAATGATATATTTTTGGAAAGCTAGTTTTGTTTACTTTTCAGAAATATTGTAATTTCATTTAAATTCTGCCCCATGCTCTTTCTATCATGTTTTTGGTTTTTTTTTTCTCTATGGTGGATATCCAAGGTGTTCCAGGTCTAAGGATCATTTTCATGGCATGAGATCTTTTGTTTTTGGTTATATTATCTATTGCGTTAGTTTTTTTCTCATTCTAATCATTGTTGATATCATTTATAAGAAATTTTATGAAAATGCACTAAGATAAAGTGTCACTTGTGCATTTTGGGTTCATGAACATTTTTTTGAGGCAGTTGTACTCACACTATTTTATAAAGCACCATGGGGGGGATAGTTGTCTAGTACTTTTGTGCCCTTTTCCTTTTTTTTCCCATGCAGAGTCAGTGACACATGCCCTTATAGGTGTTTGTACCTCTTATTCTCTCTCATTGTTCTTGGTTCTCTCTGTAGAGGCTTTTGGCCCACCTTTTTAGTTGCATGTCACCTCACCCCATCTACATTAAGGAGGGTTATGCTATTGTTCTAGTGCTTCCTTGGTTTGATGGTTTGATAGTGTGACCTATGTATTTAGTATTTGATCCTATATACTAGGTGATTACAATGGCTAGCTACCTATGCATTTTGGTGAGATGGATTATCTACCATATAGACATGATCACTTCATGCCTTCTATTTTTTCATGGAGGTTCTTCATATAAGTAGTTTCTTTTTTATAGAGTTTGTGGCTTCTTCATGCTTCAGTGATGTTCTTCATGATTTTCTTTGTTCCTATTTCTGGGACATTCCTCTAGTTGGAGGATTGTTCAATCCTTCACTAGATTTTCAATTATCTCTTTCTTGGAGATGGGTTTTTCCCACTGGGTTTTCTCCTTTTTCTTTGGTTGAAAAAGATTACATTGCATTTCTTGGCATTGTACTTGGGTACCTAACATGGCCTTGTTTCTAGGACCCATTCTACATTTCATCTTAGCTATTGTGAGCTTAAGTGCATTCTCCTTATTTGCACTTAAGAGGGGTGTTAGAGTAAATAATTATTATTTACGCTTTTATTTAAGTTTACTTAGGTTCAATGCATTTATTTAATAGTTGTAATCTAGGAGTTGTTGACAACATGGGAGTTTGTTCCTATCTAAGTCATACTTATGTTCTCACCTTGATCTAGGATATTCCACCTTTTGTGGATGTATGCTTAGTTGTCATACTTATCTCTTAGCATCTTCTAGCTTGTTCTAGAAGTCTCCTTGAGGCCTTTATTTTTGGGATCTCTCATTGTATTTCATAACATAACTCATTTTCAAGACATATTATACAACAATACATTTTTCTTTATTTGCAATATCTTCTCTCTTAGTCCATTTAGTTTTTCCAAGCTCCAACTCTTCCTTCTTTCATTTCCCTTCTATAGGTTATTTGCATGTAGGTGATCTTGGTGAGCTGTGAAGTTGGCTTTCATCAACTTCTATACAAACTTCCCTTCACTAACATCCCCACATCCAACAAGTCATCATGTGTAAAGAGATTTGAGGTACTATCATATACACTTCCAAATCTAACAAAGATTGTTCAAATTCTACATCTCTTTCCATATCAAAATTTGGGGAAATAACTTGACTGAATAAAAAAATGTTATGAGGGAAAATATGAGCATCCTTAGAAATATTTACATGCTTTTCAAAATCATGAGCCAACAAAATTTCATCAGGGCTCAAGAAGACTGCCTCACAAATCTTCTCCTAGCTGTGATTATCATTTGGATGACATGAAGAACTTACAACAACAAAATTATCAGTATAACAATCTAGAAAATCATCATTATTACAACATTCATTCTTATCATGGAAATAACTACCTCCATTGCTATTATATAATTCCTCAACTTCGTATTTACTGTAACAAATTTTATTTTCACTTTCATATCTGTCTTCCTCATGCTAATTGCAATTACCTAATTCATTTGCATTTGAATCCACCTCTTCACATTTGGAAGATAAATTATCTTTATAAATGGATTCATTACATTCATTTCTACCTTGACTTTCAAAAAACTCATTATTACCATAAAAAGATATATCTTGAATTATATAATTATCACTTTCCATCTCCTTAATGAATCTTTCAACTTGTAAAAAATCTTGTAGTCTTATAGGTGTTGGCCAATTAACTGAATCAGGTACTATGACATCAAAGAAAACACTAAGCAAGGAAGATTCCTTCGGTCTAGAATGAAAAGGCATCTTTATGATTACTAATTTAAGCTTTAGGTAATATTGTTCAACATTTAAACCTTGAGTACTTCCTCCTTCAATTCTTATAACATTGACAATCTTATTGTAGATCCATCTATTCAACATACCAATGTTGTTAACTAAACTTTCAGAATTTGGTAAACTAATCTCAGATCTGAGATTTGACTTCATCATAAAAACAAAATTTCTACCTCTTCCTTCTAGTATTGAAAATCATTGGATAGAGGCAACCATTTTTAACACTTGACTTACATGAAAGAGAAATATGAAAATTAGAAATACCTCAAATGCTGATGCAAGACTTTCATCAACTGATTTGACATGGGTGCATACTAAAAATCCTTCACACTATTGATAAAACTTTTTAAATCCACCACCTCCTTGTAAGAGGATAAAGAAATCACTACTATGATTTACTTTTTACACTTTTACATTCTTATAACAACAGATTGCAAACAACACTTTAAAACTTATCAAGAACTTAAACTTCCTTTTCAAGAAACTATCAAAAGATTTAGATCTGCCCATACAGCTGAAAGTCCTTCAAAATATTGCAATGAAATCAACTAGGAAACAACTAGTATAGAGATTTAGAGTCACCACTAACACTTGTGAGAAATAAAACACAATTTTTTGCTTGAAAAATCTAAACCAAACCTTTAGATGTGGGAGAAATGCAAACCCTCAAACCACTCTTGTAGATTTACAAACTTGAAAAAGAGAACAAAAACTTATGTACATTCTTGACTCTAATTTTACAGTAGTACTTTGAAAACAAAAAAATAGCTGAATTGACTAAATATGAACACTCTTAACAATACAATTTACACTCAACCTCAAAGTTACTAGTGCATTTGGATAAAACATTGTTGGTGTGCATAACTTGGAGTAAGAAACTAGAAAGAACATTAGAAAACTTACTATTGCAACCTTTTTTATGCACTTATTCTATTGTATTGAATCTTTTCTTTTCAAATTCTCAAGGTTTGTCTACCATTCAGATTCAATACAATCCCTAGTAGAGTTTCCATTTTGTTGGTGACTCAGATGGGAAAAACCATACTAAAAAATAGGAGTGAAATATTCAATTCACACTAGATATTCTTGTCCTTTTAACAAGGTGTATTTCCATCTTACCTCCCAAATAGAGTCACCATTTTATGAGTGTTTTAAAAAAACACATTTTTAAATTACCCTGATGAGGACAAGATACATCTAGGGTTAGCTACTTCCCATCTTCAACATACCATTTTAGACATCAAGCCAACTATAATTCTTGACCCTTATTCTACTTCAAGCTCTGCAAAACCTAGGTGGGTGTACCTCAGATTCATCTATATGGTACTAGTTTTCAAAGCATACACTAAATCTAAATAAATCAGATAAAACCCTTATTTCTCCTATACTCATGTGATGACAAAGATATGCAGTAGAAAATTGCAACTCTATCAAATCCACAAGCTGAGTGAGGCATCCTTTTCATCTTTTCAACATCAAAGGGAAAATATTTTTATTACTGATGTTGAATATCAACACAACCCAAGTATGCAACAAAAAACACATGCAATTTCCTAGCTAACTAGTCCCTTATTGATTGGGAATAAGCTAAATCAAAACATATACATAGATACCTGAGATATACTCACATATTTAGATATTTGATCTATGCATTCACCTTTAAAATAGGCATCCATCTTCATAAAAACTCTCATACTTATTGTAATATCCTCTTGGTGAAACTTGCAAGCATATCAAGGTAAATAGGCATTTACTTGGCTCTTTATTCCATTAGAAAACTTATGCAAACATATAACCTTAAGGGATTGTAAATGAGTTTAAGATCTTTGTTCTTAAACACAAAACATTGCAAACAATAGAGGAAGGAGATGAGAATCAGAATGAAACTAAGAAAATGAAGCTTTGTATTAATCTCCTTGAAACTAATACATCATGGTATATGACAAATCTTAGAATATACATAATAAATGAATGTATAATCTATTTTCTTATAAGAAATCATAATTTCTATTCATAACAAAGAGATATGCTAAAGAATGTGATGGAATCACAGTCCTAGATCCAACAATGTGGTCTCACAAATAAAACTAGAACCAACAATGTGGTATCACACTGAAAATTACCAACCTAGTATAACAATAGTGAGAGATTTCTCCAAAACCGGAACCTTTCCAAAGAGAAAGATATAGAAGAAGAATGGAATCCTGGATCAAATCTAGAAGTGACATATGTCCACTTGAATCTCCATTTTTTACTATTGTAGAAACCTCTCTCATCTTCCCACCCATGAGACCTGATTTCATTTTCATCATCATTTTGTAACAAACCAAAAATATCTCTTACTCAATGATGAAAACCCTTTTGATACTAAAATATCTAAAAAGCATCACAAAAATGCTAATAATGCTTTGATTCAACTGACTAGGACATGGAAAATATTGCCCATAACTGTATTTATACATTCACTCAATTCATTATTTCAATGAAAATCACATCTGAACTGCCTCAACTGAATTAAACTAAAAACTAGGCACCTGAGAAAAATCCTTGTATAACTTTAACCAGAGACCTTTGGTGCAAAAAAAAACTTCATAAATAGAAAGTTTATTTTCTCCCAATTTTGGCAATATATAATACTCCTATATCCACTTGTTAGAAAGTCCCAGGATCTTACTTTGAAAATCAAGCTCCTTCTATGGCTTCAAAACTATTCCTTCATGTGATTTTCTAAGAAAACATTAAAAAATAATTTTTAATCCATGTTTGATTTCCCCCTCCTTTTCTCCATCGTGGTCAAACCTAGTTGAATAGCCTTGCCATGTGTCATGCCCTAATTGGATAGTTCCTACACAATCACCTAACAACTACCATGTGGCCAACACATGTCACCACCTTATTGGTTACTTGTTCTACCATTTCATTGAGCCATGTCATTGCACCACATCATTGGTTGCTATGTCACTATCCGTGTTAGTATTTTGCCACGTCATTGTGATATAGTGACCACATGACACATGCCATTTTTTTCCATGTCAACACCTAGTTAGCATGCCATGCCAATGTCCTATCATCATACCACCTTATCTCACCACATCACCACCACATCAACTCATCATCATGTTACATGGTTATCTTCCTTGCATCTTTCCTTTGGCAACATGGCGACAACTGTCCAATCTGCCACGTGTTACCATCCTATGTGTTAAGATTAAACCATAGATAGAAACAAAAAATTACATGAAAATATAACGAATAATAGAAAATAATAAATCACATAGATAAGAATACAAGACACCAATATTTAACGTGGTTCACCCAATCCCTGGGCTACATCCACAAAACAAAAAGTATGATATTATTATGATCTAGTGATTATAACCTGATTACAATCCATAATCCCTCATAACTCAATACCATTGTAAGAACCAATTTTGCATCACAAAGTTATCAAACAATCCCTAACCCTAAGACCTTTTATACAAGTATTTTTACCATTTTAGGGTTATAATTAATAATTACATGTTGGCCCAAAATCCTAATAAAATAGGGCCCAAAAAATTTATGAAGTATGTACTCCACTTGGTATCAATATCCCCGACTAAATTTGAGTCAACATAGCCCTGCAAATTAGTAGTAGAGCCCCCAAAGTGAAAACACTTATTAGGTGTTTCTCTCAAATATCTAAGAATCCATTTGATAGCATTTCAATGCTCAATTCTTTGATGACTCATATACCTGCTAATGACTATCATTGCATGTGTAATATCTAGCCTAGTACATACCATAGCATACATCAAGCTTCCTATAGCTAAAGCATAGGGTACCTTGGACATCTTATCCTTTGCTACCTATTTCTTAGGACACATCTCCTTAGTCAACTTCAAATGACTAGGTAAAGGTGTGCTGACAGCTTTAGCATTCTCCATAGATAAATTTTGCAACACCTTCTCCACATAATTAGCCTAAGATAGTGTTAATATTTTGTTCTTCCTATCTCTACAAATCTTCATACCAAGGATTTATTTTGATGCCCCCAAATCCTTCATAGAAAATGCATGTGATAACTAACATTTTATCCCCTTAATATGATCCATGTTAGACCTAGCTATAGGCATATCATCAACATATAAACATAAAATAATGTAGCTTTCATCATCCAACCTCTTAAAATAAACACAATGATTTGATGACACTTGTTGTATCCATGCTTATGCATAAAACTATCAAATTTTACATACTATTTCTGAGGTTCCTATTTCAAGCCATATAGACTTTTCTTCAATTTGCACACTAAGTTCTCCTTACCTTTGACATCAAAGCCCTGTGGCTAAGCCATATATATATCTTCATCCAAATCACCATGATTGAAGGTTGTTTTAACATCAAGCTTCTTTAAATACAAATCTTCGGTAGCCACAAGACTTAAAACAATACGGATAGAAGCCATCTTAACAATAGGAAAAAATATCTCATCAAAATCAATAACCTTTTTTGTGCAAATCCTTTCACAACTAACTTGGCTTTAAATATTTTCTTACCTCCTTCCTCTTCTTTCAACCTATAAACCTACTTATTTTGTAAAGATCCTTTACTTGTAGGAAACTTGCATAAATCCCATGTCTTATTCTTCAACAAAGAGTCCATTTCATCTTTCATTGCAAACTCCCACTAAATCTTAGTATCCACCTACACAGCTTCATCATAATATTCAAGTTCACCAACATGTATTAATAAAAAAAAATACAAAGAGGGAAAAAATCTTTTTGGAGGTCTAATTTTCCTTGTTTACCATCTAACATTCACTGATGTGTGTGGTATTTGTTGTGGAAATTGTTGCACATCATGAGGAATGGCTGGAACATCAGCTTTTGGAGTATCATCCAACACTACATAATCATCTTCTTATTTCTCATATTGCTGCTATAGATCTTTGTACAACACTTTCTCATTGAATATGACATCTATGCTTCTTAAAATTTTATGATTTTTAAAATCCCAAAGCCTATAACCAAAATCATTAATGCCATATCCAACAAATACACATTTCTTTGACTTAGCTTCTAGCTTGGTTCTATTTTTAGAATCTATGTGAGCAAATGCTTCACAGCCAAAGTTTTTGAGAAAAGAATAACTCACCTTCTTACTAGTGCATGCTTCCTCTAGAATACCATAGCCCAAAGGAGTAGAAGGACCTTTATTAATCAAGTATACATCAATATTGGAAACCTCCACCCACATGTGTAAGGGTAACCCAACATGCAATATCATGCTCCTTGCAGGCTCCATTATAGTCCTGTTCATGCATTTAGCAACTCAATTTTCCTTTACAATCCTTGGAATAGTTTTATATCTACAAATACCATTAGTGAAGCAATAATCTTCAAATTCATGACTACAATACTCACCACCATTATCAGATCTGAGACATTTTAATTTCTTACTAGTCTCATTTTTCAACCAAGCAATTCCATTTCTTAAAAGTTTAAAATACATCATATTTCTATTTAAGGAAATAAACACATAATTTTCTAGTTGCATCATCAATAAATGTAACATAATAATGAGAGCCACCATGAGAAGATACCTGAGCTGGTCCCCATACATTTGTATGCACAAGCTCTAATTTCTCCATTTTATTTTCCTTCCCAATCTTTCAAAAACTCACTCTCTTTTGTTTTCCATACACACAACTTTCACAAAAATCCATATTAACACATTTTAGACCTGATAAAAATTTCTTTGAATGAAGTACTTTCATACATTTCTCACTCATGTTTCCAAGTCTATTGTGCCGCAGTGCTATATCAGAATCTATAGCAACTATTTGTTCTCCCTACTCAACTGGAGCAATTGTTCCTAAACATTCATTTTTTTCTGAAACAATTAAAGTAGAAGGAACAATATGACCTATACAAAGATATAAGGTGCCTACTTTCACACCTTTTGCTACTACAAGGGAACCTTTTGAAACCTTCCAATTTTTATCACTAAAAGTAACTACACAACCCTCATCATTGAGTTTCCCTAATGAAATTAAATTCCTTCTCAACCTTGGAACATACCTTACCTCATGTAATAGCCAATGATTTCCATTCTGCAACTCAATCTTAATTTTTCCCTTTCCAACAATCTGACAAGGTTCATTATCCCCCAAATAAATCCAAAATCTCCTTGGATATAATCAATCAAATAACCTCTATGAGGTGTAGCATGAAATGAAGCACTAGAATCTAAAACCCATGAATCATCAACACTTTCTAAAGATAGAAGAAAAGCATCCTCTTCGGATTTGTTACTTACCACATTTGCTTCCTTGTCTTCATCTGATTTATCTCCTTCATTTTTCTTTTGATTCCAACAATCTTTCTTTTTATGCCTTGGTTTCCCATAGTACTAGTAGTCATTCAGTCCTCTTGATTGATACCTCATCCCCTTTGACTTTCCTCTTGATTTTCCATGATTTTTGGAATCACTTCATCTCTTAGTTGTTATGTCCCCGCTTTGTGCATTCAAAGAAATTCTTCATGTAGATCCACCTAAGGTTTTCCTATGAGTTTTCTCACTCAAAACAACACTGATCACATCATCATATTTTAGGGTACTAGATCTAGGAATAGAATTACTCACGACCATTACCAAGCCATTCCATCTTTTAGGCAAAGAACACAAAATCAAGACAACCCTAATTTCCTCCTCAAAATTGATACCCACAAAAGATAACTAACTAGTAATAGTATTAAAATCATTTAAATGATCTATAATAGATCCACCTTCTATCATTTTCATATTAAATAAATGCTTCATGAGAAATACCTTGTTTGAATCAAAGGGCTTTTCATGTAGTGTCACTAGGGTTTTCATCAACTCTTCTGTTGACTTTGCTTTTGTAATATTAAATGCCACTGATGGTGCCAAGCATAATTGAATGTTTCCAAGTTCCTTTCTATCCAAAAGATCTCATTCATCATTTGACATAGATCCATAATTCTTGGATTTTCCTTCCAATAGATTTCATAAATCCTTCTGATAAAGATAGGCTTCTATTTGCATCTTCCATAAATGGAAGTTCAACCCTTTAAACCTATCAACCCTTAGCTTACCCTCATCTTCCATCACTCCGACTTAATCGTGAGACTTTCCTACAAAGGATAACTAATAAAACAACTAGGCTCTGATACCACTTGTTAGGATTAAACCACAAACATAAATAATAATTACATGCAAATATAACCAATAACAAAAAATAATAGATCACAGAGAAAATAACACAAGACACAAAGATTTAATGTGGTTCACCCAATCCCTAGGCTATGTCCACCAAAGAGAAAGTCTAATATTATTACAATGCAGTGATTATAACCTGATTACAATTCGTAACCCCTTACAGCTCAATACTGCCACAAGAACCAAGTTTGCATCACAACTAGCAAAAAATCCCTAACCCTAACCCTTTTTATACAAGTATTTTTAGTGCTTTATAGTTATAATTAATTATTACTTGTCAACCCAAAATTCTGATAAAATAGGGCCCAATTTTATTTTTTTTGGGCAATAGCCCCAAAGAATTTATGAAGTATGTACAATACTTTCCTAATCAGTCTCCACAATCTAACACTATGCCTCTGATTTAAGACTAGCACATCACTACCCAATTCATTTATGCTTGGTCCACCTATTGCCACTTGTTATTACATGGTTGGATCTTAAGTCCACATCATGTTGATGTCATATTTTTACATCAAAATTTGTTTCCCTCCAAATCTGATCGGTTAGGGTCCACAGGAGCAACTTACAGCTTCAAGAAGTGCTTTGTCTTGAAGACAGTTAGTCTATTGTGTTAAATGGCATTTAAACATTATAAAATGTCCCTTCATAATAGATGTGGCATTAAAAGACTTCTTCTCTTTTTCTATGAATTCCTTTATTTGACTAAATCATATCCATCTTGGTAGAGGTAGCACAATTAGCTAGAGACTCCTTATGGAATGATTCTTGTAAACAATTTTCTACCCTTAGAGGATAGTCATCTTTGTCATCTAAATTTTCCTAAAGAATAAGTCTCTGGTGCCATCTTTTTAAAAATAGGTCCCACTACCTTCTTATTTAATGGGAGGTCACCATGTCACTATTGGCAAAGTTGTTCCAATTTTTGGTGGTAACATAGCGACCATCGTATACTTCAAAGAAATTTGGCATAGTGAAATAAGCATGTTCTTGTTATGATACTTTATTTACTGCACCTAACACTTCTAATGTTCCATCATGCTGATGAAGCTCGTTTATGATAGACCAAACTTCTAGCACCTATCTTTAGGTTTGGTCCCACTGTGTTTTACTTTTGAGAGAGGTCGCCATGTTGCTACTAATGAAAACCTTTCAATTCTTGTTGGTGAAATAATAACCACTATTGATCTAAACAGATCTAATGGTGTAGAAAAAGCACTTCATAACCATGCTTTCATTAACTAGGACCCAGTTGTAGTACTTGTTTGTTCACCATGTCGCATGAAGTAAAATGAATGCAAGTTTCTATAGAGACAAGGCAACTACCATAGATCTTAAAAGATCTGACGGTAAAGATTATTTTGGGTAACTTATGAAAAAAATTAAAAAGGTCTTTCAAAGGTTTTTGAAAATATACATTATTTCAAAATGATTTCCCTCTTGATTTAAAAGGTAAAACATATGACCTAAAGAGCTCTCTTAGGGCACAAATCTTGTTCAAATTAGGGCTTTTCTTAGGGTTAACCAATTTTTGAAAATACCAAATCTTAATTTGCATATAAGAACTAGGGACATTCATATCAAAACATGTTCAAGAAAATACAAGGTAAAAACATGACCAACAGATCACACATATGATCTAGTAGAGTTACAACTACAATAAGTGGTTGAGAATTTAGGAGAAATAAGAAGAACTAAGAGTGCACAATGAAAATTTGGTTCTATCCTAATTTGTATATTCTTTTATGTGAAAAACATATTCCCTACATTTGGGACAGTTGCATGGAAAACTAACTGATCAGTAGCAGTGCAAATTAGTGAATATATTGAGCAATTAGGTGAGAATTTTGAATCTGTGATGACAAGCTACTTTGAGGACTTTAAGTAGTCAATGAAGAAGAGGTTGAGAATACCAGTGTCATCATAGAGAAACACTATGATGATGTATGTTTTCTAGTAGATGTTGATTATACTTTTGTACAAGCTGCTACACTAAGCATCATATGGTTGAGACCACTTGAATATGAAATAAATGTAGATGAAGCCTTTGTCGCAATAACAGCTTTAATGGAAAAAGAGGTGGATAAAAATGCTAAGGCATTTGGAAACTATCAAATGGAAAAGTCCAAAATCACCATGGAACTGAAGACTGCCTCAGTTATCAAGAAGAAAGATAGGCTGGTGGAGAAATTAAAGGCCAAATTTGGTGAAGGTGTCGAGCAGGAGGAAAAAAAAGAAGAGGAGGATGAAGAGGAAAAAGACTCTTAGAAATAAGCACCACTTACACTTACTCAAGGAATGGGAGAAGACCAAGAAGAGGAGGAGACTGAATTTATTAAAGGTGCCAAGGGAGAAGAAGTTGAGGAAGCACCTACTCCCACATAAAAAAAGAAGAGGAAGACTAAGGCCCAACTAGTAACAAAAGCTAAGAAGGTAGCCAAGTCGAGTTAACCCAAACCAACTAAACTACTACAAGAGCTAGTGCATGTACAACTACAAAAAAGGCTAAAGAAAAAGAAAAAACCTAAAAAATAGGGAGGTCATGTGCAAAAAAAGCCAAGAAGGAAATATGTGGCGCAAGAAAAATCTAATGAGGAGAAAATAGAGTCACATGACAATAGCCAATTTAAGGTGGTGAGTCACAAAACCCTATCAGATCTTGAGAACCTTTGTGAAAATGTTCAGAATAGTGCAAATCTATCAAGATTTTCTCATGTAAATTTTGAAAATCTTGCTAAAGTGGAGAAAAATCAAGTGGAGGAGGCCATATATGACAAGATGGAAAAATTCAAGACTACCCCACTAGAGATTGCCAACTCAATTCCCAAAAGCCTATACGATAGAGTTGAGAAAAAATGGAACTATTTTTTGAACTTGGAGAGACAAATAAGAGAGATTTCACTTGCACAAGTGATGCCTAAATTAAGGTTCAAATTTATAAAGTTATGAAGAAGTATGCAGTTAGGTTTACACCTAAATATAAAGCCTTCAACATTTTGCAAAACAATATTGAGGATGTAGTTAAGAAGTCCACATAGATGTGGAAGCTTACATATGGGTTTCTATAGTCAAGGAAAGTAAGCTAGAATCCATTAAAGTGAAAGATGATGAAGAATATGATAAAAATGATGACACTATTGAGGGAGGAATAGAAATGCAAGTAGATGACAAGGCAACAACGGAGCTAGAGCAGCAAGAAGAACAAAGTGTGCAAGACACATAATTGCCTAGTGTTAGTCCTTAACATGTAATAAATGAGAATATTGAAATAGTAAATTTTAAGGATGTTTCTAATGTCACAACAAAAAACATCAATCCCTTATAGAGGAAGATCTCAATAAGATACTAGATCAATCTACACTATAGGCAAAACTTTTTGATAATCCTGTACTGGTCAGTGTGGATGAGTTGTAGAAATTAGTGACTAAAACATCAAGAGTAGAGGTGAATCCACAAGGACCACCTTATATCATCCCTCAAGTTACTCATGCACAACCTTTGGACAAAACAATAGAAGCTACATCTAAAAAGGTTGATTCAATTGCAAAGGATACAGTGGAAACACAAGTCACTACTGAAGAACAACAAGAAATAGGTCAAATAGAGTCATCTTCACCTACTATACAAGATCAAGGTGCATCACAAGTCATTTTGGAAGTTAAGGGAAAGCCTAAAGAGATAGAGCTAACACCTAAGATGAAGGTATAAGTAGTTATACAAGCCCTATTAATTTTACCAACATCTGGCACTCCTTCCACTCAAACTCTTCAAAAGCCAAACATATATACAACACCATTGCAGATCTCAGTACCAAGCCTGAATTCATGAAAGGAAGAAGAAGTCATAGAACATGAAGATGTGACCCTCGATGAAGAAATTTTTCTACCATAGTATGACTATGATACAATGAATATAGAATAGATGGGCATACTCCAACAAGCCCTAGCAACAAAGAAGCATTAGGAAATGCTTAGAAGGGAGCATAGGAAGAAGCAAGTACTATAGGATATTAAAGACATCATTTTAGATGCATTTAGTTTGCCAAATTTAGATGAGACCAACCTACTAATTGAACAATGGACAAAGATAGTGGAGAAATTTAGTGATGCGGACCTAGATACAAATGCTAAGTTATTAAAGTAGTGAGAAAATAAATTTTAGAGAAAAGTGAATGAAAAGTTATCAAGTGACATAGCACTTACACAAGTTGCATTGGAAACTAAGGTTCATGGTGTGAAGAAGGTACTTGAGAACATATTCTCATTATACACTAAATTGTGTAATCCAACACTCTTCACCCAAGAAACTAGAAGTCACATTTTGAGCCTGGAGAGCCAAATCAATTCATCAGGTACACAACTACCTATGAATCCAACTCAAAGTAAAAAGCACTTCAAAACATTGCTATAAACCTAGAGTTAGTTAGCTACATTGTTAGTAGATGAGGCAAATATAAGGGCCAAACTGATTAGCAACTAGACCACTCTAACCCCAGATATGGAAATTTTGCACAAGGAACTAGGCTATGCTGAAACCTTAATGAAGAAAGACCCAAATGTTTCTACACTAGATGGCCTAGTCCACCTTGTTGCTGAGCTAGATGGTCTAGTCCACCTTACTACCCAGCTAGTTGTCCAATTCAAGTCTTTGGACGTATCATGTGAGAATTGGGATGCAACTCTCAAGATAATCCTAGATGTTTGTAAATCTTTCTTGGACAAAAAAATTATAAGTTTATATCCTATTGATATGATTGTCAAAAATGGGGAGAAATAAAGGATAGAATTTTGGGGAGATATAATGAGACTGAGACATGGAGGAAAGTAAGAAAAGGGGAAGACATAAAGATAAGAGAAACAAAAGGGAGAGAAAGAAAAAGGTCAAAGAAAAGATAGATTAAGCTAAGGGGGAGTAAGCACAAAATAACATGAAGTCAAAAAGTATTAGTTGAGGCATATTTACTCAGTAGGAGTACATAGTTTTGGATACATAATAGACTTATTAACTTAATGGGAGTTATTAGATTTTGAGGTATCTAAGTTGTTACCAAATTTTGCAATTTTGAAGTTTTGTATATAAGCTAAGTTAAAGATATGTTATGCTCACAAGATTAGGGATATTAATGCATACTCAAGTGTTTTTGACACTTATGTCAAAGGGGGATATTGTTGATCTTAGATTGGTTTTGACAAGTGAGTGTCAACACACTTAAGTTATTTACTTATTTTATGCTGAGCAAGTAGTACATGTTGAGCACAACATGTATATTATAAAGCATGTCGAGTCCACAGTGAGTGTCGAGCCACTCATGTGCCAAGTAGATAGTGTATGTTGAGTGATCCAAAAGCCAAGTCAAAAGTGGATGCCAAGTGATACAAATGCTAGGTCATAATAGAAAGGTTAGCATATGTCGAGCATCAGATACTTCAAGTGCTAAGTAAGATAATTTTGACATATTTTTTTGTAATGACACAAACAACTATGTAAACCATTTTTGAGTTGACTTAAAGATGAATTCTGATATTTTGGAGATAAGGATGAATCTTAAGTAAGATTCCTAATGTAATTACATGCAGCCAATCAGAAAAAAGGGAAGTATTAAGTGACAAAATGGATGAATCTCAGCTATAGATTCATACCTAACCCTAAGTCACCAAACACTACTTAAAGAGGGCAAACCTTAAACTCTCTAGTAAGTGTGTAAGGTGTTGAAGCATAATATAGAGAAGTTTGCATGCACAAATACATAATTCATGGTGGCTAAGGAGTTCTAAAGTGGGATTTTATTTTAGATTCAGTTAGAGCAGAGAAAAGGAAAGAGAAGAGTATATAGTAAAGAGGCATTTGATCAAGAAGGATAAAAAAGAGATCAGTTTGGATGTGATCTGTTATCAAGCAATCAAGTGCTAACCACAAGATCAATCTAGAGACATTTCAACGGGTGATTTCATTCAAAATATCTTAATAGAGTAGTCCTAATAGGTTGTATTGAAATCCTCTAAAAAGGTGTTTACTTAATTGTGAGTTAAAGTCCTTTAGAAAGACACACTTCTGGCAGGGTGTTGAAATCCATTAACAGGGTGAGACCTAATAGTCTTTGTAAGCCTTTGAAAGGGAAAAATTTTCATAGGGTAGATCATATCTCATGATCAAAATATTGTAACCTTCATTGGATACACTTTATTACTATAGTAGTGAAGATTTGTGGGTGTCATCCCCACCCTAGTTTTACCTTCCCACTTGGAGGGTTTTTGGGTAATCATATTTGGTGCCATATGTGTGTGAATGTTTACTTGCTTACATGTTTTAGATGTACATTCTTTACATGTTATTTCAATTTACACATTGAATGTATGAGATGGATGTGTGGTGAAAGTTTTATGGGTCTGAGTTTAAATTGTTGATTCACCCCCACCACCCCCCAAAAGCTTACCTTTCCTATTGTAATTCCAACAATAGACTCTTATAAAATATAATTTGGAGCACTTTGGCAACACAAGTATTGATTCTTGTCCTAACTTCTCAAAAAAAAGATTAAAATGATTATGCAATTTATGTCCAAAAAATAGACCTTTCATTAAATGAAAACATCAAAACCCATTAAAAAATCACATCTATTAAAAACTATGAAACACAATAAATTGAAATACTCACTTTTTAACATATGAAGGTGCCAAAGGATGAAATATTTACTCTTCCTTATGCTCAGGTGGGTGCTAAAAGTGTTCATTACACCTGATGTTGACATTTATTGAACCTTAGTCTACAAACAACATAAAAATAGGAATTTGATAAAAATAAGACACATGAAAAGAAAGTTTTTATCAATGATCTATAATTAAGTTATTCCTAGTAATAGGGAAATTGGTGCCAATTCATAAATCTAACAAAGAACTAAATAATATGTTTATGGTAAATTGTGTAAAAAAACCTATAACAAAAGGAAATAATGGACTAGTAAAGTCTGGTAGGCAATTACTATGCTTCACCTATTGATAACCCCAATTATAGGATAATCCCCTAAATTATAAATTGATGGATCCTAAGATGGTTGATCATAACCATAAACTTCACATTCTTTTTTTTAAAAAAAATTTATAAAGAGGGGTAAACGCTTTGACCTGGAGCTATGAACCAGCAAGGTCACAAACGGAGGACCTCATCCCCATGAGGTTTGAACCTTGATGGCAAGGATAAAAATGCAACAACTTAACCATCACAGCATGCCACTATTGGCCATAAACTTCATATTCTTGACCATAATATAATGTCCCCTTTTTAGAGCTATAATTGAATGATAATAGAGCATAAATACAAAGTTAAACAAAAAAAAAATATTATAATAGTCATGTTAATCAAATAAATAATAATACACTATGAAACATTATTATTTAAATTATTATAATAAATAAATAATATATTTTTAATAATATTACATAATATAAATTATTATTGCAAATATTATTAAGAAGTAACATGTAACATAATATTATGAATCATCTATTTTAAGATGATTAATAGAATTAAAATAAAATATTAAATTATGATTATAATATTATCCCAAGTCAATATTTTAATAGTATAGATATAATAAAAAATATTAAAAAAATAAAAATATAACATATCATTCTAAATAAAATAATGAAAAACATCAAATATGATAAAGCTACATGTACTTAGTCACGATACTTTAGAGGGATATATATGGAAATTTGATAAGTAACTTACATTGCTATCACAATTGGGAACTTCCCAATAGTCATCTGCATCCACAAAAAATAACAATAGCTATTGAATCCAAAATTTGACTATTTTGGGAAAAATACTAGGGCTTTTAGAGGATGCCTGACTATATTTCCATATCTATATCCCATTCAAGATAACCCACTTAACAAAAAATGATCAAATCCATAAACAAAAAGAAAAAATGATGTACACAATATTCAAAGTGCAAATAAAATTGACCCTTCCATTCAAAATGTAATATCGATGTGGCAGAGTGACATCCAAATTGTAATATTAGAAGGTGTGTTTGTTGATTTCTTTGGTATATTCTAGCTAATCTCTTTATTAGTTGGAACAAATGTATTAGTTTGTGGAGGAAATGGTGTGGATTAATACATCATCTATTCTACCAAAGTCATCTATTTCTAACCTGTGCATAAGGAATGTGAAGGATAGTTCTATTTAGGAGACCTTGTAGAAAATTTATATTCACTCTACTCTAGTACAATCTAGTGCCATTGTTGATCAATACCCGCTCAATAAAATACAAGGATGGTAAAATCTTTTCTTGGTTGATAAAATTAGACATACAAACTCTAGATCTATAACAAGTTTGAGTTAATATGCATGCTAGCCCTATAGATGACTGTGATGTTCAGGATGCAAAACTATAGACTATTGTTAACAACTAAGAGAAGGAAAAATTGATCATAAAATTGATCCCTCATTACTCAAGCCATATGCACTACAAAAAAAGTGTATTTCAACTCTTAAAAGAGAATGAAATGAATCCCCCAAAAATAAGGTGACTCTTAATTGAACAATCATAGATTGAAATTTTAGAAAACTTTGAAGCAAATGCAATTATCTAAAGGAACATTTTACATCATGTAATCATTTTTATAAGATCTTTAAGAGTAGTTATAGAAGAGGAATTACAAGCATGGAGAAATAGACAGTTGACTTGCAATTTAGGGAAAATAACTATTGTGAGAATAATGACTTTAATGTGATAACCCTTGCAATCTATTCACTTGTCTAAACAAGTAGAAGAATAAGGATTTTAATCTGACTACAACCATGCTGAGAAGATAAATCTTGGGTGATACATTTTAACCAAAGTTGAATGTTGTATGGTTTGATCAAGAACTATCCATAGACTTATAATAGATGTTGTTTTTTTTAGGATCATCTGGTTCTATAGCATGTTATCCTTTGAGGACTTGGAAAATAATTTGGTTTTCGCTATGTGAAAGGTAATTTTTTTTTGTTTAAAATGAAATTTAATTTTTTTATAAAATTTAAAAGCCCCTATAATCAGGGAAACTGATAATAAAAGATTATAGGAGTGTTTAGGCTTGAGAATAAAATGAGCATTATTTTTTGCAAAACCTCTTTTCTTGAAGATTGAGCATATATGTTCAAGGAAATAAATTCACGTAGTTGATACTAGAAGCTAAGTAGTATGCACAATAAGATTGAATATCCATATTCATCTTTTGGCTAGAGGATAAAAAAATTCTTGGTAATGAAATTAGAAGATGAAAACCCACATGATTTTTGGATTGGATTGGGGGAACCCTCTTACTCAAAAAAATTGATTCCATTTGTGGATTGCATTGTGCAAAAAGAGTAGTTTCAATAGCATATCAATGTTTTTTGGATTTGTTCTAAGAGATAGGTCTCCCTAGACAAGTTATACCATTCTTCCTTGTTAAGGAGTATTTTTTCTAACACAATCTTGAAAGAACACAAGAAAACTCTTAACCAAGTTGGTTAAGAAGACTAAGAATTGTGTGGGTGAGTGGTTGCATTGCCATTGTTTGGGAAAACCATTGTTCCACTAGTGTGTTGGATGTCAATATCCATACAGAGGTTGAATGTTCTTTTTTAGAGTAGGTTGCTTCTCAAGAATAAGAATGAATATTTATAAATTTCCTATCCATTAGGGTGATAGAGGAGATCTAGAGAAAGTGAGGCGTAAGCGGGAGGAACTAGAAAGAAGGCAACAAGAAGGTAAGCAATTTTGGTTCTATTGCCATAGTGACTCTACAACTTAGTTATTGTTTTAGTTGTCATTTCTAAGTTAGTATTGTTGGATACAATTTCCTAATTGTGTTTCATCTTTGATGTTACACAAATTTCATATAAATTTTTAGTCAATGTTTACCAAGCTCACTTGGTCAACAAGATAGTTTTCCTTGTCTACCGAGCATTCCTAAAGATTACTCTGTGAAGACAATGTCTACCAAGCTCACTTGGGCATCAAAAGAATTCAAGTAGGAAACAATGTTAACTGAGTTCTCATGGTTAGCAAAGGAAAGTTGAACAGAGTTAGTGTTCACCACGTTCACTTGGTTGCCAAAGGATTTTTGCAAGTTCATAGTGTTAACCAAGATTTTGTTGTTTAACATAGGAAATCATCTTAGAACTAGTGTTTATCAAACAAGGTTGACCAATGAAGGATTTTGTTGTTTTGGCATAAGAAGCTTATTTGTTTTAAGTATCATTTCTAGCCGACTATGGTAATGATTATTGGTTATTGTAATTTGTAATTGAGCTAACTTGACAATCTAGATGATATAAATGAAAGGTCAAGTTGAGATTTTTAGTGTGTGTGCAAGTGTGTTGATTGAAAGAGTAAGAGTGAACTAGAAGAATAGAAAGTATCCTTGTGGAGTAGAAATGTATTATTCAATCAAGAAGGATCAAGTATGAAGCAGAATTGAGATCTATAATCAGAAATTTAGTTGCATTACAATCGGGTCATTTTAGTATTACTCTCTAACCATTGTAGTAGTGATCTAAATCTCTTAACAAAGTTGGTTTAATAGCTAGTTGTAAATCCTCTAAAAAGGTGATAGTTCCATTAAATTTTTTTAAGAACTCTTGCAAGACCACTCCTTACAAGGTGATTAATCCTCTAACAAGGTCACACCTAACAATGTGTTTTGTAACATTTAGCTAGGTTGGCTCCTAACAGGGCTCACTTCAGAAGAGTGAAAATGATAACTACTTACATTGGTGGTTTTTCCCATATTAGGTTTCCACATTAAATCTTGGTTTCTCATGTGTTCATATTATTTCTCTTATTCTTCCAAATTAGTTACTATGAATATTTTAAGATCAATAAAAAGCAAATCACACTCTGCATTTACTGAGTTACAAAATTCTTGTGTATTTATTGAATAATAGCATAAATCAGTTTTTATGGTTGACATCTAAGGGACATAGGATTTATTTTAGTGGTAACTGATTCACCCCCCTCTTAATTACTCCTTCTATATTTCCAATAGGTATTATGCTTTTTTTTTTGTTCTTAGAACAAAGAAATCTAATGGAAATCTATACTATGAAAAAAAAAGTATAAATAAAAAATATAATAGAGAGATTATGAAGGAAAAAATAGTAGACCAATCAAGGCATCATATAAAATAACAAGACAAGAAACTAGAAAAATTTCATTAGACCCAATGCAGACAAAAGAAAAGATCACAAATTAAATCTACTAGTGGAAGAAAGCAATTAAGGTCACCATAAGCAAAAAAGATAATTGATTTTGCAAAAAACTTTAGAAAGAGAATATTTTGCAATAACAAAGAGGACTTTCCAATCACTAAAATTCCCTTAAATTATTTTATTTTCATGTCCACAAGTATGGTTAGTGTGATATGTTACAAGAAATGGACTATAAATTAGAAAAACATCATGAAAATATTAAAGCATGCAATATTAACTGTACAGTCTAGCACAAATAATTGCTAAAAGATCTTCTAATGCATTCAAACATTTCCTAAATAAAGTTTTGTTTATAGATTGCACTTTTTAGGAGTAATCACATTTGCAAAATAATTCAAAATAACCTACATGAGTTTGCAAAATGATATTTTCATGACCCAATATTAATGCTCCCTATAAATCACTAGCACGAAAAATAGATTAATCATTGGTGGCAAAAAGGTTTTTGGTTTATGGTCAAACAATAACCCAAGGTGAACTACGCATTTTTCTAAAGTTACCATGCTAGCTCATAGTTAGTGCCTCCAAATTTCCAACTAAGTCTCATTTGTTAATACCCTTATATAGATTTAATGATGACCCTAATGAAATTCAAAAGGAAGTAACTAGAATGATTCAAATATTAGATACAAAAAATATTATAGTAGTCCAAGGCTTGCAATTGTCCAAAAACAAGGTATAAGGGGCATTAATATTTCTTGAGGTGAAACTCTCTCCATACAAACTGGCCAAATCTTCTCCATGTAATGATTCATCCACCCAATAGTTTTAGAGTCTAAAAGAAGCTAGTGTAGGAAAAGCATCAAGTAAGAAATTGATTTTTTGTCATATATATATATATATATATATATATATATATATATATATATATATATATATATATATATATATATATATATATATATATATATATATATATATATATATATATATATATATATATATATATATATATATATATATATATATATATATATATATATATATATATATATATATATATATATATATATAATAGCACTTTCAATACCTTATCTCAAAACACAACTTTGTAAGCTAATTGTGTAAAAAACAAATGATATTTGTTTAAATTATTAGCAAGAGAAAAGTAAAATTTAACATACAAGGTGAATTCATCTCAGAAGAAAAAATTAATATCCAAGACAAAAGCATGTTTGACGTGGAGGAGAACAATTTTCTTGAAATATTTAATGGCTACATCTAATGCACAAGATATTTGTTAGGAAAATTTTTGTTGGCTCAAAAACTTTTATTTAATTGTCATAGAAATAAATTTGTTTAGTGTGAAAGACCATAGGATCAATTTATCATAGGCACTAAGGAGATAATACTGATAATTTACCTATTTTTTTATTTTTATATTTCCTATTATCATGGCACATACACCTTTGCACTCTCTGAGTGTGAATTTGGTCGATCTATAAAATGATAGAAAAAGAAAATGAACCATGAAAATTGAGATAATTGGTAGAAAAACAAAGATAAAGTTCTAAGTTTTTGAAAAAAAAACTTGACAATCCAATATGTTTTAAAGTAAAGCATCTAAACATTGAAATGAACAATAGTCTTTCCATCCACCATTGCAAGTCACAAATCTGTTTCTATTGGTAAACATGCATACATACATTATATAGATTTCATAAAAGCTATAATAATTATTTCACTTGAGAATGAATATTTTTTTCTTAGACCTTTGTAATTATAATGGTTATTCATATACTTAAAGGAAACTTAAAAATTTATAGAATTGTAAATAGTACATGAAAATGAGATAAACTAGAAAAAAACAAGGGTAAATCAGTTTGTGCCTCCAGGAGTTTTTGGTCATGTCCTTACATCAAGGACATCTCTAGGATGGGTGATAGCTCATAGATATTTCTTAGTTGTCCCCAAAATTTGCAACGCTCATGGTGAGATGATAGGGGTACAAATTGGGAACAACTATCTATCCATCCTCCAAACATGTTGAGGATGTTAGAAACATCCATGACCATCTCAAGGACAACCAACCATGAGGTTTAAAAAAATGATATTTTTGATTGCAAACCCTCTAACCCTAACATGAAAGATATAACACTCAATGAGTAGCATATGACTTTATTTTTACATGAAAAGAAATTTGTAGCCAAGTTAGAAAGACAGAGTAACATGGTTTGAAGATGTTCCAGAAAAAAATAGCATTGATTAGCAACATGTTGCCCCACTTTTCATCCCAAATCCATGATGCAAAGTGGAGATTGTATTGTCATTGGTCAAGTCTAGGTGAGCTTGGGTATAGTTTTAATATGTCTTAGGTTTAAAGTTTCTCCATTGGATTATCCATTCTTACCTTCCTTCACATTACATGGCCAGTCGAGTTTCCCTCTATGTCGTGAATTTGTGACTAGTTTATAACCTAATTTGATGGAGATGCTGGTAATTCATAAAGTGGTTTTTGAAAGTGGACTTGTTTATGGTTCATCATTTTTTTCAGGTGAAAATATGAAGCTTGCAAAAAAATGGAAATCGTCTTCTCCTCGGTGGGTTTCCACCCCTTGAAGCTAATTTTCTGCAAAGATCAAGAAATGATGTTTACAAGAAAAAGAAAGAAGGAAATGAGTTGTTCTATGGATCAGTCATCTCTACATTATAGTATTCTTCCTTGGGAGGCACTTGGGATTAATCATAGTGCTTAGAATCATCTCTCACGAAAAACACTAAAGTAACTTCTCCACGGCGAGCTTTCGACCCATGAAGTCAATTTTTCAATAAAGGCATTTGTGAGAGAGAAAAACAAGTAAGTGGGTCCCTCTTCCACTTTTGCAGCACTTTTGAGATTTTTTGAAACTTAGAAGCACATAGACTTAAAGAGTAAAGTGAAAATAAAGAAAGGGTAGAAAAATAGAGATTGCCTTCTCCTTGACGAGTTTCCAACCCTTGAAGGTGATTTTCTACATCTATTGAAAAATCAAATCTGCAAGCATGTTGGGCACATAGATTCATCACAAGATACTTAAAAATGGCAATGGAAACAATTTAATCACATTTGGGAAAGTGTTTTGAACAAAATCTGGCTGAGTGGATATTTCCTTGTGGAGTACTACATTCTTAATTCTCCAAAACTTGGTGAAAAATTGGAAAGAAAGTATGTAATAAAAGAAAGTTACTATTGGGAAAATGAAAATAGTGAAAAGACATGGAAAAATACATTAGAAACTCCTACATTTACTAATCCAATAGCTTTATCCTTTAATTTACTCATGTGGTGCAGATCTTGAAGATTAACAGGTGAATTAGGATTTCTATATAGAGAGAAACATAACAAATTTTTAAATTATCACTTTCTTTATTGAACTATTATGCTGTTGAATTGTATAGCATTTTCAAAGCTCATATTCTTGCAAAATTCTACTCTTTGAACTACTTCCAATTTTAAGGTTTCAATTCATCTCTATCTCAGATAAAATGGCAACTAGAGTCTCTAGTTTCAATGTTAAACAATGTTACAGACACCTCACTCTATTTCTTTAACATGCAAGATTTTCAAAGGAGGCTAAGGATAGAGCCAATTCACCCTATAACTGAGAAGGTCCAAGGAAGTGGGCTAGTGGAAGCAGCTAGATTTCTAGTGGTAGTTCAAGCTCCTGACCTAATTTTCAAATATATAAATCACTACAATATGGACACTAGATAATTTTTGCTATCTGATCATACAATTTTAATCTCAATTGATAGGAAAATTGTACTAAATTGCCTTCAAGTTCCAGAGTGAAGAATTTTTCAAGTTGACAATTTGAGGAGCCATGTCTGAGTTCTCTTTGAAGAAAATGGTGTGGTGAAAGGAAAGTATGAGGGTCTAGTTCCAAAAGCCATGGGGAGCTAAAAGTAAGGTTCCTAAGAATCTATTTGGCACTAATCTCAAGCTCAAGATCGTAGACATTTTGGTTCTCTTACATTGATTGAAAGGTGAGGTATATGCACTCAATTTTGTTGAACAATATTTCTTTTTGGTACAAATCATCTATTTAGATACACATTATGTTGATTGGGCCTATGAGGTAAGTGAGCATCTATCTAGAGCCCTCAATGCTGTAAATTTTTACAATACCTTCTACATGTCTTCTTTCTTGATTCATATGTTAGCTTCTCTACAATTGTGGTGAGGCCTTCTCAGAATAGAGAACTTCCCTAATGATGTGAAAAGTTATGAATTTTATCCATGCTTGCAATTATGGAATAGCTATATAGAATATGCCAAAGTTAATGACTCATTTATGATGAGGATTTGTAGGGAACTCCAAGGATGCCTAGAGAGGAGGTTCAACCCAAAAGCAATGGCGACCATCAGTTAGTTTGGTAACTACTTTATTCAGTTCTCATCCTTTTTGTATTTGTGTCTTGTGTATGTGTGAAAATGTGGCCTATGCTAACACACACACTTCAACATTGTCCTTATTTGCGGATTCATCCTGGAATGATAATTGGATTGTTCATCCAAAAATCAGCTGGCAAGGTGACCTATTGCCTTCTATCTAAAGGGAATTTCTTGTTAGATATGCTCATATTTGAGGTGTTAAGCAACCAGACCCTCTACGAACGAAGGATTTGAAATAAAATGTGACTAATCTATATGAGAATGCAAATTAATCTAGAATGGAATATCCATGTTTAATCTAAGAACATGTAAAAGAAAGATATGCTAGAATGTATGCATATTATGCTAAATGAGATTAAACTAGAAAATGAATATCTTATGAAAATAATGAGCTCAAATGAATGCACAATCCAGTAGCAATTTGATGCAAATTCTTATTCAACCTCTTCCTGAAATGAAGAGAGGAGGGTCTCTTATATAGATTTTCCTAAAAACTTCCAACGGTTGAGATTCATTTCAATCAACGGTCATGATTGAAGATGAAGTTCAGTCATAAAGGAAGATTCCCAAATTAGAGGGAATTAACAAATTTCTTTTGAGTAGAATAAGGAGTTAACTGATTTAATTCCTTTTTGATCAACAGTGAACTGGGAATTTCCTTTTTTGAACTGAAGAGAGATTTTGGTGAGATATTTAATTTAACAAAATGAGATATGCTCTCACAATTACCTTTTCTATTTAATTAAATAATTCTATTTAATTAATTAGAGACACTTTTCGTATTTAATTAAATAACTTCATTTAATTAATTAGGAATGGCTTCCCATTTAATTAAATAACTTTCTTTAATTAATTAGAAGTAAGTTCTCCATTTAATTAAATAATTTCATTTAATTAATTAAAATAGGTACATTTATTAAATTAAATAAATTTAATTCCATAGTACATTAGGCTTAGGATATAATTTAATTTAATTAAAGTATAAATACTTAGTAATTAAATTAAATATTAATCAATAGGTTTAATGTGACTAATATGAGTAAATACTATAGGAATTAAATAATAAGCATGATGAATGCAGATTAGGGTTTTCTACATCTGACAATTAAGTCAAGTAGTGAGTAGCAAAATAAGAGTTTTCCTAATGCAATAGGACTTTAGGATTGGTCAGAAATAGACCAGAATTGGTATCATGGCAATGAGCCAATTTTGGGGTATTACATCTTGCAGCTTTCAACGAATTTCCTTTGAAGCTGCCTAGATACCCAAGTGATTTGATTGTGTTGATAGAGATCATGAGGCAAGCCATCCAAGTGAATGTGCTAAGCACTAGCTTGAAAAAGAAAGGGTATGAATTCCTTATGAAGGTTGGAGCTTATAATTGTGAGTCTTGGTCTAATGCCAAAAATATGCTCAAGGCATTCAAGACTAAGTATAAGTTGGAAGAATATGAGGTTGTGAGACCTATGTTTGATCCAAATGCATACACAAGAGATGTGCTACAAATTGGGAGTGTAATCAAGCATGTCACCACTATAGAAGATTATTGGGTAGATTGCAAGGATGAGCTGGAGAGCCGAGATCGTGCTTTTCCTAGGCTCACAGTGGAACAAGTAAAGACATATGGTATTGATCTTAATGTTGAAGGATTGGAGCATGATGGTCAAAATATGTATAGAAATACTTATTTGACTAAGTTAAGGGGTATTCCCATTAATTTCAAGCCATATATGGATGTGGAAGAGAATCCTTATATCATGATGGCTAGGATCATCAAGAGAACGGGGAAATAGGTTGAGTGGACAACCAAGAAGAGCCAAAGTAAGGGTGCAGCCACTCAAGCTTTTCCAACAACTACAACACCTACTTTATCTCAAAGTGCTATATGAGGCGTGATCATAGTTTCCACTCAAGGGCCAACTAAACCTTCAGGCAGAGGTGATCAACCTATGGACAAGAATGTCCTAATAGCCTAGACCTATCACGATGGTTCTCTCCCAGTCATAGGAACCCAGGCTCATACTAAGGAGAAAAAAATGTATGAACCAAAGGACAATACCTCCACTCTAGTCCCATCTCCTTACACTACCCCGGTTCCTTCTCTACATACCACTCCAGTTCCATCTTCCCATCATAGCCCTATTCCATCAGTAAGTGCTTCACTTCTAAAGCTAAGTGGTTTCCCTATATAGATAGTAGACTTAGGTGATGGAAAGAGTACCAGTAGTGAGTCTACTAAGTCAAATGAGGTGGCAAAGAAAACTTCAGAAGAGGAGAAGGGCTAGACTTCTTCTAGGTTCATCTCTAAAGATTAGACTAATCCTTTCTCTCTAACTACTATAACAATAAATCTAGTTATGAAAAATATGTTCAGCTTTGAATCTCTTGGAATGGCTTCCAAAGTGATAGGAATAGATTCTTGGTTGGAAGATACTTTGGAAAGGAAGAGAAAGAGAAAGGATGAAAGTGTTTCCACAAAAGATAATGTATCTACCACAGTTCATTCCAGGTGTGCATTGAAAAAAGTTAAGAAGTAAAAGACTTTGTCAATATCTAGGCAAGATCAAGAAATAGGGCATTTGACCATGGAAATACCCAAGACAAATAAAGGAGGGATAATTGAGGACATAATGGCTGATGATTTCACTCAGCATTTAATTGATCTTGGAGAATCTAGGCATGACACAAAGGTTGGCTTGTGGAGGTCAAGCAATGAAGTAATAGAAGGATAATTAGAAAGTCTTAATTTATTAAAGATTAGGATGAAATCCAAGATAGAGGAGTTGAACAAATTCATTAGGCAATTGGTCACCCCACTGACAACTATCTCTAGTATGTCAGTAACCCAAACTTCTATTGCTGCTAAAGTGAAAGTGCTTATTTCCCAACTCTAGGAGGATAGACACTTTGACCAAATTGGAAAGAAATGGATTAAGAAACTCAAATTAGAAGGAGTTTCTATCATAAATCAAATTGGTAATGTTATCCTTAGACTAGAAATAGAAAAGGAAAATATCATGTCTAATAGCAATACTCTAGCTAGAGAAAGGCTCAAATGTGATGATTGCATCTCTCTTCTAAAAATGGTCATCCAGATGAAAGAAAAAGAAGCAGTTGAAGCAAATATTTTGAAGAAAGGGAATTAATCTCTATTCAAATGGCTCCAAAGTATGTAGTTCAAGCTAGAAATGATCCAGCTAGCTGAAAAAGGACTCAAATAAATAAAGGATAAAGAAAAAAGGACTCAACATAGGGGATTTGAACTCCTGAAAGGGTTGTATACTGATTCACAAACCAACAGCGAAGGTAAGTCTCTCATTAGAATAGATATAATGAAAAACAACTTTTCTACATTTTTGGATAATCTTTCTAGAGTGGCTTCCAATAGTCAAAATAGAATTGCAAAACTCTGGGCACTTAGTGGTTGTATACATGTGGCTGTGGAGGAGTTGCCAAATCAGTTGAGTGTTGTGAAAGAGCTGGCAAGGGAACATTCCAAATGGCTCTTGAGATTCACCAATATACATGTGCCCAACCATGAGGAGCTAATTCCAGTAATAGTTGCTGCTAAGGCATATAGAGCAAAAATAGAAAAGGGGAAGAAGTCTAAATGATTCATATTATGCATTGTTTTCATTTTCTTTTGTAATTTTGTAATATGATAAACTGGCATCTTTCCATTTGTCATTTTTAGAAGATGAACTGATTGAGCTTGCATTGTAACGGTCATCTCAAAACTCTATATGTATGAAATTGAAAGATTAATGAAAGGTCAGTAAATTTTAGTGTGAAGTACCTTTTGTTGCAAAGAGAATTAAATGGTATTTTATGTCAATTATTTTTTGTTCCAGTGACTATTATATTTAGTCTTACATTTTCTCTTTTGTTTGAGTTAAAATGAGGAAAGAATATAGTTTCATCTCCCTTGTTTTGAAGCAATGAATGAATTTAATAGGTATTGTTATTGTTCATTCAAAGATAAATCTCTTTAGCATTTTCATTTATTAATCATAGTTCAGATTTGAATTTTCTTAGTTCAGTATTAGCTATTATTTGGATAAGCTTTATGAATTCATAAGATGCATGAATGCATAAACCCATTTTAGTATTTAGAACTCTTATTTTCCTGAGTTAGATTTTATTTAGGTCTAGCTTGGTTATACCTCTTCTATTCTCAGGTCAAGAACATACCCTCAAATTAATTTAGGAAGAAAATATAATTCATTACAAATCTATTTAGGGAGCTGTACCTACCAATTCATAGAGAAGCTAATTTATCTATAAGCAACTTTTCAACTATTTATGATTAGATATTGTTCCAAGTTGGGCATTTAAGAGTGATAATTTGAAAGAACAAATCCATTTACCAACATATTTTTGGCGACTTTGCTAGGGAAATGAATAGTCACTTGACTAAAAAGCCTATATCATGAGGGAAAATGGTACTACCTCATAAAAATAGTGTTCTAGTGCTCCAACCTAATCTTTTTTTTCAAGATGACCAAGAAGACATAATTTTATCCCTCAACACATTCATTTGGAGACATAGGAGAAATGTTGAACACTATAGGAATGCTAGCTAGGTATTAGAGGAAGAAGAAAGAAGAACTGAAGCCTTAGAAAGGGTTGTTCAAAGGAGAATCATCCAAAGAGAAGAATGACAATTGAGACAAGAAGATCAGAGATAAATCTAACCTAGCATCCTAGAAAAAAATAGGTTCCTTAGAAGTACCAAGGAACGGGGTGGGCAAGATCCTATCTTTGATAAGCTTACAATACTTGGTTTTCCTATCTTGGACATTTCGAAGTGGAAAAGTGAAAATAAAACCCGAAGTAGGCTGCCTTCCCCTATTAGGAATCAGGACATGAGCACTTCACATTCTACCTATTAGGTATTGGCCCTACATAGAATTACTACTCCTCCAGTTATTAATTTCCTACCATATACTACCAGAACAATCATGGCTACTCCATGGGCCACGACAGTAGGGCCATTAGCACTAAATGCTTATCATCTACTCTCAGTTGGTTCAAGGAAGAATTTCCCTAAATTCTCAGGTGATGGGAAAGTTACTATAAATGAACACGTCAAAGCTTTCTTTGTAGCTACTCACATCTTAGGGGTTGGACATAAAGATGTTGTAAGGTTGTTCGTAGAGAGCCTCATAGATAGTGCAGTACACTGGTTTTATCATCTAGTTAATGGATCAATAACAAATTGGGATACATTGAGAACTACCTTTGACACAATTGACTTCAATTAAAAAGAAACCTACTATGAGCATGAGAGATTTTATTGCCAAGTTCAACAAGATTATCAATAGAATTCCAATTACTGATAGACCCATAGCTGGTAATTTGAAAACTTTCTTTATTAGAGTGATGCCTCTAGATGTGAATTATGGTTTAAGGAGAGCACACCCCATGGATCTAGTTGATGCACAAAAGAAAGTGATTGAATGCAAGGATGATTTGATTTCTATGGAAACATGGAAATGAGAACTTCAAACTAAAGGGATTTCTAGTAATACCACATCATCTGAGGAGATGATTTAGAAATTGTCAAATGAGCCAGTAGCAGTAAAGTAGTTACCTAGATTCAATAATTCCTATCAATGGAATTATTAGAACTCACTAGGAAGGAACAAAAAAGGTAGATTCCTACAAACCACAGGTTCACAACCCAAGTTGCAAATTGAAGCAGCACTGAAGAAGTTAAATATGCACATTTTTCACTTGACCACAGATCATGATAATGAGATTTGTCCAAAGACTACTTGTATGATGTAGCTATTATCTACTAATAAATTGAACACTATAACTCCTTGTTTAGAGCCCGATTCCTATTCAAATGGTGACTTTGAAAATTTATTTTTAGAATATGAATCAAATTCTGAACCAAAAAGGTGAGCATTATGCAACCATCGATGGAACTTCATATACAGTGCTTACTTAGGGCCAAAGGTTGAAGAATCAATCTTCTAGTCATGCTCACAAAAATGACTCCAGTCCTTCAATGAGTAATGTACATGTTGATCAAGGAGCATATACTTCACAAATGGGTAAGGAAAAAACACATTTTGATTTCATTCAATTCTATTAAGAATCAAAATTTCAAATTTCCCCTATAGATTATTTGAAGTCACACCCTTTTGAGTTAAAGAGACTGGTAGACTGGTATAAAGGGAACACATCAAATTTGAATCATAGTGTGACTATTGAAAAAGAAGATGAAACCTTGTCATTTGGTCTATTTAATGAAGAAGATTCTACTATCTTAGCGACATCTCCTAGGGAAAAACTTGACCCTTTTTATATCTAATTGTATATCAATGGATGTAAAATCAATAATCGTATAATATATTTGGGTGCATCAAATAATATTATGTCTTATTTTGTAGCCAACGCCTTGGGTCTCAACCTTACCAAAGTGCATGGGAGATGTTATTCTATGGATACTAAACAAGTTCCCTTGCTCAGGTAGATTAAAGACACTCAAGTAGCCTTAGCTTCACATCTAGAAAATAAGTTCTTATTGACTATTCTAGTAGCCGACTTTCCAACGAGCTATGGACTATTTTTAAGTAGAAGTTTTTGCCAAGACTTAGGAGGAGAAATAAAGCTAGACTAGTCTCAGGCAGTGATACCTATCAGGAATAAGAAAGTCAAATTAGAACCCAAAGAAATGGAAAATTTTAGATTATTGAAATCAGATGATCCTAAAGCTCAGATCCTATATCAAGAGTTGGAATTCAACAACTACATGTTGTTTAATGAAGAGGCTCTAGATGAACAAAGAAATGAAAATCAAAGTGGAAGAGTTTCTAATGAAAATAAAGATGCATCAAGCATATGGATACTTGAATTTGATGGAAGTTGTGCCTCTTTAGGATCTAAAGTAAGTGTAGTGTTGATATCCTTGGAAGGAGAACCTAAACCCATGATCTTCAAATTAGAATTTGGGAATATGAATAACACTACAGAGTATGAGGCCTTACTATTAGGGATAATAATAGAAAAAGAAAGAGGGATAAAGATCCTAAAAGCTCAAGGTGATGTAGAGCTCATTGTAAGAGAAATCAAAGGAAAATATTTTGTGAAAAATCACAAACTGAAGAATTACGGAAACAGAGTTTGGGACGAGATAGAAGGCCTAGACATCTTCTCTATTGAAGTAGTTCTGAGGGAGATGAACACTAAGGTTAATTCCCTTGCAGTATCTACCTCCCTATTACTTCCTCATATAGACTTCAAAGATAATAAGTATCAGATTGAAATTGTGTATCACTCCTTTGTTCCAAATAATGTAGAATCCTAGCAAGTCTTCAATAATGAAAAGAGTTTGCAGCTATTCCTAGAAAATGATAAGTCTAGTTTTGAACATGAATCTAGTGGAAGTAATCATGAGAGCTCTAATTTCAATAGGAAACAAAATCAAAATGGAGAAGTTCAATTGAAAGGTAATATTATTCCCCCATATTTTGTGGCTTTAGAAAAAATGTTTAATAGACATGATGCTTACATAAAGAAAAAGAGGGTAGAAAAGGGGCCTACCATGGGTGAATATGGAGTAAACATTAGAGATATTCACAATCCTAAAATGATTAATATTGGGAAATGTTGTTCTCCTAAAGAGAAAGAGGCCACAAGAGAATTATTCATAGAATATAGAGATGTTTTTGCTTGGAATTATAAAGATTTGAAAAGTTATAGAGATGGGAATGTGAAACATCAAATTCCACTTAAGCTTGATGCAGTCCCTTTTCAAAAAAAATAAAGGAGTTATAATCCTAATGTCATAGATGCCATTTTCTAGGAGGTGGATAAAATGTTAAAGGAAAGGATCATATATCCCATTCATCATTCCACCTGGATAGCTAACATAGTACCCGTCAGAAAGAAGAATGGAGAGATAAGGATCTGTGTTGATTTCCACAATTTGAACCAGGCATCTCTAAAGGATAACTTTGCTCTCCCTAATATGGATTACTTACTATAAATGGTGATAGGATCTAGAATGATGTCCATGCTCGACGGGTTCTTAGGTTACAATCAAGTTAAAGTAGAAGAGAATGATTAGCATAAGATAATGTTCACCACTCCTTGGGGTACATTTGCGTATCACAGAATGCCCTTTGTGCTTATCAATGTTGGTGCTACTTTCCAAAGGTGTATAAGCAAGACGTTCACTAATCTGAAGGACCAAATCATAGTTATATGCCTAGATGATCTCACCATATTCTCAAAAAAGAGGAAAGATCATATGGAAGACTTGACGAAATTTTTACAAAGATGTCAAAAGCATGGAATCTCTCTCAATCCAAAAAAATTAGTTTTTTGTGTGATAAAAGGAAAACCCCTGGGTCATATAGTGCCCTAGGAAGGCATTAGAATTGATCTTGAATGAGTGGAAGCCATTCAAAGATTAAGCTTTCCTTCAAATAAAATAGAAGTTAAATCATTCTTCAAGCAAGTAAATTTCCTCAAAAGGTTTGTGCCTAATTTCGCAGAAACCACTATGCATATAGTGGATACGATGAAAGGGAATTCAAATTTCAAATGGAATGAAGTAGGAAAACAAGCCTTTTAGGACATAAAAACTGCAATTGCTAATGCCCCAATTTTGAGTCACCAAATTATAAACAAGATTTCTTCATTTAATGTTATGCTTCTAAACACACATTATCAGTGATACTAATGCAAGAAAATGATGAAGGGGTATAGGTCCCAATAGCTTTCATGAGCATACCTTTGAAGAAACATGCTCTTGTAGTGGTCAAGGCACTCAATTTTTTTTGATTCTATATCCTACATTCATATTCTACGGTTTTTGTCCCAGATGTAGCAATAAAGAGTGTGTTAACATAGCAAGATGTAGGTTGCAATGTCAAAGGAGCATGGGTAGGAAAAATATAGGAGTATGATATAGAAATCAAACCTACCAAGCTAATAAGGGGAAATGCTCTATACAAGGTGATTGTAGAAAACAAGATCACTGAAGAATTAGAGGAATCAGGAGAGAAATAATTGGTTTTAGTTATAGGTCTCTATGACTCATGGTTTGAAAATATTTCTTATCTACTAACATATGGTGAATATCTAAAGGGCCTAACTGCAAAACAAAGGAGAGACCTGAGATTAAAAGCAACTAAGTATGTGATTTGGGATGGTAAATTATTCAAAAAATCCATTGATGGCACTTTCCTTAGGTGCATAGACAAAAAAAAACAAGAAAAGCTATCGAGAACATTTCATGATGAAGATTACAGAGGACATTTTTCATCTTCAGTCATTGCTTTTAAAATGCTAAGGCAGTGCTATTACTAACCTAGAATGTTTAAAGATGCCTATGCCTAGGTAGCAAGATGCGAGAAGTGTAAGATGTTCTCTAAGCAACCTCAATTAGCTGCTCTACTACTAAGACCTATCATCATTGAGGGACCTTTTCAACATTGGGGCCTCAACTTTATTGGTTCGATTAATCTAGCATCTAGTGTTAGGCACTAGTATGTAATAACAAAAACTAAATACTTCACTAAGTGGGTAGAAGCTAAAGCTACCAAGAAAGCTACTTCTGAGGTGGTATGTGAATTCATAAAGGAAAACATACTGGTTAGGTTCAACGTTCCCATTAAATTAGTGATCGACAATGCATCTTATTTCTCTTCAATTAAAATTACCAATTTTTAATTTGAGTATGGAATCACCATTGACCATTCATTTGATTATTTCTCTCAAGGAAATGGTCAATTTGAGTCTAGTAAGAAGAATTTGATGAATATCATTAAGAAATTAGTTTCAAATAATCAAAAGACTTGACACAAAAGGATTCATGAAGCACTCTAGGCAAATAAAGTGACACCTGAAAGGGCAATCAACATATCTCATTTTGAATTGGTTTATAGGACTGAGGCTAATCTCCCCTTACGTCTGGAATTAGCTACAGATAAAATTAGAATAGTGATTGAGGATGATATTTACAAAGATGGTTTAGAAAAGAGGATTTTGTACCTGAGAAAACTTGAAGAAGAAAGAGAAGAAATTGTAGATCACATCACATAACATTAGATGTGAGTGAAGGATTTGTTTGATAAGAAAGAAAGACCCCAAAAATTCATGGTAGGAGATGATGTGTTACTCTAGGATAAATGAAGCACTTTGAAAGGTATGCATAAGAAGTTTGATACATTATGGAAGGGTCCATTCAGAATTCATTAGGCATTTAGAAATAATTCTTTTAAAATGGGTTATCAAGATGGAGAAGTGGTGCCCCTGACCTACAATGGTCAGGATTTGAAACTTTATTAGATTGCAAACTAAAAATAGGTAACCCTTGTATTGTATTTTAGTTAGTTTTAGTTTCTTCTTGTGTTTCCTAGGTGCTTTTTGTTCCTTTACCTCCTTTTCCCTATCTTTCCCATGTTTTGATTTGTTGTGTTGCCACCTTTTATTCATTTGTGAAACTAAAGACTTTGAGTTCCTCGCATGGGTATGCTATACCCAAATTCCTAGTCAGAGCCAGGTGTTGCCCCACTTTTCATCCTAAATCCATAATGCAAAGTGGAGATTATCTTCTCATTGGTCAAGTCTAGGTGTGCCTGGGTCTAGTTTTAATATGTCTTAGATTTAAATTTTCTCCATTAGATTATCCATTCTTCCCTTCCTTCACATTACATGGCCAGGTGGGTTTCCCTCTATATCATGAGTTTGTGGGTAGCTTAGAACCTAATCTGATGGAGATGATAACAATTCACAAAGTGGTTTTTGATAGTGGACTTGTTTATGGTTCATCATTTTTTTCATCTAAAAATACAAAGCTTGCAAAAAAATGGATATTTCCTTCTTCGCGGTGGGTTTCCAACCCCTGAAGGTGATTTTCCATAGAGATCAACAAATGAGGTTTACATGCTAAAGCAAGAATGAAATGAGTTGTTCTATGGATCAATCATCTCCAATTTACAATATTCTTCCTTGGGAGACACTTGTGATTCATCATAGTTCTCAAAATCATCTCTCACAAAAAGAACTGAAGTAACTTCTCCACGGTGGGCTTAGGACCCATGAACTTAGTTTTCTGATAAAGGCATTTGTGAGAGAGAAAAACAAGTAAGTGGGTCCCTCTTCTACTTTCATAGCCCTTTTGAGATTTTTCAAAAATTAGAAGCACATAGACTTAAAGGGTAAAGTGAAAATAAAGCAAGGGTGAAAAAATGGAGATCGCCTTCCCCTCAACGGGTTTCCAACTCCTTGAAGGCAATTTTTTGCATCTATTGAAAAATAAATTCTGCAAGCATGTTGGGCACATATATTGATCATAAGATACTTAAAAATGGTAATGGAAACACGTTAATCACATTTGGGAAGGTATTTTGAGCAAAATATGGCTGAGTGGATATTTCCTTACAAAGTACTTCATTCTCAATTCTCTGGAACTTGGTGAAAAATGGGAAAGTAAGTATGTAATAAAAGAAAGTTACCATTGAGCCAATAGAAATAATGAAAAGACATGGAAAAATATGTTAGAAACTCCTACATTTACTAATCCAATAGATTTATCCTTTAATTCACTCGTGTGGCGTGGATCTTGAAGATTAACAAGTGAATTAGAATTTCTATATAGAGAGAAACATAACAAATTTTCAAATTACTGCTTTCTTTATTGAACTATTATGCTATTGAATTGTATAGCATTTTCAAAGCTCATATTCTTGCAAAATTCTACTCTCTATGCCGCTTCCAATTTTAAGGTTTCAATTCATCTTTATTTTAGATAAAATGGCAACTAGATTTCCTAGTTTCAATTGGTTGAATGGAATTAAGTCTACATTGTAGAATTTTATAGACACCTCACTCTATTTCTTCAACATGCAAGATTTTCAAAGGAGGTAAGGATGGAGCCAATTCACCCTATAACTAAGAAGCTCTGAGGAAGTGGGCTAGTGGAAGCAGCTGGATTTCTAGTGGTAGTTCAAGCTCGCAAGCTAATTGTTGAATGTATAAGTTACTACAATCTAGACACCAAACAAATTTTGTTGCCTGATCATATAGTTTTAATCTTGATTGATAGGAAAATTGTAGTAAATTGCCTCTAGGTTCTAGAGTGAGAAGAATTTTTTGAGTTGACAATTGGAGGACCCATGTCCGAGTTCTCTTTGAAGAAAATGGTGTGGTGAAAGGAAATTATGAGGTCCTAGTTCCAAAAGCCATGGGGAGCTAAAAGTAACATTCCTAAGACTCTATCAACACTGATCTCAAGCCCAAGATCATAGACATTTTTGTTCTGCTACATCGATTGAAAGGTGAGGTAGAAGCACTCAATTTTGTTGAACAATACTGCTTTTTTGTACAAATCATCTATTTAGATACACATTATGTTGATTGGGCCTATGAGGTAAGTGAGCATTTGTCTAGAGCCCTCAATGCTGCAAATTTTTACAATGCCTTCTACATGTTGTCTTTCTTGATTTATATGTTAGCTTCTCTATAATTATGGCCAGGCCTTCCCAGAATAGAGAAATTCCCTGATGATGTGAAAAGTTATGAATTTTATCCATGCTTGCAATTAAAGAACATATATACAGAATATGTCAGAGTTAATGACACATTTATGACAAGGATTAATAGGGAACTCTAAGGATGCACAAAGAGTAGGTTTAGCCCAGACGAAATGGTGGCCATTAGTCAGTTTGGTAGCTACTTTATTTAGTTCTCAACCTTTTTGTATTTGCATCTTGTAGCTTTTGACGAATTTCCCTTGAAGCTTCCCAGATACCCAAGTGATCTGATTGTGTTGATAGAGATTGTGAAGGAAGCAATCTAGGTGAACATGCTAAGTGCCAGCTTGAAAATGAAAGGGTATGAATTCCCTATGAAGGTTGGAGCTTACAGTTGCGAGTCTCAGTCTAATGTCAAAAATATGCTCAAGGCACTCAAGACTAAGTATAAATTGAAAGAATATGAGGTTGTGAGACCTATGTTTGATCCAAATGGATACGCAAGAGATGTGCTACAAATTGGGAGTGTCATCAAGCATGTGACCACTATAGATGATTATTGGGTAGATTACAAGGATGAGCTAGAGATTCAATATCGTGCTTTCGCTAGGCTCATGGTGGAACAAGTAAAGACATATGGTATTGATCTTAATCTTGAAGGATTGGAGGATGATGGTCAAAATATGTATAGCAATACTTATTTGACTAAGTTAAGGGGGATTCCCATAAGTTCGAAGCCATATGTGGATGTGGAAGAGAATATTAATATCATGATGGCTAGGATCATCAAGAGAATAGGGAAATGGGTTGAGTGGACAACCAAGAAAAGCTAGAGTAAGGGTGTAGCCACTCAAGCTTCTCTAGCAGCTACAACACCTACTTCATCTCAAAGTGCTACACCAAGCATGATTGTACCTTCCACTCAAGGGCTAGCTTAACCTTCAGGCAGAGGTGATCAACCTCCGGACAAGAATGTCCCTATAGCCTAGACCTATCATGATGGTTCTATCCTAGTCATAGAAACCTAGGCTAGTACTGAGGAGAAGAAAATGGAAGAACTAAAGGATAGTGACTCCACTCTAGTCCCATCTTCTCACACTATCGAGGTTCCTTCTCTGCATACCACTCTAGTTCAATCTCCTCATCATAGACTTTTTCCATCAGTAAGGTCTTCACTTCTAAAACCGAGTGGTTCCCCTATATAGATAGTAGAATTAGGTGATGGAAAGAGTAGCATTAGTGAGTTTAATAAGTTAGATGAGGTAGTGAAGAAAAATTTAGAAGAGGAGAAGGGCTAGACTTCTTCTAGATTCATCTCTAAAGATTCAAAGAATCTTTTCTCTCCTACTATTGTAACAATAAATCTGGTTAAGAAAAAGATGTTTAGCACTAAATCACTTGGAATGGCTTCAAAAGTGATAGGAACATATTCCTGGTTGGGAGATACTTTGGAAAGGAAGAGAAAGAGAAAGGATGAAAGTGTTTCCACAAAAGATACAGTATCTCTCACAATTCATTCCAGGTTTGCATTAACAAAATATAAGAAGCAAAAGACTTTTTCAATAATTGGGCAAGATCCATAAATAGGGCATTTGACCATGGAAATAGCCAAGCCAAATAAAGGAGGGAGAATCAAGGACATTGTTGGGACTAAAAATTGCATGGTCAATTTTGAGTACCATTGAGAAAATTGAGCCCTATAAATGCTTTTAAATGCCTATGTACCTGACTATACCTTTGAGGTCTGAGAGGTGTTCAATGCTTCTAACACCTTCCATTCAATGTGTCCACATATTCCATGAAGTCAAATTTTTTGTTCAGAGCCATTTCATGAAGTCCCGTTTTGAGCTATTGTCAAATCTGCATTTTCACCTAAATGTCAAACAACGACAGGAGGTTGTGTTTACAAGTGAATATCATGCACCTAGAAATGTTTCATGACTCACCACTTTGGGAGTGTCTAGTTTCCATACCTAAGAACCTATGTTTCATATTTTGAGTCATTTTGAGTCTATTTGACTAGGTTTTGAATCCTTTAAAGTTGGTCATTTAATGTTGTCATGCAGATGCAAAATGTTCAAAATTCTGGGAAGCCCTATTTGGCCTATACTAACTTTTGACCAGTTGACCAAAATGATGAAATTATTTTTGCATTTTATTTTAAACATTAGAGACTTGTTATGTTTCAAGTTTTATCTCATGACGAATCCATTTGATCAATTTTCAAGCATGATTCTAAATGTAATTTCTATCTTTTTACTGATGTTAGAATTTGCAGATTTGCCAATACCCCTATTCATGGCATTATAACTCCTAATCCATGATTGGTGAGATCAAATGCATTGTACCATTGTGTTTTCCTCTAAAAATAATTGAAGTGCTCCAATTTTTAAGTCTTGAAGAATCTGTATGCACACTTTTCTAGGTCCATTCCATTTGAAAAAAATGCTTTTTGTTAGTTTTTCTAGTTTACAAACTCGAAGTAGCCCACTTTGACTGATCGCCATTTGTGCCCAGTTATTTGTCATGAGCCTAAAATGAAGATTCATACTCTCCTTGTGACAAAGAACCAATAATGCCCTAGTTTTCATCTTTCGAAGTGTCAGTTTGCCCAATTTTCAGAGCCAAATCTGAACCCAATTTAGCGTTTTGTGGCATGTTTTCTTGTAGGTAGTTCTAAGAGGTCAACTTTGATAGTGAATATCTTTTGACCCCAAAATTTTCATGAGAAAATATTCGACATGGTAAAAGTATGTGGAACAAAGAATCAATATGTTAGATCCTAGTGCTCGGTCAGGTGTTTAGATCTATTTTTAAGGCCAGTCAAAGGACCTCCTGACACAAAGTTGACAAGTTGCAATAAAGTCATAAAATGGGTTTTTAATGACAGATCATTGATCAAATTTGTTTCAAATTAGTGCCAGAGGGTGAATGAGTTAGTTTTACAGTTCAATTATTTAGAAATGAAAAAAAAAATAGTCAGACCCACTGGGGGCCTAACTAATTGCATTAGACTGAATAGAAAGAACTAAGACGGCATTTTGGGCCTTATGCTAAGCTAGAGTGGTTTTATAAATTTTGATTGAAATGGTTCCAACCTAGCATGCAGATCATCATGAATCCCATGAGCCCTCTAGCTGACCTCCCACTCAAGAACTTTCACAGATATGTCACTCCAACAAAGAATGCAAAATCTCGATCTTCTCATTTAGAATATCTTGCACATACATCCATATGGATGTAGATACTAGTTCATATCAAAACTTTACATTCCTCATGCTCTTGCAATCACATTTTGTTCATATGAATTCATAAGGGATTTCTAAACTAGAGAATTTTCATGGTAATATATTTGTTGTTGTGTACTAATCAACATTTGCTCAAGCTTCACTTATTCTTGTAAACAATAAACCTTTTTGAGAGGTTAGAAAATCAAGCAATATGGACTAGCATACTTGGGCCAGCACTTTCCTTAGGGATAAAAAATATTAGCGGCTCCCATATTCATCTTCATATTTCCTTCACAACTATAAATGGTGCTTCCTTGACATGTCCTTTTCCTACTACTACTGTACCTGCCACCTTGTGAATGAGAGGGCTCTAAAATATATGCAAATGTCTTGAGATTGCAATGGCTTGTCATGGGTGGATAGCCTCAGCACAAGCTCAACTATTCTAGAAATTGTTGTCTAATACTAAAGACAAAGGAGGAGACAAAGGGAATTAAAAAAGTCAAAAATGGAAAGAAGAAAAGAAGAGCCCCATGTGTTGAAGATAAACTAGCATTTAAAGGAAACAACATTATCAGTGGTGAAAGGAGAATCTGTAGGTAAGAAGAGGATTTTATGCCTAAGAAGGTCCATGTTGGCAGCATATAAAGACAAAGCCGTAGCGGGTAGTATCCACACTAAAACTAGGATCTCCATGCTTGACAGAGGGAGCCATTTCTTTAAAAGGAGCTTCCACGTTCATGAAGAAACATAGACCCATGTTTTGAAGGTGTTCTCATCACCAAAGACAATACAAAGAAACCCATGCTATGAAAGAAAAGTGTAGGGAGGCAGCCATAGTTTTTAAGTCAAAGATGGACGCCAAAGTGCCAGGAGGTAGAGCATGGATCACTATGGAAGTCCTTAATCCCACATTGCTCATGCTTGAAAAGTTTTATGTTTTAAATATGATTCCACTCATATATCATAATGTCTTAAAGACATGGCACATTTTGGAAGCCACAAAGCTAGTGTATGGGTCCCACCTGACATGGAAGATAGCTGGAGGGTTGCTCAAATCATATTTTGAACAAATAAACTCGTACACTGATGTGGTGAGATGCACCTAGATTATGACACATGTCTTCATTGAATGGTGGGTGAATGCTCGCAAAATAGAGATGCGACGAAGTTAAATATTGTGGGCATGCAAAAATCTAACACATGGTAGTGGGTTTCAGTGCATGTTGATGTGGCAGGGCTGGTCAGTGCTGACTAAGAATGATATGGTGGATTGGTGTCAAGTTGGCGGGCCAATAAGATTCTTGTTGGAAATATTCAAGATATGACAAGTTACTGAGAGGGGAGGGGTGAATCAGTAACTTCTAAAATTTCAAACAATAAAATTGTATACTGATATATTCACCATTCATCCAAGTAACCTATTGTAAGCATGAAACAAAATCATTTGCAACACTTGAACACATAGATTTGGTGACCCAGAAACCTTCCAAATAGAAAGTAAAACTGGGGTGGGGATGAAACCCACAAGCTTCGTTACTGCAGTATGAAGTTGGCCGGTTAAGGCTTACAATGACCACTTCTGGTGATCTGCCATGTTAGGAGCACAAAGGATTGCTAGATCCACCTTGTTAGAGGATTTCCAAACATACAATAAAGTATGCACTCTGTTAGGAGATTTACAAAAGACTGTTAAGTCTACCTTGTTAAAGAATTTACAAAAAACTGATTCACCTGTTAGAATGAAATAGTGGATCTGATTACAACTGATTGCTGATAAGATCCACTATGCTCTGATTCACCTTGATGTGATAGATAAAACTTTTCTGCTTCAAAACTCGACCTGCTGAATATCTTCACAATTCAGCCCACATGCTTTCGTACGCATGTATTTCTTTCGCACTTTCAAACTTTCACACTTTCACATTTCCATTCATTACCATTGCCATAACAACTATGTTTGAATGATACAATACATTGCATATATATACCATCCATATAAACAATACATTCAAGGTCGGCTAAACAATACATGCAAGGTCGGCTAAAATAACAAGTGCAAATCTCTATACAAAGTCGGCCCAAGGTAAAAACTCGGGTTCACTGAACTGACTCAGTGTCCTTCTGATACTCGGCGTCCACTGCATTACTCGGCATCGTCATGCACTCGGTAGAAGTGAAGGCACGGTTCATACTAAACACTTAGAGTAGTTCTGAACTCGGTAACCACTGGAGACTTGGTAGAAGAGATGTCACTCGGTGAATACTTCTATCTGAACTGTTGCTCGGTGATCAAAGGAAACACTTGATAGAACCTTGTGACTCGGTGATAGTTAGTTTCCTTGATATCCGTCTGAGCTCGGTAAAAATTATTTTCCTTGATAACCTCAGGAGCTTGGTTATCATGAAGTTCTCGGTTACATCTTAGTACATCTTTACTCGGTCAAAACTGATTCCTTTCTTTACCTTGAACACTCGGTAAACACTGGTTGCTTTGTTCACCTTGATCACTCGGTAAACACTGACTTCTTTGTTCACCTTGATTACTCGGTAAACACTGACTTCTTTGTTCACCTTGATTACTTGGTAAATATTGACTTCTTTTTTCACCTTGATTACTCGGTAAATACTGAGAACTAGGTAAAGCTTGGCTTCCAGTGAGAGCTTGGTAAGCATTTAGAATCTAATAAGTGTTGTAACTAATGACAAAAATGTATCATAATGCCAACAATCTCCCCCTTTGGCATTAGTGACAAAAACACTTATGAAACAAAATTTATCTGGCATGCTGATGACTGATTCTGAATATACATAGCTTCGTTATATACAACTCCCCCATAGAATAGCTTTGTTATATACAACTCCCCCATAGAATGTACATACATTATTTACATGAGCTGTATATCTCTTCCTTTGTACAATTTTTCTGAAAACACTTATTCACCCATAGTATACATATCCAACAATAATCTCCCCCTTTTTGACAATAATGCCAAAGAATAAAGAATATATATACTTATATAGAAACACCAAAATGAGAGATGAACTCTGAATGTACCTGGAGAATAAGCTGGAGAGTCTTATCCCAATTCTCTTGCAAAATTTTGCAGGTGGAAAGAGCTATTTGAACTTCAGCCGAAATTTCAATCACATGATCTGCAATGGAGAAGTTATTATCATGGATTAATGTCTTTGAATGTGCAATATGCTTCTGCATTGAATCCATGATGGGAAGGATCATGTTTTGGATATCTATCAATGTAGATCGGATCCTTGCCTCTTCCCTCAACAGCTCTGCCTGCTTCTCTGACAAAAATTTGATTCTGAGGTGATGAGATGAGCTTGAACTGGGGTCAAGCTTCAAGTTCTGTGCGCTTACCTTCAGATCTTCATCAATTTTATTTAGTTTCTCTCTTATTCCTTTAGTGTATTCGGTAACATCACAAAGTTTAGCAAAAAGAGATGTTACATTATTAAAAGAATTTTCCATATCTGCCAAAACTGAGGTTAATGCAACCTGATTTATTGCAATGTTCTGGGCAATGTGCCCTAATACCTTATTATCAAATTTCTTTTCTGCATGCTCAATTAGCTTTTCTTGTCCTGAGGCATCTTCATTGAATTTATTAACTGCCTCTTCCAGTTGAATCAAAATGTGTTGAGAAGTATCAACATCAACACCTATAGCCTTAGTAATTATGTTCCGGGCTTCCTCAATTATCCTATATTCCTTATCCCTTTCTGATCTTAACTGCATTTGAGTAGCCTTTTTCTCAATAAGTTGACTAGCATACCTCATTTCCTCAATGGTAGCATTATCAAAGTCAATCTTTGGAATTACTATCTCTGTGTCCAAGTCAATGTCTTCAGGAATTTCCTTTCCAGTGATCATAAGTCTTAATGGTTGCTTTTGTTTGACTTCTGAGATGACTGGTTTGACCTTTGGAATAGACACAATAGTAGAGATAGAAGGACTAGCAGTAAAAACTGGGATGTTTGAGGTTTGAGTGTCAATAGAAGTATGTACAGGGTCAAAAATTTGAGTGCTGGCCAAAAATGGTGATACACTCGGTAATATAGTATCTGAGCTCACTGTGCCTGAAGTAGATGGTGACAAAATTGTAGAACAAATTTGAGTTGTCAAAATTTGAGAACTTACAGCAATACCAACTGATGATGATGGAGTCGAGGAGGCTAACTCGGTAGATGAAAAGGGGTGCAGCTCGGTAGTCAAAGAGGGATGCAGCTCGGTAGATGAAGTGGTAGTCACTTCTACTGATGATACCTGGAGCTGAGATATGGTAGGTGTAGATGGTAAATCTAGTGTAGATGAACCTGCTGAAGCTAACTCCAACCTTGATGATGTCACAGGTTTGTCTGGGGAGTGAGGAAGGGATGCAATAGCTGCTGCTGCAATTTTTACCTTATCATCCTCCTTATCTTCCTCTTTAGCTTCTTCCTCTTTGTCTTCTTCCTCTTTTTCTTCCATCATTGCATGCAACTCTCCTGGTGTAATTGTGATGGATGGAGTGCTATCTGATTCATCACTGTTGCTGCCGCTGTCATCATCCTTTATTTCTACTGGGTCTACACTGGGCTTATGTAGATGATAGATGTTTTTCCACATGTTTGTAGCATCATTTACAACATGCTCTATATCTTTGATCAAAACCAAACAAGTGTGGAATCTGATCATCATTTTACCTTCATAGGTTCTCAATTCAGATTTTACCTCTGCTCCAGTGAGACTAGGCCGAAGATTCTTCAGGGATTGCTCATATATATCTTTTACCGTCTTGGTGGCTAACTCCCATCTTGGCTGTACTCTCTCCAGTAGTTCTTTAGAGATATGAGGAGCAATCTGGTCTGGGGAGTATTTCCATTTTCCCATTTTGTTAAGTACCAGTTCCTCAATTTGCATTTTCTCTGCATCAGTCCTTGTCTCAAATCTCAATGCCTTGAAATTTGCAATGCCAGCTCCTTCTTCCAATGTTTTGAGCCTTTGCTCGAATGTAGGTGCAGGTTTGACCAATACAGGTTCTTGAATACCTTTTCTCGTTCTCCGAGTGAATACTGCAGTAGGCTGCTTCTTGGGCTTGGTAATGATTACCTTGCCTTTCTTCTTTGCCGGTTGCTCTTTTTCTGATTCTTTTTCTCCTTCTTTTTCTTCTTCACTTTCTTTATCTTCACCTTTTCCCTCGGTGACCATGAGAGAACTCATTTCAGTTTTTAGTTTGGCCATTTTCCTTTTACCTTTGCTGATGGCCTGTGGAATTTTGATTTCCAGTTCAATTCTAGCCTTTGCTTCATCATAAGTACCAAAAATTCGTTACCTTGGGTCTACTGGCTCATTTACCAGTGCTTCAATGATATCCCTTGTTTCATCAATATTTACCTCATATGGAAGAGGTTTCACCCATGCAACTCGGGGTCTAACTGCCTGTATGTATACCTTGTCATAGTCAACCATGAAACAGACATCATCCTTATACTCTTCAACAAGTTTTGGAGGTATTCTGAATCTGTTGTTCATCCTTTCCTTGAAATCTTCAAAATAATTGTCCATTACTTTGTCAAAATTCATACCCATATCTACTATGAATTCATTTATTTGATACAAAATTGGAGTATCTTTCCTCCATACAACTGTACCTTTGGATGGAAAGAATTTATGTACATAGAAAAATAAACAAACTAGCAAAGAACCAAATTTACAAGGGTTTGTCTTTGCAGTCCTTATGCTTTCCATGTTTTTATTGAATTGTTTTAATAGTACATCAGCTAGGTCAAACTCCATATTTTTCTTTACAATTTTATATGCCAAATCTACAGCCTCGCAAGGTACACTATTCAGCCTGCTGGAACTATACAGTTTGTATGCAATAACATAAATACCAAATTTCAATTCTATATCTGAAACATTGTTGAGTTTTAAACCTCTGCCATCCCATTCAGCTTGGGTTTTCTTCTGTAACTCATCCCGTCCTAGGGTTTTGGTGGTTTTGGCTTTGCTGAGCATTGGGAGACCCGTGATTTTTTGAATCATCTTCTTGGTTATCAAAACTGGTTGTTCCAACCACAACTGACCATTATGTACTCGGCTCAAGATATACCTCACCCATTTCACTTGGAAACTTCTTGGCAGATGCGGGATATGGGTTAAGCCTTTGGTTTCCAAATGTTTGAACTCAGGTTTTAGGGTTCCATCCATGCATAACTTGGCTAGGGTGCTATCCATATCTAGTGTCCCTATTTCTTGCACAGTACACTTGACATGAGTATGAATATCATTGATTAGAAGTACCTTTGGAGGAATCTGTGATTGAGCTCCATGCGGGTCAAGTGATTCAGCGATGGTAGGAACAAGCTTGAACGTCGGTGCCTTCCATTTCATTCCCTTTACAAGCATTTCAGATCCTTTCTTCGCCTTGCTGCTGCTGGTGCTTGCAGAAGCCATTTCTACTCGATGAGTAAGAAGATTTCGTAAGAATACTTCGCTAGAAAATTTCTTCAACTCACTTGAATTCGCTTGAAAGCCCTCTTTTTGTAAATCTTGAATTCGCGGTGAAAAATGAGGTTGAAATCTGCCCTTTTGATGAAAAATTTGTCATTAATGTTCAGCACGGAGGTACCTGCGATCGACAGGCTGTCATCCACTAGCTCAGCTTAAACTTTGCAACTCGGTGACCAAAAGAAAATAGGTTAATCCGCCCTTAACTCGGTAAGAGAAGAACCAACCATGCTCGGTAAGTGCAACTTGGTGAAAGAAGCCTTATTGCACCCGACTGAGCTCGGTAAGGTCATGTACCGACCATGATCCTGATGTATCTGAAATACTGATTTGATCATATTTTCATTCTAGGACTGCTTAGGATATTGCTTGTAGATACAGTCCAGGTCTTATCCTGATGAGTCTTAATTGGAAATGGGAGAGTCACTCACTTCTTGAGTGACCATTCCATCACTTGAATTATCTGGCTCAGTAGACTTTGGAATCCATTGCTGCTTCATTTGTTTCCGAATATTGTCTACTTTGATTTTCTTCTCATCCTTGACTTTCTTTATGTTCATGCAGTTTTTAGATATATGACCAAGTTCTGTACATGTATAACATCTTACAGTGGTATCCCTTTTTCTTAGGTGATGCCTTGCACAGTTTATGCCAGTATGACCATATTCTCCACAATAATGACATTTGCACCAAGTGTTGTAGTCCCAACCAAATATTGCTTTGACAAGTTGTTCAGCTAGATTAAAAGATTTGAATTTGCATTGTGATGCCTTATGACCTTGCTTTTGGCATTTGTGACATTTACCTTCAAATTTTGGTTTCCTTTTGCATTCATTGGCTTTGTGTCCATGCTGATTGCAATTGTAGCACTTTCCATTAAATTTGCCTTTTCCATTGCTCCAACATCCATTAGATGTATGACCTAACTTACCACAGTGGCTGAAAGTAGGTTTTTGATTCTTTTGAGTACCCTGTTTGGAGGATTCACCTTCTTCCTTGTATCCAAGGCCTGCTTTACCATTTTGTTTATGAAAGTTTTCTTCATTTTGCAGATTCAATTGATCCATGTCTTTTTGAGATTTTACCATTCTCTCATTGACTTGCTTTTCAGAGATTAGATCACTTTGTAAGCTTGCATTGATTTGTCTTTCAGTAATTAAGTCATTTCTCAAAATCTCATTCTCAGATCTCAGATTCATAATTTCTTCATTTGCATTAGATAATTGAGTTACAAGATTTTCAAGCTGAGAGGATTGATTATTCCTTACCTCTAAGTCTTTAGCTGCCTTGTTCCTTTGCTCCAAGATTTCGCATAGCCTGATGGACTGGATTCCTTGTTCCCTTTTGAGCTTTCTTACTTCTTCCTGCAGAGATCCATTCTTTTCTAAGAGTTCTTTGATTGCTTTGTCAGCTTCATCTAAACTATTTGATGGTGAGAGATCTTCAATCTTTTCTTCAACATACTAATGGTCATTCATTTTCTTTGCAAGTTCTTTTCTTCTTTTCAAGGATTGTGAAAGATGCTCTTTTGCTTCATTGAGTTGAGCCATGACCATTTTCAGATCTAGCTTTTCATTCTCAATAGTTTTGTCAAGTCTGAATATCTCCATTCTCCTTGATCTTTGCTCAAGCTGTGAAGCTTTTATCTTGAGAACCTTATAGCTCTGATACCAATTGTTGGAAATATTCAAGATATGACAAGTTACTGAGAGGGGAGGGGTGAATCAGTAACTTCTAAAATTTCAAACAATAAAACTGTATACTGATATATTCACCATTCATCCAAGTAACCTATTGTAAGCATGAAACAAAATCATTTGCAACACTTGAACACACAGATTTGGTGACCCAGAAACCTTCCAAATAGAAAGTAAAACTGGGGTGGGGATGAAACCCACAAGCTTCGTTACTGCAGTATGAAGTTGGCCGGTTAAGGCTTACAATGACCACTTCTGGTGATCTGCCTTGTTAGGAGCACAAAGGATTGCTAGATCCACCTTGTTAGAGGATTTCCAAACATACAATAAAGTATGCACTCTGTTAGGAGATTTACAAAAGACTGTTAAGTCTACCTTGTTAAAGGATTTACAAAAAATTGATTCACCTGTTAGAATGAAATAGTGGATCTGATTACAACTAATTGCTAATAAGATCCACTATGCTCTGATTCACCTTGATGTGATAGATAAAAAGTTTCTGCTTCAAAACTCGACCTACTGAATATCTTCACAATTCAGCCCACATACTTTCGTACACATGTATTTCTTTCGCACTTTCACACTTTCACACTTTCACATTTCCATTCATTACCATTGCCATAACAACTGTGTTTGAATGATACAATACATTGCATATATATACCATCCATATAAACAATACATGCAAGGTCGGCTAAAATAACAAGTGCAAATCTCTATACAAAGTTGGCCCAAGGTAAAAACTCGGGTTCACTAAACTGACTCGGTGTCCTTCTGATACTTGGCGTCCACTGCATTACTCGGCATCGTCATGCATTCGGTAGAAGTGAAGGCACAGTTCATACTAAACACTTCGAGTAGTTCTGAACTCGGTAACCACTGGAGACTCGGTAGAAGAGATGTCACTCGGTGAATACTTCTATCTGAATTGTTGCTTGGTGATCAAAGGAAACACTTGATAGAACCTTGTGACTCGGTGATAGTTAGTTTCCTTGATATCCATCTGAGCTTGGTAAAAATTAATTTCCTTGATAACCTCAAGAGCTCAGTTATCATGAAGTTCTCGGTTACATCTTAGTACATCTTTACTCGGTCAAAACTGATTCCTTTCTTTAAATTGAACACTCGGTAAACACTGGTTGCTTTGTTCACCTTGATCACTCGGTAAACACTGACTTCTTTGTTCACCTTGATTACTCGGTAAACACTGACTTCTTTGTTCACCTTGATTACTTGGTAAATACTGACTTCTTTGTTCACCTTGATTACTCGGTAAACACTGAGAACTAGGTAAAGCTTGGCTTCCGGTGAGAGCTCGGTAAGCATTCAGAATCCAATAAGTGTTGTAACTAATGACAAAAATGTATCATAATGCCAACAATTCTACCATGTGGCAAAAGGGTCAAAACATTGTTGACTAGGATGGCACATTTGGAGATGAAAATAAAATGTTTTATGTATGCACGTTCAAAGGGCTTTTAAATCAAAAAATACATTTATTCTAAAGTTTAGTCCTTAGACCTTCTTAAATTTTTTATTTTTTTAAATTTTTAAACATTGCAAGTTACAGAGCCTTGGCAAAGGAATGTTTTTCAAACAGAGATTTTGGAGGTTCTTGATAAGCAAAACATGTGATGTTATATATCATCAAAACTAGAAAGAGACGAACTATCTAAATATGAAGTTGGTTTTTGCACAGAATGCCACTGGTTTATGCTATAGAAGGTTTTATCTCAAAGATTGATTTGTGTGTTTTGAGGGGTGTTTTGATTATCCAATTGCAGAATTTAGTAAAAAATCATTTAAAACATGTTTAGAAGGTCTTATATGTAGTATATTTTGATTTTTTGATGTTTTGGCTTCAATTTGATTAAAATTTGGCACCAAAATTAGTTATAATGTTGAATTAGATATCTCAGATATTTCTTGTTTTTGGAAATCAAATGATGAGGATTTGATTATGGCAGTTGAGGAGAGAAGGTAGAGAGATTATTTTAAGCTTCTGGAGGGAGAATACTGGAGGGACACTTGTTAGTTGCAAATTCAATCCAAGAATTTCCCTCTTCATACATATTCTTTCTTCTTCTCTAAAAAAGGTTGTTGGTTGGTTTTCAATTCTCAGTTCTAGGAGCTCTACTCAGGCTATGAAAAGTACACACCCATCATTTCTCTTGTATTGAAATTTTTTTTATGTTTTATGCAAATAGTTATTGTCTGTTAGGTGATTTGTGAGTCATTTATGTACATCTTTTATGTATGTGGTTTCAAGGAAAACAAATAAAGAGTAGCAAAGGGATTTAAATTCACTTTGAATCATGTCTCCTATTTTTGGATCTATAATCTTTTCTAGTTTATGATCAAAGAGCATAAATTGGGTTGCATTTCATTTAGAAATGTATGTGATTGAAATAGCTTGCTGATGGAACAAAGAGCCATGTAATTGCTTGATGTTTTTCATAGGGTTTGCAGATTTCATGAAAGGATTGTCTGAGTATGAGATTCACTTTGTAGCAGATGTCTATTCACAAGGTGAAAGATAGATCAGGGATCTTGATGTAGGAATTATGTCAAAGATTTCCAGAAAGTGTATGGCTGTAATTTATTTAATTTCCCAATAGATAAGGCACTGATCAAAGATAGGATCATTAGGTTTTGTTGCTCATACCTATGTCTTGTTGTTATCAACATATTAAATCAATTTTTCCTTTTATGTTGAAAGCTATTGAAAGTTTAACTTGCACTTAGTTTGACATTTTCATGAGTTATGTTCTTAGCTATTTCATGCTTGTGATTTCTTGGTTAAGTATAAAAGAATTAGGGGTTTTATCTATTATTCTGGATTCTAATTATGCTCATTGCATTGGTCACATAATTGGATCCTAATAGGTTCACCTGCCTAGGTTTTGCAGAGCCTAAAGTGTAGAAGGAGTGTAGCCTTATAGTTGGCCCAGGTTCTTGGTGAATTGTGTCCATTATTGGAGATGACTACCCATAGATGCATTCTTTCCTTGCATACTTGGTTGTTTAAAATCTATTAAATTAGGAGTCAATAGACATGACAACTGATGATTTCACTCTACATTCAATTGATCTTGGAGAAGCTAGACACAACACAAAGGTCAGCTTGTAGAGGTCAAGAAATGAAGTAATAGAAGGACAATTAGAAAGTCTTAAGTTATCAAAGATCAGGATGAAAGTTGACATAGATGAGCTGAAAAAATTTATCAGGCAAATGGTCACCCCACTGGAAACGATTTTCGGTATGTCAATAACCCAAACTCCTACTGCTACTAAAGGGCAAGCCCTCATTTCCCAACTCAAGGAGGATAGACAGTTCAGCCAAATTGGAAAGGAATGGATGGAGAAACTCAAATTAGGAGTTTCTATCATAGATCAAATCGGTAATGTTATCCTTAGATTGGAAATGGAAAAGGAAAACATCATGTCTAATAGCAATACTCTAGCCAAAGAAAGGGCCAAATGTGATGATTACATCTCTCTTCTAAAGATGGTCATCCAGATGAAAGCAAAAGAAGTAGTTGAAGTAAAGATTTTGAAGAGGGTGAATGAACCTCTGTTTGAAATTTGAATGGCTCCAAAGTATGTAGTTCAACCTAGAAATGATCTAGGTAGCTAAAAAAGGACTCAAAGAAATAGAGGGTAAAGCAAAAAGGACTCAAGATAGGGGATTTGAACTCTTGAAATGGTTGCATACTGATTCGCAAACCAGTGGCCAAGGAAAGGCTTTCATTGGAATAGATATAATGAAAAACAACCTTTCTACATTTTTGGATAATCTATCTGGAGTGGCTTCTAGTAGTCAAAATAGAATTGTAGAACTCAAGGAACTTAGTGGTTGTATACATGTGGCCACAGAGGAGTTTCCAAATCAATTGAGTTCTATGAAAGGGCTAGAAAGGGAACATTCAAAATGGCTCTTGAGATTCACCAATAAACATGTGCCCAACCATTAGGAGCTAATTCCAAAAATAGTGCTATGAAAGGGCTAGAAAGGGAACATTCAAAATGGCTCTTGAGATTCACCAATAAACATGTGCCCAACCATTAGGAGCTAATTCTAGTAATAGTTGCTGCTAAGGCATATAGAGCAAAAAGAGAAAAGGGGAAAAAGTATAAATGATTCATATTATGCCCTCTTTTCATTTTCTTTTGTAATTTTGTAATATGATAAACTAGCATCTTGCCATTTGTCACTTTCAAAAGATGAACCAATTGAGCTTCCATTGTAATAGTCATCTTAAAACTCTATATGTATGAAATTGAAAGATTAATGAAAGGTCAAAAAATTTTGGTGTGAAGTATTTTTTGTTGCAGAGACAATTAAATGGTATTTTATGTCAATTATTTTCTATTCCAGTGATTGTTATATTTAGTCTTACATTTTCTCTTTTGTTTGAGTCGAAATAAGGAAAGAATAAAGTTTCATCTCCCCTATTTTTAAGTAATGAATGAATGTAATAGGTGTTGTTATTGTTCATTCAAAGAGAAATCTCTTCAATGTTTTCATTTATTAATCATAGTTTAGGTTTGAATTTTCTTAGTTCAATATTAGCTATTATTTGGATAAGCTTTATGAATTTATAAGATGTGTGAATGCATAAACCCATTTTAGTATTCAGAACTCCTATTTGCCTGAGTTAGATTCTATTTAGGTCTAGCTTGGTTATACTTCTTTTGTTCTCAAGTCAAGAACACAACTCCAAATTAATTTAGGAAGAAAAATAATTCATTTCAAATCTATTTAGGGAGTTGTACCTACCAATTCAAAGAGAATCCAATTTATCTATAAGTGGCTTTTCAACTATTTGTGACTAGATATTGTTCCAAGTTGGGCATTTAAGAGTGGTAATTTGAAAGAACCAATCTATTTACCAACACAAAAAAAATGAGGAGTAAGGTAGAAACAAAAAGTGAAGTGAAAGAGGATTGGTTGGAGTTCCATTAGATGAGAAAGCCTTTTATTATCATAGTAGTAGTGACTCAGAGTCAGACAATTACTTTGATGTAATTTTGTCTGAGATACTGATTAGAGGTAGCCAATGTACTTCACATCACTATGTTTCATAATTTTTGACATTTATAACTTTGTCATTTTGACATTTGTATTTTAGCCTTTGGGCATTTTGGTGTGGGCTCTACAGGCACAACTGCATGAGGTCTAGGTGTGGGATTTTGACAATATAAATAACAAACTACTATTTAAGTTACACAATACATTTAAGGGCATACAAACACAAAAGAAAAAAGAAAACAATATTAACAAAATCCAAAAATTTGATTTACCAGTATTTGTTGATGTGTTTATTCCAGAAGGCCTTGTAGGCACAACTACATGACATCAAGGTGTGGCATTTTCCATCTAGCTAGCAAGGGTAGTTGTAGCAGAGGCAGGTCTTGGTGGAAATGCCTGAAGGAGAAACCAAAATAATATATTTCACACTTAAAACTATTTTTGGTGCCTTATAAATCATTTCAAAAGTCCACTTGAAAAATAAGGCAATACAAACTAGGCTTACCCCATGACCACTCAATTGTGGGAAACCTTCCCCTTTAGTCATCACTCCCATTATAGAATTTTTTTTTGGTGAAGTGAGAGCTCTATTTGGTTGCCCATAGTTTTGATCAATAAAAAGGATCTTTATATCAAGATTTAGTCTTGGACTTTTTTTGAATTAATGCTACCAATTCAAACTGCAAGAAATTCCACAATCCTATCATTTAGGGAAAAAGGCTATCAACTCTAATAGACTGACTAAAGTGTTGGAATATTCAAATGGGAAGATTACTTTTGAGAGGGGGGGTGAATCAAAAGTAACACACTTTAACCTTTTCAAATCCTTTTTAAAAAATAACTAAAAGTAAACTACATGCATGTAAACATATTAAATAAACATAAATTAAACACATGCATCAACTCATGACACCAAAATTTGGTAACCCAAAAACCCTCCAAGATTAAGAAGGTAAAACTAGGGTGGGGATGATATCCATAAAATCACTGCAGCAATAATTGTTTGACCACTTCTGATGGTCTACCATGTTAAAGGTCTACCTTGTTAAAGACTTTACACTATGTCAATAGTAACCTAGTTAAAGGATTTAAAACACTTTACATAAAGTGTCACCCTGTTAAAGGATTTAATCACCTCTTCAAAGAATCTATAAAATAGTTGTTAAGATAACCTATCAACATAGGATTTTCACTATCTAATACAATTGCTAGAGAGTATTAGAAATCTTTAACCTAATTGCTTACAATCTTCATTTTCTTATTTAAAGCACTTGATCTTCTCATTCTGATGTGATCCTTGCTTGATTTGATATCTATTCATAGCCCTTGTTTGGTTCTGATCAACTAGATATGTAATTACTACTCAATTCATTAAATCTTTGATTCCCTTAATGTTTTCCCTATTCTGCTATTTTTCTATCTTCTTAGCAAGCTCTTTAACTTCTACTTAGCAACATAAAATCATGGGGTCTAAGCCTTCTTATAAAGGCTTAGTAGACATAGGGTTAGGTATGGATCTATGATCTATATTGAATCTTTAATTCCTTCTCATTCCTTGCACTTTTCTCATTAGTTACATGCCTTCTCCATTTTTCTTATTGGTTGAATGTTGATTGCATAGGAAATATAAAAGATTCATTCTTATCCTTATTATCCTTTGAAATCATTCTATGTCAGCTCAAAAATTGGTTTACATTTGAGTTTTTGAAGCCACAAACTCATAGGTTGATTCTATGTTACTTGACACATACTAGATTACTGGTGCTTCACACATGTTTGATCCTAGTTTGTTCAGCACCTAATACATTCTGTCTTGCTCAACACCTGTATAGTTTTGGCTCACTCAGCACATGAAGCATTATATCTTGCTTGGCATCAACTATGACTTGACACTTATATATCACTTGGCACCTGTATAATGCTCAGCACCTAAAGTCACTCAGCACCTGTTGGAATTCTAGATCGACACATACTGTAGCTCAATACATATAGTGTACTTGGCTTCTATGTAGAAAGCAGTTAAGTGTGTCGACACTCAAATGTCAAAACCATTCTAAGACCAAAAATCTCCCCCTTTTACATGAGTATAAAAAATACTTAACTAAACATTATTGGTCTAACCTTATGTGTACATTAATCATTCTGCTCTACATATGTACAAATTTTAAAAATTTGTTTAAAATACCTTATAACTCTCTCTAAGCTGATTGTGCCTTGTCTGTTCATGTAACCAAAATTATGTGCTGAATGTACCTATTATTCTTTTCTTTTTCCCTATTTCTATAATCTATACTTGTGTGTTGAGGTGTTCTATCTTTTGGCTATCTACAATCTTTTCCCCTTTATTCTTCAAAAGAATGAATGAAAGAATGTAATCAAAATGCTTAGTATTCTCCCCCTTATCATTTCTCCCCCAAAACATTATATATACCTACAATCTTATCTCCCTTATTTTTATTTCTCCCCCTTTTTAACACTTATATCAAAGGGTGCTAAGGAGTAATAACATATTTCACCAAAAATTCATTGTTTACCTCCATTATAATCTTGAGAGTTGCATCCCAATTTTCCAAAGTAATTTCTAGTGACTTATGCTGGATGGCAATCTCTGTAGCAAGATGTACAAGCCCATCAAGTGTAGAAAGATTAGGATCTTTCTTTAAATAGTTTCAGCATAGAATTTCTCTTTGTGGAGGACCTCTAAATGTGGGGTAATGGACGACTATACCTACATCAATTTGGCCTTTATAGTGGCCTCTTCACTTGCTAGTGTAGCTAATTCTCTTTGAGTGTGAAGCAACAGAGAAAAATGCTTCTCACTTTGAGCTGGATTAGTGGGTAGCTACATGCTAGAAATCTTAAGATTTCTCTCCAAGCTCAATATTCATTGGTTGGTCTCCTGTGTAAAGAATGTGAAATCACACAACTTTTTGTACAATGAGAAGATATTCTCAAGTATAGTTTTGACCTTTTCAATGTTCTTGGCCAATTCTACCTGTGCAAGTGCTATACTGCTGGATATTTTCTCATTCACCTTCCCTTGAAATTTCCTTTTAGACCACTCCATAAGTTTGACATTTGTGTCCTAGTCTTTTCTTGTCACTTGGTCAACTATATCTAATAATTGTTCTAGTATAGACTTTGACTCATCTGGTGATTGCAAGCTGAAGGCATTCAAAAAGATGTCCTTTATCTCAAGTAGTGCTTGCTTGTGCTTATACTCCTTTTTGTGTATTTCTTATCTTCTCCTTCTATTTAATGCATCTTGCATCTCTATAATCTTCTCAATGGTGATAGTCATTGAGTCATGAGAAGGTATTACTATCTCTTCAGCCAACTCAGGGTCTCCATAGTGAAGTACCCTAGTCACCTTAGTTGAACTTGAGCTTGGTGTTGATATTTGCAAAGGTATTGCATCAGTGGTCAGCTTCTGAAGATTTTTTGTAGGAGTGCCTATTTTTGGTAACTCTACTAGTGTTTGTATTGCAGCTTGCCCCTCTTCTTTTGATGTGTCATCCTTGTCTTCTTCAAATTTCCCTTCTTCTAGACTCAGCTTCTGAATGGTGTCACCTGTTGCTATTGCAATTTTTGGAGATGGTGGTGGAAGAATTAAAATTTGAGTACTAGTAGCTATATAGATGAAAGGTGGTTCTTGTGGTTTCACCTTGTCTCTTTTTGGTTCTACTACTACCTTTTTTAACTCATCTACACTCACCAATAAAGGATTTGTGCATAATTGTGCATGTAAAGTTGATTGGTGAAGGATCTTGCAGAGATCCTCTACAGTTAGGGGATTGATGTTCTGACATATTTGTCAAGAGAATTCTTGATTGTTATAGTATTTTTAGGTGTGATGGTTACATGAGGAGGTCTAGGAGGTGGCATTTGTGTGTCTTGCACACTTTTTTCTTCTTGCTATTTTTGCTTAGCTATTGTCATATCTTCTCCTTTTTTTGTCTCCTCCTCTTCTTTTTCCTTATCCTCTTTCTCTTCTTCTCTTCTTCTCCTTTTGTTGTTTTTTACTCTTCTGCCTTCTCTTCTATTTTATTTTCCTCCTCCATTGCTTTGGCTTCCTTTTCCTTTTCATTGGATTTAGCCTTATTTACATCCTTATCCTGTCCCTCTACTTCATATTTATCATTAGTCAATTTGTATATTGACTTCCACAATTTTGTGGACTTATTCACTACATCTTCAATTTTATTTTGTAGGATACTAAAGGTTCTATATTTTGTTGCAAATTTTCCACCATGTTTCTTAGCAGCCTTAGTAAGTTGACCTCTTGTTATATTAGGCATCACTTGTGCCAGTGTTGATTATCTAATGTCCTTCTCCATTTTGAGACAATAATGCCATTTGTTTTCAACTATCTCATATAACTCCCTAGGCATGGTATTGTCTAGCTCTAGAGGTGTGTTCTTAAAATAATCCATCATGGTATATACATATTCCTCTATTTTATTTTTTTATTCTCTACTTAACTTGTTAAAATCAACACTTTTCAAGTAAGTTAAATTTACATTTTTAATATTTTCACAAATTTTATCTATGATAAATTTGGGAGTATGACTTACCACTCTGAATTGGCTAATATCCTCTGATTTTTTTCTCTCCTCATCATCATGTATGGTTGTGCTACATACTTTCTTCTTTTCTTTTGCACTTCACCAGTCCATTCAGTGACCTTTTTCTTTTCTTTTACTTGCTCCTTAGCCTTTTGAGTAGAGGCCCTTATGTTAGCGCTTGTTACTAATGATGCCTTAGCTTGAGTTGTTTTTGTAGCCTTCTTTTTCTCTTTTGGCTAGGCTGGAGGCTAAGTTTTAGCCTTTCTCTTCTTTGAATCTTCTTCTTTGGCACCTTCCTTGTTATCTTCTCCTAAGCCCTAGGTCAATTCCAGAGGGCCTTGCCCTTGCTCTTCTTCTTCAGTCTCACCTTCTTCTTCTTCTTCCTCTTTAGTACCTGCTGCCCCTTCAATTTCTTCACCAAATTTCTTCTTTATTTTCTTCACTAGTTTATCCTTCTTCTTTAAGGTGGAGGTTACTTTCAATTCCATATCTACCTTGGAATGCACAACATCATATGTTGCAAAGTGACAAGCCTCCTTATCAATATCTTTTGCAAGCAATGTAGTGATTGCTGCCAAAGCTTCATCCACATCTAGTTCATAACCTAATGGCCTTAACCATATCACTATTGGAATTGCTACTTGGATGTAGGCATAATAAATGTCTATAATGAAGCATATATCATTGATATGTTTTTCCACTAAGGAAAATAGTATTCTCACTCTTTGTTTCATGGATTTCTTAAAATCCTCAAAATAGCTTTTCATTTTGGCTTCAAAGTTGTCACCCATTTGATCAATGTACTCATTGATTTGAGTAATTTCAATTTTGTTTGGATTCTAGTTCACCTTTTCAATTGAAGGAAACTCTTCCATAACATAGAAAAATATGCAGACATGGATTGAACCAAACTTACATTGAGCACCTTTTGACCTTCTTATTGCTCCTAGGTTCTCATTTATCTATTGCAACATCAGTTCTACTAGATCATATGTATGAACTTTCTTGACAAGCTTGTAGGCTACATCAATAGCAATACATGGTACATTGTTTAATCTATTGGATTGGTAAAATTTGTGAGATATCACTCTCACTACAAAATCTAGAAGAGGATCTGTTACAGCATCAATTGTCATACCCCACCTATTCCACTTAGCCCATGTATTCCTTTCAATAACTTCTTTTGAATCACTTCTCAGGATCTTAGGCTAATCTAAGGTTCGAAAACCTATAACCCTATGTACTATCCTCTTTGTTATCTTCACGAGTCCTCATTCTAACCACAAACATCCATTGTATATTCTACTAAGAATAATCCATATCCATTCTATTTTAAAACCTATAGGGTAAACTAGGGCATGGATTAAACCTTTCTTCTCAACTATCTCAAATTCATCCTTCAGAATCCTATTGTAATGCAGCTTGTCATAGGCTTGAAATATCTCAAGGTCACCTATAGCCCCTATCTTGTAGTTATAACACTTCCTTACATCCTACACCATGACAATCTTGGGTGGAATTATGGACAATGCACTAGTAGGGTCATTTTTGTAGGCTACCTCAGGAATGGGTCTAAACTCAAGTTGTTTTACTTACTAACTAGTTGGACCTCATGACTTTCCTTTCCTTTTGGGTTCTTAGAACTAGAAGCCATTATACCAATCTAGGGTTTCAATATATTAAAAATTTAACACTACATAGCTTGACACTTGATAAATATCTTAGATCAACAAAATTTATGTTGAATCACTGTTGAAATTAGTGCAAAAGGATTCAAGGTTTCTATTGGATTGCTTCTGCACTCTTCTTGTTTTTTTTCTACATTTGAATGGTGTAAAAATGATCAAAATTCAACCTTATACCTTTCAAAACCTAGCATTAAATGCTTGGTGTATACAACTATAAACTCGGCACTTGAAGGTTTCAACATGACTCAGCTTCCATTATATTTCATTCACTCAGCTTCTATTAGATTTCCACTTCACTTAGCTTCCATTAACATTTCTCAACTTGGCATCAACCATCAACTCAATTTCTATTGACAACTTAGCATCCACTGGAGCTTTACTCGATATTTGAGGATAATTCAGCAATATTGAAAAAACTTCAAATTTTATCTTGGCATCTTTGCTCATGCTAATTTCTTCTTTGTAGTACTTCTTTGTCTTGGGACTGATGCATGATATAACTATGTATATCAGTCCCATACACCTATGTTTTCTTAGTTGGATGAGGTGTGACCACTTGGCCTCTTGGGTGAAGTGATTCCTTCATTTGATGTGTTGCACTCATCTTTCTTCTTCTAAGACTTGGTCATTTGCACTTTGATGTATTCCACATCAAACTTCTCTTTTCCTAAATGTTGACTTCTGACTTGGGTGCTTTTGACTTTGTTGGACAATTCATGCTGATATGACTAGTCTTCAAGAAATTGAAACATGTGGTTTGACTCAACCATGTATTGTAGTTCCCTCTAAAGTGTGTTCCTATGTAGTTCTCAGGAATGTGTCCATATTTCTGACAACAATGATAGCTATACCTAGTGTTATAGTCCCAATTGTAGTGACGACCATGGTTACCTTCTCTTGTTGTCTGATTTGATGTACACATAAGCTTTGATCTGCACTCAAATGCTCTATGTCCATATTTCTTACAGTTGTAGTAGTCACCATCAAATCTTGGTGTCCTCATGGTCTTAGTCCTGCACTCATGTGCTTGAAGTCCTTGCCTTTTGCACTTGTGACAATAACCATTGTTCTTGGGTTTGTCTTGCTGATTGTTCTTCTTACTTCTACATACATTAATAGTGTGCTCCTTTTTACCATAGAAATGACAAGTAGGTTTAGTGTTCTTACCTTTGTTACTCCTTTCTTCTGTAATCTTGGATGATTCTCCTTGTTCAGTGCTAGTGTAACCAAGTCCTGAAGTATCATTACTAGCCCTTGGTGATTTCAATAATTGCTCAAAGTACTTGATAGCCTCACTAGGTTTGTTGAAGCTTTCTACAACTTCCTTCTCTATTTTCAGGTCATTTTGTAGTTGTTCATTCTGTATCTTCAGTGTAGAGATCTCAATATCTTTCATATTCATCTCATGATGTGCATTAATCATCTGGCTTAAGGTGTCAAGCTGCATGTTTGAAATTCTTTCAAACTCAATTGTCTTCTCCTCTAGTCTATTGGTAAGATTTATCTTGTCATCTTCTATCATAGCCTTGTCTTCAATGGCTCTCTTCTTCTATTCAATTACTTCACAAAGCATTATGGCTTGTGATTCTTGTTCAAGCTTGAGCTCCATTCTTCTCCATTAATTCAGCTATTGTTGCATCAAATTCCTTGAATCTCCATTGGAAAATAGTTGTGTGGTGTCAATCTCCTTGTAGTGTGTGTTATTTCCAGCGATGGCTATATCCTTCCTTCTTTTCAAGTATTTTCTCAATTCCTCTCTAGCTTCCTTCAATTTGTGTAGAACGAGGTGCACATCAATCACCTAATTGTCTATGATCTTCCCATGTTTGAAGACTTCCATCTTCAAATCCTTTCTCTAAGCTATTAGGCTTTTCCTTGTGAGAAACTTTCTATAATACCAATTGTTGGAATATTCAAATGGGAAGATTACTTCTAAGGGGGGAGCGGTGGGGGGGGGGAGGTATGTGAATGTGAAGTAATGCACTTTAACCTTTTCAAATAATTGAAAGTAAACTCCATGCATGTAAACATATTAAATAAATATAAAGTAAAGACATGCATCAACTCATGACACTAGAATTTGGTAACACAAAAACCCTCTAGGAATAAGAAGGTAAAAATGGGGTGGGGATGATACCCACAAAATCACTGCATCAATAATTGTTCGATCACTTCTAATGGTATGCCCTATTAAAGACCTACCTTGTTAAAGACTTTACACTATGCCAATAGTAACCTAGTTAAGGGATTTAAAAAACTTTACATGAAGTGTCACCCTGTTAAAGGATTTAATCACCTCTTCAAAGGATCTACAAAATAGCTATTAAGCTAACCTATCAACATAGGATTTTCACTATCTAATACAATTGCTAGAGAGTATTAGAAATCTTTAACCTGATTGCATACAATCTTCAATTGCTGATTTTAGGAACTTGGTCTACTCATTTTGATGTGATCCTTTCTTGATCTGATATCTACTTGTAGCACTTGTTTTGTTCTAATCAACTAGATATGTAATTGCTACTCAATTCATTAAATCTTTGATTCCCCTGATGCTTACCCTGTTCTGCAATTTTGCTATCTACTTAGCAACTTCCTTAACTTCTACTCAGCAACATAAAATTATGGGGTCTAAGCCTTCTTATAAAGGCTTCGTAGACTTAGAGTTAGGTATGGATCTACAATCCATATTGAATCTTTAATTCCTGCTCATTCCTTGCACTTTTCTCATTGGTTGCATGCCTTCTCCATTTTTCTTATTGGCTGCATGTTGATTGCATAGGAAATATTAAATATTCATCTTATCCTTCGAAATCCTTCTATATTAGCTCAAAAAATGGTTTACATTTGAGTTTGTGAAGCCAAAAACTCATATGTTGATTCTATGTTACTCAGCACATACTAGATTACTAGTACTCGAAACATGTTTGATCCTAGTTTTCTCAACACCTATTACATTCTGTCTTGCTTGATGCCTATATAGTTCTAGCTCACTCGACACATAAAGCATTCTGACTTTCTCGGCATCAACTATGACTCGACACCTATATATCACTCAGCACCTATATAATGCTCAACACCTAAAGTCACTCGGCACATACTATAGCTTGGCATATGTAGTGTGCTCAACTTCTATGTAGAAAGTGGTTAAGTGTGTTGACACTTAAATGTCTTAACCATTCTAAGACCAACATAAAGTTATGTCTAAAAAACTAATATGATTAGATTGATTTCATCAATCAATACCTCTCCATTGATATTTATCTTCCACAAATTGAATCTTGTGTAGATAATAGTCTAATACTGATGCTTGTGTCATACATGTGATCTTGTGTAATGGACCCTTTTTGGGGGTCATTCGTTTATTTACGACTTTCCTTTATTTGTATCCTTTTTTTCCATCTTTCCTCTGATGATTGGATGTGGAATATTATTTTTATTGATGATTAATTTTCTCCTTCAATACTAAATGTTCTTTTCTATGTCCTAGTCCTTTAAAAATGTGTGGTGTAGCTTCAAACTGGCATTGAAGAGTTTTCGGACATCTGTTCATTGACTGTAATATTGTATGGTTACGTTTATTCTTCTTAAGTTTACATAAACCACAAACTTTGATTTCTTAATATGAGAAGTTTGTAGGTTTTGAATATATGGGTTCAAGTGTTGAATATTAATTGCTTTGACTGGTAAGGAATATTCATCTTATGCTACATCTCTATGTCATTTTCTCATTTACATCTCCATAGATCATTTATATATCTATTGGGTTTCTCCTTATAACTAAAAGACAATTTCCTTCTTATCTCAACATCAACTCTACATAGTTTTCCTGATGTCAATGATCAGATTGATATTTCATTTTCCATACAGATTAAACATTTGGTCTATCTTCATTTCCCAAAGGCACCACATTGAAGAGAGGAAACACCATGATATGTCTGTTATTCCAAATAGATTCCCTATTAATATACATATTTCCCCCAAATAGTTGTGACTATTCTTATAGTCACTTATAATATAGTTTAATATAATTATATTATATCATGTAAATGTCTTGAATATTGGTTAGTATTTGTATTTCCCAATTATACCATTCATATATATATTATAATATTATTTAGTACATATTTTCTTTCATAATAACAATTCAAAAAAAAAAAAATTGATGTTCTACTCTAATCATATTATTGTAATATATTATATTATTATAATAATATAATATATTATATTAATAATATATTCATTATTTATATAATTATATAATTTACGTTTTGCTGCTATATTAATTGATATAATATTATATCAATTTGATATCTTGTTGATAATATAAATATATAATATTTATTTGTTTATTATTATTTAATATTAATATTTATTATATTATATAATTATTTATTTATAATAATATCACAAAATATTTATATTATAATATATATTAATTTAATAATATATCAACTATATTATTAAATTATAATACTTTATCTATATAGTATGTTGCTATCTTATATTAGATTATTATTATTATAACACGATATGATATTATTATATAATTAGAATGTAATATTACTTTATATAAAACATTTATTTATTATTTAAATTATATACTAATATGGTGACATCACATCTTGTTCTCCATTTCTTTTCAAATACAATACTCTAACCCCTAGATTTCGAAGATTCCACAACTGGCAAGATTTAAACTTGTGATTCCACCTCTTAGAGGAAGTTGGAGTCCTTGGAATTTTGAAATAAATATATAGATACAACAAGAAAGCCTAAATTAGTTTCAAATTTTGAAAAATTGAAGCTTACACACAAAATTGACAAAAACATTGGAAAACCTTACATTGACAATAGTTTTTTGTTGTGTAACCAATAAAAAAGGTTGTGTGGCATGTAGAAGATTAAGGATTCAGAGAATACCAAGGTACAATCCTCACAATTTTGTATTGGTGAAAAAATTGGCACCTTTCATGCCCCTAGAGAGCCCCACAAGATGAGATTAATACAAGGGTTTGTAACGCATTAGATCTATAGTAATAAAAAAGGCGCAATGTTTGTGCAGAAGCATAAAAAATTTAAATCTCTTTCCGTATGTTGGGGTTCTATTGAGGATGGATGGAGGACAAATTCCATTAGCTTTGAATGAATTTTTTTAACGTAAGTGGTTATAATTCTCCATCTTCTACCAAGTAGAAAATTATTTTGCATCTTGATCTTTACTTGTGCATGTCCAATATTTTTAAATAGAATTAATAAATAATATAAAATTATTTTTAAAAAGTAGATAAGATTAACTAGTTTCAAAAATTATTTGTAGTTATAACTTTATTTATTATAAATAGCATCTTACTCTACAATGGGTAGTGAAGAGACCAATTGGAAGAGCATTTAGAAAACAATGATATTATGGAGAAGAAAATAGTTCATAGCCCTAAACAAATTATATATATTAAATTATATGAATTCAAAATATAATTAAAATAATTAATTCTTTTATTAAGAATAATAACAATGATTTATTAGGGATTATAGATGTAGAAATAGAGATGAAGATAGATATGACTGGAGATAAAGAGCAAACGATAAACAAAATAGAGACACTACAAGAGAGAGGGAAATAGAAGAAAAGAAAGAAGAGAGAAATATGTATTGAAGACATAATATTTTGATAACTAATTATTTATTATTATTATTTTTAGGAAAATTTTGACGAGCCACTAGATATATATTTATATAAAGTAAAAACTAGTTCAAGAGCTCAACTGGGAAAAAACCAGAAAGAAAACCCAACATCGTCGCAATATTTACAATTGACTTAACATCAATATTTACAATCTGACTATATCAATGAACAACCAACAAAATTCAAAATTTGTTGAATTTTACAATTTCATCACACATTAGGCATGGGGGACTCAAATTCAGTCAAAACAATATTTTCAACATTCTATAAAACATGCCTAAAATGAGGAGAAAAAAATCAAAAAATATAGAAAGATACCACTATGCTATCTTTCATCCATATCCTCACTAGAAGCACCCATTATAGAGAAGCCCCATCCAAAATTTGGACATGATACAGGAGTAACGTCCCATCCCAAACTCAGGCCCTTAGCAACAACATCGAAAGTGCCAATAGAAAAATTAGTGGATGATGGCATGCCCCAACCATGAGGTATAGTGACATCTGGATGCAGATGTTAAGTAGTCTTTGCTGAGACATGATGAGCAAGACTGAGATCTTTGAAAGCTAAGAATGAATCAGCACCAAGTTCACTAACCAAATGAGTTGGGGTAGCCAAAAGTGTCTTCACTTGGGCAGCTTTTTCTTGAGCATTAGAAATTGGAATCCCCAAAATGTCAATCAAAGCAAAAGAAACTTTCTTCACCTCCTTAGTCAACTAGAAATCCAGAGAATGAGTCATGAATTGTAGGGTCTTGATCAAGAACTGAGTATTGTGCTTCTCAAAGGTTTTTTGCATAACTTCAAAAGTCATCATGGCCTCATGATTCTTCATGAGCATGGTTCTTCAAAATATGCCACCAACTAGGGCATTACCGGTCCACAAATCGTAGTTCTACATCACACATTTCAATTTATTGTATGCCCAAAATTCTAGCCAAACCACCTTGATGGAAATAATTTCTAGTCTTGACAAAGATTGAAGAAGATCCATGGCATTGGATAGAAAAATGGAGACCATAGTTGAAGGGAATAAAACATTCCTTGCAGATGTAGAAAAAAGATCCTCTACAATCATGGTTCGAATCGCATGCTAGGTGTTATAGGAGTGTACGATAATCATATTGTCGAAAACTACATCTTCAAGAGGGTGAGAAATTGCATCTTCATCCGATACTAGATGAAGCTTGATTCTGAAATTTTTTGGTAGGATGATGTGATGGAACTGATGGCAAGAATTGCATTTCACGCATGATTCTTGTGGACACGACATTTTGAAAGAAATTTGAATGGTAAACACAATAAGCTAGATAAATAAATTGAATTGAAGTCCATTCTACACATTTAACAAAATCGCTCAACATACACACATAGGAAGTGGAGTACCTACACTCATGTGTGTAATAAAGAAGGTACCATTAAGTCAGAAACCAGTTGCAATTTGAGAAGGGAAAAGTACAAATCTAACACCCACAAAATTGAAGGATGAGAAAATTGATCTGCAACCATTTATGTTGAATTTAATTTTGCTAAGTACAAAGTGCCACATGACCAAACTAAAACAATATCATACTCAATTGATGTCAGCCAATGAAATTCTGCTCAATGATGAAGATTTAACACAATTTTACCTTAATCTTGCACATGGGAGCTTAATTTATGAAAGCATCAATAAATGTTCAATGCCCAATTTGGATTATGCTTAGTGACCATTGAGTGATGTCAGAATGTTCACTACAGCATACTCGACACATATGACATTTTGGCTTGCTTGACATCATCTGCAATTCGGCATGTATAGATCACATAGAATATGTAACCCATTCAGCATCTGAAGTCACTAGCTTATATGACATCAATTGTGACTTAGCACATATTGATCACTCAACACATAAAGCACACTCATCATGTCAGTTGAAGTATCATGGCTTCTAACTCAGCACCGAAGGTAACTCGGCACCTATAAGAATTCTGGCTTAGCTCAATAGCTATAGGATAACTCATGTACTATTCTAATTTTCTTAGCACATATAGCATACTAGTTTGCATGACACATGAAGCATACTGACACACTCAACACATATGGCATGCAGCACCTGAGGTCACTTTCTTGGAAGACATCAACTGTGCCTTGGTGCATATTGATCACTCAACACATGAATCATGCTTAGTACCTAAAGCAACTCAGTAGCTATAAGAATTCTAGCTCGGCATCAGAAGTAACTCGACACCTATATTAATACTAGCTCAACACATACATTATACATGGCATATGGAGTATTTTGGCTTTCTCGGCACATGTCATATGTCATTGGGCACCTAGCATCATTGGCTTAGTAGATATTAACTATGACTCAGCACATGTTGATCACTCAACACATGAAGCATGCTCGACACCTGAAGCAACTTGACACATATGGGTTTGTGCAAGATCATGGTGTCCCAAAAAGTGGCGATGTGAAAAAAATAGAGTTTGAAGACGTCTAAAAGCACTTCAAAATCCACTTTAACTTTTTTTTCACCTATCCAAGTACCAAACTTGGAAAGTAAGACCCAAGCCTTATCGGATATTTGATATAAGATCGGATATTCAATTTGATATCGGATATCTGATCTAAGATTAGATATTCAATTTCATATCAGATATCTAATATCAAATTAGATATCCGATACTGGTAGCACAAAAACATTGGCAGGAAAAATGAATTTGTGAGTTATATGACTAATTTGAGTTATGAAATATGTAAAGATATAATATATAATCTATAAATATATAATATATATTAATATATATATATATATATATAATAAAACATAATAAAATAATTATTACTATTTAATATAATACTGTAACTATTAATATATGATAATATATTATGTTATTATAATTATTACAATTATAAATATAATATATATTATTGTTATTATCATCTATAAATTATAATCTATAATTTATTATTATTATTATGACCTATGTTATTAATATATAATAATATATTATGTTTTTATTATTATAATCTATAAATATAATATAAATATTAATAAATATATGATTATTACACTATATTATTATTTTTGCTATATTATTTCTATTAGAATCATTTATATGGGTTGAAGGGGGTCACAGGATGACCTATGACCGCTTTCGATACATTCCATGATGGCATATGTCCCTAGGGGTCCTAAGACCCCTAGGGACATATTAGAATCATTTATATGGGTTGAAGGGGGTCACATGATGACCTATGACACCTTTTGACACATTCCATGATGGTATATGTCCCTAGCGTTCCTAGGATCCCTAGCCTAGGGACATATTAGAATCATTTATATGGGTCGAAGGGGGTGATAGGATGACCTATGACCCCTTTTGACACATTCCATGATGACATATGTTTATAGGGGTCCTAGGACCCATAGGGACATATTAGAATCGTTTATATGGGTCGAAGGGGGTCATAGGATGACCTATGACCCCTTTCGACAAATTTCATCATGACATATGTCCCTAGGGGTCCTAAAAACCCTAGGGACATATTACAATCATTTATATGGGTCAAAGAGGGTCACAAGATGACCTATGACCCCTTTCGACACATTCCATGATGACATATGTCTCTAGGGATCCTAGTACCCCTAGGGACATATTATAATTGTTAATATGGGTCGAAAGAGGTCATAGGATGACTTATGACCCCTTTCAACACATTCCATGATGACATATGTCCCTAGCGGTCCTAGGACCCCTAAGGACATATTAGAATCATTTATATGGGTCGAAGGGGATCACATGATGACCTATGACCCATTTCGACATATTCTATGACAACATATGTACATAGGAGTCCTAGGATGCCTAGGGACATATTAGAATCATTTATATAGGTCAAAGGGGGTTAGAGGATGACATACGATAGCTTTCAACACATTCCATGATGACATATCTCCCTAGCAGTCCTAGAACCCCTAGAGATATATTAGAATGATTTATATGGAACCTATGACATCTTTTGACACATTCCATCATGACATATGTCTCTAGGGGTCCTCGCACCCCTTAGGACATTATAATTTTTTATATGGGTCGAAAGGGGTCATAGGATGACTTATGACCCCTTTTGATACATTCAATGATGACATATGTCCCTAGGGGTCCTAAGACCCCTAGGGACATACTAGAATCATTTATATGGGTTGAAGTGGGTCACATGATTACTTATGACCCCTTTCAACACATTCCATAATGACATATGTCCATAGGGGTCCTAGGACCCCTAGGGACATATTAGAATCATTTATATGGGTCGAAGGGGGTCACAGGATGACTTATGACCCCTTTCAACACATTCCATGATGACATATGTTCATAGGGGTCCGAAACAGCCTAGAGACATATTAGAATTGTTTATATAGGTTGAAGGAGGTCATAGGATGACCTATGACCACTTTCGACACATTCCATAATCATTCATATGGGTCAAAGGGGGTCATAGGTCCTTCGACCCATTACATGATGACATATATCCCTAGGGGTCCTAGGACCCCTCGGGGCATATTAGAATCATTTATATGGATCAAAAGGGTTCATAGGTATTTTGACACATTTCATGATGACATATGTCCCTAGGGGTCCTAGGACCCCTATGAACATAGTAGAATCATTTATATGGGTAGAAGGGGGTCATAAGTCATAGGATGACCTATGACCCCTTTCGACACATTCTATGATGACATAAGTCCCTAGGGGTCCTAGGACCCCTAGGGACATATTAGAATCATTTATATGGGTTGAAGGGGGTCATAGGATGATCTATGATCCCTTTTGACACATTCCATGATGACATATGTCTCTAAGTGTCCTAAGACACCTAGAGACATACTTGAATTGTTTATATGGGTCGAAGAGGGTCACAAGATGACCTATGACCCCTTTCTATAGATTCCATGATGAGATATGTTTATAGAGGTCCTAGGACACCTAAGCACATATTAGAATTGTTTATATTGCTCAAAGGGCAGCATAGGCTGACCTATGACCCCCTTCGACCTATTACATGATGACATCTATCCTTAAGTTTCCTAGGACCACTAGGCACATATTAGAATTGTTCATATGGGTTGAAGGCAGTCATAGGGTGACCTGTGACCCCTTTCAACACATTCCATTATGAAATATGCATGTATGGATCCCAAGACCCTTAGGGACATATTAGAATCATTCATATGGGTTGTACAGGATCATAGGGTGACCTATGACCCCCTTCAAAACATTCTATGATGACATGTGTCCCTAGGGAGGACCCCTAGTGACATATTAGAATCATTCATATGGGTTGAATGAGGTCATAGGTCATCCTATGACCCCCTTCGACACATTCCATAATGACATATGTTGTTAGGGGTCCTAGGACCCCTAGGGACATATTAGAATCGTTTATATGGGTCAAAGGGGGTCATAGGTTGAACTATGACCCCCTTTGACACATTCCACGATGAAATATGTCTGTAGGGATCCTAGGACCCCTAAGCACATATTAGAATCATTTATATGGGTCGAAGGGGGTAATAGGGTGACCTATGACCCCCTTCTACACATTTCATTATGACATGTGTCCCCAGAGGTCCTACGACCCTTAGGGACATATTAAAATTTTTCATATGGTTTGAAGGGGGTCATAGGGTGACCTATAACCCCCTTCAATACATTCCATTACGACATGTGTCTCTAGGGGTCCTAGGACCCCTAGGGACATATTAGAATCATTCATATGGGTCAAAGGGGGTCATTGGGTGACCTATGACCCTCTTTGACACATTCCACGATGACATATGTCTATAGGGGTCCTAGAACCCATAGGGACATATTAGAATCACTCATATGGGTCAAAGGGCCCTATGACCCCTTTTGATACATTCCATTACGACATGTGTCCCTAGGGGTCCTAGGACCCCTAAGGAGATATTATAATCTTTCATATAGTTTGAAGAGGGTCATAGGGTGAGCCATGACAATATGTGTCCCTAGGAGTCCTAGGACCCCTAGGAACATATTATGATCATTCATATGGGTCAAAGGTGGTCATAGAGTTTCCTATAACCCACTGCGATACATTCTTTGATGACATGTGTCCCTAGGGGTCCTAGGACCCATAGGAAAATATTAGAAAAATCTTTAATATGTGTCGAAGGGGGTTCGACACATTTTATGATGACATATTTTCTTAGGGATCCTAGGACCCCTAGGGACATTAAAATAGTTCATATGGGTCGAAGGGGGTCATAGGGTTACTTGTGATCTCGTTCGACACATTCAATGATGACATATATCCCTAGGGGTCCTAGGACCTCTAGGAACATGTTAGAATTGTTCATATGGGTCGAAGGGGGTCATAGGGTGACCTATGACCCCGTTCGACACATTCCATGATGACATATGTCCATAGGGATCCTAGGAACCCTCGGGACATATTAGAATTGTTCATATGGGTGAAAGGGGGTCATACGGTGAACTTTGACCCTGTTCAACCCATTACATAATGACATATGTCCCTATTGGTCCTAGAACCCCTAGGGACATATTAGAATCGTTCATATGGGTCGAAGGCAGTCATAGTGTGACCTATGGCCCTCTTCGACACATTACATGATGATATATGTCCCTAGGGGTCCTAGGACCCCTAGGGACATATTAGAATCATTCATATGGGTTGAAGGGGGTCATAGGGTGACCTATGGCCCCCTTCAACACATTCCATTATGACATGTGTCCCTAGGGGTTCTACGACCTCTAAGAACATATTAGAATCATTCATATGGGTCAAAAGGGGTCATAGGGTGACCTATGAGCCCATTCAACACATTCCATGATGACATATGTCACTAGGGATCCTATGACCCCTAGGGACATATTGGAATCATTCATATGGGTCGAAGGGGGTCATAGGGTGACCTATGACCCCATTCAACCCATTACATGAGGACATATGTACGTAGGGGTCCCTAGGACCCCTACGAACATATTGAAATTGTTAATATGGGTTGAACGGGGTCATAGGGTGAACTAGGACCCCGTTCAACCCATTACATGATGACATATATACTTAGGGGTCCTCAAACTCCTAGGGAAATATTAGAATCATTCATATGGGTCGAAGGGGGTGATAGGATGACCTATGACCCCCTTAACACATTTTATGATGACATATCTCCTTAGGGTTCCCAGCACCCCTAGGGACATATTAGAATTGTTCATATGGGTCAAAGGGGGTCATAGGGTGACCTATGACCTTGTTTGACACATTCCATGATGACATATGTTCCTATGGGTCCTAAGACCCCTAGGGACATATTAGAATCATTCATATGGGTTGAAGGGGGTCATAGGGTGACTTATGATCCTGTTTGACACATTCCATGTCGATATATACCTCTAGGGATCTTAGGACCCCTAGGGACATATTAGAATTGTTCATATAGGTCGAAGGGGTTCATAAGGTGAACTATGACCCCATTCGACCCATTACATGACCACATATGTCCCTAGGGGTCCTAGGATCCCTAGGGACATATTAAAATTATTCATATGGGTCGAAGTGGATCATAGGGTGACCTATTGCCCCCTTCGACACATTACATGATGAAATATGTCCTTAGGGGTCCTACGACCCCTAAGGGCATATTAAAATCATTCATAAGAGTCGAAGGGGGTCATAGGGTGACCTATGACACCCACATATGACCTCCTTCAACACATTCCATGATGACATGTGTTTCTAGGGGTCCTAGGACCCCTAGGGACATATTAGAATCGTTCATATGGGTCAAAGGGGGTCATAGAGTGTCCTATGACCCACTTCGACACATTCCATGATGACATCTGTCCCTAGGGATCTTAGTACCCCTAGGGACATATTAAGATTGTTCACATGGTTTGAAGGGGGTCATAGGGTGAACTATGATCCCGTTTGACCCATTACATAATGACATATGTCCCTATTGGTCCTAGGACCCCTAGGGACATATTAGAATCATTCATATAGGTCGAAGGGGGTCAGAGGGTGACCTATGGCCCCTTTCGACACATTACATGATGATATTTGTCCCTAGGGGTCCTAGGACCTCTAGGGACATATTAGAATCATTCATATGGGTTGAAGGGTCCATTACGACATGTGTCCCTAGGGGTCCTAGGACCTCTAGGGACATATTAAAATCATTCATATGGGTCAAAGGGGGTCAAAGGGTGAACTATGAGCCCATTCAACACATTTCATGATGACATATGTCCCTAGTACTCCTAAGACCCCTAAGGACATATTATAATCATTCATATGGGTCGAAGAGGGTCATAGGGTGACCTATGACCCCGTTCAACACATTACATGAGGAAATATGTTCCTAGGGATCCTAGGACTCCTAGGGACATATTACAATCATTAATATGGGTCAAAAGGGCTTATAGGGTGATCTATGACCCCTTTCGACACATTACATGATGACATATGTCCCTAGGGGTCCTAGGACCCCTAGGGACATATTAGAATCATTCATATGGGTTGAAGGGGGTCGTAGGATGACCTATGACTCCCTTCGACACATTCCATAATAGCATATGTCCTTAGGGTTCCTATGAAGGACAACATCAAATATATGATTGTGCTTTTGAACAGAGCTATGAGACTTCCTATAGTAGGACACCTTCAAAATTGGATGCTCAAATTTATTGAAACCTTTAGAATGGTAAGGATCCTAATTTATTGGGATACCATCCTAAGGAATAACTTGGATGACCAACTTATAGCCATCAAAGCTAATCCATAATTCTATATAGCATCATAGCTAGTGTACTTACTGGTGGCTAGAGCTATATGTTAGTGTAGTTTTTTATTTTTCCTATTTTGCTAAGTTTTTCCTACACTTTTAATAATCTTGCTTAGGTTAATAAAGCATATCTTATTAGGTAAATGGTTGTGAGGTGTCACCTTCCTACATGTGAGCATCCATTAGCTATCTTGGGAAGATACTTTTCTATCTTTAGTCTGATAGATGGTTGCTCCTCATTGGTTGGTGTTGCCATCTCTTCCGTCTTCCTAGCCTATATAAGCATGCTACCTGGCTTGTATTTGTATCTCTTGTTTTGACATCCTCTTAATGCTATTTTGCTTCCAGCATTTGCATTACTCTCTTAGAGACTAACTCTATGATGCTATTTTGATTTTGTATCATTTGCATTCATAGTTTAGATATTTATTCTTTGCACTAGTTTTCTGGGTTATTAATCTTTTCAGATTCTAACATGGTATCAGAGCTTTTCTATTTGCAAGAGTAGATTTTAGTTTCCTTATTTGAGAAATTTAGGGGGGCTAATAAAATTTATTGTAGTTTTTTGAAAAATGAAGTATGCTCTTCTCTTGTATCTTTGGATGATCCTGAGAATTAGAAAAGTTTTGACAAAAATGATTTTTCTCTGGGGTTTCAATCTCAAATCTGACAACCAACTTGCATATTTGAAGTTTTCAATCAGTATTGCAGGTTCTAGCATGCCATTAATAGACTTAGAAAGTTGATCCAGCATTTGCATGTCATATTTCAGTTGCTGGGGTCATTTTTGATTTTTGGAGCCATTTTTTACTGTTAAAGGCATTTAATTTACACTACAACAACATCTTTTGTACATTAGCAATGAAAACACTTTCTGGGTTTTGTTCGTAGACCCGAAAAACCATCTGGGTATTTTTTAAATTTTGCATGCAAGCTGTATATTTTGCAGAATAGAGCATGTAAAGCTACAGCCATACCCCTCTCCATTTGCAGTCGCAGATTTGAATGCAGTTTTCAAATGTCTCATTCTTGCTCATACGGACTCCAATTTTGATGATTCTTATTATGAACTTGGCTATTTTTTTGTGCTCTATCCACTAGCAGAGTTATTTTTTGATTTTCGTGCATGAATTCTTCAGAAATTGTAGATTCTTAGTCATGACTATGTATAGTTCTCATTTTGGAAACTTTGGAGGATCATAACTTTCTCATATGACCTCGTATCGAGGTGATTCTTTTTTTGAAAGTGCATGATTTTTTGAGTAGATCGCAATGGTGCTATTTGTTTCCTTGATTATTGTGTCCAAGTTTCACTTTTAGCATATGCTCTTCATGAGGAGGCCCTGTTGGTTTTTTCGTCGTAACTTGAGCATACAAACATATTTTTTCGATCTGAAAAATGCATCGAAAAGCTAATTCTAAGACAAAGATGATGGTATAGGTGTTTTTTATTTTTACTGTAGTTTGGTTGCCTATTTTGGCAGTCAAAGTCAAATGTTCTATTTTGCCTTCCAGGAGCCATATCTCGCTCATTCAGACTCTTTTTTGGGCTTGCCAGATATTGTTGGAAAGCTAGTTCTGTGAGTTATTCAGTTGCAGAGGTCTTTTATCCAAATTCTACTCCAGGTTCTTTCTCCTTTGAGTTTTGCACTTTCACACTCTGGCAAATTACTTGGATTCTACAGGTCTTGGAATCTCTTCTTCGGTTCTTTTGGCTCACTCTTCTTTTTGAATTCTAAGCATTGTATGCTTGTATTCTGTTGCATTCCTTTTTTTGTAAATGCACTGAGATAAAGTGTCTGCTTTTGTATGTCTGGGATCTTGTACACCTTGTGTTTGTTTGTACTCGCACTCAGTTATAAAGTGCCATGGGGGGGTCATGATGTTTTTCCATTTTGTGCTCATCCACCTTTGTCAAGTGAATTTTTCTTCCACGACATTAGCCCATGCAGTGTGTCAGTGACACCGCCCTTTATCCTGTGCTTGTACTTTTATTGCACTATTGGTGTTCCTGATTCTTCTTCTTGCAAATGTTTTTGGCATTGCATTTCAGTGTTCTTGTTTCCCCTCTCCCCATTCAGCATTATGGGGGGGTTCACCTATTGGCTCTATTGCTTCTTTGGTTTGGTTGAGTGATCTACGTATTCAGTTTTTGTTCCTATGTACTAGGCGGATACAGTGGCTAGGCACCTATGCATTTCGATGAGATGGTTCATCTACTATATAGACACTCATTCATTCCTACCTTTGGAGATCACCTCTTCGATTGATCAGCTCTTAAAACTTTGTCTTCTCTACTTGGTCATGCACTATTTCAATGGGGGTTCTAGTAGTTTCTTCTGACAATTTTTCAACTTCATGCTTCAGAGATGCTTCATGCTCTTTTTGTTCCTCTCTTTGCGACATTTCCTAGATTGAAGGCTTAGTTTCCTTCATCTAGTTCTTTTTCTTGTATTAGGTACCTGATCAGGCCTTGTTGTCGGGACCCATTTTCCTTCTTTCATAGCTTTGCTAGGCTAGCATCCACCTAAGCTTTGCTTATGGGGGGGTGTTAGTGTAGTTTTTTATTTTTCCTATTTTGCTAGGTTTTTCCTACACTTTTAATAATCTTTCTTAGGTTAATAAAGCATGTCTTATTAGGTGAATGGTTGTGAGGTGTCACCTTCCTACATGTGAGCATCCATTATCTATCTTGGGAAGATACTTTGCTATCTTTAGTCTGATAGATGGTTGCTCCTCATTGGTTGGTGTTGCCACCTCCTCCCTCTTCCTAGCCTATATAAGCATGCTACCTGGCTTGTTTTTGTATCTCTTATTTTTGCATCCTCTTAATTTTGCTTCCAAAATTTGCATTAATCTCTTGGAGACTAACTCTATGATGCTATTTTGATTTTTTATCATTTGCATTCATAGTTTAGATATTTATTCTTTGCACTAGTTTTTTGGGTTATTAATCTTATCAGATTCTAACACTATAGACTACCTAGGTTGTTACAAGAAGGGGAGCATATTAGATTCTAATGCCTGGCCCAATGTGGTATATCCATAATTGGTGAAGAAGAAGCTTTGACTGCAAAGTGTGGAATACAAGGTGGTGAATGATGGATTCATCTTTGCAACCATTAGGTTCATAGAGGGTGATTTTGTAGAAAGAATGTTAGTAGAAGAAATAACTAGGATCACCGAGATTGACACATAGCACAATCAAGTCAAAATTTTCACCTATCTTAGGGTAGCTAGTGCTCTATTATGCCCAAAGAAGCTCCCAACATATCCATCTGATAGGCTTAATTTTCTAGAGATTATGTGTTAGCTCACTTCTAAACATGATAGAGTGAGAAGACAATACAAGAAGATAGGGGTGTGGGCCATCATAATTGGTACTTTTGAGGTGAAGAAAAAGTAATAAATTGCCATGTTTGATTCTAAGTGGGATCAATATCCCTTGGAAGAGTACAACTCCCCTCACCCATACTTCAATAAAATTGGGATGGTACAACACCTAGCAAGGAAAGAGTTCATAGATGAAGATGCATTAGAAGATCAATAGACTAATGTAGTAGATGACTATTATGTCCATATAAGGGACTATTGTAGGATGACTCTATATTTAGCAAAATGTGTGCTAAAGATTAAGATCCCTCTAAAGGATATGGAAAAGGATACAAATGATATTATGTATCCTTTATATAATAGGGACGAGATCTATGACTAACCAATAATGAATACAGAGATAGGGAGGGACGAGAATGTAGGTATAAATCATCGAGCTAGGAATATAGTCCAATTGAAAAATGAATGGATCAAGAAACCTTTTAGACTTTATCTAATTCCTCAGGCTATGCCCCTCCAAGCCACAACATGACTAATTAAGGGTAAAGGTGGAAAATTCATAGTACCAACCTTCCCTTCTCAATCCCTAGTAAGGACAAAAAAGGTACAATAGGATGAGTAGGAGATTGAGTACTTTGATGTTGAAAAGGACACAAAAAGGAAGAGAATACCTTCTAAGGAAAGGAAGTAGATAGGTCAAGATAAAGAGCAATAGGCGCATCTCAAACTTAAACAAGTAAAGCCTCAAGCTAAGCCTAAAGAATAAGAGCCATCCCAAGAACCACAAGTGCCTCCATAGTCAGAATAGCCAAATGAAGAACAAGTAGAAGAGTAGAGGGTTCCACCAATAGAGAATCAAGAGGAAGAAGTCTCCCCCTCTACTTCAAAAAAGGAAAGAGTTAAATCAACTATGGTAGCAACATGGAGGAGGAGATCAAAGAAGAAAAACACTCCATCTCCACAAGCACTACAGACAAGGTAGAAGCAAAAGAAGAAGAAGAAGAAGAAGAAGAAGAAGAAGAAGAAGAAGAAGGGGAGAATATTGAGTTTGTACCCTTAAGAGAGAGAACCTACTCATCTAGGAAAAAAAAGGAGTAGAGGAGAGGAAGCTCCACTATGACACCCCTATCTGCTCCAAGGGAGCTTATGTAGGTCTCAACCTTAGAAGATGAACAATAAAGATGGATAAAAGATATGGAGGGTCAAGAAATTGATGTCTTTGACATCTCTAATTTTGAATTTATTTCATGGGGATTGAGATGGTGGGAGAGAAAATAAGAGATACTCCTACAACTGAACCCTTAGGAGAGGACTGGAATCAATTACTACCTCTACCTCAAGGACTTCTAGGTATTCCACCACCACTATCCTAGGATTTGGCATTTCTAAATAAGGGATCAATTACTCCACTTCCTTAGGATATAAAACAAGAAGAACAAGAAACAAATGAAGGGAAACCATAGAAACTACATACCAATGAAGTATCTAAGGAAGGGAAAATACATGAACAACCTCAATAGACCTTTCTCAATGGGAAAACACTCTAGAGAAGACTAATAATAGGAATGAGCCTCTAGTAGAAAAGGCTCAACAGCCTTTTCAACAAAGTATATGTCTCCTATGGGAACCACACCAAGATGGCTAAAGAGGGAGATCATTTTATGATAGAAAAGGTTGTTGGACCTAATGGCTAATGAGGGAATGAAGGAATTAGTAAAATAAATCAAGAAGCCTAAGTCACCTATGGGTGATGTGTGAACATTTTCCTTCATAATGAAGAACCAAAATTAGGACATTCTTTCATGTATAGCCATTCCTCCTCCACACATTAACACCAAAGAACTTACTCCTAAAGATTACCAAATCAAGGAGATCATAGTTGGAAGGCCCACGATAGACACATCAAAAGTGATGATCACTATGAGCATGAAAGAGTTTTTTAGGCATATAGATTGAGATGAGTCCAAGTTGATAGCATTGCAAAAGAAAAATGTGATATTAAAAGGCTATCAACATGAAGTTGTGGGCCCAATCAATCTAGAAAATCTAGAGATCACACTTGTGATAGCATTGGAGAAAAGTGGAAGAGGGACAGTATAGTTAGACCCATTTTTGGAAGCATTTTAGCAATGGCATGAAAATTTTGAAGAAAGAGGTGAGCAAATCATACAAGGAAATTTAGGTTTGTTACACCAGATCCAGTTGAGTGCTAACAAGTTGGTGACCCTTGTGAACGAATATTATTAGTTAATGGATGAAGTTCATGCCTGGACAAATGATTTATAGGTTCTGAAATCAATTAAAGGTCAAAGGTATACAATGTTAATGGAGGTATATGTGACTAAGGAACTTGATAAGTTAGATGTTTGGATAGAGAAAATATTGATAGCTAATAAAGTTTTGGAGTGATTGCATGTAGAAATCTAGTGGATTAAAGATAAGGCTCAAGAGCAGTTTTTGGAAGCGGAGTAGTATTACAATGCCGCTAGCCTTGAGATTTTTTAGGATGAGTTAAAGACCAAGAATTTTGTGGTGTAATTAGTTGTTCAATTTTTCAGAGGTACATTTGAAGAAGCTTCATCAAAATATGACACTAGACAAGCCTTCAAAACCAAAGAATCACTATTAGAATTGGACATCAAGCTTGAGGATTTTGCAGAAACAAGGATTGAAGTGACAATTTATTGGCAAGTAGTGAAGAACAAGTATGAGGGTCTTATTTACCAAAAGCTACTCAAGTGGATAAAATAATAGAGAAATTTAAGAGAAAGCATCTAAACATGATTTTGGTATAAAGGGGAACACAATCTAGATGTTGGAAATTCAATTTTGACACTCAGAGGAAAATTTGGATTTTTGGAACCAGTTACTAAGGTATGTAGGTGTCCTTTTCACATAAGTGCATCAATATTTTTGAAGAAGAAGTAGTGGACTAAAATTTAACTACTAGTTTCTAATTTAGAGCTTTCCATGTACTAGAAAAACATTTTGATGACAATTCAACTCACAATAATGCCTAGAGAAGGCCAAGTTTCCATTTTTAGAGCTCCTAGAGACTTCCAGATCACCTTGCAGCTTCTCTCTTCTTATCTTCCCATTCTTTTATTATTTTGTGTCATGTAAAGTCTCACACATCCATTAATGGATATAAAAAAGGGTGGAGACCTACTTAGCACCATTTAGAAAATTAGTTTGTATATAATTGGATTTATTTTATTAGTTTTCATCATGATTTTTCATTTTAAGAGTTGTCACTCCCAACACCAAAGGAGGAGATGATTTCTTATAAATACATGGATTCAATATGAACTCTTGGCTAATATTTTGATGTAATAATATATGCTATTGGTGCTCTCATTCTAAGTGTAGTTATTCTTTCCAAACTGTGTTATTTTTGTGATGTTCATGAATAATAGTGGAGCCAATGGTTTTATTACATTATTATGATCGTGCAACCTTCTAGTTTTGGTGTTTTTCGTGTGTTAACAAATTTTTCCAATGCAACAAATTAGAGAAAGGATCACCCATCATTCATTCTTAGAATCTTGTCTCATTTAAGTGCACTTTCCATGGCCTTGCAATTTGATGAGATACAAAACATATTTCAATTTGTATCTAGTTCCCATCAATGATTGTATCAGTGGAATTGAGGAAGAATTGTTCCTATTTTCATTAGTTTCCTACCTGATTTTTTGATGATTTAACTTGCAGATGTTTTGTTACCATGGTTTATGTTTGTTATGAATTTTCCTTTCAATTTATTTTCTTTAATCTCTCTTTACCCTATCTTTGTTATTTTCTTTTCTAATACTTGGTTAAAATAGGAATTCATATAGTTGCATCAAAAAATTGCATTCATCATAAAAACAAAAAATACTAAAAAAATATATTTCTTTTGTGGTTACTTGTTCAAAAAAAAATAGGTCAAACAACTTATGTAAAATTGGTTTGAACCAAAAAAAGCTTCCTTGTGAGCATACACATTTATCTTCAATTGAGAAAATTTTAGTAGGTCACAAGAACACCCAAAACCTTGGATTTAATCCTCAATTAGCTTTTCAAGAGAGGAATTTGAAAGGATTCCTATTATTCAGCATCATGAAAAATGATAGCTCAATAGAACTGGCACTAGAAGGAGGGCCTAAACCATTTAGATTAGAAAAAAAATGTGTCATATTGAAATTATATAGTTTTTGGACATTTAGAAAATTCTAAGTCTATGAACAGTGTTTAGATGTGCATGTGTACTTATTTGAAAGAGTGTGCTTCTTCAAAGGTGCACTTTTTTAGAATTTACATAAACTGAAAGATCTTGATCCACCATCACTATTTCAAAAAACTTTAAAATCCATAGATGGTGGACAAGAGTCCCTAGAACTTAGTCATTTTTGTAATCCTCACAATGACAAAGGATTGCCAAGAATTCTACCACTACCATTCCAAATTGCATCATCTCTAGCTCTACCTTTGAATCATCCTCCACCTATCATTCTACCATATCCTCTACTAATGACATTCCTTGCAAATGCAGTAGATTCACCAATTTATTGCAAGGTGCACTTAATGACCTTCCTAAGAATCTTGAGAAATTTTTCCCAAGGTTCATCTATAGAGAAAGATGAACATCGAAGGATCATATCAAAGACTTCAAAGATATATGCAATCAAAAGTAGATTCAATAAGAGAGTGTGGTCCTCCATTTATTCCCATACTCATTGGCAAAAGTTACCTTCAACTGGTACATGAATTTTCCAACAAGATACATCCAGGATTGGGTTGCCTTCGAAAAGTTGTTATTAGAACAATTTAAAATATTCATCAACCTAGTTGTGATACATCATTAGTCAATATCAATCAAGAGGGATAGCACATAATATATTCCATGTTTCAATCATCACTTTCACATGGCTTACTACAAATTGGAAATACCCTTTACTATACTAGTTGAAGTTGCAATCCAAATTTATCTTAATGCTATCTACCATCTCACTACTATCTTCCTATAAAGGCTTCCTAATACAAATATCAACAGATTGGAAAATCTCTTCAAAGAATAAATTACCTTTACCAAGAAATCCAATCCTAATGGGGGAGGATTGATGGTTCTATCTCAAGCTACTACAACAGTGCAACAATATCCTACTGGAGCACTAGAAATGCTTACTCAATTCATTCTAATGAATCCAATTCCAATGCAATAGGCCCTAGCTATACTGGTCTCAAACATAACTTATCTAGGATATGAACCTCTAAAAGCTTCTTTCTTTGAGAAACAAGCAACATCATCTGATGAGGTAGATAATAAAGTTGCATTTGAGATTGGCCAAATGAAAAAGACCATGTCTCAAATTACTAATGAGATAGGTTGTGACAAGCGCAGAATAATAACTTTTAGAGAACAAATGTAGGTCCTTGTAACAACAACTATGGTTCAAACTACAACAAGAACTTTAGTGGGAATAACAATGCAGGGAATAATTGCAATCCTCTAGATCACACCAACAATTTCTAAAGACAAAATCTATAATTGAGTATCCATCCAAACAATCGAAGTAGCCCTATTGATAACAACAACAATGCTTCGTTTGTGGATGTCAACCAATATGATAGTAATCAAAATGTACCTAATGATAATGACTCATATTCCAATGGAAATCAAGTAGTGAACCAGAATTCACAAGGTAATTTAATAATGAATCTCCTATGTAGTACAATTCTATTATTTTAGAATCTTACAATTCTCCACAAAATCCTAAACTGAAGCAACTAGTTAATGAAGATTTCACTTTTCCATTTACCCAAGAATAAACTCCTCAATTGGAAGAGATGCTAGATTTTCAAAATGACAATTAGAACACTTACAATTTATGAAATTGAAGGGAACCCATGACTGATGGGATTGCTCCCACCTTGCAACCAACACCTCGTAATCTAAGAGAAAGCAACAACCTAGTAGCTACTAGAGCACCCTACATTGGACAAGAAAATCAAAATCAAGGGAATGTGCCTATGATCCTGAAGAATCCTACATGGACAACTAAAAATTATAGTGTAGTGGAAGATTTATAGAGAACCAAGGCTAATATATATATGTTTGATATGCTAGAAAATTATCCTAATGAAACAAAAGAACCACTAAAGAATCTTGATCATACAAAGGCAATGCCTAATGCAAACATAGTCCCTAAAAAGATAACATTGCAACAATTCAACACCTCTAAAGCTATGCCAACCATGCATAAAGACAAGGTGAAAGTGCCTCCTTTTTTGCTCAGTCTTAGAATTTTTGGAAGAAACTTATAGAATTGTCTTATATATTCAAGAGCCTCTTGTAACATCATGCCATTTTTGATAGCTCAAAGGTTGGGAGTCACTCCTCAACCCTCAAATCATATAGTGATACAAGAAAAAATAAATAAAATTTATCAAGGTATTTAAAAATGTTCGAATACAATTAACTATAGACCCCTAAATTTAAGAAATTGTAGGGATACATGTGGTGTAGATTCCAAAAACTTATGGATTGGATCTAAGTAGGGAATGAAAAAAATTCTTAATAGGATGGTTCTCAACTAATTTTACTCAATTGTGGTTACATTGGAAAGGATTGAATAATCAGATCAAGATAGACGTTGAGCCAAAACTGAAGATAATGATTAGATAGTATAATACACTAAAAAAGGTAGCATTTTTTCAATTAGATTTAGACTCTTGCAAGGTGATGGCTCTTGACATAACTTTAGCCAAGAAACTAGACAATTTGAATAAAGAATCTATGATCCCTACTCCAAAAGAAAAATTCATGAATGAGTTCATAGACAACATGGTTGCTAATTCTCAATGCTTAGGTGAAGAAGAAGACCCAAATGTTTTTCTACTCCTTGGGTTTAGTAGGTTACACAAAGTAAGTCATTTAGAGTTCAAGTGCTCACACCGCCAAAAAGTGGTTGCTAAGGTATTGACTCAAATAATGTAATTCAAAAATGGCCAAACTCCAAATGAGATACAAAATGAAAATTTAAGTCCCACATAAATATCTAAATTTGTGGGAATTAATGAAGAAAAAAGGAATATTCCAATGTGTCATATAGTGATACTTCCTTAGATGGTGGTGGTTTGTGTAATCCTCCATTAGGAATTATTAAATCTCTAAGAAAGAGACATTTTCTAAAAGGCCAATGTTGGACCTTAGTGGTGGTTCATCCCAAACCAACAATTGACAAAATTAATAAATTGATTGGGGAGATTCAAAATCAACAAGAGAAATAGACTACCCCCATATCAAAGGTAAAAAATGGTAACTCAAAAAGTCCACCATGTAAAAGTTTGCAATGGATCCCAAAGAAACAATCTTTTAAAGTTCAAGTGAAGGAAAAGCTTTGTACCAATAAAAACAAGTCTAGAAACCCCAAAGAACAACCAATTTGGATACTTAGGTTTGATGTCTCTAGGTGAAAATTAGGAACTAGTGTAGGTATTGAATTAATTAATCCCAAAGGTAGGTCTTTTTATGTAGCATATTTTTTACAATTTAGATGTACCAAAAATGTTGTAGAATATGAAGCCTTGATTCATAGACTTCTCTTTGCATTAGAGAAGAATGCCAAATCACTCATAATAGAAGGAGACTCTATGTTGGTGATTCGATAGGTTAAATCAATCTACTCTTGTAATGATAGAAGACTACTTGCATACTAGAAAAGAGTTTGGGATTTGATGGAAGATTATGAGGCACTGGACATAAGATCCATCCCATGAAGGAGAAACCTAGAATCTGATGCCCTTACAATTTCAACTAGTGCATTATAGCCCATTTAAAGAACAAAGTTAAAAATATTCTAGAATTGGTTTTTGCCTCATCTATTCTAGAAAAATTATGAACTTCTAAGTCTTCCAGGATGATACTCTTGATGATAAACTTGAGGATGATGAGTTACAAGATAAAAATGCAATTATAAATTCAAAAACCAATACCATTCCTAAGAAGATGGTGGAGATGGAATGCATCTTTGATCGAGATGAATCAACACATAGCAAAAAAACTATTGAAGAGAAAGGAATCAAAGAGCATAGTTTATACTTGGCATGGAAGAAGCTCCCATGATGGTAAGAATAGAAAAGTCATGTACTCTTCAAGAGTGAGAAAGTATGCTTTAGTTCCTGATAGAATACAAAGATTTCATAGCATGGAGTTATGAAGAACTTCAAACATATGATCCTAAAATTATCACAAATGACATTCTGTTGAAGCCTAATGTCAAACCTTTACATAAATGATAGAGAACAATGAATCCCATCATTGAACCATTAATAATGAAAGAGTTCTAGAAATTTCTTGATTCTAAAATTATCTTCCCAATCTAATATTTTACATGGGTAGCTAACTTAATTCCAATAAGGAAAAAGACTAGAGAAATTCACCTCTATGTATTTTTTCACAACCTCAACTGAGCATCCCAAAAGGATAGCTACCCTTTTCCTTCACTTGATGAAGTATTTCAAATTGTGAATAGATCCAAAAGCATGTCTTTTCTAGATGGATTTTTAGGATACAACCAAGTGATGGTTGATGAGGAAGATAGGTTAAAAATGATATTCATAAAAAAATGGGGGACCTTTTCATATACAAGGATTCCTTTTGGATTGATCAAAACATGAGCTACATTCCAAAGACCATGGATGAAGAATTCAAGGGGATGATCAGAAAATGTATAGTTATATATATGCATGACCTAACTATCTTTTCAAAAGATAAGAGCATGTACATTGCTGATTTGAAACAAGTTTTCAACCGATGTTGCAGATATGGTATATCACTAAATCCTAAGAAGTGTTCATTCAGGGTTACTAAAGGAAAGATTTTGGGTCACCTCATTTCTAAAGTAGGGATATCCATTGATCCTAAATGAATAGAAGAAATTTTCAACTTATCACCTCCTCATAGTCATAAATAACTCAAATTTTTCTTTGGAAAGATTAATTTTATACACAAGTTTATTAGTAGGATTTTCAAGATAGTATGCCCCCTCAATGACTTGCTAAAAAAGGGAGAAAAAAATGAATTGGTTTCATAAATAAAGAAGTCTTTCAAAGACATCAAAATAGCTATCTCCATGACTCTAGTACTTGTGAGTTGAGATTATGATCAGCCATTCAAAATCTACTATTTTGCTTTAGAGCACTAATGGGATCAAATTCTCACTTAGAAAAGGACAAAGAAGATGAGAGACCCATCAAATTCAACAGTTTTCCACTAAAGAATGCTGAATTTAACTAACTCCAATATTGAAAAATAAACTTTTGCCTTGATAAATGAAGTCAAGAAATTTTGTCATTAAATACTTAGGAGTAAGGTATATGCTATTGTGCCTAACCCTACAGTCAAAACACTACTGATGTAGAATGAAATAGGGAAAATAAAAGGAAAATGGATGGCTATATTACAAGATTTTGATTTGGAGATTCAACCAATGAAGCTAGTGAGAGGGAAGGGGCTGACTAAGATGATAGCTGATAATGACATCAATATTGACAATGAAATTAGATTTGATGAAAAAATTAGTACTGATAATCAACAAAAGATCATAGTGTCTCAAGTGGATATTAATCAAGGAACAATCATGGATATTTTGTATGAAGATATTGTCTACTATATTTTATAGAATCAATACCCTAATGGGATGAATAGTTCACAATGTAGAGGACTCAAGATGAAATGTGAATCCTATATACTTCAAGATAGGAAACTTTATAAAAAAATCTACAAGAAAATTTATTTGATGTTTTTGGGACATAAAGAAGCAAAAGAGGTTTTGGAATAGTTTTGTGATAGGTATGACATGTGACATCGATCAAAAAGGATATGGCCTATATGATTTTGAGATCATGTTATCTTTGGCCTACAATATTCAAGAATACATTCAAACATGTACATTCTTGCCACATTTGTAGGACAAGTTCCAATAGAGAGTGACATATGGCTATGCCTCTACAACCAGTGTTTGAGGTGTGCTATTTTGCTAAGTGGGGACTAGACTTTATTGGTCTAGTAAACCCACCATCATCAACTGGACATATGTATGTCCTCACACCTACATATTACTATACTTGCTAGATGGAAGCTGAAACTTTATAGAATTGCACAGTAAAAATGGCTACTAATTTCTTGGAAGAGAATATTCTTACTAGGTTTGGGATGCCATTCTTTCCTGTATGTGGAAATGGTTCATCTTTGTTGGAAATATAAATGAGAAAGTAAGTTCTGAGAGGGGGAGGGGTGAATTAGTACTTAAAATTTTTAACCATAAAACATTTCACCATCATCCATATGATAACTTAACATGTAAACTAAAATATGTAAGCATACATCACATCCATAGCATAATGTAAATCAACACATAACACAATAGTTTTTGGTTACCTAGAAAGCCCCCAAGGAGAAGGTCAAACTAGTGTGGGGATGACACCCACAAATCTTCATTGCTATAACAATAAAGTGTGGCCAATTATGGAAACAAAATTTTGATCATAAACTATTATCTACCTTATGAGAGGTTTTCCTTGTTAAAGGCTTACAAATACTATTAGGTCTCACCTTGACTAAAGGATTTAAACTCACAATTAAGAAAGATCCTATTAGGATATTTACAAAATTCTATTAGGACTACTCTATCAAGAGATTTACCTTGTATCACCTATCAAAATGATTCAATACTTGATCCTTTATTAACAACTCACTACTAGATGTCAGATATTCTCTTTCCAATTTGTATCTTGATCCTTATGATCTATTGTATCTTCTCTAACCTTTTACTACTTTCTTTCACAATTGGTTCTACCATAATCAAGCTTCAATTAAGCATCTTCTGCATACTTCCTTTCATAGATGATACTCTCCTTAGTATCTCTCTTTATCCTTCTTTCATATTACTCCCCCTTAGGGTTTACCTCTTTAAATAGGCATCATATAGATGATCTTATGTTATAGTCAATCTAATTGATTATTATTGCCACCATAAGCTTCCATTTTTCACATTGGCTACATGGGTTGCATAGGAATGCATGATATGAATTGATACTTATCTCTTAATATTGAAAATTCATGTTGATGTTGGTCAAAAATGATTTACATAGGTATTTGTGCCATTATAAACTTTTGTATTATTGACTAGGTACTCCGCATCAATAGGCTTCTAATGCTTGGCCTTAACTATGCTCTAATGATGTTTACTAGGCTCCTAAATGGCTTAACACATACTATTACTTGACACCTAAATCACTTAGTATACATGCTTTTCTCAATACCTTTTGTTTCCTCAACAATTGAGTGACTCAACACATACTAACTGCTTGACACCTACTAGTGCTCAGCACTAACTATCATATCACTTGACATGTATTATCTAGACACTTATGCTAGACATGGACTATGAACTTGGCTCACATTGATAACTTAGCTCACTCAATTCACTTGGCATACACTATTCACTTGGCCTAAGTAGTAGCTCGATCACAACAATGACCAACTACCTCTATTAGATAATGAATAAGTGTTTTTGTACTACTTTGTCAAAACCAAAATGATATTAACAATCTCCCCCTTTGACATGAGAAGAAAAAACACTTTATCATGGCATATATTATCTTATTTCATGCATAAGTCATATAATTTATAATCTTTTCTTGGTCTTTATATAAAATTCTAAAATCTTCAAAATTCACAAATACATTGAATGTTGTCATTACCTTGCTACTCCCCTTGAGTAAACACTTCATTCTAGTTCTGTAATTTCCTTTGAGTAGATATTTTCCTTTAAAAAATTCTCAAATTTTACAAAACCTTTAAAATCTTCAAAATCCCCCTTTTTTGACACTTATGTCTATGAGGATGGTACACTAAGAGTATATTTATCCAAAAATGGCTTGTGTACTTGCATTATGATTTCCAGGGTTAAATCCCATTTATCTCGGATTGCATCTAGTGATCAAATCTGAATTTCTAAATTTTCAGCCATGTCAACAAGAACTTCTTATGTTGAAAGATGAGGATATTTCTTCAACAATTTATCTATAAATGATAGTTCTCTTTGCAAAACTTCCATATGTGGGGTCAACATGGACTAAATATTGATCAAACTTGATCTTATGTTTGAATATTTTGCTTGCAACTTGGAAAGCCTACTCTATGTTATCTATAATCTTTGAAAATGTAATTGAGTGGTGCTAGGAGATGTCTTCAATGTAGATCCAATAGATTTCAAATCTCCTTACAATTGATCAATTATTTGTTGAGTTTCTTGAGTAAAGAAATCAACATCACATACTTTTGTATATAGAGAATATATATTATCCAAAACTTTCTTCACATAGCCCATCTTAGTTGATAAATAAACTTGTCTCACTACAATGGCATTGGATATCTTATCTATGACCTTAGTGTGAAATTTCTTCTCAAAAAATTCTAATAAATTCACATTAGTCTCTAAATCTCCCTCTTTTATCCTATCAACTATATGTTTAAGTTGGTCTATGATAGGCTTATTGGACAATGAATCTAAAAAATTAATAGCATCAACAAAATTATCTCTAATCTCATGTAAAACATGTTTTTGCTTGTGCTCTCTCTTGAGGTTCTCTTACATTGATTTTCTTTGTAAGGCCTCCTGGAGTATCTTCATCTCTTCTAGTGTGATTATTGTTGGATTTAATTGGGGTAAAACAATCACTTCATCCAAACTCACATCCTCTAGTGATGTAGTTTCAACAATCTTTGGTGTTCTAGTACTCAACCTTGATATCTGTAGTGGAATGGCTTGAGTACTCACTTTATGAAGAGTTTGGATACTAGAAGATGATGAAATGGATGGCTAGGTAACTAATATCTATATATAAATTTTCTCCTTCAGCTGATTAGTCTTCTTATCCTCTTCACCTTGTTCATACTCATGATCTTCAATGACCTTTGGTGAGGTGGGCTTAGGACTATCCTCCTTACCCTTACTCTCTTCACTTCCTTATACATTATAACAATTACTGGTATACCCAAGCTTTGTAGACAAGACAATGATGTAGTTGGTGCATCTACCTCTTTTTATTTAATCTCAATGACAAATATAGGCAATGAAGATGGTACATTGGTAAGATCATCTTTCTTCTCTAACACCTTTTCTTGACATGTTGGTTGCACTTGAGATTCTTCATCTTTTTCTTTTAAAACTTTTGGAGGCATAGTGGATGTGTCTTGCTATTGTAACTCAGTGGGTGCCTTTGAAATTTTATCAATCCTTATTAGTATAAGATTTGTGCAAAAATAGTTGCATTGGTGGATTCTTGTCATAGTTTCTTAATTTCCTCATCATTGAGTAGATTTACATTCTGTGAGGCTTTGTCAGTGATGTCCTTGATAGTCATAGAGTTCTATTGACTCTATTTCTCTTCTTGTGGAGGACTGGTGTTAGGAAAATTAACATTTGTGTCTTGTTGTGTGTCATCCTCTATGTCATCCTTAGCTATTTCTTCCTTCTCCTCCACAACTTCTATTGTCTTATCTTTCTCTTCTACTACTTCTCCTTTTTTTTCCACTATATTCTCTTTCTCTTCTACTATAGTCTCTATCTCTTTTACAATCATTGTGGTCAAAAAATAAATTGATTTCCAAAGTTGTGTACTTTGGGTTACCACCTCTTACACTATATTTCTCAAAATATAAAAATTTCTATATTTAGGAGAAAATATCCCTTTATATTTCTCTATAGCTTTTCTAATCATTTTCTCATCTAAAGTAGGCATAACTTGAGCTAAAGTAGCCTCTCTAATCAAATTTTCAGTCACCATACATAATTTCCATTTCTTCTCTATTTTCTCATATAAACTCTTGGGTATTGAATTTTTAATTTCTAAAGGAGTATTCTTAAAAGTAGCCATCATATCATAAATAGCATCTTCAATGTTATTCTTATCTCCTTTATCCAACTTATGAAAAGTAATGTGTGCACATCTAGATAAATCTACATTATTCTTTACATTCTCACATAGAGTGACAATAGCAAATAAAGGATTGTGGCTTACAAATTTAAATTAACTAATGTCATTTGATTTAGTCTTCTCATTATTTGATTCCTCTTGAAGTTTTCACTTTCTCCTTGGTTTCTTTGTAGGCTCACTCAACTCTACTGAGTCATCCTTTATTTTTTCTTTAGCTTGTGCTTCTTTTTCTTGTGCAGTGGTAGCCCTAGTGCTTGACCTTGTTAAAGGTGCAACTAGCTTTCATTATGTCTTCCTTGTGTTGGAATTATGATATATTTGTCATTAGTCTCAACACTTATTCGATTCTAAATGCTTATTGAGCTCATCACCTAGTCTGTATAGTTCACACTGAGCATTCAGCAGTTACCTTATAAATTTCATAGGTAAACAGTCGATACCGAGCATTCCTTTGGAAACTGAGCATATGGGCAGTTCAATAGTATTTAAAAATTTCACAGTGGTTATCATGCAGAAGAGTGGTTACCGAGCATAATAGTGTTCTCCAAGTAGTTAGTGGTTACTGAGCAGAACATTGTTCCCCAAGGAGTCAGTGCTCACTGAGTCATCAGAAGAACTTAGTGTTTACCAAGTGATTAAGGTAAACAAAGAACTTAGTGTTTATCGAGTGACCAAGGTAAACAAAGGAATCAGTGATTACTGAGTAAACAAGGAAAATGAAGGAATCAGTGTTTACCAAGTGAAGAAGGTTATCAATGGATTCAATTTTTACCGTGTGACACAATATTCACCAAGTCACCAATGGTTACCGAGTTCCAAGCTACTTAGAATGATTAGTATGGACCGTGCCTCTACTCTTACCGAGTGCATGACGATGCAATGTATTGTAGTAGATGCCAAGTATCAGAAGGTCACTAAGTCAGTTTGTGGAACCTGAGTTTTCTGCCACCTGGCTGACTCAGTAATGCTTGTTCACTTGTGTTTGGTTGAGCTTGCCAGTGTAAATATTGGAATCATATATATCATTTGAAATGATGAGATGTTGAATATCATTGGTTGTGTTATGTTGCAATAATTTGAGAAGAGGGAAAGCAAATCACTAGAAGAACAGAGGAATATAGCAAGGTCAACATTGATATAGAAAAGATATATCCATCAGTTTAGGTGATTTGAGCACAAAGGATCTTATCAGCAATCAGTTGTACATAGATCCACTGCTTCATCCTAATAGGTGAATCAGTTTGCTAAATCCTTTAACAAGGTAGACTTCACAGTCTTTTGTAAATCTTATAACAAAGTGCATACTATATTGTATGTTTGTAAATCCTTTAACAAGGTGGATCTAGCAATCCTACTTGCTCCTAATAGGGCAGATCATCAGAAGTGATCATTGTAAGCCTTAACCGGCCAACTTTATTCTACAATATTGAAGTTTTGTGGGTATCATCCCCACCCTAGTTTTACTTTTTAATTGGAAGGTTTTTGGGTCACCAAATTAGTGTATTCATGTGTTATAAATGCTTTCATGCATACAATAGATTAGATGGATGAATGGTAAAAATATTATTATGCAAAATTGAATTAAAGTTTTAGAGTTACTAATTCACCCCTCCCCTCTCAGTAACCTTGTTAGTCTGGATTATTTCCAACAATTGGTATTAGAGATTTGTGCTTTTGAAGATAAAGTTTGATAGCTTAAGCAAAGATCAAGGACAATGGAGATATTTAGACTCGACAAATCTATTGAGAATGAAAAGCTAGATCTAGAAATGGCCATGACTCAACTCAAAGAAGCAAAGGAGCATCTTTCTCAATCTCTGAAAAGAAGTAAGGAGCTTGCAAGACAAATGAATAATCATCAGTATATTGAAGAAAGGATTGAAGATATTTTACCATCAAGCAGTTCAAATGAAGCTAATGAAGCAATCAGGGAACTCCTAGCAAAGAATGGTTCTCTACAGGAAGAAGTAAGAAAGCTCAAAAGAGAACAAGAAATCCAATCCATTAGGCTATGTGAAGTTTTGGAACAAAGAAACAAGGTAAATGAAGACTTTGAAGTAAGAAATAATCAATCCCTTCAACATGAAGATCTTGTAGGTCAACTATCTGATGCAAATGAAGAAATTATGAATCTAAGATCTGAGAATGAAAGTTTGAGAAATGATTTAATCACTAAAAGACAAATCAATGCAAGCTTACAAAGTGATCTGAGATCTGAAAGACAAATCAATGAAATTTTGGAAAATGACTTAAATGTTGAAAAACAAGTCAATGAAAGGATGATAAAATCTCAAGCAGATATGGGTCAATTGAATCCGCAAAATGAGCAGAATCTTCATAGACAAAAAGGTAAAGTAGGCCTTGGATACAATGAAGAAGGTGAATCTTCCAAATAGGGTACCCAAAAGGATAAAAAACCTACTTGTAATCACTGTGGTAAGTTAGGTCATATATCTAACAGATGTTGGAGCAATGGTAAAGGAAAATTCAATGGTAAATGCTACAATTGCAATCAGCATGGTCACAAAGAAAATGAATGCAAAGAAAAACCAAAGTTTGAAGGCAAATGTCACAAATGCAAGAAACAAGGTCACAAGGCATCTGAATGTAGATCTAAATCATTCAATCTAGCATAACAAATTGTCAATGCATTATTTGGTTGGGACTACAATACTTGGTGCAGATGTCACTATTGTGGAGAATATGGACACATTGGAATAAACTGTGCAAGGCATCACCTAAGGAAGAAAGATACTACTATAAGATGTTATACATGTACCAAACTTGGTCATATATCTAAGAATTGCATGAATATAGGAAGAATTGAAGATGAAAAGAAAGCCAGAGCTGACAACATTCGAAAATAGATGAGACAACATTGGAAATATCTTAAAGAAGTTCCAAAATGTAGAAGTTTAAATGACTAATTAATATTTCAAATACAAGACATAGTTCACTGTGGTGCATCTACCAAGTGAGGTTGGTTTCAGACTTAACTGAGCTAGGTCGGTAATGTGAAAGGTTTTGTTTGTTTACTGAATTGCAAGGTTTATCGAGTAAGTCAGTGACTATCTAACAAATGCTAGGTCATCTCAGCTACCTTTGTACCTGAGCATTAATGGTAGATTTTTCATCAAAAACAAAAAATTTGATCTCATTTTTCATCGCAAATTTAGAATATATAGGGCGAAGAAGTTTCCAAGAGTGCAAAAGTGAGTTCAAGCAATTTGAAGTGATTTTTTAGTGAAGAATTTATTTAACAAAATCATTCACTCAGCAAGCAGCAATGGCATCCACAAGCACCAACATTAGCAAGGCAAAGAGAGGCTCTGAAATGCTTGTGAAGGGAGTAGAATGGAAAGCACCTAGTTTCAAGCTTGTTCTCGCCATAGTTGAATCGCTCGACCCACATGGAGCCCAATCAAAAATTCCACCAAAGGTACTACTTATAAATGACATTCATACTCATTTCAAATGCACTGTTCAAGAGATAGGGACACTAGATATGGATAATGCCCTAGCTTAGTTATGTGTGAATGGAACCCTCAAACCCGAGTTCAAACATCTGGAAACCAAAGGTTTGACTCATAACCCACACCTGCCAAGGAACTTTCAAATGAAATGGATAAGATACATTTTAAGCTGTATGCATAATGGTCAAATGTGCTTAGAGCAACCCATCCTGATAATGAAGAAAATGATTCATAAGATCATGGGTTTGCCAATGTTAACCAAATCAAAAACCACCAAAACCCTAAGTCGGGATGAACTTCAGAAGTTAAACCTAGCTGAATGGGATGGCAAAGGATTAAAATCTAACAATGTATCTGATGTAGAGTTAAGATTCAAAATTTATTTAATTTCATATAAGATGTATAGTTCCAGTAGATTGAATAGCATGCCCTGTGAGGCTGTAGATTTAGCCTATAAGGTTGTGAAGAAAAACATGTAGTTTGACCTAGTAGATGTGCTACTGAAACAACTTAATAAAAACATGGATAGTATAAGGACCTCAAAAACCAACTCTTGTAAATTTTGTTCTTTGTTAGTTTGTTTATTTTTCTATGTACAAAATTTTTTCCCTTCAAAAGGTACAGTTGTATGGAGAAAAGATATTCCAATTTTGTATCAAATAAATGAGTTTTTAGCAGAGATGGGTGAAAATTTTGATAGTATTATGGATAATTATTTTGAAGACTTCAAAGAAAGGATAAATAACAGATTCAAAATCCCTCCTAAGCTTGTTGAGGACTACAAAGATGATGTATGCTTCATGGTTGACTGTGACAAGATATACATTCAGGCAGTCAGACCTTGAGTTGCATGGGTAAAACCTCTTCCTTATGAGGTAAATATTGATGAAGCCAAAGACATTATAGAAGCATTGGTAAATGAACCAGTAGACCCTAGGCAACAAATTTTTGAAACCTATGAAGAAGCTAAGGCTAGAATTGAGCTTGAAATTAAGCTACCATAGGCCATAAGCAAGCGCAAGAGAAAAATAGCCAAATTAAAAACTTCTACTAGTCCTCTTATGCTCACCAAGAGAAAAGGTGAAGATGAAGAAGGTGAAGAAGAAGAAGGAGGAGAAGAAGAAGGAGGAGAAGAAGGAGAAGAAGAATCTGCAGAGGAACAACCAAAGAAGAAAGGCAAGGTAATCATCACCAAACCTAAGAAGAAGCCTACTGCAGTGTTTACCAAAAGAACCAAGAAAGGTAAGCAGGAACCTATACTAGTCAGGCCTGCACCCACATTTGAGAAAAGGCTCAAACAATTGGAGGAAGGAGCTAGCATCACAAATTTCAAAGCATTGAAATTTGAAACTAGAACTGATGTTGAGAAAATGCAGATTGAGGAACTGGTATTCAGCAAGATGGGTAAATGGAAATACTCCCCAGACCAAATTTCCCCTCAAATCTCAAAAGAACTGCTAGAGAGATTGCAACCGAGATGGGAGTTAGCCACCCAAATGGTAAAAGATATTTATGAGCAATCCCTGAAGAATCTCTGACCAAGTCTCACTGGAGCAGAAGTAAAAGCTGAAATGAAAAACCATGAAGGTAAAATGATGATCAGATTCCACACTTGTTTGATTTTGATTAAAGACATTGAACATGTGGTAAATGATGCTTCAAACATGTGGAAAAACATCTATCATCTACATAAGCCCAGTGTAGACCCAGTAGAAATTGAAGATGATGACAGCAACAGTGATGATGAGCTTGATAGCACTCCATCCGTCACAGTCTCACTAGGAGAGATGCATGCACTGATGGAAGATAAAGAGGAAGAAGACAAGGAGGAAGAAACTGAAGAGGTAGATAAGGAGGAAGATGATCTAATGAAAATTGTAGCAGTAATTATTGCATCCCTTCCTCACTCTCCACCTAAAACTGTGATATCATCAAGGTTGGAGTCAGCTTCAATAGGTTTGGTCACATCTACATTAGATATATCATCTACACCTGCCACATCTCAGCTCTAGGTATCATCAATGGAAGTGTCTACCACTTCATCTACCGAGCTACATTCCTCTTCTTCAGCTACCAAGCAAGCCTTCTTAGCTCCATCATCACCAATCAGAATAGTAGTAAGTTCTACAATTTTGTCAATTCCAATTTGTTCTACAATTTTGTTAGCATTATCTGCATCTACTTCAAACCCAGTTAGTTCAGATACTACATTACCGAGCGTATCACCATTTTCAGCAAGTACTTCAATTTTTGACCTAGTATATACTCCTATTGGCACTCAACCCCCAAGCATCCTAGTTTTCACTGCTAGCCCTTCCATCTCTACTATTGTGTCTATTCCCAAGGTCAAACCAGTCATCATAGAAGAGCAACCATTAAGAATTATGATCACTAGAAAGGAAATTCCTAAAGACATTGACCTAGACACTGAGATAGTAATTCCAAAGATTGACTATGAAAATGCTACCATTGAAGAAATGAGGTATGCTAGTCAACTAATTGAGATGAAGGATACGCAGAAATAACTAAGGTCTAAAAGGGATGAGGAATATAAAATAATTGAGAATGCCTGAAATATAATTACAGAGGCTATAGGTGTTGATGTAGATTCTACTCAACACATTTTGATCCAGTTAGAAGAGGTTGTAAATAAATTCAATGAGGATACCTCCAATCAAGAAAAGTTGATGGAGAAGGCAAAAAAGAAGTTTGATAATAAGGTGCTTGAGCACATTGCTTAGCATATAGCAATAAAACAAGTTGAATTAACCACAATTTTTTCCAACATTGAAAATTATTTTAATAATGTAACATCTCTTTTTGCTAAGCTTTGTGACGTTACCAAGTAAACTAAGGAAATAAGAGAGAAATTGAATAAGATAGATGAGGATTTGAAGGCAAGCACACAAAACCTGAAGCTTGACACTAGTTCAACCTCATCTCATCACCTCAGGATCAAATTTTTGTTAGAAAAGCAAGAAGAATTTCTGAGAGAAGAGTCAAGGATCTGATCTACATTGTTAGATATTTAGAATATGATCCTTTCCATCATGGACACAATGCAGAAGCACATTGCCCATTCAAAAGCATTGATCCATGACAACAATTTCTTCATTGCAGACCATGTGATTGAACTCTCTATAGAAGTTCAAATAGCTCTATCCACATGCAAAATCCTGCAAGAGAATTGGGATAAGACTCTGCAACTCATTCTTCAAGTACATTCAAAGTTTATCTCACATTTTGGTGTTTCTATGTAAATACATTATTTTTTTATTCTTTGGCATTATTGTCTAAAAGGGGGAGAAAGAGATAATCAAAAAGAGTTATTGGTGAGATAAATGTACAAAAGAAAAGATACTGTAAATAAAAGTCATATAACTCATATAAATACTTTGTGTATATTGTTTGGGGGAGTCATATGTAAGGAAGCCATGAATATTCAGTAGAATTAGTTGTCAATATGTTAGATATTGTATATAAGTTTTGGCTCATAAGTGTTTTTGTCACTAATGCCAAAGGGGGAGATTGTTGGAATTATGATATATTTTTCATTAGTCACAACACTTATTCAATTCTGAATGCTTACTAGTTCATCACCTAGTCTACAGTTCACACCGAGCATTTAGTGGTTACCTTATAAATTTTGCAAGTAAACAATTGATACTGAGCATTCCTTTGGAAACTAAGCATATGGGTAGTTCAGCAGTATTTACCAAGTTCATAGTAGTTATCATGTAGAACAATGGTTGCCGAGCAGAATAGTGTTCTCCAAGCAGTTAGTGGTTACCGAGCAGAACAATGTTCCCCAAGCAGTCAGTGCTCACTGAGTCATCAGAAGAACTTAGTGTTTACCAAGTGATCAATGTAAGCAAAGAACTTAGTGTTTATCGAGTGACCAAGGTAAAAAAAGGAATCAGTGATTACTGAGTAAACAAGGAAAATGAAGGAATCAGTGTTTACCAAGTGAAGAAGGTTATCAATGGATTCAATTTTTACCGAGTGACACAATATTCACTGAGTCACCAATGGTTACCGAGTTCCAAGCTACTTAGAATGATTAGTATGGACCATGCCTCTACTCTTACCAAGTGCATGATGATGCAGTGTATTGTAGTAGATGCCGAGTATCAGAAGGTCACCGAGTTAGTTTGTGGAACCCGAGTTTTCTACCAATTGGCCAACTCAGTAATGCTTGTTCACTTGTGTTTGGCCGACCTTTCTAGTGTAAATATTGGAATGGTATATATCATTTGAAATGATGAGATGTTGAATATCATTGGTTGTGTTATGTTGCAATAATTTGAGAAGAGGGAAAGTGAATCACTAGTAGAACAGAGGAATATAGCAAGGTCAACATTTATACAGAAAAGATGTATCCATCACATCAGGTGAGCAAAGCACAAAGGATCTTATCAGCAATCAGTTGTAATCAGATCCACTGCTTCATCCTAATAGGTGAGTCAGTTTGCTAAATCCTTTAACAAGGTAGACTTGACAGTCTTTTGTAAATCTCCTAACAAAGTGCATACTTTATTGTATGTTTGTAAATCCTTTAACAAGGTGGATCTAGCAATCCTACTTGCTCCTAACAGGGTAGATCATCAGAAGTGATCATTTTAAGCCTTAATCGACCAACTTTATACTGCAGTATTGAAGTTTTGTGGGTATCATCCCCACCCCAATTTTACTTTCTAATTGGAAGGTTTCTAGGTCACCAAATCAGTGTGTGCATGTGTTATAAATGTTTTCATGCATACAGTAGATTAGATGGATGAATGGTAAAAATATTATTATGCAGAATTGAATTAAAGTTTTAGAGTGACTGATTCACCCCTCCCCTCTTAATAACCTTGTTAGTCTGGATTATTTCCAACACCTTGTTGCCTTCTTTGGCTTTTGCACTTTCTATTCTGCCTTCCTCTTCTTTCTAGTTCCTTAGGTTCTTCCTTAGCTTCCTCTTCATCATTACCTTGGCCTTCACATAGTACTTGTGTTAATTGTAGAGGCCCTTTACCTTCTTCCTCTTCGTCTTCTCCATCACCAAATTGTTTCTTCAATTTCTCCATTAGTTTTCTCTTCTTCCTTTCAATGGTGGAAGTTTGCAAGTTTATAGTAATTATTTCCTTTGCTTCCTCATACTTTTCAAAACCCTTAGAATCCTTGTCTATGTCTCCTACCAGTAAAATAGTGATGGCTATAGATGCTTCATGAACATTAACCTTATAAGATAGGTGTTTGAGCCATCTTACCCTTGGAATAGTTGCATGCACATAAGTGTAGTCGACATCTACTAGAAAACAAACATCATTATAATGTTTCTTCAATAGAGATATATGAATTCTTGATCTTTTCTTCATAGAATTCTTAAAATTTTCAAAATATCTAGTCATAACTAAATCAAATTAGTTCTCACCTAATTGCTCAATGAACTCCCATATCTACTGAGTAATAGAATGATCAATCTTTCATACTACTTTTCCAAATGTAGAAATTTTTTTTTATACATAGAAGAATATGAAAATAAGTAATGAGTCAAACTTACATTGTGAATTCTTGGTTTTCCTAGTAGCTTCAATATTTTCTGATCATTTATGAAGCTATGACTTGACTAGGTCCTAGATGTGATCTTTTTTAACAATTTTGTAACCTAGGTCAATGGCATTGCATGACACATTGTTGAGTTGGCTAGACTAGTAGAATCTATGTGCTATTAATGTATTACAAATACAATAATAGGTTCTTTGATTGTATCAATTTACATTCCTCCTCTTGTTCCATATTGCTCATGTATTCTTCCCAATATCTTATTTTGCACCACTCCTTATAATCTTGGGTCTATCTAGGGTAGGATACCCTATTACCCTATGAATGATTAATTTGGTAATTGTGATAGGACCATCTTCTAACCATAATTGGTTGTCATAAATTTAGCTCAAGATAATTTTGATCCATTCTATTTTGAATACTTGGGGGAAATCTAGGGCATGTGTTAAATCTTTTTGCTCTAGAATTTTGTTCTCCTCCTTCAATATTCCATTCTCACATAACCCCTGGTAGGATTCCCTAATCTCTAGGTTTCCCACTTCACCTAATTTTCACATATAACAACATCATATATCATGAATCTCCTATTCCCTTTTTAGATTCCTAGCTTCTTCATTTAGGGCACCATTCTTTTCCACTAGGTCTACAATTGCTGCATCAAATTCTCTAGAGCCCTTGTCTTCAAATAGTTCTATACTATCTTCTTCTTGATATTGAGTGTCTTTTAGCTGAATGACTAGATCCTTTCTTCTCTTTAATGATTGTTGTAATTCATCTCTTTCATCCTTCAATTAATGTAGGAAAACTTGTATTTCAATCTTTTGGTTCTCAATAGTCTTTCCCAATTTGTAGCCTTCCAGATCCAAGATCTTGTCCCTTAAGATGTCAAAATTTTCTTTCAAGAGAACTGAGCTCTAATGCAAATTGTTAGAAATATAAATGGGAAAGTAAGTTCTGAGAGAGGGGGGGTGGGGGGGAGTGAATCAATACTTAAAATTTTTGTGAATTAGTACTTCAAATTTTTAAACATTTCACCATCATCCATCTCATAACTTAAACATGTAAACTAAAATATGTAAGCACGTATCACATCCATAACATAATGTAAATCAACATATAACACAATAGGTTTTGGTTACATATAAGCTCTCCAAGGAGAAGGTAAAACTGGGGTGGGGATGACATCCACAAATCTTCATTGCCATAGTAATAAAGTGTGGCCAATTATGACTAAAAATTTTTGATCATAAACTATGATCTACCCTATGAGAGGTCTACATTATTAAAGGCTTACAAATATTGTTAGGTCTTACCTTGACTAAAGAATTTAAACTCACAATTGAGTAACCACTCTATTAAGAGATTTGCAAAATCTTGTTAATACTACTCTGTTAAGAGATTTACATTGTATCATCTATCAAAATGATTTAGTGCCAATCCTTTGATTAGTACCTCTCTACTAGATGTCAAATCTCCTCTTTCTAATTTGTATCTTGATCATTCTAATTTGATGTATCTTCTTTGACCTTTGACTACTTTCTTTTACAACTAGTTCTATAATGGTTAACCTTCAATTAAGCATCTTCTCTATGCTTTTTTTTGCACATGATACTCTCCTTAGTATCTCTCTTTGTCCTTCTTTCATAGTGTCAATCTTCCTTACTCAATGAGAATTAGATAATCAAGTTATAATCAAGTTCTCATATAATTACTATCCCTAAGGGAATGGTGTGGCTGAGTCCACAATAAGAAATTGGTTATAGTAATAAAGAAATTATTTAAGGAGAACCCAAATGATTGGAACACTCAGCTGAAATATACATTATGGATGGACCAAGTTAGGATTAAAAATGCTTTGGGGACATCTCCATATTTACTCATCTATAGACAAGAACCAATGTTCCCACTCAATCTAAGAATTCTAGTGTTGAAATTTATGAAGGGATATGCTGAAGAAACTGATAGAGTATAGATCAAATGAATGAAGCTCTTGGAATTGGATGAAACACTAGTAAATTTAGGGCTAAATTGCGATGTGAAAAGGTCTCAATTTTGACAATAGTAGGTTGCTAAAGCCACCAAAATTGTTGTCAGAAAAATTTGGCCAGTTTCCCACCACATTCATTGTGAGTCACAATTTTGACTTCATAAACGTGAACTTATCGACACAAATTTCATCAATTTCTCTAGCCAACCTGAACTGTTATTTTCTCATTTGCGAGCACAAGTTGTCTCAATTCTGACGTAAACCTACCCAATTTTGCATCTGAATTTTGACCACAAACCCTTAGTTATCTATGCCAGTGCCATACTCGTGACATAAAATTTTCTAGTTTGGTGTCGCAATTGAGACGAAGATATGTCACAATTGAGACCAAGATATGTTGCAACTGAGATGCACTATCCCATTATTTTTTGAAAGCTTTGCTCTCATAGGAGCGTTCAAAACTGCACAAAACTTGATTATAAAGCGTACTTTCTTGATGCATGAGAGTCAAGGTATCATGCACATTTCTATCTCCACACCATTGTTTCGTTCGTCAAATGATTTATTTTATACAAAACTATGAGAAGGAGGAAGAAATGTGCATGATATCCTATTTCCACCGAGCAATTCTACTTTACAACTCAAATTTTGTGGAGTTTAGAAGGCTCCTATGAGAGCAAAGCCTTTGCAATAATTGGCACAACATCTAAATTTTGGTTCCTAGAAGGAAGAATAAAATTAGGAAATAATTATTTATCAGGATTGAAATCCAATAATTTCATCTATTTTTTAAACAGATAAACGTGACAAAAAAACTTACAGTCCCAATCACATCATCATAAGAGCGCATATATAACTATAACTATAACTGTCTAAAACCAACATAATTTACAAATATCCACAATTCAAATACTATCCCTTGATGTTTTCTTTAACAATGCCTTAGGGCATTCAATTAGAAACTTCAAAATTAATGCTATCAAGTTAGATGTTGTTTCATAGCCACCAAGGATAAGGTCCATAATAAGATTCAATATCTCTTCATCCAAAAGATTTGTAGTTTTGATGAGTGAATCTAGAAAATCTCCACTCTCATCATCATTTCCATTTCTCCTTTGGTTTATAATAACTCTTAGAGTAGCATGAAATTCTGGACCTTGACATGCATGAAACAAGAACATTCTAATCACAATCTAATCCAAAAAATTGAAAGTATTAGCGTGGATTGTGGAAATCTAATAGATCTCATAAGAACATTCATTATAACACTTCACTGACCTTGCAAATTGAAAAACATTGATAATTTAATGCATTTAAATCCACACCAAGCTTGCTAATTGAAAAACATTGATTTGACCTAATGCATTTAACACTCTAAAAAGAGCATTTGCACATTACCTTGAGAGCTTTTGTATAATCTGTACCAAGGATGTTGAGAGGAAATGCAACTAGCCCATTCATGAATGTCATTAAATCGCTAAAAATTTGAGATGATTGTAGACTCCCTGGCATTAAACTTACTAGCTGCTTCAGCATTAGATTGAGTGTAAACTACATTAAGCAACAAAGGTTACATTTCTTAAAATTATAATATTGGAATTTAGAAATAAATAGAAATATTCTACTTAATATTAAAGGTTAAAATGATTATAAATTATAATCTTAATATCAGAATATAACTAGTAGTTTTTGAGAGAATTTTATTGATGCATGTTTTATTAGTAGTCATTCATAAAAATTCATCTCTTATGAGAATAAATGGTACATTTAGTGGACACATTATTCAGAAATTTGATAGATTAGGTATTGGGCTTTTTTGGGGGAGATCACCAATCTGAATACAACTCTAATAAAAGCATGTGTAACTATAGAGTTCCTTAAGATTAAGCCCACTAATTACATATAGGTCTATAGATGTTGATAGTGGAAGGGGTTAGTCCATGTTTCAATAATCTTGCATTCCTTCTGTGAGGCCTTACTGGTACTAGGCAAGTAAAGACAATTGTGCTTGTGTATTGAGTGTACTGATAACAATTGTTAGAAGAAAATGTATTGAATATTAGAAAAATATGTATTGTACACACCTTGTTATAGTGAACTATTGTTGAGACCTATAGTATTAGTTATAGTGAACTATTGTTGAGACAACCTAAAATAATTATCTAATATTAGAAAAATATGTATTGTACAGACTTTTGAAATAATTATAGTGAACTATTTTTGAGACCTATAGTGGTCTTTTGTTGACATTAATAAAATTATCTTATCTTATCTATGTAATCACTTTTTTATTGGAACAAGATTAAGTAATTATCCAATATAACTTGTATGCCCACTAATTACATATAGATCCATAGATGTTGATAATGGAAAGAGATAGCCCATGTTTCATCAATCTTGCACTCCTTGCTCACCTAATCTAATTGAAAGAGTTGTGAGGCTCTATTGAAACTATTGTTGAAACAACCTAAAGTAATTATCTAACATCACCTCTATGTAATCATTCTTTTATTAGAACAACAATATGTAATTCTCCAAGATAACTTCTAAATGACTATTTTTTAATCTTTGTACACATACAAATCATCCTGCATTATTCCTCTAAATTCAATGTACCTATCATACCTAAAGTAAGGTCAAGTTTATTTTCTAAGATAGTCAAATAATTGTTATATTCAAAAATCACCCGATCAAAAACTCATTTTGATTAATAAAAAAAAATGTCTATTCATCATATTTTCATGTGGTGGAGGTCAGGTTTACAATTGCTATTAATCTAGATGCTATCTACATAGGGCATGGAAGAATTAGTTTAAAATGTAGATAAGACCAACTACCCCTAAAAGTGATGAATGAGATATTGTGAAATAAAGATAGCAACATGTGTAGAATACTATTGAAATAGTTAGGAAAAATCTCAACAAGAAAAACATTAATTGTCTATATTGTAATCTATGTTTGAAATAGTAAGAGCTTAAGCATAGCTTGTTTATTTATTTCTTCACTCAGGATGAGGCATTGAAGTGTCTAATTTGGCCATTCCAAAGCTTGGTGAATCAGTCATTTTTCTTGAACTCTAGTGTTGTTCATAGTGTGGAAAATACTCAAGAGCACTAGTGACCTTTAAAGCACCTGATCAGATCAATGGGTCAGCAATTTTTTGATTTTCCATTCATACTCTTGCACAAATTCATATCATTGATCTTCTTTTGTTAAGGAATTGTGTTTTAGCTTTATTTTTCTCTTCCCTTGCAACCCACCAATTTTTTTTTTCAATTCACTTCTATGAATGAAATGTACTCTATTTTGGTTTTCTTTTGTTAAGGAATTGTGTTTTAGCTTCATTTCTTGCTCCCCTGCAACCCCACAAATTTTGTTCTTCAAATCACTTCGACCAATGAAATGGACTCTATTTTAGTTTTTTGTGTAAAGTCAGATACTTTTGGAAGGTATGAGAAATTGTTATCCAATTTTTCTAATGTCTAGGATGCACCAATATACAATTAACTTTTATACACCAAATTTATACGTGGGTGCTTCCTATTTCAATAAATGACCCACTCTTCCTACCCATCTCAAATATTATAATGTGAGAAAATGCCAAAAACTCACCTTGGTTGAGTGACTTGTCCACCCTTATGATTCCCTCCACTGCTAAAAGAACTAAAATATATCAAAAAATTAAGTGTTAGTGAAACTACTTGAACAAATGAAAGGAAAAAGTTAACAAATTTTGTACAATCTAAGGGATTTATTGTGAATTAAGTAGACTTCAAGATCATTTGATTTCTAACATATGATAATAGATCACACTATTGAAACATTGATATAAAAAGCATACAATATATTGAAAAATAACAACAAAAAGCATTACATATTGTAAAAACAATAATATGTACCAGAGATGCAAGGGGTGAGGACGTCATCTCCTATAACCATACATGTCCCCATAAGGGCTAGTATTAACAAACATCTCTTGGCAAAGTTACTTTGTTCAAGAGCTTCCTTTATCCTAATGGCTCTGTTGGGCTGTCTACCTACAACTTCAAGTGTATATGAGGAGGGTTTCATGTCTTCTTCCTGGTGATTGGGTATCATGCTGACATTTGCATGGAAGCAAATCAAAGAATAAAGAGAAAACATTCCACCTGCAAAAGAAATCGTCCCTTTAAACTTAGAACACATGTTTTCACATCAAAAAGATCAAACTTTGACCTAAAAACAAAGTGAAACTAGAGCTATTATAATCTTACCATCTCCATTATCATTGGCCCACAATACAATGAAGATGTATTTGATGAGGGGCAAAAGAGTGAGAGAATATATGATCAAAGATAAAGCCCCAAGAACCTCATCAAGATGTTTGATGCCATTAGGAAAAGTACTCGCATACACATAAAGTGGTGATGTTCCTATGTCCCCATAAACTGCAACAATACTCTGAAATGCCAATTACACAATTGCAGCCATGCTCAACATCTGAGAAACACCACAATCACAAACATCATCAGAAAATATCCAAAATCATGTTGCTCTAATGAATAATTTCCTTATGTGACAGCTGTGATGAGGAGATACCCATTTAGTAGCATAGTTGGTGTTCTACCTGGTAACAACCATAATAGCACTATTTAGTGGGAAAAGCTTCAAGACACAACTCTCTTCATCCAATCTCTGCTGCCTAAAATCTATACTGAGCTACTTTCTGCATGCAGTGTTACTAAAGAAACTAATTCATTTTTGTATAGCTGCAAGTTATTTGATTCCATTAGTCCTTGTTCCAAAAAAAATTTATCCATTAATAGGTTGGGGGATTTATTTACTGGGTTCTCTGTCCCTTCTTCTTGTCATGATGAACAAATTCCATATCCATGTTTTGGCTGTTATTACTATCTGGATTGTAGTGTTTGGAGCACTGCTTTTCATGGTGTTTCCTCTTTACAACGATGGAATAGTATGGGCAATATCGATGCCAGCCTATGCCTTCTTTTCTACTCCATTTTTATGGAATTCATTGGTGAAGCTAATGAAACATTTAGTCACATGTTTTGAAGACTGTGCTTCATTATTCTTAAGATCTAATTACAAACAATCTCATCTTTCCAAACTATCTTGAATGCCAGAGCTTGAGGCATATCTTCTATTGTTTTGACTGGCAGAAGTCACCTCCCCTTTTTGGAGTCTAAACTTGTGATATAAAACATGGCAACACATTTTGATTCACATCCGACCATGTTAATTTTTTATTTAGCATGGTTAGATGAGCAGTTGTACTTTAATCAATATATAATCGGTAAAATATGTCAAGTGTTGGAAATGATTGAAATAATCATAAGAAAAGTTGTTGGAATAATATATGGAACTGGTAAAGAATGTCCTCAATAATTTTTTTTCATTGATGTCAAACTTGCTACTTGCAAGAATGACAATTGCTTTAATGATCCAAATACTATCAATTAGTTGATTGTCAAGGTGGAGGCAATCAATAAGATGTAACTAGAACACCTAGAGAAAGGTTGAAGTTATGATGTTGTAATGAAGTACAAGGATTAGCTAAGCCATTGATGAAAAAGTGTATTTGATGACATACTATAAGATACAAAGAATGGGCACACTAAAACATATCAAAGATTTAAGGTTTTAGCTAAGTCTTTTGTAAAGCTCAAACTAAGATCATTAGAGAGAAGGAGCCGAGAAAGCTAGTAAGAGCCGAGAAAATTCCTAGTTAATGTCAAGAAGACTTCAAATGCTGAGTAAACTTCAGATGCCGAGTGACACAGAGTTAATTAAGTGCTGAGTAGAATCAAGTGTCGAGCATAACCAAGTGCCAAGTAGGTATAGGTGTTGAGTAACACAGAAGTGTCGAGCACCAGTAACTCAATAATGCCAAGTTGCTGCACTATTTTGGAAATCAAAGATTCGCCAGATCTAAGCTGACAAGGTTGTTATCTAGAAATTTGAAAATTTAAAAGGAAGATAAGAATGATGAGCTGGTGGCACAGAACACCATGTAGAACATTTTTTTAAGGATCCAACTGGCGAAGTTTCTAGAAGAAAACAAGATATAGTTTAGATACATTGTATCCTACCTAATCCATTTTGAAACCCTAAAATTAGAGAGGGAGAATTGAGTGGCAAAGGAAAATCAGACTTCTATTTAAGAAGACATAAGTTAATAAAAAGAAAGAGAGAGAGAGAGGTGGTCAAGCATAAAAAGCATGAAGTGCTGAAGAATGTGCTAAGGAGAAGAAAGAACAGGAACACTATTTGGAAAGACAACCAAAAGGATGATTGCATTGGTAGAATGAGTAAGAAGACTCAAAGAGGAAAAAGCTTGAGAGGAAGACAAGAAGTCAGAGCTGAAGTGATTGAAGCCAAGCATAAGGATTGAATTGAAAGTGTGATCTAAAATCTGCAAAGTATGTTGTAAGTCATATCAGATCAAAAGACCATTATCGTTACTTTCTAGCAATTGTAATAGTAAGTTTAAATCCTATGGAATTAGGTTGGTTTAATAGCCATTAGATAAATCCTTTAACCGAGTGAAATTCCAAGTGAATGTTCTAAAGACCTTTAACCAGGCCCATTCCTAACAGTTTGGTGAAATCCTCTAACAAGGTCACATTTAATAGTGTGTTGTAAGCCTTTAACAAGGTAGGCTTTTAACAGGGCATCACTTCAAAAGAGTGAAAATCAAGTAGCATGTTACTGGTGGTTTTTCCCAAATTGGGTTTCCATGTAAATCATTGTGTCATGTGTTGATCTTGAATGTTTTATCTTTGCATATTGATTTACTGTAACTTGCTTATATGATTGATTTAAGTTTGGATAGATAAAAGGTGTATGGATTCATTAAAAGTAGTAAAAGGGCATTAATAGGGCATTTGGACCTTGGATAACTAATTCAACCCCCCCCCCCCCCCCCCCACTCTCAGTTATTCTAAGGAATTCTAACAGTCAAGCTGATTTCAAACCAACAAATTGTTATCCATACACTCTAAAATAGTTGAAATCGCAAACTTGATTATGGAATCAACTATGCGCATTTTACAACAAAACCTATTACATAGTACCAAATATGAGGTAAGTTTTACTTTTTCAAAATTAAATACCTCTGATAGATTCCTATATATCTGGCATATATCAATGACTAGTCTATGAGTAGTTGTAATTTTATTTTGATTAAACCCCTAATATTGGTTTGAATGTGGTATTTTCATAGACCACTATATAAAAATAAATTGTGTACATCTGAACATAATATTAGTTTTATTTTAAGTACACAATTTAGCATACATCTTATGCCACCATTTTGTGTGAACAATCCATTTTTCTTATATGTCTTTTTGGTAGTTTCTAAGAGTTGAATGTTGCAAATGATTCCTATGATAAACTTGGATTATCCTGGCTCTTTATTGATAGCACTGTTGTGAAGGTTACTGTCAATCCCAAGAGCTACACTTCTATAGCTCCCTATTCTTTTCTTCTTAGACTGATTTTAATGCCAGGCTCCATTGTACAAGATTGTACAATATTTACTCTATGAGTCTGCATTAAATGTAAGACTCCATTGTAGTTATAAACCATTATGTGCAATTCTAGTATAGCTATAAACTTGCCAGAAAAGCTCTCTTTTTATCATCTTAATAGTCATTTGAATACTTCCATAAAATATTCAGTTTTCAAATTTCAATTCTAAACTTCTATATTTCCATGAAATCTCTTGCCAAGATGTGGAGAGTTTGTTTTGGTAGTGGCCTGTTACAAATTTCAATATAATCCTTTTGTGTGATGTGGAGATAGCTAACTTCCCCTTATCTTCACACCAAAATATCTTATGCCGGCGATGCCTCTTTAACAAGACTTGATGTACATTTTACCCTGTTGCCCTAAATAATTGATAATTAAGACAACCCACTTTGTTTCATGTAAAACAAATAGAAAATTTTTCTTTCCACAAGCCTTCCCAGCCAAGCGTTTCCAGCCACAAAATGAATATCCAAATAAGATGCAGTGCTTCAATTTGTCTCTCTCTATATATATATTTCATAGAAATTATTTTTATCAGTGATCATTACAAGTAGAATATTTTGTTTAATTTTTTAAAGACTTATCCATCCATTACCTGCGGTGATATTGGGTTCTTAAATATAGTTTCACAAACAAAGGAGACATGACAGATAATGATCATGGCGACCCTACTAGAAATAGGAGATGAACTTTCAAAACAATTTTTTTAATGTTAAAAGACATTAGATCTTAAAGAACTATTTTGAAATTAAATGTTTTAATAAATGGATTAATAACATTTTGATTGGTTATTTTAGAGATTAACTAGAGCTTTCCGAGAGGACTAAGAGAGCTAGTTCATGTCATACTATACTGCAAATAGTGAAGAGCATATTATTCCTTTTATGGCATAAGAAGTTATGATATTCTTGATTTCAATAGAGTTCACCTATTAGAATATTAGGCTTAAACTTTCTACTACCACTTTACGTTACAATCCAACTCTTTCATGAGAACTAAGTTAAAGATGCATCTATTTTATAATCCTCCTCCTTCTATATGAGAACTAGGTCAAAGACGTTGCATCTATTTCAATGAACAAATCTCTTACTAAAATTATGGTTGCACAATTTAACTTTTGGTATAGGCTATCCTTCAAGAATCCTTGACTTTACCAACCATCATGGGCTTTCAAAGGGATTCCCCCATGTAATAATAATAATATACATAATACAATGTATTTCAATTCAAAGAAATTAATGAGAGGAAGTAATTTTACCAGTTAGCAAACTTTGCAGTTCAAACCTACCATTACTACACTCCCTCTCCCTCTCCCTCTCTAGAGATCCTTGCAATTACCATAACCGATTGTAGTAGAGAACAAGATTATAATATAGTAAAAATATAAATGTATTAGAGTATTACTACTTCCAGCCTAACAACAATACAACAAATATATGCATAAACTATGATTGACATGAGAAAGCTTATACTAGTATTGATAAGCTAGAAAACCTAGTAGGATCTTGCTTACCATAGAAACAAAAAGATTTGGGGTGAGTATTCTTTGGTAACTCATCCTCTAAAAGACCCCTCTAAAGGAAAGCACAAATTGGAAGTCTAAAAAACATACCTTTTTAGCCTCCTTAGAGAAAAGTATGTCCTGTTAATGGTTCCATTGATCAAAGACATAGAGTGCATGTCACTCAATATCTTCTAAAAAAATGACACTTTTCTTAGCAGTATTGATCATATTAACTGCCAGAGATCACATTCTCTTGTGTGCATCACCCATAGTGATGAGCACAGAAAACTCACCAAGAATACTATTTACTGACTTGGGATAGCTACTCTGAAATAACTGATCCTCATTCTGCAGAACATACAAACTAAAATCAAAATCACAAGATATAATTGTGGGCTGTCCAAACACATGCGACACAAAAATCTTGCCAAACCTACCAAAAACACCACATTTTTAAAAACTCTATAACCCAAATCATCCTGGCATAGATAATCATTTATAATAAAACAGAGTGTAATGAAATAATTTGTACAAAATGAAGAAGATAAGAAGATGCTACCAAATATTAGCGGTGAGTAATAAGACATTTTAGGATGACAAACTTTTAATATCTCATACTTTTCAATATGTTGATCATATAAGCTTTACTATTTGAATTCAAGAGTTGTCTCTAAAAATCTAATTTTGAAGTTTCTAACTAAATGCCCTAAGGCATTAGATAAGTTAGTAAAGCAAACCCAATTTTTTGTTCTTTTTTATGACAAACAAGAGATCTCAAAATCTTTTTCCAATATTGACTGTATAGTTCTAATCTTTCAAAACATCTGTTTGAGAAAAAATGTTTTTATGAAAGTTATAAATCGTACAAAATCATAAGTTTGGTTAATGTGTTGAATTCTATAAAACTCTTCAACACTTTTTTCCCTCTCGCTTTCCTTTTCATAATCTCTATAAGGATCAAAGATTATAGTGCAATATGAATAATGTTTTTGATATTTATGATTAATCCAAAATGAAATAGCCATGGAAATTGAAAAAAAATATATCGCCTGAAAGCATGGCCGAATGTGTTGCTTTCTGGTGTCACAAAACTGCCATCTAAAACTAAGTCATTAAGAGTGTCTTCAACAACCAGCTTGTCATTATGAATGCTGGTTTCATCTCCAAGAAGGGGCTCTGCAATATAATGTAAAGATTAAAGAAAGGAAGTAAAAATAGGGGAAAAAAAAACACCTTGGGTTTCAAGAACAAATCTAGAAAGAATGTTGTGAATGCACAAAGAGTTTGTCTGACCTGCTACAGTAATTTTCATGGTTTTTAATACGTACACCCCTTATTGCTTGTCACATCCTGCAAGACAACAACTTTGTTCATGAAGTAACTTTTTTATTATTTTCTCAACATTCTTATGAAAATTTAATTGTATGAGGAGGGACTATCATTTCTTATTTTTGAATTTGACTATCCTTAAACTATTGAATTTGACTAAGGAAAGTACAATTTCACACCATTTTCCATGTTGATGTTGAGATACAGACCTGTGCAATCCAATCTCCCAAGGAATAGACAGCACCACGTATCACCATCTTTGCCAAAATAGGATTTTTCATAAAGTGATGTTAGAATAGTTACTAAAATGGTCATAAATTATGTTGTTATAGTAAAACAATACTTTAACTTAAGAGAAAAAAACTATACAATATTAAAACATGATATCGTGCTTTAAAAACTAAAAAGGTACCTGTAACGAAGAACTTAATTTTGATGTGCCAATTGGTTGTCACTATTAACTATAAGCTTATCTTTAAAGTTTGAACTTCACTTGGTTTCAAGAATAGTTAAATATTCTCTACTTAACAGGGCCAACCAAGTGAAGGTGGAAGCTCATTTATGCCCCCCACCCCCCCCCCCCCCCCCCCCCCCCAACATAACTCTAAATTCCCCATTAACATTTAATAACATTCAATTCATCCATTTTTGAAATAGAAAATTCAATCATTATAATCACATGATAACATTCATTAACACATAAAATTCATAAAAACACAACATTCATGAATATATTCAAGAGTGAGTCATTCATGAATAATCATATCTTTTTTGCTTTCTTGCCGTTTCTTTTTTTCATAAAATTTCTAAGAGGAATATCAATGTCCCCGTCATCCCCATTAACATTTAATAACATTCAATTCATCCATTTTTAAAATATAACATTCAATCATTATAATCACATGATAACATTCATTAACACATAAAATTCATAAATACACAACATTCATGAATAATTCATTAACACAAAATTCATTAACATGCAACATTCAAGAGTAAGTCATTCATGAATAATTCATTAACACATTATTCATTAACAATATTCAAGAGTAAGTCATTCATGAATAATCATGTCTTTTTTTCTTTCTTGCCGTTTCTTTTTTTCATATAATTTCTAAGAGGAATATCAATGTCCTCGTCAGGATCCCCCTCCTCTATTGGTTCTAACACATGTCTCCTCCTTATCCATTTAGGAACATTATGAGGCCGTTGCACCAAAGGGGGGTCCGCTGCAATAACAAGTACTTCATGAGGTTAAATTCCTACCATTTTATATTAGTGAATTACGAGTTTTTATTTAAGTAAAAGAACTATAAATCAAAAAATTAATTTAAAAGAAAGAAACATAGATTTTATTTACCTGAATGTGCCACATGATCTACCTACTGATCAGTCTGAGAACATTCTCTGGTAATTGTTCAACATGACATGATTCTATATCCTCAACACAAAAAGATTACACCAAGTTCAATTAAAGATGTTAAATTGTATTAATAATTACATAATTAGTTTTAAATAACAAATGAGCACCTCCATTGACAGTACGATGCACATTAGGGGCTTCATGATGCTATGTATGATCTATGTCAGGATTAACAAGCTGCATTGCAATGTCATGTACATTATTATCAAATAAATTGTTGCTCAAGTATTCAATTTCTAATATATTTTTTGGCATATTTACCTATGCACATGATGTAGGAGACTGCTCGGTTGGGGCAATGGAAGCTTGCCATAGGCATTCAGCCACCATTGCATAGCCTACCTTGAAGGCAATTTTTTTCTGTTCCTCTATGGCCTCCAAATTAAAATCAGTGCCCTGCATTTTTTTATTAATTAATAAAATTATTTTCATTTTATAAATAATTTTTCTTTGCAATTAATTTATTGCTACTTACAACTTGTGCTTTGATTTTCGAATATCCCTGAGAGCCAAGTCTGTGCTGCCCAACCTTTTCCAGCCTCGCCTTTGTTGCCTTTGATGTGTCCTACAACCTATGAAAAGTTTGAAATATGTTAGATGATATAGATATAAAGATCAGTACTAAATAGTGGATTATTATATATTGGTATGAAGGTTTTAGCATAAAGTAGCATGTTCCACCAAAAATATGAAAAAGGGGAAGAAAGTATAGCATCATACCTTTAATTGACATGTGTAATCATGCTATTTATCCATGGAGTTCATGATATTTATCATACTAGAGTCTAGACATGTTCTTCTTTGCATCGCCATTTATTGAAATTGTCTAAGTTTTAATGCATTTATTTTTTGTACTTTTGAAGGTATTCTCATTTGGTTACTAATGTTGTATATTGTGATGCAAATTGCAATTGAGACTGCATCATTCTCCAATATGTTGGCTTTACAGGTGTCCATCTTGGATGGACAATTGTTCTTGATGAGCTTCAATTCTCTGATGGATTCCCTGTTGTAAATGATTTCAATCGTATCATGTGTACTTGTTTCAATGGTGCATCTAATATTACACAAGGTAGTGGATTAGCTTGCCTTTCTCTAGAAGGGTTAAAGGTAAGAAGTGCTCTTCAAAATGGTTGTTTTGACAGATATGTAATATCCAGGTTTCTGTTGTGTCATATTTTATCATTTTCAAGTTATGTTTTTTGATAAGAGACATTGATAAGGTAGCAAAAGGAAAATAAAGCACTCATTGATAATTTACCTTATCTATTCTTTATCAATGATTAATTAACTTACCTAATTCGTATGAATCATACTTGTTCTTGCTGATATGAAAAGAAAAAACAATATGTCAAAAAAGAGTCATTGATAAGGTAGCTATTGTCAAATTTTCTTTGACCTTTCCTTTGTTGGATTGAGATTTCTTATTATAAGAAAGCATGGTTTTGGTCACAGAGATCTGCAAAGTTGTAGGGAAGTTTATTTGAGACTAAAATAATGATCGTTCACTTTAACTTGCATTAGTGCTAAAATCTTTCATATGATGATTATTAATGTGGTATGCTCAATTTTATTGTAGGCCATGCATGGAGTTGTTGAATTTTATAAAGAGAATACTAGAATCATTGTGGAATTATTTACTTCACTTGGGTTTGATGTCTTTGGAGGAAAAAATGTGCCATATGTATGGGTTTGATTTCCTGGTCAAAATTCATGGGATAGTTTTACTGAGATCCTTGAGAAAGCACATATAGTTACAACTCCAGGAAGTGGGTTTGGACCTGCAGGTGAAGGTTTTATAAGGGTGAGTCCCTTTGGTCATAGAGAGAACATATTAGAAGCTTCATTTGTCAATATATCTTCATTTGTCAATATATCTTATGTAGGATTTATGCCTAGATTGAGATTGAGATTTATAAGCAATTGTGTCAGCATATGAATTACATACCTTTCATATTTACAATAACAAAATTTAAATAAAAAACTTGAGGATTATGCATGGTAGTATGTTGGAGAAATAACTCCTATTTTAGGGATTTTGACAAAACAACATAGTGAAAAATATTGAATTCAAAAGGATGAGAATGTGAAGGAACAAGAGGTGCAGGTGAAGGTTCAAATCACATGAAAAGTCATTTGTACACACTGTGAATTTTGTTGTACATTATGTTGTATTTTAAGAGTGCTTGCCCAAGGCAGATGTGTTAGGCTTGGTACTTTGTCTCTTTACTTCATTGATGTATGTGTTTGAATTAGTCTACACACAAATAATTAACATTTTACCAAAGCTGAAACGCCTTTTGTGAGCTTGCAAAGAGCTAAGGAATGGAAGAGAAATATTGGAAGCAGAGTGATATTAGGAAAAATCTGTTAATGAGTTTCCATCTTTAGAGTTTCCACAGGAGAAAAATTAGGGTTCCCTAAAAAGGATAATCTATTGGTTGGGTATAGACACATAATCCATGTGATCAAAGCTTCAGCAGCAACAGAAAATACTAAAAAAGAAGAATGGATTTTAGATGTGGTGGAAACGCTCAGCTTTAAATTCTTTAGGATTCTTAGACTACATTGTTATCTGAAGATAGAGATTAGATTTTGTGATGCTTCACACTTAAATCTGATGTATAGTGTATATGCACTTCTTTTTTGATATGCAACAAAGCACAAAATGGAATTGATGACAGTATAAAATAACAATCACTAATGACAACATTATATATTGTTATCATAGTTAACAGAATACTATAGAATATGGGATTTGATATCTTCAATAATGGATTTTATCAAGATTTACATGCAGATTAAGTGCAAATTTGATGCACACATGACCCAAAAGAAAATAGGGGATAGGAAAGTCAAGATAGTGAGCAATTATTGTAAAATAAAAGGAAAGTCAACAAGTATAGTGGTCAAGGCGTTGCCTATTTTTATGACTCAAAATCTAACATGGTACATCATATCACAAGATTCAGTTGTCACAACTTTGAGTAGGAATTTCTTAGTTGAATTCGAGTTTGAGTTCAGCGAAGATAAAATTTGAGAAAAGAACCCATAGGAGACATAGGCTCTAAAATTTGTCACTAAATATGAATAAAGGGCTTCAGTTTGTCAATATATCTTATGTAGGATTTATGCCCAGATTGAGATTGAGATTTATAAGCAATTGTGTCAGCATATGAATTACATACCTTTCATCAATAGATAGATTAAATTGAGCTAGTTGAAATTGTTGATACTGAAGTTGAACCCTAAATTTGCTCATTAATGTACTATTAGTTAATACTATTGCATACCTTTTTGGATTTATTGGTGTACTTTCTTTTGGATGTTTCCCTTTCTCCTTTGCATGCAAAATGAACTCATTCTAGTCCCTCACTGAAACAAAGGGAGGATGCTCGTACTTTAGGTTTAGGATGAGGCTCTTTCTATATGTGTCCCTCACAACCTTAAGATGTCTGGCAGCTTTTTCTAACAAATTCTTATGATCAAAAATATTACTACCAAACTCATGCTCTATATCTTTGATGAGCTCATCTTTTAATTTTTGAGATTGGTAGTTCCACCTTTTAAGAAAAAACACAAAATTGTTAGATATAGCTAGTATAAGAAAAGACCTGAATGAAAGAAAAATGTTGCACGAATTAATGATATGAAAAAAAATAGTGGGATAAAATTAGTTCAGTTATGATGTACAGAAACCTAGTACGTATGGTGGGCCCAAATCTTCACAGTGTGAGGTCATAAAGCCTCCTATAGAATGTATCATTTCCTACAAAAATGTCATGGGATAATTAATAGTAAAAACCATTAAAATGAATCATATGAAAGAAGACTCCCACTTTTGGTTCCCTGTAGAAAAATTGGTTAGTATCTTCTACTAAAAGCATGAAATTGCAATGTACCAAATTACTAAACTAGAGAATTACTGGTATAGACAAAAGGTCATTGATAATTTAGATGATCCTACCAAACCCCTAATAAAAATGAATTCCAAAATAATTAAACAACTTGCACAATACGACACACTAAAAAAGGTCATGAGGCATCACTCCACATCAAAAGCCCTTGCATTCACCACTTCCTATCATGTTTACATCTTGCAAGAAAATCCTTATTACAATATAAAAATAATTATTTAAAGTACCTAGAATCTTAGGACATTTCAAAGGCATTAATTCATTATCATCAATCAATAACGATGTCTCCATAGATCTCGTGCTAGAAACACGGGTAGCTCTAGGAAATGAAAGTGAATTATCACCAATGGATGCACTATGATCCGCATTTGGTGGCATACCAGATGGTGCATCTCCTACCACAAAAAAAATAATACACTATGTGATGCATCCCAAGATTAAAGTACATATTATCAACTAATAATTAACACAAAACCAAATATAGAACAGCAAGGATTTACCAGTTAGATGTCCCCTTGTTGTCGACATTGCAGTCAGCAATCTCATATGGGCATCCGTCAACCTCATAGGAGTCTCCTACACTAGATGACTTGAACAATACATTGTTAGCAAAGACATTCTAAAATAATAAAAGTAAGAGTTAAGAAGTTTTGAATGTTCGAAATAAAAAATTCCTTCTAACTTTTCAACTAAAAGATTATTTTACCAGTGGCAGTTGAAGATCTGCTACTACCGACCTCACCGTGTTGTCCTTGACTAGGTTGTGGATCAATTGCCAAAAATTCCTATATAACAAGAATTTAGTAGTTAAATTTTCTTACAACTCTTTAAAAAAATTTCATCAATAAAGTATTTTTGCACATATTACATATTTTACTTCACAACATAAAATATTATAAAATATAAATCTTTATTGAACTTTTGTTATAACTAAATATTCATTGGAGCTTACTTCACAATGCTGAGCTTGCGCTTTCAAATCTGATAGCTTCTTCATCATCTCCCCAGGTTCCATATTTGCCTCATCCAAAATTTTCATTGCTTCTATATTAATTTTTCTAATTTTTTTCTTCAACATTTTTATGAAATTGGGAGTATCAGCAATATCCTCATCAAAATGCATAGCTAGTGGCTCAGTGCTTACTACTGCTTCTTTACTCTTATCCTAAACATCAAATTGTGAGAGGAATATCAGTAAAACTATCATAAAAACTCAAAAACCATAAATAAAATAATGTAATAATATAACATTTTTCAACTATCTAATTTGTACAATTTCAAAAAAGTTTACCCTTGCTGAAGAAGGGGTGGGAGTAGCATCCTGGTGACCTCTATCATCTATCGGATCCATATCGTACTATCACAAAGATTAAACAAAAAAAAATTAGCTAACTAAAAGCAATAGACAGCAAAAAAAAACTTATTAACAAAATGGTAAATAGTACTTATAGCCCTCATGATAGTAACTTTGTTTGTATCTATGCGATTTAAATGGTAATCAATTAGCAATTCTTCCCCTTCATTTATTGATTTTATTGCACAAACAAAAACTTCATTCCCCTCGCGTGCCTCAAATATGCAATTGGGTTGCTTACTAGTTGAAGAAGGCCACGTGATATTTATAAAACCAACAATATTACCTATTACTTTTGGTCTCCCATCAATGTACATAGCAAATCTTTTACTTTGATCATTTTCTTTCTGTTGTATATAATTAGTTGATATCCCATACCTACGCATACTTCTTTTTATATCAAACAATCCGCATCCAATCATTGTAATTGTAACTTGGACCGACATACTTGAATAATTTGACAACTTTGTTGTAACATACCTTTATCCCATCCATGAAAAATAGGCCCAAACCATGTAATGAGGATGGAGCAATGCGATATATCCTCTCATTAACAAAAAAATTTGTGTTAATTGGAGGTAGGTCATTGGGTATCCATTCTTTCTCAATGTGGGAGTATCGAAAGGGTACCTTGACGTCACCTTTGGTCTCATCATCATAAGAACATGACTCCCCATTAGTAAGGAAAAATTGCATACGTTTATCAAATTTTTTTCTATTCTTTTGACCTCTAGTTGATCTCCCTCTTTTAGCCATACTACATGTAGAGCTTTCATCTACCATTTCCTCATTTCCCTCATTCAATGTAGATAGATCTAACAAGTACCTATTTGGTGGGTCTTACAATCCATCAAATGGAAAGTGAAAGTGACATATATAAAATGTAGTAAGTTGAAAGTGATTATACAATTATATTTCTATAATTATATTTCTATACGAACCTTCTTTGTCTATATATACATTATATGATTATATAATATGTCTATTTATAACATACGTGCTCAATGATAAACAAGAAGAATATAAGAAAATTATGTCTATTTATTGACTTATACCTATTGATCCATGTCACTATGCAGAATCCATGCCAAACAGGTCAAATCTCTTGTAGTTAATTGACTATTTGCAAAAAGGGTGACAATCAGACACAATATAAACATTGGTAATTATAAATAACATATGTTGTAATCATTAGAAATGAACACAATTAATATGTTATCAAATTTCCTGAATATGTTAATCATTTACCTTAAGTTAGCTAAAAATTACATGATACACATTTGCTACAAATAACTTAGAAGACAACATGACCAGTAGGCAACATCGCAAACATGAACAAATTTCCCTTATATATGGAATGCAAGATCATCAACAAAAGGGGTGACGATGTACTTGTAGTCAATTGACTATTTGCAAAAAAGGGTCATAATCAGACACAACATAAACATTGGTAACTATAAATAACATATGTTGTAATCATTAGAAATGAACACAATAAATATGTAATCAAATTTCTTGCATATGTTAATCATTTGTCTTAAGTTCGCTAAAAATTACATGATACGTGTATGCTACAAATAACTTAGAAGATGACATGAACAATATGCAACATCATAAACATGGACAAATTTACCTTATAAATGGAATGCAATATCATCAACAGAAGGGGTGACGACATTTGTAGTCATTGATTATCTTCTTCTTCTTCATCATCATCATCATCGCCATCATTTCCATCATCATCACCATCATCATTGCCATCATCACCATCATCATCGCCATCATCAACATCGCCATCATCATCATCATCACCATCATCATCATCATCATCACCATCACCACCATCATCATCACCATCATCTGCTTCTTCATCATCTTCAATATCTTCTTTTTCCATAACATTATACTTTATCGGCCGTCCTCTTAGATCATGTCTAACAAAAAATGACCAACCCTATTTATTTGGAACCTCTGAGTAAAACACTTGATCACATTGGCTTGAAAGAACATAGGGCTCATCTCCAACTAGCTCAAATGACCTTGTATTGATAATTGTAAATCCATTATCATGTTGAATAACCGTTCTATCTGGATCATTTTGATTTAGTCATAACCTGTACCATTTGACAATGAATAGAACTACTTTGAAGCTGTTAAATTCACACTCAATTATATCATCCAAGATGCCATAGTATTGATTTTGAGATTGTTGAGGATGTATGTCATTTCTAGATGATATATTAGTGACCTCGAAAACTGCAATTATCCTAGAATCACAAGTTTTCTTTGTGTCATCCAACCTTTTTATCTAGAATTTGTGGCCATGATAGTACATAGCTTTGTGGTGCTTGACCTCCAATTTTTAAAGTGTGTGTAAATTATTTTCATCCTGAGTTGATACGAAACATACGTCAAGTTATGATCATTAATAAATTTCTACGTACCTCTCCACCTCTTAAACCCTTTACTAGATCAACTACCCTCAGCATAAAATTGGAATCTCCATTACGATGAGCTTTTGTAACCAATGAAGCAACACCTTCCCATGTTAATGAGCAACCATTTTGTTGACATTTTTCAATCCATTCCATCATCCAATCAAGATTGTTTACAATATACAGATGTATTGCATCCCACTCTTGACCACTTGTTTCAAAAAAATACACCAATTAAAAATAACATATATTGAAGATTTATATGAATTAATTAACTACAATAACATCTTAGATTTACCTCTCACTTTCCTTGATCTAACTTTTCCCATCAAGTACTCCCCTTTGAATTTGTTAATTGAGTTGGGATCCCAAATACGATCTACATAGATGTTTGCTGCAAAATTAGGAAGATATTCAGTAATGTACACCATGGTCTAGTATACCATATATCCCTCCACCATAGAACCCTCGGGATGTGCTCTCTATCAAACCAAGCCTTTCAAAAATTTCAAGTGCCTCTCAACCATCCAAATTGACCTAGTTGGTACAGGTCCACACAATTCAATCTCCTCAACTTGATGTATGAGGCAGTGTTCTTATGCATTGAAAAAACTTGGAGGTAGACACTTTTGCATTTTACACATCAGAAAGGAATTTTTCTCTTCCAATATTTTATATCTTCTTTATTGATTTCTTTAGATGACAACCACCTCATGTATTTTCCAAGATCATATATAACCTATTTGACATTGTTGGCAAAGTGGTGTGGGAGAGATAGAGGTAGAATGTACTGCAATATTTGTAAAATGATCTTGTCAATATTTTATTAAAGAATGCAATTGAAACTACATGCAGTATATAGATATATAGTGAATACAAAATAACATGAATTACCTTAATAAATGTATTCCAATCGTGTGTTTTCAACCCTAGCCCAAATTCACTTTTATTCGATATGACATTGTTTATGTTTGCAGAAAATCTTGTGGGAAATCGTATTTTTTTTTATGACTTCTTTTATAGCATTGCTCTGCTACTTTGACAATAACCAACTAAGGGCACTTGTATCAATCCAGTCTCCATTGTTATTTGGTCGAATACCATTTTTCATTGCATGGTTGGATTCTTCAATGTCACTACAAGTTTTGACAATTTGATCTTTGTCACGCCTTCCATTAAAGATTTTCCATAATGTCTCTGCTATATTCTTTCCAATATACATAGGATCAAACAAATGCACAATTGGGAGTTTCTTGTAGTACGGCAACCTAGTAAATTGCGTAGGATAAATTTTTAGTCCTTTTGGAAGTTGGAAATTGATGTCTTGACGACCTTCACAACCATCAATCACATCATTAGTAAACAAAACACAATATCAAAATATAAATTTGAAACAAAAATCATCAAATGGAATGAAATTACCTCGACAATTTATTTTATTGTATGCCAACTTCCATAGGTGAGGTGCCATTCTCTGTGGCTTTGACGTAGTCTCTTCTAGACCACTGAAAAGATGTTTTTCAATAATTCAATACTTATGATTTCTGTGCAGAAAGTGTCTATTCTCATCAAACACTTGCTTTCTTAAACTTTTTGAATGATGAGATTTCATCTTTGGACCACAAACTAGACATGCAAATTTACCCTTTGTCTAAAAGCCTACAAGATCGTGTATAATTGGATTAAATGTATTAACTTTGACATACCAAAAAAGAGGTGTCAAGAAGAGACCATACCACAAAAATGTGTGAGCCCAGGGGCATCGTGTATTGTTCATACAAGCATTGCATGAAATTAAAATTGTCTTTGTCCTATTGGTGTATAAATGTCATACATAGTAACCCCATTCCATAACACCACTAACTCGTCGATAAGGGGTTCAATATATACGTTGATATATTTGACTTGGTACTTACCTAGTTGAATGAGCAAAAACATTACATAATTATTTTGACCATTTGATGGATTAGTAATAATAAATTAATTTAGATGACCACTAAATCAAAAAATACCTAGAAAAATCAGTGTCAACATTATGTGCTCTCTCTTTATAGACAACCAAGGAGGTATATTATTGTTGATAATAAAAATAGGCCACACTGAGTAAGTAGATCTCATCTGTCCATAAGAATTGACACCGTCTGCTGCCAATGAAAGCTTGAGATTACAAGGTTCTTCTTTGAAGTGTGGCCATTTTTCCTCTATTTCCTTAAATGCCAAACCATCTGCAAGAATTCGCATAATGTCATCTTGACTTCTATTGCGTGCATGGTAATCCATAAATTATGCCAAGCTATTGCACTTGAATAATCATTGTAGATGTGGAATAATGGGAATATGTCAAAGAACCTTGCAAGGCACCTTTTTTGTTAATCGATCTGATTGATATCTACTGATATGACAAGTAGGGCATTGTGTTGCAAATTCATGTTGTTTATGATATATAATATGATCATTTGGACATGCATCTATTATTTGATACTCCATTCCAATATCTTTCATGATGGTAGATAATTCTTGGTATGAGCGAGGTAGAATGTTTGATGGTGGTAACAAACACTCACCTATCAACCTACGACCAAAGATATAATTTCTTAATTTAAAGAATATTAATTGCTACACTAACCCAATGTTAATTGTAAGGGAACTGTGAGTAAAATAATGAAAGAAGATGGCATACCTTAACATACATGTCATTTCTACATGGGATAAACCATTCATAACCTTCAAGTTCACCAATAGCAATACAGTGGCAAGAAGAGTTGTTTTGGAGCCTTCATATAGGGACTGGTTTGCCTTCTCAAGTAAAGGTACATCAAACTCTGTGTCATCATCACCATCATCATCATCATCATCATCATCTTGATCATCGTGATCTTCATTATCTTGATCTTCTTCCATGGTATCATTACCTTCTACTTCAATATTCACACCTCCATGTTCCCTTGTTTGGAAATCCACATTCTCCAAATTGTCATGGTCCATAACATAAAACTCAGGGATGTTGACCTATATGAAAATGATGACCTTATATTAACCATGACCTTTATGTCATCATCAAATCATGTCTTATGTAATTTATAAACTATTAAAATACATACCGATGGGCGATACTTGTTTCCCCCTTCAATGTGACTATGTTGCCTACAATGTTGCTCAGTTGTTGTGATTAGATATCTTTGAGTCTTTAAGCCCTTACACATTTTGCAAGGACAATAAAATTTTCCATCACCTTTTCTTTTTAGGTTAGACCACAGTCTAGCAATTGTCTCCCTATTTTTTTGTGCGTTGATATCATTAGACATGGTCTTTCTTGAATGGAATGACTCGTTGGTGGAAGAAGGATGATTTGTTTGCAACCTATAGATGGAGTAGTAAGAGGAAGACACACATAAAAAGGAGTTAGGTCTCTGAACCAAGTAGGAGTTAGGACATGCTGGATTGGGGTCAGCCCAAGATATTTTGGAATCTTAAAGAACCTGGTAAAGGATATCTAGAAAGGTGAAAATAAACAAGTATTTTTATAGCTACAAAGGAGGAATCGATAGCATTATAAATAATGAAGAAGAAACTTAAATCCATACAACTTCACCTCTATTTACAATTTGACCTTTCTGCAAGTGAAATATGATAATATAAAACATTTCCAATCACACTTTCACTTTAAAAAGAACACCAAATATACCTTTGCTACAATATCTTCTTCAAATTCTTCACTATCAGATTCTTCAGAACTGCAAGCTCCTGTGCAAAAAAAAAGATGAGATGTACTAAGTAATTTTTGATGGGCAATATTTAAAAAAATCAACTATCAAAAAACAGTTTATGAAATTTAGTTTCTTTATTATGTACTGAAGACTTGGCAAGATGTTCCCAAGTTGATCTATAGAATGCCTATCTGCATGGTTGTTTGCAAATAGTCTAGTATGGTGCCGCTTTTGAACAACAACAAATGTCACCGGGGCTATTAATTTGGCTCAAGAGATGCACAAGCCTATTGACACCACAGAACTTTTAGTTCATCATATAGCATTCAACTGTCTCCTTTAACAAAATCCGAAGAGAATACAAACAAACTAATGAGCCGTGTCTATCTCAATTGAATAGCAAGTACTATAGTGAGTATTAGGAAACTAACCTTGCAAATAGCATCTAGTTGATAAAGTATTAGGAAAGTGACTTTTCTAATTAGTTTAACATAGATTGGTGAACATAAAATTCATAATAAAAATCTGATTTTTTTCCACACTTGTTCAAACCATATAATGAAAAGACAAAAAATGAATTGTATACAAAGACCGTATTGTAGGCTATCCAAGTTGAAAGTGAATAGATGACCTTTATGGGGTGTTGTACCAAGTGGAGCAAGTATGTGAGAGCTTGAAGATGAAGGGATCCTATTTTGGGGCCAATATTTGGTGGTTTTGAGGTGCCTAGGGAGAACCATTGATGATAAGTCTTAGTTATGTAGACTTTTGAAAATTTGGTGAGCTTTCTACGAGTTTGTACTTGCTATATCAGAAGCCACTATGCCCTATCCCACACCTTCAGTATTCTTATTGAAATCAATTATAAGTGTGCATCTAGATGTTAGCTACAATTGATTGGGGTGGCTTTTAGTGTGTATCAATATAATTTGACATGTGTGATGGCAGTATCAATGTGTTATCAACATCTTACATTATTTAGAAGAGGTGTAATTTAGTGGGTAAATGTTCGGTCATTGTGGGAATGGTATTCTATGATTTTTGTTAGGTTAATTTGTGTTGTTGCAGCAGTCTGATTTTATAATCTGAATGTTGTATCAGTTTGTTTCAATAATGTTCTTGTTATTTTGCTATATTGTAATGCATCTCACTATAATGTCCCCTTTTTGACATGAAATTCAATAATAAAAATAAAAAGTAAAAAAAAAAAAAAAAAAAAAAACATGTAATATAATTATAATTTAATTATGTTTAGTGAATGATCAAAATGAATGCAATAAAGAGTTATGAGTATTGAAGGATTAAGATATAAAGGAGAGACCATTCTATGAGAAGAGAACATGAAGGAAGAAAATAATCATTTGGAAGTAAATTATTATTTCGTGAGGCAGCAATGAAGGGTGGCAACTCAATTCCTTTTGAAGGGTGGCAATTCTTTTATAAATAAAATATAAAGGGAAGATCAATAGAAATTCACCATCAAATGTCATTTCATTCAACTAGATACAAAATCAAAAATCCATTCAAGAATCAATTTATGAAATCATTACACACCAATATATCAAATCAACATTCATTCAATCATCACTATCAACATTTGTTAAATCATCGATCCTAAATCCATCAAAGTAAACCATTCAATTGTTGACCTATCATCAATTGGGAAGCAAATATCAAAATAACCAAACAATCAGACCAACAAGTAAACAATCAGTCACTTATACAGGAAAATATCAACTATTCAAGTATCAACCATTCTAGTATCCAATCATTTAAATATTTGTAATTAAGACATCAATTGGTTAAGCATCCACCCATCAATCCTTCAAGAAATGATAATAAAGAGAAATCAGACAATTGACAATGATCTATCAAATACATCAAGATATCGGTTTTGAATTCTAGTTAGTACTTGCAAACTGGACAAGTTCTAGGCCCATAGGGTAGGCTAAGAATTTGAGGCAATATTTATGATACATATTCCACAAAAATTAGCATAATTGGTATAAATACTAGGTCGTTACTGCAGAGCATAATAATTGGTTGATTAGGACATTTAGCAATCCTTGATTTGGGTACTCCATTTCAATTTGTTTAAATTGTTTTGTCCAATGTAGGTTGATGCTTTTTAGTTTCAACGGTGAAACCCAAAGTGTCATATTTGGTAGGCATGTTTGGTCTTATAGCCTTAAATTCATTTATTGTGATTTTAAGAAAAATCTACAGTGAGACTTATTTTTCAGATGCATGATGAGAAACGATTTCCACATTGAAAAGTTTTATGAAAATTCCTAGGTTCAATAGCTATGTCTTTTCTAGGGCTTATAGCATCTCTTCTTTTGAGCTTATGTAAGTGACAAAGTATGAGAAGGGTAGACTTTATCAATGGCTATTGCTTTTGTTATTATTCCATTGTTTATTATTTTTCTTATCTCATATCTATGTTTATTATACTTTTTGTCATTTCCACGTAAATTGTGGCCTGAGGAGCCACACCTTTTTATATTGATTTAAGAAAAAAGATCACACATAAGGGTGCATCTATAGTTAACTACTTAACATCTAGAATCATATTAACAAAAAGGTTCATATTCATTCTCAAACATATTAAATTGTACATCAGCATAGCCACCAGGGCTAGCCTCCAAGAGCAATCTAGAAAATTTCCACTATTCAGAAGGGTGACAAGAATCATAGTCCATCTTGCAAAAATCATTTTCCAGAATGATACACAAGCTTTCTCAAGAGTATAGAAAAGCCCAAGCTTCCATCTAATTTTTAGAATGAGTACTTAAGGAAGTAGAAAAGAAAAACTAAATAGGGCTTAAAGTTCCACTACTAGTACCACCCATTCCTATTGGACATGGATTACTCCTTGAAAACCCATCTATATTGATTTTGAGGAAATCATTTGGGAGGGGAGACACTAACCTAAATGGTTCACTTTCTTGACTTGCTAAACTCTGGGACCAAAGCTATTTTGTGAAGAAAGAGAAAAGCATTGATCCAAGTGATTACCAATGTGGAGATCCAAATAAACAGTTGTCTGAGATAGCTCTTGTTTTGACAGACCACCCTCTCATGAAATCTCATTCATATTATAATCTTGCATGATCTTATCATAGAAAAGGTGATTATGAAATTGCTGGCCGCTACTACATGGCATCAGTCAAGGAAAGCCAGAAGCCACAGGATTTTGTGTTGCCATACTTTGGGTTGGGATAGGTTAAATGAAATTGGGAGATCTTAAGAGTTCTCTCTCAAATTTTGAAAAGGTTTTGGAGGTTCACCCTGAGAACTGTGAGAGCTTGAAAGTTGTAGGCCATATATATGCTCAATAAGGGTAGCAAGAGAACGCTTTGGAAATTCTAAGAAAGGAAAATCACATAGATCCACATGATGCTCATTCCTTTATTAAGATGGGTGAGTTATTGATATCATCAGACCCCAATGCAGCCTTAGATTCTCTTAACAAAGCAAAGTGTCTTTTGAAGAAGAGCAGAGAAGATGTACCCATTGAATTGTTAAACAACATTGGGGTTCTTCATTTTGAGCGTGATAAACTAGAGTTGGCTCTGCAAACTTTCATGGAGGCATTAGGAAATGGCGTTTGGGTTGAATTCATCAATAAAAGCCCCAGTATCAATTCTGAAGTTTTTCATGTGTGTTTAAAGGATATGGAATTCCTCCATTGACTAGAAGAAGAAGGTGTTTCACTTGAGTTGCCATGGGATAAAGTTACAACACTATTTAAATTGAGTTTCTTTTTAAACACCATTTAAATATAATTTAAAATATGGATTTATCCATGAGAAATCCAATGAATAGGTGCTCTTGCATCATGGACAGAGATGCTGATGCAAGGTATGATGTTACCGACTTCCCTCTTAGCACTCTAGTCCACCAACTCATACATGAAACCATGGGACAAAAAAGAAAAAATATTGGATTTAAAAGCTATTCTGATCGGTTATTAGGAGTATGAATGAGGTCTGCATGTCAGATTCAAATGAAGCCCTAAGATTCATTCAAAGCCCCGACACCAATATCGGCATGGAGGCTTCGAGTGAAGCCCTTGGGACCTTCATTCAAAGATTTGACTTCATTTGAAGCCCCTAAAATTTAGCTTCCCCACTTTCCATTTGATTTCTTCATTATGGAAAGTGGGAACCATTATTGTGGCCCTACCCAGGAACAAAATTTTATCACCTAATTTTCCTTTTGTTGACTTCATGATCTTTCTATGAAGCAAATAAAATAATAACTAACATTTTCTATGTTTCAAACTTTTATGTTGACTAAAAAACATCTGCTTAAATAACTTTATTTGACAAATTCCATTAAAAAATTATAACCTTTTTCAACCTAGATTTATCTTAGACATTTTATAAGTTACACTAGATTAACATGTTTAAAAGTAACTACACATATCTAAATGTGTGCACTACATAAGTGTGCAATAAAAATATATATGTATATTTCAATCTATCTTGACATATGTTCATAATCACTTGTATGAAAAAGAATGTATTCAAATATTTCAAGCTCATCTTTGTCATTTGGCTCCCCAAAAATGTGCATACAAGTAACAAAATATTATAGAAAGTCAAGTATTCAAACTATTTGCTAAATGTTACAACAGAACGATAGATCGTTCATTGTTGAATATATAAAATATTTCATATACCACAAAATAACTATTTTATAAATGAAAACTTTCATACATGGGATGAAGCATTCTGGTTGTTTGAAAGTCTATTGGACATTATGAGCTTGCATAAAAAATATCACAATAGTCCTTGAATGCTTGAATGTTCTTTTTTCACCTATAAGTAGTGGTGAATATAGAAATAATGAGACATTTTATTTAATCTACTATATGGATTTGAAGCAAACAAAATTACTATAGCAACTCAATGCAAAGGAAAATCAATATATTTAATTTAAAATAGTCTAAATGTGCTCATACAAAAACTATAAATGATTATCCCTATTTAATTGATCTTTATATATTCCTAGTTTTTCAGCTAATGACCAGCCAAATGAAGCCCATAAAGACAACAAGACACAATTTATACCCAAATTAGCATTTTAGAATATTATGAGTGAACCACTTTTCTTTCTTTGTAGCCTATTTTATCTTGGAAATAGGATACCAAATCATGGTGTTATCCTTGATTTATAATCTTATCCTAGTTGATATTTTCTAACAAAAAATTAAATAATCTATTTAGATAACTTGTCTTTTATAGTGTTAACCATTCTCCAAAAATACATTTTTTTTTTCTAAAAATATCTTCGAACTCAATGGAAAGCTCATGATCCAAATACCTCTTGTCTCCTATTGAGGTATTTTTGGGATGATATAATAAATAATTCATTCCATCCTACATTGGTAATACTTCTTATTTGGTGAATACATCATTTCATCAAAAAGACTCTTTGTGTGGTGAACCTTTAGTATTTTACCTATATAGTAGATAGATCAGAAGCAACAACATATATAAATAAAATAAATATCCCTAGAAACATATATGTATATATGTAATAATGTAAATCAAATCAATCTGGACTATTTTCAAGATATAAGTTAAATTCTCATGGATCATTTAGAAGTCATATGTCACAAAAATCTTCAAGTGGGTTACAATTTCTTATTTTTGAAAAATAAATCAAATATTGAATAAATTTGAACCTAAGATTTATTTAAAAAAAATTTAAGATATATATTCAATAAAAAAATTTAAAAATAAAAGATAATAGAACTATATCATTGAACATAAGAGGAACAAAATTTCATCACTTGATTTTCCTTTTGTTGACTTCAAAATATTTCTATGAATCAAATTTAAAAAAATAACATTTTCTATGTTTCAAACTTCTATATTGACTACAAAACATCTTCTCAAATAACTTTATTTGGTGAATTCAATTTAAAAGAGTAGAACCATTTTCAACATAAACTTATACTAGATTTTCAGCAATTTTCAAACTTCTATTTTGACTACAAAAGATCTCTTGGAATATAGATCATCCATTGTTGAATATGTAAAATATTTCATATACCATACTATTTAATCTTGCCAGGCTGTTTGAACAACTACATGACACTAAAAAAGAAAATCTTTTGTACAGGCTAATATTGTTCAAGTTTCCTGATTATGTGGATGCATATCTACGACTTGTAGCCATGGCCTAGGCTCGAAATGAGATCCAAATAAGCCTAAAATTGATTGGGGAGGCACTTAAGGTGGATAAAACCTTAGTAAATGCGATTACCATGCTTGGCAACCTGGAACTGAAAATAGATGACTGGCTTAAAGCAAAAGAAACAATTAAAACTGCACAAAATGTATCAGATGGCAAGGATGCTTATGCTGACATTTCTCTTAGAAATTGGAATTATTTTGCAGCTTCACGCAATGAGAAGAAGGATCCAGATGTGGAGGGAATACATCTTGATAAGGCTAGGGAACTGTATTGTAAAGTGTTGGCTCAGAGACCTGGAAATTTCTATGCTGCAAATGGGGTAGGCATTGTGCTAGCCGAAAGGGGTCATTTTGATATTGCAAAGGAAATTTTCACACAGGTTCAAGAAGCTGCAGCAAGAAACATCTTTGTTCAGATGCCTGATGTGTGGGTAAATCTAGCACATGTTTACTTTGCACAAGGACAGTTTGGGCTTGCAATGAAAATGTATCAAAATTGTTTGAGGAAATTCTATTTTGGCACTAACACCTAAATTGTATTATATTTAGCTTGATCACATTATGAAGCAGAACAGTGGCAAGATTGTAAAAGAACATTATTAAGAGTAGTACATTTGGTACCCTCAAATTACATGTTACGCTTTGATGTTGGTGTTAGCATGCAAAAATTTTCAATTTCAACACTTCAAAAGAAAAAACGTACCGTTGATGAGGTTCGTCAAGTAGTGCCTGAATTAAAGAATGTGCTCTGTGTGTTTAGCCAACTATCAGTAGTGCCAAGTCCTCATACACATGGTAGGTTTCAAGGATTAATATAGGTTGCCCACGTTGCAGCCCTATATGATTGCTTTCACAACCTGCCATCTCCGTGCATTTTTTCTATATGTACGCTGATTTGATTTAAGGAATTGTCAGGCTATGTAATTGTATGATTTGATAATGAGCAAAACTTTGTGGAATAATGAAATATGATACAAGAAACAAGGAATATGCAGTATGTTTCAATGAATTTTTAAAAATGTCAAGGTTGATTTTGTAAGATGAGCATCATAGAACTTTACAAAATTATGAAGACAAGGCAGATTTTGTGTTGTTGATCAAGAAAGCATATTTCTAACTGAATTATTGACATAAAAGGTTTAGTAACTATCCTAGAAAGTAATCTTGATGAAAGAGAGTATATTCTTAAAGTAGTGGCTTGGTAGAAATCCATTAAAAGTGTCCATTAAAAAAAACAATACAGCCTAAATATGTTAGTGTATGGAAAAGAGTTTTACATGGCATTGCTAGGATAAATAGAATAGTAGTCAAGCCCTATTCAAGAATGAAAAAGCTTGTTATTTTCCAACGAGAGGACTTCTATCAAGACGAATCATTAAATGTGGAGTGCACTTTGTAATAGACACAAAAGATTGCATGAAAGTTGTGAAAGGGGTGCAGAAGATGCTCACTTTTTCATTGCAAAGTAACAAGTAGTTGGTGTTGTTGTTTCTATTAGTGCAATTTATGCAAAGTAACCAATTGCATTTGATAAGAAACTCAGTGTCAATTCAGACGACATCCATTTCAAAGGAAGAAGACCTGATAAAGATAAGGCTCTTCAAGCCCTAAGGAGATCAAAAGCATTCAAAATTCTAGAACCCTACAAAGTCGAGAGAAGACAAAGTGTGTAGAGTTTGCCCTAATAGTTGAGATCATGAACATAATCCAAATAGGCAGTTTGTGGAAAGTCGCATAGTATGAGTAAAGAATCTAATGAGATGATACACTGCGTATCTTAAAAAGTGGAAAAAAAAACCCCAAACTTTAAAATACCATGTGATCGAAGCATGAAGGAGGTGGCAAGAACAAGAGCTAAAACAAAAGGTTGATGAAATTCAAGAAAGCACAAATGGAAGTCTACAATCATAGCAATAAGTTGTAAAAAAGTTTTATTAAAATGTTCTACAATCAAACACACCCGTCAATGATCTATAGTAGACGTGCCCTTGTGCCCTTTTCAATGAAGATCAAACTTTTTTGCTTCCCTTGCACCAATGTTGATGGAGACCAGACTCACAGCTTCCCTTGCGCCAATGTTGATGGAGACCAAACTTGCAGCTTCACCAAATGAAATGTGAATTACATTTTTGCCCTTTTTTTTTCTTTTATGCTGCTATGTGTGTCACAATTCTGACAAAATTTATTTGTCGCAATTGTGACCAACACAGGCATGTTATTAAAAAAAAACAAAAATTTGCTTTATAACGTGACCAACCAACCCATTTAAAAAACTTGGTCACAATTTTTGGTTGTGATTTAGGGTGAAATGCACTAGTGAAAAAAGAACAACTTTAGAGCATATGGTGAAATATTATGCTATCATCAAATAGTTGTTTGACAAGCACGCCATAATCAAATCTTTTAGAATATCTAACCTTGTTCTCCTAAGGGACAAGGTGAAAGAAAATCTAGGAATTCGCACTAAGTTTCAATGTTTGTGGATTGGCCCTTATCAAATCAAGGAGGTTTTAGGAGATAATACTTTTAGGCTAAGTTCCTTACGAGGGGAATTGGTCTCATTTCCAATCAATGGCTAGTTTTTGAAACATTATTTTGAGGCCTAAAAGTAGGAAACATTTCAAAAAAAATAAAATTTATTATTATTACTTTATGCAAGCATGTTATCAAATTTATTATCCCAAAAGTTCAATAAAAGTGGAAAGAAAGGGTTATCAAACTAAATAATAGAACTAGAAAAAACACTAATTCCTTGGTCATAGAGTCTAAAGAAAGGTTAGGGTATAGAAGAAAGAAGAAAGGAATTACATATGGTGTTTGAATTAAAAATTCTAGTAGATCCAATAAGGTAATCAAACAAAAGATATATGCACTCCAAAATAGCTATCCACCAAATATACAAAAGCTTCAAGGAAGAACCCAATGGAAATAGGAAAGCTCCATGACAAAAATCAAAAGAAATTACCAAGGAATAAAATGGAACAATTGATAAATTGTCAAGGGCCTCAGAACATATTCTCTCATCTAGTTAGATAGTGATTGATAAATAAGAAGATGAGGATTCCTGATAAATGGATTGATGCAGCAAAATATTGTCTCCAACTTACTAGATACTCATGATAGACTACACTTGAGACATTAAAGGAGATGAATACATTGAGAACATATTGATCTTGAAGATTCAAGATTATGAAGTTTTGACTATCAAGGAGCTTGATAGCTACTTGAAGTGTTTAGAATTTGGTTGTCATTTGACACATATTGGAAGAATGCTTGCTAATGAAGAAATGCTTTTGTCATTTCTTCCCTTTTGTTGAGGCTATTCATTGTAGTCTCACAATATATGCCCTATTTATCCTAGAAATGGGGACCCCCTAGTAAATTTTTGATGACCCAAGCTCCTAGTCCATAGCCTAGGTCACTTTTGGACTCCGTTGGGACTCTAGGTCAAAACCCAATATAGCATAAATGTCTATTCAATGACCATAGTGCACCTGTGTACCTGTAAGGGTGCAATAGATGTGCAAAACTAAATTTCAAGGTTTTTTTCAGGGACTTGACTAGTTTTAATCTTGTTTTGCCTAATTTTGACCTATTGTGGAGTTAAATAGGGATTTTTTAAGGTCAAATTTTAGATTTTTGACTAATATTTTCCTTTCATGTGAAAATAAGGTGGTATCTTCATTATCATCAATGGCAAAAAATATAGCCCTGAAACTTGTAGCATTCAAGTACCAAGGGGCACCAAGAAAATCTAGGTTTCAAGATGGACATGCTGAGATCAAAGATACAAAACTTGGACATATAGACTAGAATACATTCCTCACAGTCTACAAAAAACAAAAGGAGAGATCTGCAATGGTGTTAGCACTTATGTGCTTAGGCCTTGTGAATGTAGCACCCCACCCAACCTTAGTTCAATCCTCAAAATAGATAATAACCCTTGCAAAAAACTATATATCCAAAGAAAAGGTTGTCAAGAGTATCATAAGAGAGATAGTCCTTGACCTCCAACCCTAGAATATTGAAAATGTGTTTCATCTCTTTGTGATAGATTAATACTTGTAGATTTCTTATGAAGGAGCTGAAAGATGGTATATCAAAAATGAGAAAGAGGCCAAAGAAATAGTACAATCCTCCTTCTTAATTGTTATAACACTAGTGGGCCATTAATTTAGTAAAGTTGAGATGATAGGGAGGTATATGAAGGACAACATCAAATATGCAATTGTTCTTTTGAGAAAATCTATGGGACATCTTTTGGCAAGAAACATTCAAACTTTAATGGTACACTTTATAGAAACCATTAGAACAACAAGGATGCTAATTGATTGAGCTACCATCCTAAGTGATAACTTAGATGAGGAACTTGTAGCCCTCAAATCTGATCCACAATTCTATATGACATCATATCTCGTGTGCTTACTAGTGGCTACAAGTATAGACTACCCATGCCTTTACAAGAAAGGGAGCATGTAGGATGCTAATGCTTGGCACTATGTGGTATATCTACAAATGGTGAAGAAGAAGCTCCCACTAGAATACAAGGTGGTGAATGACAGATTCATCTTTGTAATCATCAATTTCATAGAAGGTGATTATGCAAAAAGAATGTTGCTAGAAGAAGCAAATAGGATCACAAGGATTGGCACATACCATGTTCAATTCAAAACCTTCACATATCTTAGGGTATCTAGTACTCTATTGTGCCTAAAGATGCTCCCAAGATATCCATCTAATAGGCTTATTCTTTTAGAGATTGTACACAAGCTCACTTCTACATATGAAAGAGTGAGAAGATAACACAAGAAGACATGGGTGTAGCCCATCACAATAAAAAATTTTGAGGTGAAGAAAAAGAAATATATTGCCACATTTGATTTTGTGTAGGATCAATACCCCTTGGAAGAGTATAACTCCCCTCGCCCACACTTTGACAATATTGGGATGGTATAACACCTAGCAAGGAAAGAGTTCATACATCAAGATGCATTAGAAGATCAGTGGATGAATGTAGTAGATGAATATGATGTCCATATAAGGGACTATTGTAGGATGACTCCATATTTAGCAGAACATGTGCTAAAGATTAAGATCCCTCTAAAGGCTCTAGAAAAGGATACCAAAGTTATTATGGATATTTTATATAATAGGGAAAATATCTATGACCAGCCACTAAAGAATGAATAAATAGGGGGGGATGAGAATGTAGATAAAAGTCATCGGGCTAGGAATATATTCCAATCGATAAAGAAATGGATCATGAAAACTTTTACACTCAATATAGTTCCTCAAGCTATTCCCCTACAAGCAACAAAATGGCCAATTAAGGGTAAAAGTGCAAATATCACAGTACAATCCTTCCCCCCTCAATCCATAGTAAGGCTAAAAATGGTGCACCAACATGAGTAGGAGATTGAGTACTTTGAAGCTAAAAGGGGCACAAAAAGGAAGATAGTACCTTCTAAGGCAAGGAAGATGATAGGTCAAGCTCAAGAGCAATAGAAATAGGTACAACCTAAACAAGTAGAGCCTCAAGCTAAGCCTAAAGTACAAGAGCCAGCCTAGGAACCAAAAGTGCCTCCATAATCAAAATAGCCAGAGGAAGAATAGGTAGAAGAGTAGAGGGTGCCACCAGTAGCAAATCAAGAGGAAGCAAGCCCCCTCTCTACTCCAAAGAAGGAAAGAGTTGAATGAACTATGGCAAGAACATAGAAGAGGAGATTAAATAAGAAAAATACTCTATCCCCAAAAGTACCTAAGGCAATTCTAGAAGTGGATGTGGAAGAATAAGAAGGGGAGAAAATTGAATTTTTCCCCTTAAGCCAAAGAACCCAATTAGCTAGGGCAATAGATGAGGAGAGGAGAAAAAGCTCCATTGTGACACCCCTATCTATACCAAGGGAGCCTATCCATGTCTCAACCTCTTAAGATGAACAATAAAGATGGATAGAAGATATTGTGGGTCAATAAACTGATGTCTTTGACCTCTCTAATTTTGACTTTATGCCAATAGGGACTGAGATGGTGGGAGAGAAAATAAGAGATACTCCCATGAGTGAACCCTTAAGAGAGGACTAGAATAAATTACCACCTCTACCTCAAGGACCTTTGGGTATGTTACCACCACCATCCCAACATTTGGAATTTATAGATAGGGGATTAGTGATTCCACTTCCTTAGGCTAAAGAACAAGAAGAACAAGTGATAGAGGAAGGGGAACCCCAATAACTGCATACCAATGAAGTATCTAAGGAAAGGAAAATACTTGAATAACTTAAAAAAAATCCTCAAGATATAGAGGCTAGGACCTTAGTCCAACCAGATATAGAGATTCCAATTGTAGATCTTTCTCCACTAAGGATTAATAAGGGGAAGTAGCCTATAGTAGAAATAACCTCTTGAAAGAAGTACATGTCTCCCATGGGCACCACATCAACATGGACAAAGAGGGAGGTCATGTTTTGATAGAAAAGATAGCTAGACCTAAAAACTAAGGAGAGAATGAAGGAATTAGTAAAACAAATCAAGAAACCTAAGCCACCTATAGGTAATGCATGAGCATTGGCCTTCATAATGAAGAAGGAAAATTAGGACTTACTTGCACATATAACCATTCCTCCTCCACACATTGACAATAAAGATCTGGCTCCTAAAGATTACCAAATCAAGGAGATCATGTTGGGAAGGCCCGTGATAGACACAACAAAACTGATGATCACTATGGGTATGAAACATGTGTTCAAGCATAAGGACCAAGATGAGTCTCAGTTGATACAATTGCACAAGAAAAATATGATATTAAGAGGCTACTTGCATATAGTTGTGGGCCTAGTCATCTTGGAAAATTGAAAAATCACTGTTGTAGAAACATTGGAGAAAAGAGGAATATGGACAATACAGTTAGACCCATTTTTGGAAGCATGTCAGCTATGGTGTGGCAATTTTGAAGAAAGAGGTATGCAAATCAAATAGGGAAATTTAGGTTTGTTAGACCACATCTAGTCAAGTTCTAAAAAGTTGGTGTCCATAGTGAACAGAGATTTTGGGTTAATGGGTGAAGTTTACACCTAGGAAACTAACTTATGGGCTTTGCAATAAATTAAAGGTCAAAGGTATCAATCATTAATGGAGATATATATGGCTAAGGAAGTTGATAAGTTAGATGATTGGAAAAAGAAAATATTAGTAGGTAGTAAGGTTATGGAGGGATTACATGTAGAAATCTAGTGGATTATAGATAAGGATCAAGAGAAGCTTTTGGAAGTGGAGAGGTACTACAATGCTACTAGCCTTGATATTTTTGAGGATGACTCAAAGAGCAAGCTTTTTGTGGTGCAATTAGCTATTCAAAAATTTAGAGGTACATTTGAGGAAGCTTTATCAGAAGATGACATTAGAAAAGCCTTCAAAACTGAAGAAGCACTATTGGAACTAGACACCAACCTTGATGATTTTGCGGAAACAAGGATTGAAGTGAGAAATTAATGACAAGTAGTGAAGAATAAGTATGAGGGTATCAATTTACCTAAAGCTACTCAAGTGGCTAAGATAATAGAAAAAATTAAGAGTAAGCATCTAGACATCATTTTGGTATAAAGAGGAACAAAACCCAAAAGATGGAAATTCAATTTTGACACTTGGAAGAAATTTTGGATTTTTAGAACCTATCACTAAGGTGCGCAGGTGTGCTTTTCACAAAGGTGCACTGATAGTTTTGAAGAAGAAGTAGTGTGCTGACAATTAATTGTTGGTTCCTAATTTAGAGCTTTCCATGCACTAGAAATGCATTTTCATGGCAATTTAACTCTTAGAAATTCCTAGAGAAGGCCAAGCTTCCATTTTTAGAGCTCCCAGAGACTTCTAGATCATCTTGTAGCTTCCCTCTTCTTATTTTCTCATTCTTTTATTCTTTTTTATCATGTAAAGGCTCATGCACCCATTAATGGATATAAACAAGAGTGGAGACCTACTTATCACCATTTAGAGAGTTAGTTTGTATATAATTAGATTTATTTTATTAGTTTTTAGCATGAGTTTGCATTTTAGAATCTCTCAATCTTATAAATACATGGATGTAATATGTACTCTAGGCCATTATTTTGATGCAATAATAAATGTTATTGGTGCTCTCATTCTGAGTGTAGTTATTCTTATTAGAGTGTGTTATTTTTGTGAAAGCATGTTCATGAATAATATTGGACCCAATGGTTTTATTATATTTTTATGATTGTGTGACCTTTTAGTTATAGTGTTTTCTACATGTAAATGATTTTTTCTAACATAATGAATTGGAGAAAGAATCACCCATTGTTCTTGCATAGCGTCTTGTCTCCTTTGAGCACACTTAACATGGCCTTGTGATTTGATGAGATGTGAAACATCTTTCAGTTTATATTGATTTCCCATTGAAAATTGCATTAGTGGAATTGAGGAAACACTACTCTTATTTTCATTGGTTTCCTACTTGATCCTTTTGATGATTTAACTCACAAACGTGTTGTTACTATGGATTATGTACATTAGGAATTTCCCTTTCGAGTTATTTTCTTTAATCTCTTGTTACCTTATCTTTTTTATTTACTTTTATAAATCTTGGTTAAAATAATAATTTATATAGTTGCATTGATAAATTTCATTCATCATAAGAACATAAAATACAAAAAAAAATATTTCTCTTGTGGTTAGTTTTTAAAATAACAATATATCAAACAACTTATCTAAAATTGGTTCAAACCATCAAATGCCTCCTTGTAAACATACACATTTATTTTCCATTAAGTGGATTTTAGTAGGTCACAAGATTGCCTAGAACCTTGGAGTTGATCCTTGATTAGCTTTTCAAGAGAGGAATTCAAAAGGATTTTACTATTGAAAATCGTGCAAAATGACAATTCAATAGATACTCAAGTGGAAGATACTTTGGCCACTACTTTTTTGTTAGAAGAGATAGAGATGATTGAATTATTGATAGTTTATGTTAAAATCCTATATGTGGTGACATGTTTAAGTTTGCAAATCATAAGAAATATAATGGTTGTGTAGTTGTTGAAAATAGATTGATATAAGTATGATAAATGTGTTTCAATAAATGTTTTGTCACTAATTTTAAACCTCCTTCTTGCCAGTAAGACAATTGCTTATATGATTTAAGTACTATCATTTATTTGATTGATGAAGAGAATTTGATCAAATAAGGTAACAATAGCACCTAGAGGAAAGGTTGAGTTATGATATGAAAAGGAGTACAAGAGTCAGTTAACACATTGATATTATAGTGGATTGATAATATACTTACGGTTGCAAAGGCTGATTACATTGATTAAGTTTAGAAGAATAAGTTAAATGAACTTTGTTTTCCAAGCTAAACATTCTGTATAGCAGGTGCTGAGAAAAGTTAGTGCAAGCTGAGCAAAAAGTTAGTAGATGCCAAGAAAAGTTAGTGCAAGCCAAGAAAAAAATCAGTTGAAGCCAAGCAAAGTCAATTTCAATGTAAGTCAAGTGAAATTGTGTAAGCTGAGTAAATTTTAGTTTATGCTAAGCACTAGTAAACTTTATTTCATTTTGAGTGATTTAATAGAGGATGCCAAGAAATGTAGTATGTGCCAAGCATCAAAAGCTAGTTAATGTCAAGTGTTAGAATTATGAGAAAGATCAAGAATTTGATGAATCTAAGCTAACAAGTTTGTTTTCTTGGATTGTATGAACCATGTGGAAGATAAGGTTGATGAGTTGGTGGCACAGAATCCATGGTGAACCATTTTCAAAAAAAATCAAAGAGGATTGAAGGAGAAGTTTCTAGAAGGGAACAAAATGAAATAAGGGGTAGATTCATTGAATCCTCCCTAATCCAACCTAACCCTAAAATAGATGATGTAGGATGAATGACAAAATATCTTAATTCTCTATTTATAGAGATGGTTGGTTAGAAGCAAGAGTTGTGATGTGCAAGAACCTAAGGAAGACAAGGGGTCTATGGTATTTTCTTCATTTAGTGACCTAAAAGAAGAGTCTACATTGGAAAGCAAAGCAAGAAGGATTAAGGGTATGGATGCTTGAAGGGTGAACAAACTGTCAGAGCTAAAGAGTGTGAAAGCCAAGAATACTGGAGGACTAGAAAAAAGATTTGTAATCTACAAATGGAGTTGTAGTTTGTTATCAGATCAAGCCTTACTATTATTCTCTAATCATTGTATCAGTCTAGGGTAAATACTTTGGATTAAAGTTGACATAACATTCATTTGTAAATCCTTTAACCAGGTGACGTTCCAAGTAAATGATCTAAAGTACTCTAACAACAATCACTCCTAATAGGGTCACATTTAATAGTGTGCACTGTAACCTTTAATAGGGTTGGCCTTTCATAGGGTATCACTTCAGAAAAGTGAAAATGTGTAGCATATTACTAGTGGATTTTTCCAAATTGGGTTTCCACATTAAATCATTGTGTCAAATGTGTTATGGAATCTATTATGTTTCATGTTTACATTTCTACAAATTCATTTGACAATAACCAACAAGTTTAAGTGATTGCATAATCTAATGGATGCATGCATGATGAAAATGTTTTATGGGTGTGGGTTCATGAAGCTATGAAAAGATTTATTTGTACATCTAGACTTTGGATAACTGATTCACCCCACCTCTTAGTTATTCTAAAGAATTCCAACATTAGTTATATTTAGAGATGATCAAAGTGTTTTTTATTAAGAAAAATAGGTTTTACAGGGATCCTAAAACTTGAGAGTTTTTACATAATATCTAAAATAATAATTTTAAATAAAGTTTTGACCCTATGCAATTGCCTATAAAAAGCCATAAAAAAAGACAAGCATGTGGCTAGGAAACAAAAGCCAGATACTCTAAACCAAATATATGATGAAGAAAAAAATAAGGCCACTAGCAATTATTTCTATCTATCTAGATCCTATAGAATTTTTGCTTCCTCATTGGTGCTCTGGATCTCCATGCCCACATGTTCTTGGTTTGGGTCATTAGTTCATTCAACCTAGCCCCTAGTCTCTTTCATTTCTCCCTTGGTCTACCTGAGGTTTGTGTCAACCTTTTCTTCCTTTTCCCCATTGATTCCTTCATTTTTTAGTGATTTGCATAGACTATTGATGTTCTCATTTAGAATGTTTAGAGTAGTTATCATCTAATTAGCCAGATTTTGGTTTGATATCTCCATCTTTTGCACCCTTTTTTCAACCTTTGAGAGATGATCCTCTTGGTCAGTAAGATGACCCTAGTCACTGCTCATCCTATGTCCTTCCTCCTAGCTCCTTTTCTCCTTGAGTTCCTCAATCTCATGGAACAACCACTTGATAGAGAAAAAATTGTCTATCATGTTGTTTTTGGAATTATTGAGAAGATTGAGCCCTGTTTCTCTTGCATTATCTAAAATTGCAACCAGAGTAGGGTCTATGAGTTTATCAAAATGGGCTTTTCCTTTTATGTATTTCATGACCTACATGTTCATTTTCTCCCTAACAATCCCCATCTTCACCATTTGATTGTTGAAGTTTCTCCATGACCTCCTTCTATCTTTCATAATTATCTCCCCACTATCTTCCACCACTATTTCTTTAATCTCCTAAGCTGGAGAGATAGAAGGGATGGGTCCTAGAGCCTAAGGGGTCTAATCTCTACTCTCTTTCGACTATAGCTCCACCTCAGTCTTTCTCTTTTTGGGATTCCTTGGCAGAATATTAATGTCCTCCCCCATATTCTCATAGTCCTCCTTCTTCTCTTCCTCTAAATCCATTTCCTCTTCTTCTTCATTATACTTCTCTTCCTCCTATTTCACTAGATGGGGAGATAAGCCCATAGGGCTCTTTCTACTAGGAATAGTACTAGCTGGAGGAGAAATTTTCTCCCCTCCCTTAAGCTTCTTACCTTTCAAGGAGGTGTTATCCTCATCTTCTAAGCTTTGACTTTGAACTTCCTTGGAATTGAAATAGTTTGAGCTCCCAGTGGCCTCTAAAGCATCCCCATAGTGGCCTAAATATTTCCCCCTTGTTTGAGTCTTAAGATATTCATAGACCAATAGGAGAAAACTCTCATGAAGGGTTGGGTTTTTGCTGGGTTTCTTCTTAAAACCCTCAATGCTCTTACTCATCAAAGTAAACAGATACAAAGGAAATGAAATTTTTATACCATGCCTAAAATGGTTTAACAAAACAAAGCGGGGTGTTTTGACCCTATCAAATCTAGTGTCTATAGATATAATTTCAATAACTACCCTTACAACATACCTCCACAACTTTTTTATTGACTCCATTTCATCGTATGTCTTAGCCTTCACTAACTACTTCCTTTCTTCCTCATTCTTCACAAAATCTTTAACTACATTACCAGACATTTTCTTATCCCTATATAAATTTATCTCCTACATGGGTACCTCTATGACCTAAGTAATCATTTCCACATTGATTTGGTGAGAAACCCCATCAATTTTTACATGCCCATCCTTCTAGGTATTCACCATGAGATTGGTGATCTCCTTATCAAATTCATGGAGTTTCTCAGTGTACCTCACTATTCCACCCTTCTCTAGCTTGTTCTAGACCTTCGCTCTTTTCCTCCATTTTTCTACCTCCCTAGTTGGCTCCTTCCTACTCATCTCTCAAACCATATTTGATCTCTTGTTTACAAATCCTACACCAGTTCTCACAGACTTCAACTTCATGTAATTTTTGTATCCCTAAATCTTTCTTACCTTTGGCAATTTTAATGGGGATAGGCAAAGTGACCCATAAAACATGCCACAAGTACACAAAATGATGGGGAATTATTACCTTCCCATGATTTTCATTAACATCTTGTCTTACTTGTGTTATTACATATATTTATATAATTAATGTAAGATTTCCTTCAAACTTTCCTAGATATGTTCTAGCATTATAATATCTTTCACAACCACCAGAAATATGTCTCCATTGTGCCATGTCATCGCCATATTTTTGGCTATTGCCTCATTTGCAAACTAGTTCATGGCTGAGTTGGCCTCTCTATACACATGGCTAATGTGAACCCTTTTGAGTTTTCCCAAGTATGATCAAATCTCCTCCACCACATTTGCAATGGTCCAAGAGGGCTTAGAAAAACCTTTTAAACAATTTATTATATTTAAAGAGTCTCCCTCCAACCAAAGTTTCTCAATTTTGGTAGCTAGAGCTAGTTTAACAATATGACAAGCCACACTGGCCTCTGCAAAGTGATTCTTCTAAATCCCTAAGGGATAAGAGAAGGTTCCAACTCCCATTCCATGACCATTTCTAATAATTCCTCCACAACCAACAAGGCCAAGATTTCCTTTAATTTCCCATCGAAATTGGTTTTATGCCATTCTTCAGGGGGGGAAAGTCACTTAGCTTCTTGTCTTTTCCTCTCCCTATTCTTTTTCTTTACTATGTTTTTTCCTCCTTCTTCAATGTCTCCCCCCTTTCTAATGGTGAAGTTCTCCTTCATGGTGGTAACAATTTTATCTACAATGACAAAAGCAAGGGCTTCCTTATCTCTGAGAATGTGATTCTTTCTCTCTTTCCATATTCCCCAATAGAAATATGGAATAAACTAGGAATATATCATTTGTGTCTTCATTCCTTTGTACATACTATTCCATTCTCTAAAGAAATCTTGGATGTTGGTCAGTTTACACCAACTAACTCCATAGCCCTTGGTCATAAGATCCCATACCTCTAAGGAGTAGGGGCAATGAATAAAAAGGTGGTTGACTAACTCCAAATCATTCTTGCAAAGGTTGTATCTATTTGGGATAATTTTACCCCTCTTAATTAGGTTATCAAAGGTAAAAAAAAATTCTTGAAGAAATAGCTAGAAGAATATGTTGATTTTTGGAGTGAGGCTAGTCATCCAAGCCTTTGCCTAGATAGGTTTCTCCATCCTATTCCACAATGAGAAATAGCCTGAAGCAATTGAATATAACTGATTGGAATTGTCTCCCCATATAATTCCATCCCCTCTTATCATTAAGGACCATATCATTCAAGATAGTCATCAATGGTTTAAGATCCTAGGAAACTATGGATAGGTCTTTCCATCCTTGATCAGCTTTGTAGTCACTAAATTTTAGTCCAAATATTCTTACACATAAATCAGCCCATCTCTCATAGTTAGGGTGATCTATAAGGGGCTCGTCACTCAACCAGTTGTCTTGCTAGAATGAGATACTTTCCTCATTACCTAATTTCCACTTTGCCTTTGATTTAGCCAAAGATTCTGCCTTAAGGATCCCATTCTAGATAAAGGATCTATGTGGAAGATCAGCTTCATTAAATATTAAGTAGAGGGGTTGCTTTCTCAAATACTTTTCCACCATGATATCCCACCATTCTTTAGAACTTTGAAGAATGTGCCATATCTACTTCACTAGTAGGGCATTGTTGAGGTGTCTAATTTTTCTAATGCCTAGACCACCATAGCTTTTAGGTAGGCAAACATTGTCTCATGCCACTAAATGATATCTCTTTTTTTCTTTAATCCCTATTCACAAAAAGTCCCTCTAGATTTTCTCCATTCTATCAGCATGTTTAACTAGGATCTCGAAAAGGTTGAGGGCATAAGTTGGGAGGTTTTGAAGAGTTGATTTCAGAAAAGTACATTTACCTGCTTGATTGAGGGTAGCTCCTTTCCATCCTACCAACTTCTTGTTAAATCTATCAATAATTCCATTCCAAAAAGATTCTGATGGTTTTGACCCCAGTGGAATTTCAATATAACTAGCTAGAAGAGAACCCACACTACATCCTAGGATGTCAGCTATCTTTCTTTGTGACTCAATTGGGGTATTTACAAAAAGGATCGATCTTTTTTCCCAGTTTATAGCCTGTGCTGAACCCCTCATGTAGGTATCCAAAAAACATTTTTAACACTTTAGGCTCTTGAACTGTGGCTTCCCCACCTAGAATTGTGTCATCCATAAATTACTAATGGGTGAATGTAATCTATCTGGATGATGGCTTAACACCATGCAGGCTCTAATCATGTCTTTTCTTCAAGATTAACCTTCCAATACACTTTGCCATAATAATGAATAGAATAGGGGATAAAGGATCACTCTGTCTAAGCCCTCTTGAGGGGAAAAAAAAATTTGAAGGAGCTCCATTGATTAAAATGGCCAAAGATGGGGTGGAGATAGGTTGAAGAATTAGTTTACAAACCTGGACATCAAATGCAAAAGCCTAGAGAATAGCTTTCAAGAATTCCTAGTCCACCCTATCATAGGCTTTACATATATCCAACTTGAGCAGGAATCCTTCCCTCCTCCCAGCTTCTAAAGAGTGAATCACCTCATGAACCATCATTATTGAGTCTACGATCTATCTCCCTAGGACAAAGCTAGTTTGTTTTGGAGAAATAGTCAAATGGAGAAA